>CM056839.1:1528395-2128395 GCA_029853015.1 Chelidonichthys spinosus | reverse complement strand
TGCTGGGAAACTGTTAATTATGTGAAAACAATTAGTCCTTAGAAGACATCGCAAACGGTAACATCAGACGTGAGAGGGTGTTTAGAGAACGGGAGGATATGTTAGCAAATGACGACAACTGGCTCATGAGTCGTTTTAGGTTGCCGAGGCCAGTGTTACTGGAGCTGTGCGCAGAGCTGCGGCCGGCCCTAGAAATTAACACAGCCAGGAGCCAGGGGTTGTCCGTGCCCACACAGGTGCTGACCACTCTGGGGTTTCTGGCAACAGGAGCCTTCCAGAGGGAACTGGCCGACCGGTCAGGAGTGTGCCAGTCCACTCTGAGCCGAGCCATGCCAGCGGTGTGGGACGGGATCATAAGAAAATAATCCAGGTACATCAAATTCCCATACAATGCTGTTGAACAGGCCAACATTAAAGCGCAATTTGCAGCAAGAGCCGGTTTCCCTAATGAAATCGGAGCTATTGACTGCACACATGTTGCTGTAAGCGCCATCACAGGATGAATTTGTTTTTGTCAACAGGAAACATTTTCATTCAATAGATGTTCAAATAATATGTGATGCGCAAATGCAGCTCACCAACATCGTGGCAAGGTGGCCTGGTTCAACGCTCGTTCATTCTTACTAATAGCATGGTTGGTAACAGGCTGGAGGCTGGCACGGTGCGCGATGGGTGGCTTCTCGGTGAGTAAATGTATCCGTTTAATTGCGCCCCGAATGTAAACCAGCACAATGCCCATTTGGGCACGTGCATTCAAATATGTGCATTTGTTTTTCCCTGGTGAAAATAGAGCGGCAGAGCTATCTAACAAGCCCTTTATTGTCTCCTTGTGTTCAGTATTTGTGTCGATAAACGCGTGCGTAAAGTTGGAAATGTCACACTGCAGTAGCCACGGCGCACTTCTGCAGTCATTAATATATAATATAATATAATATATAATATATTAATATCCTCCTGCCCCCCCGCCTGTTGTGATCACGCTTCGGCGGTGGGCCGAAATCCTCCTCTTCACCTCCACCTTCACGTCGGACCATTTCTTTTTTATTTCAGGTATTGTGCGCTGCTCCGACCCCACAGCGTTCACTGCCTCACACACACGCTCCCACTCACATTTCTTTTTTTGTGTGTGTTTATGCCTGATGAGAGGCTACCAAATAATACTGGTCTTCGAGTCTCGACTTCGTTTAAGAGCGTTTCCAACCAAGCAAGAACACACCTGATCCAACCA
The DNA here is from genome assembly GCA_029853015.1 of Chelidonichthys spinosus. Lineage (NCBI taxonomy): Eukaryota > Metazoa > Chordata > Actinopteri > Perciformes > Triglidae > Chelidonichthys > Chelidonichthys spinosus. Next base: position 2,127,167 of record CM056839.1, on the reverse strand, counting down.
ATCACGGTGTGAAGGCAAATCAGGTAGGTGAATAAGTCGAGTCAGGTGTCTTCTTGCTTGGTTGGAATGAAAACCTGCAGCCACAGCGGCCCTTTACTGGATCAGTTTGAGACACCTGGGGCCTCATGTACTAAGAATTGCATGGATTTCCTACTGAAACATGGCGTACGCTAGAATCCAGAAACTGTCCTACGCACAAAATAAATCAGATGTATCAAAGTGTGCGTACGCATGGATCCAAGCACTTTTCCTTTGTACATCCCAATCAACGTGGAATTAAGCGCACATGTGGAAGTGCTAAACTCCTCCCTGTCCACGCCCCCATTTAAATATGCAAATTATTTTAAATAGGACCTGCATCGGGGATTCCCCTCTCTGCACCATCAGATCTAGAAAATGAGTAAAGGGAAGAAGCGCAACTTCACCGAGTCTGAGCTCGAAACGCTCTTAAACGAAGTCGAGACTCGAAGACCAGTATTATTTGGTAGCCTCTCATCAGGCATTAACACAAAAAAAAGAAATGTGAGTGGGAGCGTGTGTGTGAGGCAGTGAACGCTGTGATGTCGGAGCAGCGCACAATACCTGAAATAAAAAAGAAATGGTCCGACGTGAAGGTGGAGGTGAAGCGGAGGATTTAGGCCCACCGCCGAAGCGTGACCTCAACGGGCGGGCAGGAGGATATTAATATATTATATATTATATAATTTTATATATTAATGACTGCAGAAGTGCGCCGTGGCTACTGCAGTGTGACATTTCCAACTTTACGCACGCGTTTATCGACACAAATACTGAACACAAGGAGACAATAAAGGGCTTGTTAGATAGCTCTGCCGTTCTATTTTCACCAGGGAAAAACAAATGCACATATTTGAATGCACGTGCCCAAATGGGCGTTGTGCTGGTTTACATTCGGGGCGCAATTAAACGGATACATTTACTCACCGAGAAGCCACCCATCGCGCACCGTGCCAGCCTCCAGCCTGTTTCCAACCATGCTATTAGTAAGAATGAACGAGTCATGCGTTGAACCAGGCCACCTTGCCACGATGTTGGTGAGCTGCATTTGCGCATCACATATTATTTGAACATTTATTGAATGAAAATGTTTCCTGTTGACAAAAACAAACCTAAAACGACTCATGAGCCAGTTGTCGTCATTTGCTAACATATCCTCCCGTTCTCTAAACACCCTCTCACGTCTGATGTTACCGTTTGCGATGTCTTCTAACAAGGCCAAGGCTGCCATTGTTAATGCCATTTTTTCAGCACTTTGCGCATGCTTTAATATTCAACCATATGATTGCAAATACGTGTGTGTTAATTGTCCATTAATGTGTCTCTGATGTGCACATTACTCTGAGGACTAATTGTTTTCACATAATTAACAGTTTCCCAGCATCACCTCAGAGTGTCGCCAAAGGAACAATAGCTGTAGAAACGTGCGTACGCCAGCCATGAAGCTGCCGTGGGACACCGCACATTTCCACGCTCATTTCACTTTTGATACATCTGAACGTTGGCGTGGAAAATAACGTACGCCACGTTTTTGTGCGTACGCAACATTGATACATGAGGCCCCTGGTGTAGACGGAGAACTTTGTCCAGGATGTGGTGTTTGTCCATAGATCCATATTGACTTGCCAGCTGTGCTGGTGTCACAAGATGCATTTTACAACTCACGTAACACATGACATGACATAAGTGTAGAATACAGGTAACCTCATGACACGTGGAATAGTTGTTAAAACTACTCAAACTACTAATTATACTATAATGAACTACTAAATGAAAATTTCCCATCACACTATACACAACCAAGTCATCGAGGTATGCCTCACAGTTCGAAACGCCAGCAAGAACGTGGTTGACCAACCGTTGAAATGTAGCTGGTGCATTCCGTGACCAAATGCCACGACAGTGCACGCTCCGTCGGCGGAATTTGCCAATAACCTTTAAGAAGGTCAAACTTGCTAGCGAAAACAGCAGAACCAAAGCGATCTACGCAATCATCCATGCTAGTAATGGAAAAGTATCGGGCTTGGTCACAGAGTTAGCTTTTTTAATGCTAGTTAAGAAATGTGCTACAACCTGTGTCTTGATTCCAGATCATTTATTGTCACATTTTGTTTTTAAAAATGCCAGTAAACCAAAACATATTTCGTGTTCACTCACCTTTTGCTCTTCCATCAATGAAATGGCGACCTCTGCTGGCAGTTCTTCCCCTGTGTGATGGAAGTGAACCTCACTGAAGTTGGTTGCTTACAGGTATACTTATGACTTTGATCTCATAATTCAGAGTTTGAATAAAAAATCATCATTGACTTCCATACAATCAGACTTTTTGCAACCAGAGTAGTCGGCCCCTGGTTGCTAGCAGAGAAAATGCAAGTACCATCACTTCATCATTGGATTGACTTTTTACAAGCAGGCCTCCTCCTACCGCACCGACCTGCTCACCACCACCACACTCCTTCCATTGCCTCCATTCCTCTGATGCTAACCTCTTCTCCCCTCCCATCAGGACCAACACAGAACCTGGAGTCTTTCCCATCGCCCCTCCCTCTGGAACTCTCTCCCAAAACACTGATCTATCCACATTTAAAACACTAAGACTCACCTTTTTAGGTCTCCTTTAAATGTGTCACTAACGCTGTGTTTTTGTCCAATGGTTGTCTGTTTGTTTCTATTTTAACAATATTTTAACGATGAAAATCCCTCGATAAATGAAATGTCATTCTTATGTCTGTACTGCACTGTATACAGATGTCAATAAAGCCTCTATTATCTTATTTCACTATTGCTGCAAGCTGGCTACACAATGGCTATATATCACAACATCATAGATGGTGTGAAATGATGTGATACATGAGTATTTTTGATTACAGGGCGTTCAGATTGTACATATGTGTTGCTGGACGAGGGATCCGTCGACAGATGTGTGAACGCCCTGTCATTGCTCTATACCCACCAGTGTAATATTGGCTTTCTTGAAGTAAATTATGTGGGGCACTTTAACACTGACTATGTCTACATGCACATTCATATGCCATTATTATTCTGAATATGACAATAGTCCGAATTTGCTATGTGTCATGTAAAGTTCAGGAGAGTCTTATTCCGGCGTACACCAACCTCAATAACAAGCACACTCTTTTTACTTCCTGCACAAGGAACACGTCCCCTCGGCTGCATCCCATTGGCCAAACGTTCTCTAGCTGGCTCTGATTGGACTTCATAACCAGGAAGCCCCTTACACCACCATCATCCACTTAGGTCATCTAATCAACATGTGTTAGCTATTCTGCATGGCTAGGTGACTGCTCTTTTGCTGAAAAGAGTTTGAAAAATATCCACAAACCCACTCTTTTAAGTTGGCTTTTCTATCATGTCGAAGTTCAGCGGTTGATCTGTGTGTTAACTGGTTGCTGTTTGCTTTCTTTGCCATGCAGATAAAATCAGAACACAAACAAATATCCTGTTTCCTTTTTAGAAATAACATGTTATAAATGTAGTAATGTTGTTCCTTAATAAGACATTCAACAATTTTGTACATAAAAGTGAAAGGAACAGAAAGCAGGACGTAACAGTGAAAATACATAACAGGAGCCTTTGAGTGGTTTAAGCACTAATGTGGAAACAAGCCCACCATTTGTTCAGGGAAGAGTGTGTTCGTGAACAACAATGTAGGATACAGGCTAGGCTTCGGGCTGGGAGGAGGGACACACAGCAGGAACACACTGGGAGGGGGAGGAACACACTGGGAGGGGGGAGGGCCAATAACATTCACATCTGGAAATAATTGAGAAGAGAGGGAGACGCTGTTCTGTAAGGAATTGAAACAAAAGGTAGGCTAAATCCTTCCAGATGGAGAATTACATAAATTCAATATAAACTTGTAAATGGTGGGAGAAGCGAGCAGTGGACATAATCTACCTTTGAGGAACAAACAGAGGAAGAAAAGAGAAGGGAAGCTGCCTCCTTCAGGGGCCGATGCCAAGCAGATCTGAGAAGGAAAAGTAAAATCAGGACGTGAAGGAGTGATTACCAAGAGGAGCGGGACAAATAAACTCATCTTCAGGTAAAGCCTACTTTCTTTACCCTTTCAGACCATTAGTGGGCTAATAAGCTGTTTTCACCTCGGTCATCTTATGTGGGCTTTTCTTGCTTTTTCAGGCCGAACAACTTATTTCCAAGAAACTTCTGAGCACATAGACACAAGATTTAAAGTGGTGCTTTTGTTCATTCTTAGCGTTCTTTATGGAGAAATGCAATTTTACCGATCTTAATGATTAAATCACCTACTCTAAACTACCCAAACACTTTCCATGATGACCGATGAAACACTCAACCCTGTCTGACAAAATGACCTTTCCATACAATTGATCAACACACTCAATGACGTCTTTAGGTATTTTGTTCTGGACCAAATGGCCTCAGTTTGAAACAATTTGAAAGACATTTATGGATAAAACAAAAGAAATTCTTAAACAATATAGTTTAGTTTTGACAAAAAGACGGCGGTTCCACCACCCAGACCTTTTCCCTGTGTGGACTTCCTTTGAAATGTTATCCATGACATGAAACATAGTTCACCGTCGTTTAGTTGTGTGGGAACCAGACCAGGACATGGAGGTCCTGTGATGTGTGAGGGTTAATGGTGTTCCATCAATCATCAGTCAGAGCTTTTCAAAATGGGCTCCTCCCACCTCACCTCATCAGCGTTATTTCAGTCAGTGAATGGAATCCCTTTATGCCGTCAATGCAACATCTGTGCAGCAAATTCTCTATCACAATAACTTCACAACAGCAGCGAGTAGTGACTCGAGGCTTTGAAACCTGGTTGTATGAGCTCTGAGCTCTCGGTGCAGGTCTGTGTGCGGTATAATTAGGTCTACTGACGAGAGGAGGGAGCTTCCTTCCTGTCAGCAGTTTGACTTCCTGTGTGGGGTCAGTCGTCGGTGTGAGGTCCACTTAGAGACAAATCACACTTCCACTGTGAACATACTCACAAACACACCAACTTTTACGTTTGTTTTGTTAAATGTTTCAGAACTAAACAGTTGCAATTACATACATTATTATTTTTGAATACATTTTTTCAAGCATGTTTAAAACAATAGTCATGATGAACAGACATAGTGAAAGAGTTAGTCGCAGGGATTATTCCTCCGATCCATAGTGACCACTTAACCACAGTCCACGTCTTGTGCAAAAAGAACCAGAAGCTGAAGTGGTCACCTTGAGAATGTTGTCACAACAACACAGTACAAAGTGTGACTACCACAACATATCATTCCACCCCAGCATGTATGAATTCTACAGTTTACACCTCACATGACGAGACCTCACTCAGTAACGCAGCGCTGCTAACACACCTAACGCCAACTAACGCAGCCTAACACTACCTAATGCAGCCTAACGCAGCCTAATGCCACCTAACACTGCCTAACGCCACCTAACGCAGCGTAACACCACCTAACGCCTCCTAACACAGCCTAACGCCACCTAACGCAGCCTAAAGCCAACCAACGCCTCCTTACGCCTCCTAACACAGCCTAACGCCACCTAACACCTCCTAACGCAGCCTCACGCCCCCTAGCGCTTCCTCATGCCACCTTACGCCATCCAACGTTACCTAACGCCACCTAATGCAGCCTAACGCAGCCTAAAGCTGCAACAAACGCCACACCTAACATTACCTAACGCTACCTAACGCAGCCTAATGCAGCCTAACACTACCTAACACAGCCTCCCTAACAATGCAGTTAGCTACTAAGATGACTTTAACACTTAGCTGTAGAGTTGACCTTGAATTATGAAACTAAATTTGTAAGCAGCTTCACACTTGCAGCTTGCTTGTGTTTATCAGATCCACCTGTCGCTCGTCCAAATATGGTCACTTCCTTCACTGGTTGCAAAAATTCCATGATAACGACCGCCAAAAAGCAGAACTGGAGGCTTCAAAACCGTAGATCAAACCACTTCTGATAAAGCCTACAGTGTGGTTCCAACTGTAAAGCTGTAAAGAGGCTGTGTGAATTAAATTGGATTCACATTTCATCATTCTTCATCACAGATCATCACTTCCTCACATGTCACCCCTCTCACCAAGAAAGCTCCAGACCCTGTGCATATATTCCTCAGTGAATCAATTAACAATAGTAACTCAGCAGTGGAATGCAGCACTGGTTCAACAAAATTCTCTCTCTGTTGCAGGATGTCGGTGTCTCGGAGGTGTCTGTGCTGTGTCAAATATTTGATGTTTGTCTTTAATCTCATATTTTGGGTTAGTATTGACTCAGTTCCAAGCTGGCTTCAAATGTGTATATTCATTTACATTTTCTACTACTGAATGCTTCCGAAAGGATTTAACACTGAGTTACAGTCAATCCCTTACATCGCTCACTCCCACTCTTCACAAAATAATTTTGGGTACAATGCATTGTGATTGAAGATGCAGTTTGACACTGGCTTGACATTCCATTCCCTGCAAAGCTAGGAGGATGCGGCTTGTTTGGCATCGGAGTCTGGTTGTCCTTCACGCAGGCAGAGTTCTCCTCACTTCCGCTGTCCTTTCCATCCCTCTCGGCTGCCAACCTACTGTTGGTCGCTGGTGGCATCACCATGGTTACCGGCTTCCTGGGTTGTCTTGGAGCCCTAAAAGAGCAGCGCTGCCTGTTGTTCATGGTGAGAGATTTGCACAATCGAGAAGTTGCAGATACTCTTTCCTTTCTGGGGTGGGCAGGTATTGTGATCTCAAAGAGTAACTAGAACCCCCAACCACTTTCGCTAAAAACTAAGTTTTCTGTGTATTTATAGTGTTGTTGATTCATTCAGACAATATACTTGACATATAAGTGTAAAGTATTTGCATTTTCCATATTGTGTAAAAATATGAATGCTGATCGGGAGCCAGGTGATGTATAGACCTTTTTTTTGTGTTTGTAAACAGTGATGACGTATTTTGTGGGCGGTGCTAAAGTGGTGTGAGAAAGGGACCTCTGTAGAGGCTGTGTCACATGTGAGCACCAAAATCATAAGGAATATGGATCATCTGGACACCTTCTCTGATAATGGGACTGTTTTCCCAGCAGAAGATGAGCTGTCTGACATTAGTAAGCAAACTATTATTAACGTGGGGGGTTTCCTGAGTCGTGATCACTGTATGGAATAACCCAGTATCTATACGAAAGAAAACCCAGTATCTATACGAAAGAAAAAAACTGTATCTATACAAAAGAAAACCCAGTATCTATACAAAAGAAAAAACAGTATCTATACCAAAAAGGAAAAACCCAGTATCTATAGAAAAGAAAACCCAATATCTATATAAAAGAAAACCCAATATCTATACAAAAGAAAACCCCAGTATCTATACAAAAGAAAAGACTAGTATTTATACAAAGAAAGCCCAGTATACAAAACAGAAAACAGTATCTATACAGAAGAAAACCCAGTATCTATACAACGAAAAAACAATATCTATACAAAAGAAAACCCCAGTATACAAAAGAAGACAACAGTATCTATACAAAAGAAAAACCCAGTACCTCTACAAGAAAACCCAGTATTTATACAAAAGAAAAGCCCAGTACCTCTACAGGAAAACCCAGTATCTATACAAAAACAAACAAACAGTATTTATACAAAGAAAACCCAGTATCTATACAAAAGAAAATCCAGTATTTATACAAAGAAAAAACAGTATTTATACAAAGAAAACCCAGTATCTATAGATAAGAAAAAACAGTATCTATACAAAAGAAAAAACAGTACAGAAGAAAACCAGTATCTCTACAAAGGAAAGCCCAGTATCTATACAAAAGGAAACCCAATATCTACACAAAAAAACTGTATCTATACAAAAGAAAAACTCAAGGCTAAAAGCTCATTCCTATCAGCAGATAATACCCAATAACACTGATTCACCAGAATGCTCATAGTTTAATTTCAAGTTCACAGAAAAGAGAGAAATTGTCTGTGCAGTGATTTTAATGATACACTGGTTATGAATATGAGTCGACTATAGGCGACTATAGGCATATTCAATGTCCAAGTAAGAGACACTTGGGGGCCAAAACAGTGTGGTTCCTTTCTACTTGGATCCTCGTCTCAGTAGGGATCCTGTAGGTATGTTGCTCTTGTACACACTGTAACAACTGCTCTTCTCTGTTCTGCAGTTCTTTGTGATACTGTTGCTCCTGGTCCTGACAGAGGTCACTCTGATGTTAGTTATACACATCTTCCATGACAAGGTAAGCTCGCCTCTACCAGTGTGAGAATAACATTAGAATGAAAATAAAATAAGCAATAATATCAAATTAGAAATGAAAATGAAAACAGTTGAAAAAAATGTCTGTTTTAAGTATAGCGTAACAGAAAAAGACGTGTAAGTGTAAATCCACTGTAAACTGCTGTCAATCACAAGATAGCCACACCCTAAAGCATACCTGTATGGTCTATTTGGACCATAATGTACTAAATGAACATCATGCTGGATTGAAGAAGACTTGAAACTAGAGATTGAGACCATAAACTCATATTTACAATGTTTACTGAGATAATACATCAAGAGAGAAGTAGGACCATTTTCTCATAGAATTCTATACAATCAGAGAAGATTGTGGCATGAAAATGAGAATGCAAAATTCTTTGCAGTCTTACCAGGTGGTCCTGAGGATCTTTAGCTGGTGATATTGTTCCTGGTAGTCCTGCAATCAGAACCATAGAGGAGTGAGAGCAGAACGTGATTGACAAGCAGTTTGGTTTTATCTGGATCTATGTCAGCCCTGTCCTTGCGTGAGTGAAGCTGATAAATGGATCATTTGATTGAATAAGTGTTTCTTTCTTTATCTTTTTCATGAGATGGACTCCAAAGCACAAGGTGAATTAAAGGAAGGTATGAAGATGTATAAATCAGAACCTAGGATGAAAAAATCCTGGGACAATGTTCAGAAAATGGTAAGCATCCTTTGCAAACAATGCATGGCTTCTTAAAGTTGCTTGAATATAGAGAGGCTTAGTCCCGCCCTTCCCAGTGTCCCCCATGGGACCTGATTTCAGAATAAATGTGTGGTAGTCAACAGAGAGAGACAAATAATGATTTCATCCTGTATTACATCCTTCCACAGTCTGATACTTCAACAGTTGGACCACAAACAGATACTGTACTTGTACAATGATCTTATAAACATCATATGTGCAGACTAATTCATGGTACAAATCAAACAGGATCAAATCTCGGGCCACAGCAGTGATGTTAGGGGTGCAGGATAGTTGGTAATCGAGGATTACACCCAGGTTCCTCGCAGTTGATGAAGGCAATACTGTGATGTCCTCGACAGTGACCCACAGGTCCATGCGAGGGCAGTCTTTCCCCGGGATGAAGAGGAGTTCGGTTTTATGCAGGTTAAGCTTGAGGTGATGCGCAGTTGTCCAGACAGAGATGTCAGCCAGACATTTTGAATTGCGAGTTGCAATGTGAGTGAGAGGACCGGGTGGGCGATAGATCACTATGATGTTGAGTTTGAAAGGAAGGGTGACAGAGACGGCGTGGGATTCAAGTGCAGATCGGGGTAGGTGGTCCAGAGGAAGGACCTGGTAGGACCACCTGGGTGAGATGAGGAGCCCAGTTCCTCCTCCACGCCCTGTTCGTCTTGGGGAGTGTGAAAACGAGTAGGCAGTTGAGAGGGCAGCTGGAGTGGCAGTGTTTTCTGGGGTGATCCAGGTCTCCGTAAGGGCCAGGAAGTGGAGAGTCTGCAGGGAGGCATACTCTGAAATGGTGTCCGCCTTCTTGACTGCAGACTGGCAGTTCCATACCCCCCATAGAACTTCAAGTTCAGTACCGGTGGAGAATAGTGGGTAGCAGAGATTGGATGGGTTACAGCCTCGAGCGAAGGGTCTCTGGTGAAATCTTCTCCGGTTTGATGTCCTGACAGGGATAGGACAAATGGCTGCGATGGGTGGTGGTTGAGATGTTATGACTTCCTCGATGGACTCCCACAGATCGACTCCCTTGTCTTCGTTCAGTTGTCTAGACTCCCACAGAAAGACTCCCTTGTCTTTGTTCGACAGTCTAGACCCCCACAGTTAGACTCCCTTGTCTTTGTTCAACTGTCTAGACCCCTGCAGATAGACTCCCTTGTCTTTGTTCGACAGTCTAGACTGCCACAGATAGACTCCCTTGTCTTTGTTCGACAGTCTAGACTCCCACAGATAGACTCCCTTGTCTTCCTTCCACCTGACGCTACAGCTGATGCTGACAAGCTCTTCAGTGCTTGGTTTACCTCATGCAGATTTAGCCCCTCCCTCCAATCAAGTCTATTGACTACAGCTGAGATGGCTCAAACTAGGTAATTGCCCACTCAGGATGACCAGCTTCACAAAAATTTACACAACAAGGTATCTAGACTAAATATTACAACTAGCTCTACTCACAGAATGCCCAAACCCAGAATCTACAATTAGTTTCTGATTTACCAACAAGGTAGAATGCAGCTTCCTTCCTTTCTTCAGACAAAATGTAGTTATGCAGTTGAGTTGTTTTATTCTAATCTTTGTATGTTAATGTCTCTTCTCCCAGTTCAAATGCTGTGGCGTAACAAATAAAACAGACTGGTATGATGTGCTGAATGGAACGTTGCCCTCATCGTGCTGCTCTGTGGGGACGGATCAATGTACTGACGGATGGAGTGAGGTTGGTTTACTGCTCAGCTCTAAGGATAGATAGGATGGATGGATAACATGTCAATGTTATTTTTATTGGTTGTGAATGCAGGAGGCATTCTCTGCGCATTAATTCTTTATTTTTCTATTCATTATATCTTCCAGGTCAGAAAGTTTGGCCCTTAACTCCTTCAACATTTTTCAACGTATTCACTCCATTCAAACACAGAATATTCATCTCAATCGGAATCGACCGCGTCTATTTTTCTAATTGATATCATTCATAATTTCAGAGATATTTTACTTTTTTCTGTCATTTTTCCCATTCAAGCAGATTACGGAATCTTTAAAAAATTATCAATAATAATAATAATTCACTTTTCATCAAATCATTCACACTTCCATATAGAAACTCCATTCAAACTGTGAAACGTTCAGAAATATTAGGACTTTCTCACATTAATTCAACTTTGTCACAGCATTCATACTCTTTGCACAGTCGCAGTTCAAATATTGATCACTTAGCTTTTCAACAAACCTGACATTTTTTCACAGTTTTTATACATTCTGCACATTATTCAAAGAGTTCAAAGACAGCATTCCGCATTTGGCTTCCGCTAGTCAACAGGGAGCCTTCACAACCGCAACTTCTTCAGAATTTGCCTTCTGTAGTTTCATCTTATCATCTCAAATGCACGTGTGTCTGAATGTCCTAATATATTTGAAAAATGAAGCCATGCATATTTGTGGCAATAAAACACACCTCCGCTATTTTTTGTTGTTGTTTTTTTTCGGCTAGAGTGAACTGTAGTAAACTAATCCCGGGCTGGGAGTCAAACCCGGGACCACCGCGTCGAGGACATAGAGCCTCTGTGCATGGGGCGGCTGCCCTAACCACTGCGCCACCGGCCGCCCTGCCTCTGCTATTTGTTGATAAGTTACTCTGACTCCGTTGACAATTATCTTCCAGTTACCAGATGATTTTGATTCAAAGCAAAACTGATAACTATATTTATTATTATTTATAAGGTTAACATTTAACTTTTGCTGGATGTTCAATAAAACCCAGAGCAATAAGGACCATGAGACAGAGTGCAATGCACTTTGATCAGCAACACAGTGACAACCTGGTTAAATTCCATTTAGTCAATTCAATTTTAATTGTTTTTATATAGCCCCAAATCCCAAATCTACCTCAAAGGGCTTTACACTCACACAACAGCTGCTGTCCTGGGACCCTCCATCTGATAACATAGAAAAACGCCCTAAAAAGCCTTTGAACAGGAAAATACAGGAAGAAACCTCAGGGAGAGCAATAGAGGAGGATACCTCTACCGGGATGGATAGAAGTCAAATGAAATAATAATCCTTCAATCCATATGACAGAAATGTAATGAGAGCAGTGATAGCAGTAACAGTACTGAACACTGACTGAAGCTCAGAGCATCCTCCAGCCTGTCATCCAGATGTTCATCAACACTGGTTCATATTAACATGTGTATGAGTTTTACGCATGTTCACCTACACAACACAGTCTCACAGCTGATCGCTAAGTAGGTTTAGACAAGAAATCCACTTTGTTAGATTTAGGAAAACATGGTTGGGCGTAAAATGACTATGTACAGTTATGTTTAGGCAACAAAACCAACATTACATCTAAATGTAATGTTAGCGTTAGACATTAATATCAATGTTAGGTTAAGACATTAATATCAGTGTTAGGTTAAGACATTAATATCAATGTTAGGTTAAGACGTTAATATCAATGTTAGGTTTAGACATTAATATCAATATTAGGTTAAGACATTATAACCAATGTCTTAGGGACCCTGATACACCAATCCGACGGCTGATCGTAATCAGAAAAGGCAGTTGGACTGATCAGTCGGCTCCCGTCTCCCCAACACGGTCAAACAACCCGAACACACCAGAACAACTACCGACTTGAGCGTACTTTCTGGGCTTGCGCAAGACGTAATGTCTCCATAACAGCAGGCGGCACTAATCTGTATTGTCTCCCCTCCCCAAAAAATAAAACCAGAAATGACAGAACATCTCTCTAGATAAGAGGTCTTCAATGTTTTCAAGCAAAGGACTCCCTGGCTTATAGTGACACGGTAGAGGGACCCCCTATGACATATATATGACAATATAATTGTGTTGCTTATTAAACTGAGCCTTTAATAATGTGTAGTAGAGCAACCTAATTCTATATTGGCATTTCAATTCAATTCAATTCAATTTTATTTATAGTGTCAAATCACAACAGAAGTCATCTCAGGACACTTAACGGTCATTCCGTGTCATTTCATCAAATTTCTGAAAATCTTCCCACCTGACCGTCTCAGAATGTCCTGAAAAAATTCAGGTTCAAAGACACACTTGTTATTAGGACAAATCCAAAATATTAGGTCTCTTCTGTCAACAGTTTTCTCATGAAACATCATTGAATGAAGGGTAGTTTAGACGGTTTTTGGCATCATGCTCTGAAAAGCCATTTTTAAACAGCAATATCTGGAAAACTATCTCACCTGTGGCCTTCAAAATTTCTCCAGTGTGTATCTGTTACTAATAGCCTCCAGACATGAAATATCAGGGGTGTAGCTCAATTATAACCTCGTATGGTAGGTACTTAAAATGAGGCTTGTCGAAATGAAGTAGTACATTTGAAGAGTGGCTGACCTCCCATTTTTGCAGATAAAAGACTTCGATCACATCTGCCTCTATCTCTGGTGTTAGCTTAAACATTCTACAAAACATGGTCTCTCTCAGATGATTAGTTTCACAGATATTAAGGCTCAAAAATGGAAGTAAACACATCTTCCCCTAACTTCAGAGTCATATTCCAAAAAACTGACAACATTTATCAGATCCAAACTTACTTTTTTTTTGAAAGATCATAGTCTTGTTAAAATCATATTAAGAAATCGGGAGGGTGTTTTGCCTCAATTTGTCGCAGTGATTTTTTTAAAATCCTGATATTGGTGGGGTTTTTGTGGCCGGTTTTGGTAATATCCTACTGGTAAACATCACAGCAGGACAATTCAATTGTGTTTTTTTACCATTTACCAAAGATTTACATGTGACTAAATGCTACTGATAAATTTAGCCTTACGAAAACATTAAAATGTAGCCCAGTTGTAGTTACAGAGGCAATAAGTCCTTGAATGTGAGTTAAACATGCTGAAAGCAGCCTTAATGTCTTAAACCATGAACAAGCATGATAGCATAATATTGAAGACTGTATATTTTGTCATACTTTAAGTACATACATTACACAACCAAATCAAATAATAGTCTAAATTTGAGCATAAAGATTTTACATTACAGTAAAAAAGTCTCCAAATAGTGATATTGAATAACAGTTTGTCTCTATGCTCACTATGGGGGATCACATATTTTTCATCTTTTAGATCCAATTCCTTTGTCACATTCATAGAGACAAACTGTTATTCAATATGAAACTTGGAGACTTTTGTACTGTAATGTAAAATCTTTATGCTCAAATTAAGATTATTATTTGATTTGGTTGTGTAATTTATATACTTTAAGTATGACAAAGTGTACAGTCTTCAATATTATGCTATGTTTGTTCATGGTTCAAGACATTAAAAGCTAATTTCAGCATGTTTAACTCACATTCAAGGACTTATTGCCTCTGTAACTACATCTGTGCTACATTTTAATGTATTCGTAATGCTAAATTTATCAGTAGCATTTAGTCACATGTAAGTCTTTGGTAAATGGTAAAAAAAACACAATTGAATTGCCCTGCTGTTATGTTTACTGGCTGTTAGGACATGCAGTACCAAAACCGGCCACAAAGACCCCACCAATATCAGGATTTTAAATAATCACTGTGACAAATTGAGGCAAAACACCCTCCCGATTTTTTAATATGATTTTAACAGGAATATGATCTTTCAAAACAAGTAAGTTTGGACCTGATACGTGTTGTCAGTTTTTTGGAATATGACTCTGAAGTTGGGCAAAGATGTGTTTACTTCCATTTTTAAGCCTTAATATCTGTGAAACTAATGTTTAAGCTAACACCAGAGATAGAGGCAGAAGTGATAGAAGTCTTTTATCTGTAAAAATGGGAGCTCAGCCACTCTTCAAATGTACTTTATTTCAACAAGCCACATTTTGGGTACCTACCATACTAGGTTATCATTGAGCTATACCCCTGATATTTCATGTCTGGAGGCTATTAGTAACAGATATACACTGTAGAAATTTTGAAGGTCACACAGGTGAGATGGTTTTCCAGATATTGCTGTTTAAAAATGGCTTTTCAGAGCATGATGCCAAAAACCGTCTAAACTACCCTTCATTCAGTGATGTTTCATGAGAAAACTGTTGACAGTAGAGACCTAATATTTTGGATTTGTCATATTAACAAGTGTGTCTTTGTACTTGAATTTTTTCAGGACATTCTGAGATGGTCAGGTGGGAGGCATTTGATGAAATGACACGGAATGACCCTAACACATTAAGCAGGACTAAAATATGCTCAAAATTTTAAGAATCAACACAATTTCAAAGTCCCAACAACACCCAGGGGCAAGCGTTACAGCAACAGTGGCGAGAAAAAACTGCCTTCATAGGCTTTTAGGCAGAAATCTCGTGCAGGCCAGGCCCTTGGGTTCCAACTGCATTTGGTGTTGGTAGTATAGTAGTAGTAGCATTAACAGTAGTGGTGGCATTAACAGAAGCAATAGTATCAACAGTAGTAGTCCATGGCAGCAGGCACAGCCACGCCGAGGTGGATCCATCCCAACCACGTCGCTGTAGACCAAAAAGCAGGATTTCTACATGACAATTCCACAACATAACATTTAACAAATTGAAAGATTTATATTTGCTTACTATAGGTTGTATTCATGTTAATTCATTTATTTTGGAAGAAAAAAAGTTTGGGATCAAATCATTTTGGGACCCATGCATGCGGACCCCCTAGGGGTCCTGGACCCCTGTTGAAGATCTCTGCTCTAGACCAAAACACAGAGCATGCATTGTTGTGATCAGAGAGTGTTGAGTAGACAAGGACAGTTGTTGTCGGAAAAATCTAATAATGGTATTAGCTAGGAAAAAGATCATACCGCCGTTTGTTTACCATCGTCACATCCGGTCTTCTTGTTCACTGAGTTGCTAGTCAAGGGCTAGCACTCCACCAATCAGATTGGTCAAACTTAACGACTTGGTCGTGGCCGATTCGACATGTGGAATTGGCTAAAAAGAATGCTGATGGCTTGGCGACAGCCGATGGCAAAGAACACACCTCATGTCCGACAGCTGATAATCGTCTTGGTGTGTCAGGGCCTTTGGTTATCAAGAACAGAAGAGCGTTTGTGGGACGTGGTGTCCAACAGTGATCTGGTTGTTATAGTCCGGTGTTGTTGGTCCCCCACCATAAGTCTGAATGCTACATCACTAGCTCTGGACGTTGCATGGATGTGTTTACCTCGTGTCCACAATGAAAAAGGATCCTTACGAACTTTACATCTTCCTTCCCTTTACTTTCTGTATGTGGCCTCCCTGACTGTCTCTGTTTGCCCTCTGCAGCCGTGCTATCAGAAGGCCCGGCAGTGGCTGCTGGATAACATCCCATCTGTCCTGGTGTTCGGAGTGTGTATTGGTGTTGTTCAGGTATTTATCTCCAATATTTATCTGCCATTTTGTTGACGCTGTCGGCTAAAAGCCTCTCTGGCCTTACTGATTTTTATCCACCAGTTCATCCATCCATACATTAATGTGTCCATCTATCCAACCATCTGTCTTGTTGAGTTTTTGTTTAGTCAGCACTCCTTGTCTACTTGGTGACCACATGGTTGGCCACATATTTGTATCTCTTCTCCAAAGAAAGAAAATGTAGAATCTTCATGAATGTTGATATCTCTAACTATTTTACCATGAGTTATGAGGCCCACAATAAATATAATAGATATACTATAAACTGCATACACTTTATTAAAGTGTTCATTCAAAAAAGGTTATTTGTGCCCCTCAAAACAGTTTAGTTGATGATGTATTTTGTCTGTCAGTCATCTCTGAATGATTTCAACATTTCCGTTTTTCGTCATTTTGTTCAACTTGTCAAAAGCAGAAAGATTGAGAGCAAATTCAAAGTAACTCTAGGTCAGTGGTTCCCAGACTGGGGGACATGTATCCCCAGGGGTACGCAAAAAAATGTAAAACATGATTTGCAAACAGTCTGATTACATTTTGAAACTGGAATAAAGACATACAGTCTGAGGTGCTTTCTTGCATTGCCAACAACAAGCAAGGCTTTGATGCCTTTTAGCACCACGTACTTGTGTGAAAGTGGATTCTCTGCTCTGACGCATATATGAAAACAAAATACAGAGCAAGACTTTGTGAGCAGAACGATTTAAGACTCGGACTTTCTGAAATTCAGCCAAACGTTGCAGAGTTCTGTGCATCCTCTCAAGCAAACCCTTCTCACTATAGCTGTGGTGAGATTCACTGGATATGTTCTCTGGCCGAAATGTGTTCATTCTAGAAATGTTTGGGAGATTTTTCTTTTAAAAGGTGAACTGTTGCTCACTGAAAATGTTGGTAATGTATTAGTAAATAGACCAATTTGGTGAGAAATAGAGACTTTATTTGATGAGTGTGAGTGTGAGTGTGTGTGTGTGTGTGTGTGTGTGTGTGTGTGTGTGTGTGTGTGTTTGGGGGCTTACAGACAGTAGGGGGTACATGGCTGGGGGTCAAATGAAGGGGTACAGGACCGTGAAGAGTTGGGGAACCGCTGATAGGTGTTGTTATCCTTGGGCAGGTTGTAATTTGTTTTGACCTCTTCTCTTGTCAGATCCTGGCTCTGGTCTTCTCCATGCTGATGTATTGTCAAATTCTGTGTGCTGAGAAGGACTTGGACTGACTGCAGACCAGCTGCTCACTGGCTCCGGATGGAAAGGCTTATCACATACTCCTCTCAATACATCCGCCCAACCTAATCCCAATGTTTAACAACTACCATCCAGACTGGGCTTACTTTGGTTTCAGACCTAAAACCTTTCGAATGTCCTGAGTAGGATGCAACACTATGAGCTACACTATAGAGAGGCTAAGTCCCGCCCATTCCAATAGACCACTATGGGACACTTATTTTGGAAAAAAAATGTACGGCAGTCAATGGCGGTGTTTTAATTATACCATAAATTACAGATATGATGTTTGTCAATTTAAAGGATACATTTTACAAGTCGATAAAGTTTGTTGTATAACTGTTGAAGTATCAGAGTTCGAGAATCCGTATTTCTAAAGACAAAAATGTGGTAAGTGGGCGCAATGGACACTGGCAGTACCTACAAAGCCAGTAGAGGTTTGGTTGGACCAGCAATGCAACAGAATACAATGAACTTCATTACAGTTAAACAGGATTCATTCTACCACTAGAACCTATCAAACTCCGGCAACTTCCAGAAAAGTGAAGCCAAGCTGAAGTGCCTTAAACTTTCATTCTCCCTGCTGATCATCAGGGGGCGACTCCTCTCTGATTGTATAGAAGTCTATGAGAAAATGGTCCTACTTCTCTCTTGATGTATTATCTCAGTAAACATTGTAAACATGAGTTTATGGTCTCAATCTCTAGTTTCAAGTCTTCTTCAATCCAGCATGATGTTCATTTAGCACATTATGGTCCATTTAGAGTCCACCAGACCAGAAAGCAGGGGATGCTTCAGGGGTCGGGGCTTATTGACAGGTTGCTGTTGCTGTATGTGGATTTCATCATCTATCTAGGATGTTAAGAGGAGATTCTTCTCCTCTTGAAAATACAAATAAAAATGTTTTTACATAGCACTTCGTTCACTTGGTTCAAGCCTTGTATATTATTCCTTTCCTATATATACACTATATATGAACATTGTGAAGTTCAGTGGCAGGTAACAGTGCTTATTTTACTCTGTTTAATCATCACAGTCATGTTTTAAAAAATATTCCTACAGTAACGCTGTTATTCTTTATTGTCCTTATTTACCACATGACTCTATCCCACTTTGTCTTTTTTTTATTGGAGCATATACTTACATTACATTTTGTGTTTTTGCAAAAATATCACACGCTATTTGTTTAGATTTATTGAGACTGTTTATTGTTTCCAGAGCCTCAAAACATCTGTAGCTTTTAGTGTTTGGCAACCAATCAAAATGACAACCGTTGACCATGACATTGCTGTAATTTCACTTGAAAAGGCCAAAACCAGTGATGGGGTTACTCTGCTTAAAATAATCGCGGCTTCCAAAGAACTGTCATGCTGCCTGTTTATAGTCCAAGTCCATCTAAAGCATGCTGTTTTAGAATTATTATCCTTAACACCTTGTTAAAATAGTCAGCATGTGGGCTGTCCTATCCACCTACATGTAAACTGGTTCATACCAGTTTGAGTATGAGGTTCTGTACTTCAGTCTGTCTTTACAACCGTTACTGTTTCTATTTTTTAGTTCTTACTTTATCGGCAATGACATGTTGTGGTTTCTTTGTTTTGACAAATGTACTTATTGTAAGTCGCTAAATACCCGAAATGTACATATAAATTTAAATGTACTCCACTAACCAATGTGTGCTTGAAACTGGATCTCCAGCTCATTTGAAGATGCTTTTAAAACATTTTTTACAGTTCTTAAAGAAACATACACATGTTGCATAATGTGTAAATGAAATATCTGTTCTTACATCCCCTGTGTACAGTATGTCAGTCTCTTACTTGTAATGTAGCTAATAACAGTATACAGTGCAGAGCTCAGTGTCTAACAGTAAATGCCTTCCTAATAAACACCCTGTAAATACAGACTCATGTGTGTGTTCTGTACAGCTGCATCACTTTGAGGTTTCACTCGGAGAGTTCAGAGTTGACAACAATGTCAAGACCACCGTGACCACAGTTCTTCCCCAAGGTCTCAAGATGGCCGCAACTTTCATCAGCAACAACATCCAGGAGCTGTTCAAGCATGTCTCAGAACTGTCATCAAAGCAACAGGTGACTACTTTGAATAATCTCAAATCTAAAAACGAATCTGCTTTGTTTAACACTTTTCTGTTTACTACATAATTCCATATGTGCTCCTTCATAGTTTTGATGTCTTCAATATGAATCTACAATGTAGAAAATAATGAAAATAAAGAAAAACGTTGAATGAGAAGGTGTGTCCAAACGTCTGTACTTCAGTACAAACATTGTTTGTCACACTATTGTGAATCTAAATCTAAACCGTGACAAATGAGTGGAGTTATATCACAACATTAGTGAAGGTTCTCAGTCATGATCTCTTTAAGAACCCAAAGCAAGTCCAGTTGCCTATGATGAAGTGTTGAAGTTAGTTACTGATTGACAAGTTACTACAGATTTGAAAGATTCACTGTAAAAAAACTAAAAACCTATACTAACATCATATGGTAAGGAGCTGGATAGATTCTGGTGGCGGTCACTAGGTGGAAGTGTTGGCTTTAATTTCAAATGAAAATCTCCATTTGAGTAGAAGAAAGGACAAACCATTCGTTTGTGGGAGTAATTTTGTGGGAGTAAGAGAGCACTCACATCATTGAGGAGAGAAAAACTGTATCTGAAGAAGCACGTAGTCCAAAGATGTGGGTTTGTTTGATTTTACTTTTAAGTTCAAATTCAGCATGTAACAACCAATTGATTCTAATTTTTTTGCCCAAATTAGAAGTACATTTTATAGACATAATATCCTTAAATAATGCAAACTCACTGACAAAGAGAACAGGAGTTAGATAGTATCACCAAACTGTGGGCAAATCTAATGAAACTGCAATGTGTTGTCTGTGTTATCTGTGTGAGAGTGGAAGACACTGGGGGTCAAAGTTCATCCAAATTCATTCATGTGCCACAGGTTTTCACTGCTGTTTGATATGATGGAGCTGGGTTGCAGTGCGAATGAGGTTGAGAAGTTTAGCTTATTTGCAATTAAGCACACTGATCACATGATCTAGTCAGATACAAGGTTTCCCTGCTCTTGTTAAACTTAGTAATTGACTGGTTTGCTCACGAGCTTAGGTTATTTGAACAAAAACAACATTGAAACATCAATTAATGTTTTTCTTTAAGAGTATCAGTAGATCTAATAGTTATTTAGGCTACTGTTTGTTCATCATGTCTCCGCTATTATCCACACATTCATGTCAGAAAAACAGTGTTAACGACCATTAGAGCTATAACTTAGTGGTATCTTCATGTTTCCGCTATTATCCACACATTCATGTCAGAAAAACAGTGTTAACGAATAGAGCTAGCTGGTGGCAGGGGGTAAAAATCTCACGGGAAAAAGCCTCAGATGGGTATTTGTGCTGTTACTAACTATATTTTAGAACATTTATGCTCTAAGACACATAACACTGTAATGTAAGTGTTTATGCATGTATTTATCCAACGTGTCCATGGCAGTTGAAATAATAATCTATAAACATCTATTTATTTATTTATTTCGGGCATCTATAAGTGTATGCTGCTGAATAAACAGACAATGAAAGGCAGGTTGTTTTAAAATGAAATATATGTTTATAGAAGTTATAATTGTTGACAAATGATGTCCATTTAAATACACTTGAAATGCATAAGAAGTCTGAAGGAAGTGTTACCACTTACGAGTGGAGTATCTCGGTAATTATGCTACATCAGTTGCTCTACCCATAATGCAGCAGGTGGGTGACATCAAGGAGAGAATTTTTTTTCAAGACCATCACTCCTCCACAGTCCAAATTTGGTCAATTCGGTTCATTGGTTGCAAAAAATCCAAAATGACGACGGTCGAAATGCCCTAACTCAAGGCTTCAAAACCATGGTCCACAAATCAACTATGCAGACTATGTCCACTTCTTATATCCAGTCTATGTTTGCATCACTTTCAGACCCTACTGAGACACACAGGGGATTCTGATCAGCTGATTAGACCTCCATCAGTAAGGACCAACCCTGACCTTATAGTGACAAGGACACACGGGCCAAATCCCAATGTCCCCCCTAAGGTCTAAGCCCTGAACTCTCAGGGACTTCACTGACGTCACCTGTAAGTGGTTGAGTGTGAGAGGCTGTGAGGGCAGTCATCTCATCAGTTGGTTGAAAAACGTATTATTCTCAGGCTCCAGTGGCGAAATGAGGGTTTGCTTCCACAGTGACATTGAATGAAAGAGCACACATTTCTCTACATTTTCAAGTATTTTTTTTATATTTTAAAGTAGCTCTTCACTCTCCCTCTGATCATTAAGTCCAATACACACCAATGTAAAAATGTGAGAAAGTCATTTTCACTATGCTTCAAAGAGAGTTTAACATTAAAAAAGTGAGAGTTGGATTTATTTGTTGGATAGAATTATGAATGTATGAATCAACATTCATGCATTCATTTGAATGGGGAACATTTTGTGGAAAAGATTGAATATTTCTCAATGTATTAAACGTATGAATGAGAAAGGACGACTCGATGGTCGAAGGAGTTATATAAGGAACTACAATCAATAGATTATGATGTGATACTGTTGTAAGACTCAGAAATAAATGCAGGTCCATTTAAAATATCTATGACATGTATTCCCTTTGGTGTCCACTGGGTTTATTAATTTTTTTCTTTATTTTTACTGGATTCATGTACTCATCTGTCTCCATAATATGAAAAAACATGTGAGCCATGTACCAAGCCTTTCAAAAAAACAATAAAGATTAAACCTCAAAGTGGTTGACTGGTCTTCTTTGCAGTCGAGTTATGTTGAATAAGGTTCCAAAGGTTAGACACCGAGTCTTGTTATCAACATGGGTGGGAACAAGGAAGCCTGCCACCTGCTACACACAGCAGCATGCTGGTCACCCAAATTAAATGATCCACCAGTGATTCCATCACATATCCAAATCCACATTAAAATCTTGACATTTAATTTCAAAGCATTTGAATTCTACATATTGTGTTTAGGCTTAGACAACAAAACCAACATTAGGTTTAGACGACAAAACCAACATTAGCTTTAGACGACAAAACCAATGTTAGGTTTAGACAACAACACCAACGTTAGCTTTAGACAACAAAACCAACGTTAGCTTTAGACAACAAAACCAACGGTAGGTTTAGACAACAAAACCAAGGTTAGGTTTAGACAACAAAACCAACATTAGCATTAGACAACAAAACCAACGGTAGGTTTAGACAACAAAACCAACGTTAGCATTAGACAACAAAACCAATGGTAGCTTTCGACAACAAAACCAACGTTAGGTTTAGACGACAAAACCAACGGTAGGTTTAGACAACAAAACCAACGGTAGGTTTAGACAACAAAACCAACGTTAGCTTTAGACAACAAAACCAACGTTAGCTTTAGACAACAAAACCAACGTTAGCATTAGACAACAAAACCAACATTAGCATTAGACAACAAAACCAACAGTAGGTTTAGACAACAAAACCAACGTTAGCTTTAGACGACAAAACCATCGTTAGGTTTGGATTTACATTGGCATCCGTCTGGTGGTTAAAGTCCTGTGTATTGTACTGACCCATTGAGTGGGGAGAGAAATAGACATACCCTTTCTGAATGTATACTTTTCATACAGAAATTTGGTAATGAATTCCTGGTAATGAATTATAATGTAACAGCTGATTACCCATGATGCAGTGGTGCAACACTGAATGGTTAGCCCTTTATAAAAGTCAAATCTGAGAACAAATCACATATATAAAATAACTCAGACACAATGTTTCCTCCCAGATTTCTAAAAAGGTGCCATTATTCTTTAATCGTGTAGTATATCTACTATGTCCTGTGAGAGCCGGCTAATTTGATTTGTCTTAAGTCCTAAAATAGACTGAATGAATGCTGGCATACTGATTAAAAACATAACATTTATTAGGAAAATATAAATTTTTAATTAATAAAGAACTCAGCAAAACATTTTCCAGTTATCATAAATTATTAATTATTTTTCACGAAATACACAAACATACAAAAAAGTTGAGCATCGGTTGGAGTCATCAGACAGTGTAGAGCTGGCTCTCTCCAGTCTGTGGGGTAGAAAACACATCAAACATTCTTATGATTCATACTAATCCTTACCCTAAACCTGCTATTGTTTAAACGAAGGGTGTGTCTTTTAGTGCGCAGTAAACTGTGGTTAATCATTCATCCACTGATAAGATTCTCTACTGCCACAGACAACAGTTTGTCTTTTTAGTTCCTCACTTAAACGATAGAGTTGGAGGAAACAAAGTCACTCAGCTGGGTGAATGCAGCTTATTCATACTAATCTACAATGCTGTATGAAATGAACATACATTTAGGGTTTGAATGGCTGGAGGCGTCTGGACAGCAGAAGAAATCAAATTGTCCCTTTCCTGATGTATTTTTTGTAATATTTATTACCATGCCAAAATAAAGATTATTTGAAAAAATAAAATGTATTAAAAATTATATTACATTCTACAAATATACACAAATGACAGTTTTCCAGGTTTTTTGGGGGGGATTTTGTCATTAAAACTATGTTCCCAGCTGTGTTGAAACAGCCTTTTGATCAGTTATTGATCATCACTGCACCATTAAAAAATAGAATACAGAATAGACAAAGAATTAAACAATGACATAAAAAAACCTTTTTGTGGCTAAATGTGTTCTTAGTTTGAAGGGCAAACATTGGGGAATTTGTCAAAACGGTGGAAAACACAAACATACGTTAGTGTCGTATTGCGGGTGGAGGCCTCACCTGTCGTCCACGAGCTCCACTATGTAGGCGAGGTCTCCGTTGTTGTGTGCGGCATTTCTACGTCACAGCCTGCCGCTGACAACGCGTGCGGG
Organism: Chelidonichthys spinosus; assembly: GCA_029853015.1. NCBI lineage: Eukaryota > Metazoa > Chordata > Actinopteri > Perciformes > Triglidae > Chelidonichthys > Chelidonichthys spinosus. The sequence continues at coordinate 2,102,678 of CM056839.1, read as the reverse complement.
GTATCCTCCTGTGGGATCTTCGTTGCCATGGCAACGGCCACCATCTCCGCCCGCGGGGCCACCGGCGTCCCTCCGGCCGACCTCTGGCCGCGGGGAAGCCCTCCGTTCCTCCGGAACGAGGTCCTGATGCCGCTGGACAGGCGGCCGGAGAGTCGCCTCACCGCGTCGCCGATCCCGCCCAACGCGCCCCGGTCCTTCTTCAGTAAACCCACATCATCCTCGAGCTCCGAGGGGGGGACCTCGATGTTCCCCGAGTACCAGAAGACCCACCAGATGAGGCTGAGGAAGATCACGATGGCCCCGGCGTATATGAGCAGGTCATAGAAGAACACGTTGACGAACACGCCGATGAGAAGGACCAGCAGACCCACGATGTCAAAGGCTACCGCGAGCCAGAAGCAGCACACGCAGCGACCCAGACCCCGGTAGAACGGCTCCATGTCAGCGCGCAGGACGCCGAGATGAGTCGGACGCTTACGGCGGACTTTCCGGAGCCTCCGTGCGCTGATATCAAATGTCTGATGGCGGTCAGGTGAGTCAGGTGAGGACAGGTGGTCTGGAGGAGGGGCGGGGCCCGCTGGAGGAGGGGCCGGAACACTACCTGGCTGCAGGGCTGAGGGAGGTCCTTTCAGGAAAACACGCTGCCCTCCTTTCATTATACGTGTTCATTTCTTATTGTTTGCAATACAAAGTGACTTGTTTCACTTTAACTAGACTGACATGTAGGCCTACATCGGAATTGGGTTAAAGATGTTCCAAGTGTGGGCTCTGTTCCTTTCTCCTAAACCAAAGACTTTTTATTTAACAGAGATTCATTTGTTTTTTATTTTCCTAAACAAATATAAAACCAAATAGTAAAAGTAAAAACATTTTTAAATAATTAAATAAACTAAAAAAGTTAATAAATAAAACGGATAACCATAAGTAAACTAAAGAAAAACAAAAGAGCAGGGAAAGAGATTACGTGAACTTCAGTGAGCTGATGTCATAACAAATAGCCGATTACAACAGTTAACACTGCAGAGAAAACTAAGAAAAAGCTAAATAAAGTGTTGAAGAAAAGAGTGTTCAATAATATATCTTCAGTACTGCAACCACACCACAACCTGGTTTAAGTCTTTGTTGTCATCTAACAGTGAAGTCGGTTGGTGAGACGGTGGTTATAGAGTTATAAGTTGATGTGAAACCTTATATGCAGCATATTGAGGTGAGTAAAACTTATGTTCTTCCAAATATCTACAAATGTCAAATATAAAATGCGTGTAACAAATTATTTCTAAGACATTTGTACTGATGATCCAGGCAGGAAAGGTTATCCCTCTGAGTCGAAGTACTCCAATAAAAGGATGCCCAAAAATTACTCAACACTATTTTCCGAGAGTGGACGATGACATGTCAACACACTGCATTGTGGAATCAGAGTAAACCAGTGATGTCAAGCTGCTTCCACTCAGAGATTGGCGCTGTTTAGAAATCAACTGTGAAAGCATGGAATTCAAATCCAGGGATTATAATTCAGTATGCTGTTATTATTCTAAAGCACATTCCGGTTTCTTACTCATTTGCATGGAGATCAACACTGTTTGGGGTAGATACATACAACATCAACATTTCAGCTCTTTTTTTAAATGAAAGCCGTCACTGGAAGCTGCAGTTTGTAACAATGTGATTGATTTAAATGCAGTTTTTGTTGGGATTGTTTGTGAGCCAGCATTTAGTCGTACAAAAAAAAAAAAATATATAAAATGGGCATTCCTCCTAACTGTCTCAGTAATGATCCATTCACAGATAATCCACTCTCTCATGGTTGCAGTTGTCAGTGCTGTTGAAAATGCACAGAAAAATTATGTCAGAAACATACACATAAATGTTGTTGTTCTTTTACCCTCTCTTCAACTGATGGTGTAAGACTCTCAGCATTTTTGTTTACTTTCAGTGTCTTCAATAACTACACAAATAATAGCCAACTGGAACTGACACTGATACATCCTGATATGATCTTGTGTGGTAGGGCCCCTTCCTGACCTGGATGTGATGTCTGTTGGGCAAAAACATTGAGAGACATTTGGCCACAGTCTTCACAGACTGCAAGACTCTTCATAGACTTGATAAACTCACCATGGTGGAGATGACATTTGGTCCTGTCCCCTTTGGTGGCTCAGAATTCCCTCAGCTGCCTGTTGAAGGTGACTGGTTTCTAGCTGACTTTGAGTTTATGCCCGACTACATGCAACATCACCGCGTGATAGCCTAAAGGTGTCATGGACTTTCTGCTGAGGCAGAGACATTTAAAAGCCTCCTACGACCACAGGCTGCCTATAAGAAGTGGACGTAGTCATGGTGATGTCACCCATTGGTTTGTGGACTACACTCCTGATGCTGCGAGTTCACCGTTTTGGCCAAGTCATCTCAGTAGCTAACTGCATTGGTAGCGTGGTAGCGACCTGTCAATCACAAGTGTGTGTGTGTGTGCCTCATAGAATGGGTTCGACTCTCATGTAGTGTTGGACTCAATGGACCAGTACTAAATGAACATCATGCTGGATTGATGAAGACTTGAAACTAGAGATTGAGACCATAAACGCATGTTTACAATGTTTACTGAGATAATACATCAAGAGAGAAGTAGGCTCATTTTCTCATAGACATTTATACAATCAGAGAGGACTCGCCCCCTGGTGGCCAGCAGAGAGAAGTAGGACCATTTTCTCATAGACGTCTATACAATCAGAGAGGACTCGCCCCCTGGTGGTCAGCAGAGGGAAGTAGGGACATTTGGGAGGTCCATGTAGTAGTTGTTGAGCAAAGTGAAAGAGCCGAGGCTCAACGTGTTAACAACTCAGAGATATGATTCAATCATAAATTTTAAAAAATCCGGGTCATTTTCTCATAGACTATCATGCAATCTGACTTGCCCCCTGTTGGCCAGCATAGAGAATGCACTTCAGCGTTGGCTTCATTTGTCAGAAAGAGAAGTTCCTGGTCTATTAGGTCTATTTCTAATGTGGAGCTATGTACAGCTTTTTGAAGGTTTACATTACGTTTTGTGGAGGAGAAGTAGGGGGCTTGCCGTCCGGAACTTCACATCTTAGGAATCGAGTGTATCGGAAGAGTTTGAGTGCCGCACCCATGCTCCCGTATTCACTTCCGTAAACAATTGGTTCTCTTCCTCTTTGAACACACGCGCTTGTATATTGACGGCAGATATTTTCCAAACACTGTAGCTACTGTATAAACACCATGAGCATTGTCCTCAAACAGTCCACCGTTTACGGCGTTACCGAACCAGAATGACAGGTCGTGTTTTTTCTCTTCGGCTCGAGCTTTTAGGTAACTCTAGTAACAACACACGCTAGCAAAGTCTATCGCTAATTTGTACATGAGAGAAACATGGAGGTAGACGGTCGGGACTTCTTGAACACTCCTCCAGCTAAGACGGTTAGATTTGGAGGCAGTGTTGCGGAAACGTTAGCTAAACATAAGCAGGTGAGTCCACTTGTGTCCGCTAACTTCCCTCCACAAACAGCTTTACTGAGTAATGTTAGCCACTTTGGTATTTCTGGAAGGGGGTGTTGGTGATGAATACCAATCTTATGTTGACAGAGATTTGATTTTCTCTTCTTGTTTGAAGGGGGACTCAAGTGACTATGAACTGTTGAAGCATCAGCTCGCTGATCCGGATATAAAGGTACAGTAAAGCATCGGTGTTTATTTGAGCTGACCTGGGATCTGTGGTGTGGCTTCCTTAGTGAGCTCTCTCCTCTGACAGGACGCTCAGATCATCAACTGGCTACAAGAGTTTCGGAGTTGTGTGACCCACCTAAGCAAGGACCATGAACAGCTCATCTATACTATCCTGGTGAGTATGGAAAGACTTCTGCCCTTCTGTCCCAGTGTCCCTGCTAATGCCTTCAACCCTCAGCCTCAGGGACTTGACTGACATCAGCTGGTACATGGTTGAGTGTGATAGACCTAAGCGCTTCAAATGGTAACCCATTCCTCTGATTTCAAGCGTTTTATTTTCCATATAAAACATTTTATGTTAATGTTTCTGTGTAAAAGCAGTCAGTCTGAACACCCATGTGCCATTGTCTTTGTTTACCTTTTGTAATTCCTCCGGGCTGCCCCTGTTTGACCATACAGCAACCTCTGGTACTGAAAAGTGAAGCCCACGCTAAAGTGCCTTTAACTTGCATTCTTTCTACTAACCATGTGGGTGTGACTTTTCTTGTTGTAAAAAGAAATCTGGTTGTAAAGAAGTCTGTGAGAAAATGGTCCTACTTCTCTCGTGATGTATTATCTCAGTAAACATTGTAAACATGAGTTTATGGTCTCAATCTCTAGTTTCAAGTCTTCTTCAATCCATCATGATGTTCATTTAGTACATTATGGTCCATTTAGAGTCTAACAGACCAGAAAGCAGGGGATGCTTTAGGGGGTGGGGCTTACCTGCTGATTGACAGGTCGCTACCAGAGCCTCGCTACTAATGCATTAGCTACTTTAATGACTTTAACACTTAACTGTACAGTTAACTTTGAATTATGAAGCTAGCTTTGTTAGCAACATCACACCAAAAGCTAGCATTGCATGGGGGAACCTGGACCACGTTAAGAGCTGAAATTATTAGTCAATGGTTCAGTCAATAGAAAATGAATGAGCAACTCTATTGATTATTGATTATCTCTGAAACTCTTCTCTGTGTTTCTCCAGAGGCTTCCATGGGTGGGTCGGAGCCAGGCTGTGGTGGAGGAGTACATGACCTTCCTCAGTAACCTGGTCTCAGCACAAACCGTCTACCTGTGTGCCTGCATCAAGATGGTGGTGTCCCACTTCACTCCCAGTAGGTTCCTTTTACAGGTGGTTAAAAAAAAGTCAAAATCACAATCAAATATCCAATTTTCACCATCAGTGACTCATTAAGAAATAACGTGTGTTTTTGTTCCCAGAGAGAGTGACCATCAGTGAAGGAGGCGTTGATATCTCTGATTCGGATGATGAAGATGAAAGTAGGTTGTTCCTCTTATTTCAAGTGAAATTTCAACAGTGTTTGTTTCAGAAACTAGAAACCTACTTTGGTTCAAAAAAGCCCGGATCAGAAATTAGCCTCAGAGGACTCTATAGAGTACAGAGTACAGAGTACTACATCCTCTGTCCTGGACCCTCCATCGACTAAGCAAAAACTCCCTAAAACACCCTTCTATCAGAGAAAAAGAATGGACGACACCTTAGGAAGAGCAACAGACGAGGGATCCTCTACTCGGATGGACAGAAGTGCAATAAACGTCCTGTGCAGGGACGTCACTAGGATTTAAAGACAGGGGGGCTTAGCCCCCAGGAGAAGCATCTTTGTAGTCAGGGCTGTAAACTAACGGTCGCCACTCGCCAAATGCGACTAAAATATTCCCCTGGCAACTTAATTTTGGAGGGATACATGCCACTGGGGCGGGTAAATGTTTGTCCCGATGGTCGTGCTTTTGCAATAAATTATGCATGATATAACAAAACATTGTAGTAGCTGTAAACTGATAAATTATGACGGTAGCAAACGTCAAGCTAAACCGGTGATTTGTTGTGTGTCACACTGAAGTAGCTCCCCCGACGTCACCGCTGTAGAAAATAGTTCCCCCGAAGCAACGTAGCGTGCGCGTCACCGCTCTTTAAAAGTTTGGCGCAGTGAGTGTGATTCACACCGGCCGCGGAAGCGCCGCGAATAGGCGCGGCCGTCCCGCGCCGTGAAGCGATCGTTTCGGCGTCTGCTCTATTTTTTTACGGGTGCCGCGAGCGAACGCGTCAATTCTGGCAGGAAATCACACAAGAAACACGAAACAATCCGGTCAATTTTTTAAATAAAAGCAATTTTCAAAATAAAATACCGCAATTGACAAATGCGATCATATTTGTGTATCTCAACTTGCACTGGGAAACAGGAAGAGACAATACATTTAATAAATGTGAAGAGTAGATAAACAAATATGCGTATTTCAACGGTATATCTGCACTACCATTCTCTCTCTCTCTCTCTCTCTCTCTCTCTCTCTCTGAGTAATTAATGGGTGTTTCCTTTGTCACAGTTTTGCACTGTTACAGTTTTCAATTTGCAATGTTTGAGATGAAATGAATGAAATTCAATTAATAATATTAAAATGTATTTCTAAATAATACTTTGGCCTCTTTTTTAAGCATGTACTGCTCTATAATACTGTTATCTCAATGAAAAGTACTGAAACAGATATATATGCAACAAAAAGAGGCAATTTATTATTGCAAAAAATGTACTTGGCCACCGGTCCCTTTGGTAGGTGAGCCAAAAAGTTAGTTTACAGCCCTGTTTGTAGTACTGTATTAGAACTACCACCATTGAAGAAGTCCAGCTGGTAACAAGTTAAAAGCAACAGACATCGTCTTCTTCCATTCTCTTCTGTTGAACAAGTGTTACTGTCATGTTAACTTTTAGACTCATTAAAGCTGCATGCTTAGAACAGGCCCTGATTATGCGTATGTAGGATTGAGACTCTTGGAGTTGATATAACTGGTTAGCTCCACCCGGGCCACTGGAAGCAGCCGGACATTAATAACAAGTGCACCCAGAACAATTTTAGATCAAATAAACAACACTTTTTTTTTACTGCAAACTGTTACAATCCATAATGGTTATCGGTCTCCTAGATTAGTAATAATCGGTATCAGCCCTGAAGAAGCAATATGGGTCGACCCCTACTCTAAACCCCGCCCCTTTTATGTGAACGCACCCACAGTCAGACTGAGAAACCTGGTTGATTGACTGATTAATGACCAGTGTCGTATGATCGTTTAGTGATCACACTTGTAGGAGTTAGTTCAGTCAAATAACCTGAAGGTACCTGTTGAGATCTCTTCATAGTACACGACTCAGCATCCACTTGGAAGTGGATCAAGAGCCACCGTTTCAGCTGGTCTCGGTTTGATTGTTGGTCAGCATCCTGGCACTAACCAGGAAAACAGACCTGAGCTAATTTGATCCAAACCAGACAGGTTAGGAGACAGAGCAACCATCACTCTCTGCTTAAATACAAATTATTAAATGATGAATGTTTCTCTACGGTTTCATTTGTTCAGACCTCCCCAGAAAGTTTGATCAGTGTCACCAGGCGCTGCAGCTCATCACCAGATACGTTCCATCGTAAGTCGCTTCTTCTTCATCTTGTCTTTATATGACACATGTTATATCTATTATGTCATATAGAAATCTATTTCTGCTGTATGAGTTCTAGTCTGTCCCACTGAAGGTGACAGAGAGGCTGGTTGGTAGACAACAATCCAATTCAAGATTTAAGGCCTCTTTTTAGTGGCTAAACCATCAAATTGCACCTGTCGTTATTGCCTGGATGAAGGTTCTACTTGTATAGATTTGAGTTATTTGTTGTCACGCTACCAGGAAGAGTAGTTGGGGCAGCTAACAGGGATCCAAATAAATCCACTCGCTATCCTTTCACTCATATCCATATAGTATACACAGCTCTAGGATCAATACATCTATTTACAACACACACATCCATCCATCCATCCATCCATCCATTTTCTACCGCTTATCCTGTATTCAGGGTCGCGGGGGGGCTGGAGCCGATCCCAGCTGTCATTGGGCGAAGGCAGGGTACACCCTGGACAGGTCGCCAGTCTATCACAGGGCCGACACTTAGAGACAGACAACCATTCACGCTCACATTCACACCTACGGGCAATTTAGAGTCACCAATTAACCTATCCCCATCCTGCATGTCTTTGGACTGTGGGAGGAAGCCGGAGCAACACACGCATATCAATTGTTATTAAATATACATTATTACTGGAAACCAATAAACGCTTTGTGTTTCCTTTGACTGACTACTGTTTCCTGCCTGGTTTTCAGTATTGTGCTGCCAAAGTTTTGTCCTCTTCTTTCAGGACCAGTCGCTTTCTGATGCCCATTCTGCAGGAGAACTTCCCCTTCGTGCAGAAATCCTCCACCACGCTGGTAAGAGACGCCAAATTCTCCTTCACATCATCAGGACACTTTTGAGGGTCATTTGTGGATTTGCATAAATAAACATGGACTTATACAGATATGTTATAAGATTGCTTCCTGAACACATTTCAATCGTTTGGACATATTTGTAGTTTCGATTTTAAAGTGGGGTAATTTACGAGATATACCCCCTGTACCATAGCGCTAGTACTAAGCCATTCAGCTGATAGCGGCTATCTTGACTAGGGTTGGGCATCGAGAGGGGGTATTTGGCTGAATGTCATGGTGGAAATTACCTAGGGTGCATTTCACTCCGAACCATCACTTTAAAATCATGCTACAATCACATTCTTTTCCTTATGTCTTTATACCGACGAGAAGCAGATACCACCCGAGCCTAGTAGCACAGTTATCCCAGCAGCAGACAGACAAGTAACAGCAGTGTTGTGTTGATGGATCATGTGTTGCTCTCTTACAGGAGTGTTACGTCCACAACCTCCTGAGGGTGACGACGTACATACCGTCCATTAGACGAGACGTGCTGGAGGTGATCATCGGAAAGATGCTCAAACTGGATGTAAGTGCTTCAAGTGCTTTATATAGTATAGTATAATATAGTAAGAGATGGATCCATGCGGTCAGGTCTTCACAGAGCTTTAGGTTGTGTGTGTTTTTTTTAATGTAACTATTTCAGCAGCTATGTTGATTCTTTCATGTTATTTAATCACTAGAAACATCTCCTGCTGTATTTAACAATATGTGATTTGTATTTCAGGTGAATGCGTCCCGGTCGGGCATTGAGGAAGCTGAGGAGAATCTGACGCAGAATCAGCGGGACGAGGAAGGACTCTTTGACATGGTAACACTGGTCTGGGGGAGGGCTTTAGTTCTTCATGTTCAGCGTTTGGTCCGCACATTAAGTGAGCAGTTTTCCCGGAAGGCGGAGGTGGTTCCATCTTGATCGTGTGTGCCCTGGCTGCTTGCCTTCGATTGAGTGAGAGAAAATACATAATTTAAATACGCGGGATTGAAGTACACACTATAAATCTTGCAAACCAAGCTGGCCTCGGTGTTGACGCTGGCCGCGTTGCTCGTTTACTCGGGCGGGTGAGACGTGTGACGGCTTTTTTTCATCGTAGTTCAGCGGCTACCGCGGTGAAAGTGTCCAAGCAGAATCGGCTACAATTACCATCACACAAGTTAATGACGGGCACGTTGGATATGCTGGCTCATTACCTTAAACAGCAAGCTGCCATAGCAGCATCACCAGCCCAGAGATAAGACAAAACTCCCGAAGCATTGATACACTTGACAGCTGCGATGTCAGAGATGCTGAAGATGCTGTAGTTGCAGCATGTTGTTCATGACATACTTGGTAAGGCTCCGTTTGCACTATTTGCACTCTGTACTGACAAAGTAGAACTTTGATTTGGTTTTGGACATATTTACACTTGGGAAAAATAAATTATTTATTTTATTTTAACTTTTATAAATTTTAGTTTTAGTTTAAATTTGTGAAAGAAGAAGTTTATTAAAAGATCATGCTTACATCATGCATGTAAAGAGTTATAATAAAATATTTCAAAATGCATGTGCAACTCTGTTAAATTAAAGTCTGTTAGTCCAGTCATATTTTGTCATTGTAGTTTTCTTAAAATCTCGTCTCGTCTCGTTCTCGTGAACCCAATATCGTGTCTCGTCTCGTCTCGTGAGCTGAGTGTATCGTCACACCCCTAATGAACACTGATTTAAACTGAGGCAAATGAGGCCTGCAGTCCTTTAGATGTTATTCTGGGCCCTTTCTGGACTTCCTAGATGAGTCCCCCAAGTGGTCTGGTAGAGTTTTGGTGGCCGGCTCTCACTGTTGTTTGCTTGAGTCCCAGAGCCGTAGAAGTGTCTTTGTAACCCTTTCCAGATAAATGGAATGATTTTCTTCCTCATTTGTACTTTGATCGCAGCATCATGTGCTGCTGTTTGAAACCTTTTAGCTTCACATTGCTGGACAGGTTCTATTTAAGTGTTCAGATTGAACAGGTCTGGCAGGAATCATTTCTGGGGGTGTTTTGTGGAATTGAACCAAATTATCAATTAAATTAGCTCTTTTGGTTGATTGAGTAACCAAGGGGCCTACCTGATACTGGTATTATTTACATTACATTTAAGGCATTTAGCAGACACTCTTGTCCAAAGCGACTTACAATAAGTACATTTGTCAAAAGAAAGAAACCACAACATATCATTGCCGATAAAGTAAGAGCTAAAAAATAGAGACAAGTTTTAGGACCTCGTCTGAGTAAAGTAGTAGCTGTTCAGCAAACATACCTTAAAGAGTCAGTGTGTAGGAATGACTCCCATCTAGTGGTGAAATAGTATTTTGCATTCAGATGAATAGTGCTCTCTTGTGCATCGCTTTGTTGTAACTCCGGTAGCCGTTATGAACCAAGAAGCTCTGACAACATGTCGTCCAACACCACTTCACCAGTATTCATTCAGGTGATGAGGTTGATATTTCAAACAAACATGTGTGAGCCTGTAGAAGTCATTACTCCTCCAGCAAGATAGTCATTTATGTTGTTTTATTTCTGGTAGCCTTTCATTACGATGTTGTAGCCTTTAGCATCAGCTAACAACTAGACACACAACAAACACAAAGGAATGTGACTAAAGTGCTCATATTGCTCTACAACACTGACTGTAAAAGGTCAAAGGCGGATGAAAAGTTCAGTAGAAGTCGCTCTCACTGACATGATCTACTTTCATTCACGCTGGCTCTGAACAACATCACGTTTAGGTTCATGTCCCTCCTCGGAGGTTCTAGTCTTCCTCCTCGGGGCAGAGTCAAGGTGAAGTCTGAACAGGTGAGGCTTGAGCCTTTTTCGGAAGATGGCAAGTGACTGCTGGCCTGACATTAGTCGGGAGTTCGTTCCACCACTGAGGACCAGAACAGAGAAGAGTCTGGACTATGCTGAGTGACATTTGTTTGATTTCAGCGATGGTGGTACCAGCCGGCCAGCTGAAGTCAGAGGAGCCAAGTGCTCGCGTCGGGGCGTGTGGTTTGACCAGTGTTTGAAGGTAGATGGGTGTAGTTCCACTGATGGCCTTGAAGGCCAGTGCCATCGTCTTGAATTGGATGCGGGCTGAGGAGTTCGGTTTTATGCAGATTAAGCTTGAGGTGATGCGTAGTTGTCCAGGCGGATCGGTACTTTCCTAAATATATAACAATTAATAGTACGAATGGGAATAAAAGTGACTGCACAATGTAGAACAGCTGTGGTGTGTTTCTATAACCATAACCTGACTGTCTGTCTGTCTGTCAGGATGAGGACATGTCAGCTGATCAGCCCTCCAGGATGACTGCGATGGCCCATCCGGTGGCGTCTAGACTGGACACTCTCATGGTTGTTCTGATAGCTTATATCAAGGACGTCTGCCACACCAACGGTAGCTGCATAACACTCAGACTGACTGAAATATATTTGAAACATATTTTTTAATTTGTGTGTATTTTTGGCTGTAAAGTGTGACGACGTCTTTGTTGTGTTTCATCTCTCAGGCTCTCTTCACGTGGAGAGGACGAAGGATCTGTACAGAGATCTGCTGAGCGTGTTCGACAAGCTCATTCTGCCCACGCACGCCTCCTCTCATGTCCAGTACACTCTCTTTTACCTCTGCAGCTTCAGAGTGGTCAGTACTTCATACACCATGTGCATTAGAAATAAGTACGACTAGTGATGGGGAAAAAGCAAGATGTAGCATTTAGCCCTCACTGAGGTCAGATGACCACACAAACAGATACAGTTGGAGCATTTAGCAGCGTAAAAGACATTTAATTCAGGAGTTGATGGAGGGGGATGGAAAGAGCTCAGAATGTTGAGCCCAAGCAGAGAGAAAGCTGTATATGATTCACTTACGCTTTAAAGAGTCCAGGTGGGTAAAAGAAAACTCAACTCTCGGTTCACCTTCCATTGTTGTTTGCTTGTGTAAAAGGACAGTGCTGCAGTCAGGGCTGAAACGATTCCACGAGTTACTCGAGTTACTCGAGTACCTCGATTACAAACAAAAATGGCAAAAACAAAAGGCAAAAAAAAAACAAGAGGCAAAAACTCTGCCTCGAAGCTTCGTTAAATTCCTATCTCGACATTATGCGGCTGCTCAGCAGGGATCATTGTTCCACACGGAGCATTTTTGAGGAAGTCAGGGCTCCAGAGTGACCATTTAGGGCACACATGCGACCAAAAATCAGTGAAGTGCGGCTAAATATGTTCCTTGGTCGAGATTCAGCGGGTCTGTTTGTGTGTAGCGTCATGTTTTTTCCCCACAGCATACAGAGATGAATCACCACTAGCACAAGGCCTACAATCGTTTCACATTTGCTGTGAACTCACCATAAATCCTCACACATTGACTGTATATTACATGGGATCACATAGAAACTTGCCTTCTGCTCTTTCACTGATGCTTTTTTTTCTGGATTCCATGTGTTGTCATGTCTTCCTTCCAGGCTTTGGCCGAGGCCTTCTTGGATCACCTGTGGAGGATCCTGCAGAGTCCCTCTCAGCCTGCTGTGCTCCGCCAGGCAGCCGCTGGATACCTGGGCAGCTTCCTGGCTCGAGCCAAGTTCATCCCCATCGCGTGAGTGAGAGAACACGGGTCAAAGTGTGCCGTTTTTATTTTGCTGACTTGCTCATTGTTCTCGCCCTCCCTCCATGCAGCACTGTGCGGGCCTGCCTGGACCTGCTGCTCCCCTGGATCCACCGCTACATCGATAGCCAGGACAGCAGTGGCAGACAGGCCTGCTGTGACATCAGCCTGCACGGGCCTTTCTACACCGCCTGCCAGGCCATCTTCTACACACTGGTCTTCAGACACAGAGCCATGCTGGAGGGAAACATGAAGAAAGGTACCACACCAGATCCCTGATCCCGGTGTAAGGCTTTATATCTTTGATATTCATATTTGGACTCGTTATTATTAGGGCATCACCTCAATTAAGAGGAAATTACAGATACATATTTAATAACTCCGTAGACATACCCTACATTGCCAAAAGTATTGGCTCACCTGCCTTGACTGGCATATGAACTTAGGTGACATTGATTCTTAATCCATAGGGTTTAATATGACGTTGGTCCACCTTTGCAGCTATAACAGCTTCAACTCTTCTGGAAGTCTTTCCACAAGGTTTAGGAGTGTGTTTATGGGACTTTTTGACCATTCTTCCAGAAGTGTATTTGTGAGGTCACACACTGATGTTGGACGGGAAGGCCTGGCTCTCAGTCTCCACTCTAATTCATCCCAAAGGTGTTCTATCGGGTTGAGGTCAGGACTTTGTGCAGGCCAGTCAAGTTCATCCACACCAAACTCTGTCATCAATGTCTTTACGGACCTTGCTTTGTGCACTGGTGCACAGTCATGTTGGAACAGGAAGGGGCCGTCCCCAAACTGTTCCACAAAGTTGGGAGCATGGACTTGTCCAACATCTCTTGGTATGCTGAAGCATTCAGAGTTCCTTTCACTGGAACTAAGGGGCCAAGCCCAGCTCCTGAAAAACAACCCACACCATAATCCCCCTCCACCAAACTTTACACGTGGCACTATGCAGTCAGACAAGTACCGTTCTCCTGGCAACCAGCAAACCAAGAGTCGTCCATCAGATTGCCAGATGGAGAAGCGTGATTGGTCACTCCAGAGAACATCTCCACTGCTCTAAAGTCCAGTGGTGGCGTGCTTTACACCTTGGATGCAGCTGATTGCCATGGAAACCCATTCCATGAAGCTCTCTACATTGTTCTTGAGCTAATCTGAAGGCCACATGAAGTTTGGAGGTCTGTAGTGATTGACTCTGCAGAAAGACCTCTGTGCACTATGTGCATCCGCTGACCCCACTCCATCATTTTACGTGGTCTACCACTTCTTGGCTGAGTTGCTGTCATTCCCAATCACTTCCACTTTGTTCTAATCCCACTGACAGTTGGCTGTTGAATATTTAGGAGTGAGGACATTTCAGGATTGGACTTGTTGCACAGGTGGCATCCTATCACAGTACCATGCTGGAATTCACTGAGCTCCTGAGAGCGACCCATTCTTTCACACATGTTTGTAGAAACAGTCTGCATGCCTAGGTGCTTGATTTTATACATTATAATGTTCACTCGACGTGCACATTTTTACCTTTAACCTCCGTGAGTTTGAAATAGTGCCGATATTTCCATCTGGAAAATGCTGTTTTGCTGCTGGAGTCCTCCTCACTCTCCATCTCTCTCTGTGTGCTGTAAGCGCTAAACACCCGCCACTGTGAATGCGGAAACACCCACCTACCCAATTTCTCTGATTGGCTGAAGACGTAATCTTACTATACATCAGCCAATAATTGCTGAGAGGTTATCTCATCCTCCCTTATCTCATGACAACACGCGCACGAGTCCTATCATGAAGTTAAAAAAAAGTTCATTGTGCGACTTGAGTCACGTGCAGTAACGGGGTGTCGGCAATGATAACGGCGTTATAGTCAAGAAAAAAGTAACGGCGTTAGTAACGCCGTTTATTTCAACGCCGTTATTCCCATCACTGATGGTGATTAATCACAGCTACCCTGTGATTAATCACCATTCATAAAAATATATGAAAAATTCCCATATTGTCTGTATATTTTTGTGGGAACGGAAAGAGAAATGACAAAAGGGGTATATGCACCTGAATGTGAAGCCTAACTAAGGGATGCATCAATGCCATTTAAACACATACACTTCAGTACTCCTATGAGTACTTAATTTTTTAAGTAAGTTTTATTTTGGCCATTGAAACATCTCCATTGGTGTCAGAATATGGTTTGCATCAGGGTCATTCCGTGTCATTTCATCAAATTTCTGAAAATCTTCCCATCTGACCATCTCAGAATGTCCTGAAGAAATTCAAGTACAAAGACACACTTGTTAATAGGACAAATCCAAAGTATTAGGTCTCTACTGTCAATAGTTTTCTCATGAAACATCATTGAATGAAGGGTAGTTTAGACGGTTTTTGGCATCGTACTCTGAATAAGCATAATATCGAAGACTGTACATTTTGTCATACTTTAAGTAAATAAATTACACAACCAAATCAAATAATAATATTAATTTGAGCATAAAGATTTTACATTACAGTAGAAAAGTCTCCAAAGTTTGATATTGAATAACAGTTTGTCTCTAAGCTCAATATGAGACAATATGTGAGTTGTGTGTATGATCAGAAATGGTGGATAGGAAGTATCAGAGATGTTTCAGATGAAGATGTACTGGTTCAGTTCATGCACCCACATGGCCCTGCCAAGAGTTTCTACTGGCCAAGGAGAGAAGACGTGTGTAATGTCCCACTGCAGCATAGCATTGCAAGATTTGACGTTCCCTCTACAGAAACTGGGCGCATGTATGCCATCAAAAAAGATGAGCACAACAGAGCAGAGATGTACATTAGACTATTTGTAAAGTGGCTGCCAAATTAATTAATGTGACTAAGGAATTGGATCTAAAAGATGAAAAATGTGTGATCCCTCATAGTGAGCATAGAGACAAACTGTTATTCAATATCAAACTTTGGAGACTTTTCTACTGTAATGTAAAATCTTTATGCTCAAATTAAGATTATTATTTGATTTGGTTGTGTTATTTATATACTTAAAGTATGACAAAATGTACAGTCTTCAATATTATGCTATGTTTGTTCATGGTTTAAGACATTAAAAGCTGCTTTCAGCATGTTTAACTCACATTCAAGGACTTATTGCCTCTGTAACTACAACTGGGCTACATTTTAATGTTTTCGTAAGGCTAAATTTATCAGTAGCATTTAGTCACATGTAAATCTTTGGTAAATGGTAAAAAACACAATTGAATTGCCCTGCTGTGATGTTTACTGGTAGGCTATTAGGACATGCAGTACCAAAACCAGCCACAAAAACCCCACCAATATCAGGATTTTAAAAAATCACTGCGACAAAATGAGGCAAAACACCCTCCTGATTCTTTAATATGATTTTAACAAGACTATGATCTTTCAAAAAAGTAAGTTTGGACCTGATACTTGTCAGTTTTTTGGAATATGGCTCTGAAGTTGGGCAAAGATGTGTTTAGTTCCATTTTTGAGCCTTAATATCTGTGAAACTAATCATCTGAGAGAGGCCATATTTTGTAGAATGTTTAAGCTAACACCAGAGATCGAGGCAGAAGTGATAGAAGTCTTTTATCTGTAAAAATGGGAGCT
Organism: Chelidonichthys spinosus; assembly: GCA_029853015.1. Lineage (NCBI taxonomy): Eukaryota > Metazoa > Chordata > Actinopteri > Perciformes > Triglidae > Chelidonichthys > Chelidonichthys spinosus. Next base: position 2,086,455 of record CM056839.1, on the reverse strand, counting down.
CAGCCACTCTTCAAATGTACTACTTTATTTCAACAAGCCACATTTTAAGTACCTACCATACTAGGTTATCATTGAGCTACACCCCTGATATTCCATGTCTGGAGGCTATTAGTAACGGATATACACTGTAGAAATTTTGAAGGCCACAGGTGAGATAGTTTTCCAGATATTGCCATTTAAAAATGGCTTTTCAGAGTATGATGCCAAAAACGTCTAAACTACCCTTCATTCAATGAGGTTTCATGAGAATACTGTTGACAGTAGAGACCTAATATCTTGGATTTGTCCTATTAACAAGTGTGTCTTTGTACTCACATTTTTCAGTACATTCTGAGATGGTCAGGTGGGAGGCATTTGATGAAATGACACGGAATGACCCATCAGTGGCCTGCAGACTTGCTCGTGCTGCAAGTCACTTGTCGCAGGCGGGTCTCTTTCATCGGGATAAGGGGTTAATTTGTGATTTTCAGGAAATTAATGGCCAGCATTCTTAGTATTTAATTGTTTGCCATCACTGAGCATAATACTGAGTTATTTCCACTATTTTCATGCTTTATCATCACTAAATTCTCCCTGATCCACATTCCAGACTTGAAAAATGTCCAAAATGGTGCATTATAAAGAATAAAATTCATATTAAGAAGCTTCAAAGTCATTTCATTAAAAGAGAAAACAAATATGGGCTGCACGGTGGTGTAGTGGGTAGCACTCTCGCCTCACAGCAAGAGGGTCCCGGGTTCCTTCTGTGTGGAGTTTGCATGTTCTCCCCGTGTAAGCGTGGGTTCTCTCCGGGTTCTCCGGCTTCCTCCCACAGTCCAAAGACATGCAGGATCGGGATAGGTTAACTGATTACTCTAAATTGCCCGTAGGTGTGAATGTGAGTGTGAATGGTTGTCTGTCTCTGGTGACCTGTCCAGGTTGTCTGTCTCTGGCGTCCTGTCCAGGGTGTACCCTGCCTTCGCCCAATGACAGCTGGGATCGGCTCCAGCCCCCCCCCCCGCGACCCTGAATACAGGATAAGCGGTAGAAAATGGATGGATGGAGAAAACAAATATGTATCTTTATCTGGTATAAATCCCATTAGGATCATCAAGTGCCCACATGGTCATTTGGGGGTCCAAATATGGGGTTCCAAAAGAGTCACCTCTGCCCAAGAGGGTTTTTAGACCCCCATAAAACCTAAAGGTCCGGGGTAGGCTGCTTTGGGAACTTTCCATGGTTTATCAAGTGCTTTGATTTTTCGAAGTGCATTTGCTTGTTTAATATCAAAAATTAAATCAAATTAATTTATCAAATATGTTTTAGCAAGCCATTTAATTTAGTGTATACATTTTAAAGCAACAGAAAATCACAAGTTACCATAACAGTAGCCAATGTTTCCAATTGACATGAAGTAATAACATGAGACCAAGTACTCAGAGTGTGTGTGTGTGTGTGTGTGTGTGTGTGTGTGTGTGTGTGTGTGTGTGTGTGTGTGTGTGTGTGTGTGTGTGTGTGTGTGTGTGTGTGTGTGTGTGTGTGTGTGTCAGGGCTGGAGTACCTGCAGAGTCTGAACCTGGAGCGGGTGGTGATGTGTCAGCTGAACCCCCTCAAAGTCTGCTTGCCGTCTGTCACCAGCATGTTTGCTGCCATCACCAGGTAACCATCCTATCCTCCAGTCCTCCACACTGACATTTCACATAGTAGTCATTCATATTAACAACCAGATGGTAATGACACCTGGGAATGTATTATTCATCTGTCCTTCCTGCAGTGGTGGAAGATGTCACACAATAGTGTGAGCAGCAAGTATGGCAGAGATTTAAATGATTTATTGCACCCAAATTAAATGCCACAGAAAACAATGTTCTAAGTTAGAAGAGCACATGCAAACAACATGGACATGACGTCGGCTGTCATCATCCCTCTCATTAGCGCTCAGTGCTCCACTCTGATTGCTCGCCATCAAGACAGTTTATGACTGAAATACTGGTGTGAATGTGTAGGACACGGATGGATACTACATGATTTAATAAACTATCGCACAGCACAAATGATGTACAAAGCTTCTAACAGAACTCTCCCCCAGAACCTACAAAAATTCTTCATACACAGACAAAGACACAATCTTAGAGGGGACATGATTTTCAGGCAAAGGAAGGTACGAACTACGTTAAAATCCTTTTCCTTATCGGTCACAGGTGTTAGACAATGGAATGTGTTAGAAGAAGAAGTCAAAAAAAACAGCAACACTGAATGGCTTTAAGAAGAAGTATGTATATTCAACACTTGACCGGTACAGATTATTGCATGGGAGTTGATAAGGGTCTGAGGCACCAATCAGCCTTCAGACTTGTTACACGATGAGACTGCTGTTCACTCGTGATGAACAAATATGGACACGTGTGCAGACACACACGTAATCTGTATGCACTGGACTTCAGCTCCCTGTAACACCTACTGCTGTGAAAGAAAATGTTATGTCAAATGAAAAATGCAAAAGACAAGAAAAGACTATGCTGTTGATTTTTTTTTTTTTAATATATTTTATTTTCTATTTCTTTTATTTCTTGTTTTTTTTTATTTATTTTTTTTTACTTATTATTATTATTACTTTATTATTATTATGTTTTTCTATTATTGTTTTTTCTTTCTTTCCCCCCTGGGTAATGGGGGCGGGACTAGATAAGCCTCGGCTTCTCCCTCTTTCCCTTTCGGCCATGTTTTTTTTTTTTTTTACTGTGTGAACAAGATGTGTGATGATGTTTTAACGTACATGCCCGAAATAAACAAAAAACAAAAAAAACAAAAAACCTCAACAAAGAGTCCCCCCCCCCCTTCCCCCTGATCTCCCTGACAGCAGCTGTTGTTTTGTTCTTTCAGGAAGTATCAGGTGGTGTTCTGCTACAACGTCATAGAAAGGAACAATCGCCATGTGTTGCCGGTGGTCCGCAGCTCTGCAGGGGGCGACAGTGTGACGACCAACACCAACCCTTTAGACAGCTTCTTCCCCTTCGACCCCTACCTTCTCAAGAGGTGCACTGCTGTTCATCTCCGTCTTCTGACTGCAGATTTGGCTGAATGATGTTCTGTAGGGTTTGAAGTGGATTCTGTAGTCGTGGTGCATGTTGTAATGGTGTCAGTGGTATCCTGAAAAGCCAAGCATGCAGCCTTCACCTTAACCTCTGAAGAAACCCAGCTGGATTGGAAACTGGTGCTGCTTTTGTATGAGGACTGAAGGAAAAACTTAAAGTGTCAGTGGAAAATACTAATGTTTAAAGGGCTAATCTGTGACATCCAATTGTAACTATATCCCACAGTTTTAGTCCTAGCTAGTACAGCACATGTCCTTTTTTCTCTTTTCTGTCATATTAACCCATGAGTATTACAGAATCCACAATTAATGCGTGCGTGTGTGTGTGTGTGTGTGTCGCATGCTTGTGTGTATGCGTGCGTGTGTGTGGTGTGCGTGTGTGTGTGTGTGTGTGTGTGTGCATGCTTGTGTGTATGCGTGCGTGTGTGTGTGTGTGTGTGTGTGTGTGTGTGTGTGTGTGTGTGTGTGTGTGTGTGTGTAGGTCTGGACAGCTGATTGAGCCTCTGTACCAGGTCTGGGAGGAACTATGGGACACGGAGCTGCTGCCCACCAAACCAGGACAGCAGGTGAGCCGACAGAAGGTTAGCGATGTCAAACAGTGTGGAAGTCCTTCACAAACAGCAGATCTACCTCTGTGTAACTAACAATCCGTTTCATGTATAAAACATAACTCACCCATGTTATATGATATGCTACTTCAGTACACAGATCAAATATTATTACTCATAGTAAAATGGAAATGAAGAGTTAATATCCAGAAATTCACATTCAGTTTAATTGTATTTCTTTTACCTAATATCACAACACAGCCTGTGTCCCTGGACTTCCCTGAAAAACTTTATACACACATATACACACCACTGACTATCCATGTTGCCTGAGTACACGTCAGGATGGTTCCACCTCATTTTGTTATTATTATTATTAACCACATTAATAATCATGATAATAGTAAACTTTATGTGTATATCACCTTTAAGAACTGGGTTCATGTACACTATAACCACAGAAGGTGAGGTCAAACCTAAGGTGAGATTTAAATGTTGAAAACACAGTGCTATAGATAAATCAATACAATCAAATCACTGTAATGAATGCAAATAGAAACTGCATTATCACCAAAAGTAAGGTAATAAATATATAGAAATAGCAGTAAAAAGATGACGTCACAAAGCCAGTCCGTATAAACAGGTTTTAAGATGTGATTTAAAAGAGACATTGACATGGTAAAGTGGCACTTTCTCTTTGTAGGAGTAGTAAAGATATGGAATCCATGAAATGCAATATGCAATATGAGAGAATATCCAGGTTGAGTGTGTGTATGTTCTATCATGAATGGGACTCATCATGGGTGTGGTTTTCTGTGCTCGTGCTTCATTCTGTGTCCGTCAGGGCTCCAGGGAGGACGATGATGACTTCCTGTGTGCGGAGACGGCCCAGACTGATGGCATTGTGGGGATGACGCCCAGCTCCTATGATTCCAACCTCTGCAGTCCCACTGGGGTGGGCTCACCCCCTATCGCCTTCCACAGACCCTGACAGAGCATATTTATTTTCTAAAGATTCAAAGACTAGCTGAAGAACACATGAGCCAGTCACACTAGAAGAGTTGTGACAAGAATGCTCATCTGTGTTCATGAATAACACAACTCAATGTTTCATTTTTCTACAGCTATAGTTCCTCACATTCTGACCTCCTTACTTTCAGGCTTTAGCAAATATTACGTTTGAAATCGACATAGATTGTAGTAGCGGCTGCGTCACTCTGTTTGTTCTGTATTAGAAAACTATTAAACTCAAAGTAAACAGCTGGAGAAGGTGGTAAAATATTGTTTATCATTGTCTCATTCATGAAACAGAATAGAAGTAGATTAACACTGAACTGTTTAACGGTCATGGACATACTACAAAAGGAAACGTAGTGGGGCAGCTTAGCTAGAAATTATATAAGGATTGTGCATTTCATGATAAAAGCGTGAAATTTAGTACACTTGTGGCCAAAGACATATAGAACAAAATTCGATGTGGCGGCATGACGAGTTTTCAATATGGCATTTTCAAGATGGCCACCAGTGATCGCCTGTTTTGAGATTAAATTTCACATTAACAATGGATAATAGGTAATAGAAACATGAAATTTGGTATAATTATAGCCAGAGAAATGGGGAACATGTAGAGGGATCAAGACTGTTATTATATATATTACTTTATGTTGGATCAGAAAATCATGATACAAACTGTTGATACTGATGTTGTGGTACTGGCTGTGGCAGTTGCTCAGGGTCTCCAGCCAGAAGATGAGCTATGGTTGGCATTTGGAACTGGAACTCGATACCTTGCACCAGGACTGGGGCCTGAGAAGTCAAAAGCACTTCCAGTGTTCCATGCACTGACTGGCCGTGACACTGTATCCAGCTTTGCTGGCCATGGGAAGAAGACTGCATGGGCTGTAAGGACTGTCTTTCCAGAACTTACAAATGTTAAAAGTATCTTTTGCTCCAGATAACGTACCGCAAGATGTTATAGCTACAATCGATAGGTTTGTTATACTGCTGTAGGAAAACAAGGTTAATACCTAATACCTAATGGTATTCACGTAAAATGTGTATGTAAGGAAACTAAGGACGATATTAAAATATGTATATCAATGTGTATTAATCTACACTTTTAATACCTGCTCTCATAAAAGGGGCACCATCTGTTGGTCAGACAGAACTTTATAGAATTCACGTTAATGACTCTAATGACCACTTATTAATGAATTAACAATTAATCAATATAATTTAATAAATCAGTCTCATTTCCTCAAATCACAAGTTCTTGAAAAATAGGGATCTTTGTATTCTGCACAGAAGAAATATCCACGGACAACGACACTCCAGTAGGGGCAAGCGCAAATCGTGGCAGCGGCAGCTAGCCGTGGCACTTCCGGTGGCTGCGCGAGGTGCCACGGCCAGTGATGGGAATAACGGCGTTGAAATAAACGGCGTTACTAACGCCGTTACTTTTTTCAGTAACGAGTAATCTAATTACTTTGACTGTCACTATAACGCCGTTATGATTGCCGACACCCCGTTACTGCACGTGACTCAAGTCGCACAATGAACTTTTTTTTAACTTCATGATAGGACTCGTGCGTGTGTTGTCATGAGATAAGGGAGGATGAGATAACCTCTCAGCAATTATTGGCTGATGTATAGTAAGATTACGTCTTCAGCCAATCAGATAAATTGGGTAGGTGGGTGTTTCCGCATTCACAGTGGCGGGTGTTTAGCGCTTACAGCACACAGAGAGAGATGGAGAGTGAGGAGGACTCCAGCAGCAAAACAGCATTTTCCAGATGGAAATATCTGCACTATTTCAAACTCACGGAGGTTAAAGGTAAAAATGTGCACGTCGAGTGCACATTATGTTCCAGAACGAAACATTTGTCCACGTCTTGTGTTAGCAACTCCAACTTAATGAAGCACCTGTCAACGGCTCATGCTTCAACCAAATTAGTGGCCGAAGAATACACAGGTAGTAGGGGGGCTAGTGTTGACAAAGGATCCGCTAACAAGGAAGGACCCTCCCCATGCAAACGAAAAAGTAACGCAATAGTTACTTTTACTGGTAACTAGTTACTTTTATAGTGGAGTAACTCAGTTAGTAACTCAGTTACTTTTTGGGAGAAGTAACTAGTAACTATAACGAATTACTTTTTCAAAGTAACGTGCCCAACACTGGCCACGGCAGCTGTCGCTGTTTGCTGTGGCACTTCAGGTGGCATCTTCAAATAATGATAATAAAAAAGTGATTTAACCGTAAAGACTTGGCACATAAGACTGTAGCATTATCAGAGCACTAAATATTTGTTGAAGAATGCCAAAATCACGGGGGGGGGGTTATAGTCTCTCTCTCTCTCTCCCTCTCTCCCCCCCTCCTGACACCGCAAAAAATATTTTTTATCGAACATAAAATAATTTGATTTCAGTATAAACTTGGTCAACATCATGAGCAATTCAAAAGGGAGAACATCTTTTTTAGGTTCCAAATAGAAGTCCATGGCCTCTAATCCACCTTCATATGGGATGTTGGTGTATAGAGCTTCAACATCAAAGGAGACCAAGAATGAGTTGTAAGGCATAGAGATGTTAGTCAAAAGGTTTAGGACATCCCTGGTATAGGAGCCTAAATGCTATTTTTAGTTGATTAGTATTTCGATAATAATTTAAGTTTACATTTAAGAAGAGGTTGTTGTTAATTATGATTAAAATGGGTTATTTACATTATTTACAGGTGAACAGTTAATATTAATAAGGTACTATTTAATTCATTTCACTTAAAAATGTGTGGATGTTTAGAGGTTAAAAAATCACGCATGTAACCTTTAATGCGGATTGATACGTGTCTGCGTGATTCACGTGAAGAAGTCAGTCAGGTCAGTCGTCATGGAGTGGAGCCACACAGTTTTCTTTACCTCTGCCTTTATCTCTGCCTTTACCTCTGCCTTTACTCAGCATTTTCTAGATATTTTGCTCTGGCCTTTTTTATTTTCATCATGCTGGATTGTATCTTGCTTTATTTTTGGAGTAAACTATGAAAAGGAGCGAAAGAACGTGTGGAGTTTTTTTTTTGCCTTTAAAGTGGATGTTACGAGGGAGGAGAGCGTCAAGCTCACGGCTTCATTGATTAGGAACCAACACCTGGTATCTGCCACATATGATGGTAAAGTCTTTACAATGTCTTTAATAAAGAAATCCACAAATTGGCTTAGAGGTTCAGACAGGGAGTTCTTACTTGCTACAATAGGTCTGCCCGGTGGATTCAACAATCGCTTGTGTATTTTGGGCAATAGATAGAAGACAGGAGTCATCGGGTGTTGTATTTGCAAAAACTCAAATAGTTTTTTAGTAATCCACTGGTCCTCCAGAGCTCTATTCAAGATAGCGTCTCTCTCCTCTATGAAGGTTTCCACTGGATTATGTGGTAACTGTCTGTAAAACGAAACATCTCCAAGTTGCCTAAGCCCTCAGTTATATAGTCCTTGGTGTATCAAATCTGCTCCTGCTACATCCCCAACACTGCCCGAGAAGAACATGTCAAGAGAGCAGTTTACTAGGGGGGGCCTTGTGTTGGGTCAGATGCTGGTACCTACACCAGAACTACCTTCACCATGTAAATGGGGCTGGTCAAAGACATCTGAGGGTTATTATGGACCCTTCTCGACACACCTGCAGGATGCAAGCCAGTCCAGCTATGAACTTGTCTCTTGTCAATGTAAGAAGGGTTGTGTTCATGTGCATAAAAGCTGCCTTAGAATGCACAGCTCTCTGTTACTGTGAAGGGGAGTGCTAAATAGACTTTCCCGTGCTGGACCTACTGAGACTATCACATATTTCGAGTCTTGAATTGCAGCTTCTGAGCAATTCTGATGTCCATTTACTTTACTTCAGATCCAGAAAAATTATAACACAAAGATCATCCAAATCAGAGAAGTCTATGCAACTTTATTGATTTTTCACTTGAGCCAAACTTAAGCCAATAGTAGCCATCCGATCCGCATGGCTACTATTGGCTAAATGTTCTGATCAAATCCTCGCTCATTCTCCTGCTCCTGCTCACGTCTCATCCCGACTCACTTCCGCATTTGAAACTACGAGCGGACAAGACGCTTGTTGCCCTGAGCAGGGCTCTCACGTGATTTTGGCTGAGGCTGCAGTGTCAGCAGGGAGGAGAGGAGGGGGGGGATTGTGGCGAGCGATGGCCAAGCAGTTTGGGATTGGGAACTTACTGCAGTCGGGGTGAGAGAGAAATCCGACCGGCACCCGCTGCATTTACAACGATAATGTTTTATCATTCGTGGCCGTAATAAACACTATTACTGCTTTGTACATGTTGTGGAAGTCCCAGACACACCGGGAAACTAAACGGCGTCCTGTCAGAGTTCATAAGCGGAGGGGATGTTCCCATTCGTTGTCTATGTAAGAAGCAGTGCATGCCGTCACGGAGCGGCGAGTTTCGAGAGATGGTGCCGCCGTCCGCAAGCTCTCGATAATCTTTCAAACTGACCGTTGTCGATCTAAAGACAGATTCAGCAACTGCATAGCTTATTTCTTGCCTTAAATGTTTTCAGAAACACATTTCGGTGAACTATTTTCGTAAAATAAGAGGGAGGTGGGAGGCCGGGAGGTGGGAGGATGCGAGGGGAGAACGATAAGAGCTCGGAGGAGCACAGAGGGCAGGGGTGTGCGTGTGTGTGTGTGGGGGGCTTTTTTCAAACCCTTCAAATCGTAGACTAGAGCTTTTATATGAAAACTGATCTTAAAGCAGTTGCCACTGGCAGCCAATTTGGAAAAAGACTGCCATATTGATCATGTATGAGGATCCATATCTGTATTTTTTTTGTTTATTTGGCCATAAAAGTATCAAATTTCATGCTTATATTAAATATTATCCATTGTTAATGTGAAATCTATTATATATTATCTATCTTTAAACAGTTGTCACTGGTGGCCATCTTGAAAAATGGCTGCCATATTGAAAATGCGTCGTGCCTTCACATCTAATTTTTGTCATATTGAAAAGTCTTGATCTCTCTACATGTTCCCCATGTCTTTGGCTATAACTGTACCAAAATGTTTGTTTCTATCACCTATTATACCATTGTAAATGTGAACTTTAATCTAAAAACAGTCGTCACTAGCGGCCATCTTGAAAAATGGCAACCACATTCAAAATTTGTTGTGGTTCCACATCTAATTTTGTTCTATATGCCTTTGGCTAACAGCATACCAAATTTGACGCTTTTATCATAAAATGCACAATCCTTCTGGTTATCTGCCCCACTAATGGTGATTGTTATGGTGACGACACACAGTGGGACTGGAGCGTGATGTCACGGATCAGCAGGAAGAGAGAGGATGCAGCCCTGCAGATGGATGACTGGCTAGTTAGCGAGGTAGCTAGTTAGCTACACTACTAACAAACAACTAAGGGAACACTTAATCATCACAGTCTAACTTCAGGGAGATCAACGTGTCCATTTAGGAAACACAAGTGATGGTGAATCAGGTTCAGCTGATTTGGTGTGAATGAAAGAGACAACAGGTAGAATGGATGCAACAGCAGGACGAGAACCAACAAGGAGGTTCTGATGTGGAGAACACAGACAGCTGCTCTCTCCTTCTTGACTGCTTCTTCTCTAGTTCTGGTTCTGCTGGTCTCCTTGTCACTACTTGGAGCATGAGTGGTGTGCTCTGATTGGTGGACAGGAATGTACTAAAAACTACATTTAGTAGTGGGAAATGTAGTTTTTTTTAGTCAAACGTCTTCTGCTCGGTCATACTTTCACCTAGAAACTCCATTTAAACTGTAAAATGGAGACACGAGTGGTGTGCTCTGATTGGTGGACAGGAATGTACTAAAAACTACATTTAGTAATGGGAAATGTAGTTTTTTTAGTCAAACGTCTTCTGCTCGGTCATACTTTCACCTAGAAACTCCGTTTAAACTTTAAAATGGAGACACGAGTGGTGTGCTCTGATTGGTGGACAGGAATGTACTAAAAACTACATTTAGTAATGGGAAATGTAGTTTTTTTAGTCAAACGTCTTCTGCTCGGTCATTCTTTCACCTAGAAACTCCGTTTAAACTTTAAAATGGAGACACGAGTGGTGTGCTCTGATTGGTGGACAGGAATGTACTAAAAACTACATTTAGTAATGGGAAATGTAGTTTTTTTAGTCAAACGTCTTCTGCTCGGTCATTCTTTCACCTAGAAACTCCGTTTAAACTTTAAACTTTTACCCCCGGGCGGCGGCCCACTGCCTCCCTCTCAAAATTTAAAAAATGTCTGTCTATCTCTCTCTCTCACTCAGAAGTGACAGCAGGTGCGCTCTGATTGGCGGACAGGAGCAGTCAGTGGGAGTTGTAGTTTTTCAAAGAAGACAGACAGACACACACACACACACACTTTTTCAAACTTTTCAAATATTCAGCTTTTTTAATATTCTCTTCAGCTATTCAGCTTCTTCAACTTTTCACATATTCAGCTCTTTTAATATTCATATTCAGCTATTCAGCTTTTTCAAACTTTTCACATATTCAGCCTTTTAAATATTCTCTTCAGCTATTCAGCTTTTCAAACTTTTCAAATATTCAGCTCTTGAAAATTCTCTTCAGCTATGCAGATTTTTCAAACTTTCCACATATTCAGCTTTATTAATATTCTATTCAGCTTTTTTCCAGCGTTGCTTCAGCATAAAGCATTTCCACGCATTTTCTACAGGAAATGCTTTTTCTAGTTTTTATTGGTGGAAATGCTTTTAAGCATTTCCAACCTATGTTATCCTAATCTTTATTTTTATTTTTATTATTCTTCTTCCGTACATTTTTTGGTCGCCTCTAGCTTCTGCATACTTTCAGCTACAAAAACCATTCAGCTATCAAAATGTTCAGCTTTTTCAGCTCTTTCCGGGACATCTTCAACATTTTTTTCAGCCTTTCATCCTTACAGATCAGCCCAAAAATCTCTTTAACATGCTCCTCTTTGAAAAGCATGGCAGTCTGCATACTTCCACCTACAGATGTCATTCAAATTTTAAAACATTCACAAAACCTTCAGCTATTCATCTATTACTTTTCATTTTGATATCTATTACAGTTTTTAAATGATCAGTGTTTAAATATGATGCTGTTTTCAGACTTTTTTTGAGTTTTCAATGGGTGTGTATTGCACGGAACTCTCCCTGTTAGAGTGGGTGACATCATCGCTTAGAGTGTGAGAGCAGCCCAACACACTTCAGCTTTTTTTTCTTTCCAAACTCCTCCCGGCCACAGTTTTCACTCTACAGACGTGATATTTTCCAATTTTGTAGACAAACTTGTCCTGTCTCTCACAATGTGCTCAAAAACTCTGTGAGATTTACAGAATTTGAACTAGCAACCTCTAAGCGTGGCCACGTCGGTTTTTTCTCCCAATGGGCTGCCATACAAAGTGAGAAACAGATTTTCAAAGAAACCTGAAATGAGCAGCATTTCTAACTCGCCCTAGCGTCCACATTTCTGACACTAGGAAAAAATAAAAGTGATCATTGTCTTCAGCAGAGTCTTGTGGCGCTAACGGTTCAAAAATTTTGGCGTTTCGGTGTGAGCGTGGCAAGCTTTTGTTTGGACCCTCCGCGAAGCCGAAATGGAGCGATAGAGACAGGATTGAAGACAGTTACACACGTGCTTAGAGGGCCGTTGCTATGGTGACAGTGGGCTTTGATCTTGAGAAGTGACAGCAGGTGTGCTCTGATTGGCGGACAGGAGCAGCAGACAGGAGCAGTCAGTGGGATTTGTAAACTCCATTTAAACTTTAAAATGTCTGTCTATCTCTCACTCTCTGTCTGTCTGACTACTGCTACTTCTACTACTAGCCTACTACTAATACTACGTCCACTACTTGTACTTGTACTAGTACTACAACTGCTTCTACTACTAGCCTACTAGTGATACTACGTCCACTGCTCGTACTTGTACTAGTACTAGCCTACTACTGATACTACTAGCCTACTACTGATACTACGTCCACTGCTCAAACTTGTACTAGTACTACTACTACTTCTTCTGCTACTACTGATACTACGTCCACTACTTGTACTTTTACTTGTATTACTACTACTACTACTAGCCTACTACTGAGACTATGTCCACAACTTGTAATAGTACTACTACTAATACTACTACTACTAGCCTACTACTGATACTACCTCCACTACTTGTAGTAGTACCAGTACTACTACTACTACTTCTACTACTAGCCTACTACTGATACTACTTCTAATACTTCTACTACTAGCCTACTACTGATACTACCTCCACTACTTGTAGTAGTACTAGTACTAGTACTAGTACTACTACTTCTTCTACTACTGATGCTACGTCCACTACTTGAACTTTTACTTGTACTACTACTCCTTTTGCTACTATCCTACTACTGATACCATGTCCACTACTTGTACTTGTACTAGTACTAGTACTACTTCTAGTTTACTACTTATACTACCTCCACTACTTGTAGTAGTACTAGGTTTACTACTACTAGTACTTCTACTTCTACTATTACTATTACATATACTACTAATACTTGTACTAATATTATTAGTACTAGTAGTACTTCTACTTCTACTACTACTAATACTATTAATACTTGTACTAATATTAATAGTACTACTGCTAATACTACTGCTACTACTAATACTACTGCAACTACTAATACTACTTCTACTAATACTACTAGTACTACTGCTACTACTACTACTACTACTACTGATACTACTCCTACTACTTCTATTAGTACCCTACTAATACTACAAACAAAAAGAACATTAAAATATTAAAATGTTCAGCTCTTTAAGGAATTTTCTTTCTCTTTGATATTCTTTTCAAATATTCAGGTTTTTCATATTTGTTCAGCTATTTAGCTTATTTCATACATTTTCAGATATTAAGCTATGTTAATATTATTTTCAAATATTTAGCTTATTTCATAATTTTGCACATATTCAGCTTTTTCATACTTTTCACATTTTCAGCTTTTTGAATATTCTCTTCAGCTATTCAGATTTCCAAAATGTTTGCATATTCAGCTTTTTTTAATATTCTCTTCAACTATTTAGCTTTTTCAAACTTTTTGCATATTCAGCTTTTTTAATATTCTCTTCAGCTATTCAGCTTTTTCATACTTTTGCACATATTCAGCTTTTTCAATATTCTCTTCAAATATTCAGCTTTTTCATACTTTTGCACATATTTTGCTTTTTTTAATCTCTTATCAATAGGAGTTTCGGTGTGAGTGTGGGAAGCTTTTGTTTGGAGGGTGCGTCGAGCCAAAATTCTGACAGGATTTACAGTCACACAGACAGAGGGTGTGGCTTTGCTCTTGAGAAGCGGTGGGCACTGATTGGTGGACAGGAGCAGTCAGTAGGGGTGCTTAGCTATTTTTTTTTAACTCTCTGTCTAATAACAATGACTGTCAATAATAAAGTTTGAATGTCGGCCATTTTATCCTTCTCTGACAGAAGACAGACAGACAGACAGACAGACAGACACACACACACACACCTGACAGACAGACAGACACACAGACAGACAGACAGACACACACACACACACGCACACCTGACAGACAGACAGACAGACAGACACGTTACGGGATCAGCTGCGGTTGATTGCTCTGCTCTGATTGGTGGACTCCATCTGGCTTGCTTAGCTACCAAAGCCTGCCCCCAGCGAGCCTGACTGTGATGAACTTTTTACTGTTGCTCACATGTGATAACATCATTAGGGCACTCTTCACACAACTCAACTGGGAACCCAAGGGTCGCGGGTTTGAGTCCCTGTATGGAACAAGATTGGAGAGGTGCCAGTTCACCTCCTGGGTTCTGCCGAGGTGCTGTTGAGCATCCAGCTTAATTATACTTTAGCATATGTTCAGCTTTGTTAATATTGTTTTCAAATATTAAGCTTTTTTCATAATTTTGCACATATTCAGCTTGAGTGGTTGGAGCGCATGACATGTACCAATGTACGCATATATGCGACCGACCCTGGTTTTGAATCCTAACTGGAGGTCCTTTGCTGCATGTCACATCCCCCCCCCCCCTCTCTCTCTGTCTCTCTCTCTCTCTCCGTCTGTCCCCCCCCTCTCTCTCCCTGTCCATCTACCCCCCCCCCCGTCTCTCCCTGTCCTCAGTCCCCCCTCTCTCGTTCTCTGTCTGTCCCTGTGTCTGTCCCTCACGCTCTCTATCTCTCTATCTCTCTGTCTGTCCCTCTGTCTCTCTGTCTGTCTGTCTGTCTTTCTATCTGTGTGTGTGTGTGTGGAGGGGGGGGGGTGGCTCTATCTCTCTCTCACATGTGAATTACTACAGCATTATTGACTTACTAAATTTTAATGCAATTAAAATATATTTGCAATGAGCTTACCCGTCTGTTTTGTATTTGTTAAAACATTGAGACCAATGTTTTGCTTTACAATGTTATACAAAGATCACACACTATTTCAATGCCTTTACATTTTCTGTGCTTTTCTCCCCTCTGTCTGTCTGTTGTCTTTCTCTTTGTCTGTATGTATTTCACTCGGCATCTGTCTGTATGTGTGTCATTCAGCTACAAAAACCATTCAGATATTAAAATGTTCAGCTCTTAAAGGACATTTTAGCTTATCTTCAACTGTTTTTTTAAAGGGATAGTTCACCGGCACACAGGTGTTCGAGTGGTTAGAAGGCATGCCATGTACGCATGTATGCAGCCGTCCCTGGTTCGAATCCTGACCGAAGGTCCTTTGCTGCAAGTCACATCCCCCTCTCTCCCCCATGTTTCCTCTCTGTCCCTCTCTCTCTCTCTGTCTATCTGTCTGTCACTCTGTGTCTGTCTCTCTCTCTCTCTCTCTCTCTCTCTCTCTCTGAGAATGGCGGAGGGTGTGTGGAGCTGAGAGCGTGGTGTGTGAGTTTGTTGGCAGTGTGAGTGATTTTTCTTTGAATTTCTCTCTCATTTTTTTCTGTCTATCTGTATGTGTACGTGTTTTCTTTACAGTTAGTAGTGTGTCTTAGTGTTTTTGTGTGTTGGTGTGGTGGTGTTTGGTGGAGGCGGAGGGCCTGGTTGGCACCATGCCAGTGGCGGAAGCCGCTGCCGCCGAGTTTGAACGGCTGACTCGGCGGCATGCCATCAAGCTTGTCCCGGCGATGCGGTGCTCGGTGGAGGAGGCGGGTTTAGCGGTGGGAGAGGTGGTCGGGTGCGGCAGCGTGAAGTCTGCCTCCCGAATGAACGGAGCAATCGTTATCTTCCTGGATAGTACGGCTAAAGTCAGCGCGGTGGTGGAGAGCGGGGTCGTGATCCAGGACACCTTCACCCCCGTTCTCCCGCTGGTTAGTCCGGCTACCAGGATAACGATCTCTAACGCTCCTCCGTTCATTAAAAACGAAGTGCTGGCTAAAGAGTTGTCCCGATTTGGCCAGTTGGTCTCACCCATAAAAATGGTGTCTTTGGGCTGCAAGGCCCCGCAGCTGAAGCACGTCGTGTGTCACCGGAGACAGGTGTACATGATCCTCAAAGACACAACAAGCGATCTCAACCTGTCGTTTTCCTTCAAGGTAGAGGGTTTTAATTACATGGTCTTCGTCTCATCGGAGACCATGAAATGTTTTGGTTGCGGAGCGGAGGGGCACCTGGTCCGGTCCTGCCCGGAAGGGGGTGCCGGGAGGCCGGCTGCCGCGGCGGGCCCGTCGGCGGTGGCCGCGGTCACCGTGGTCCCCGCGGTCACCGTGGTCCCCGCGGCGTGCCCGCCGACGGTGGCTGCGGGTGTGCCGGTGGCCGTCGTGGCGGCCCCGGCCGGCGCCGCGGTGATCCCCCGCGGTGGTGCCGCGGCGGTCCCTGCGGTTGTGGCTGTGCCGGTGGTCCCGCGGCCCCCGCGGTGTCGGTACCGGTGGTCGTGGCCGAAAAAGTTGCACCGTTGCAAAGTAATGACGAAAATGAAACTATTGACACAAACGCAAATGAACATGTTTCAGTGTGTGTGGATCTGATGGATGATGACATGTCTGATGATGATCTGTTAAGAGTTTCAGAAAAAAGAAAAACATCTGTATCAGAGAGCCTGGAGTCAGCATCAAAAAGAACAGCCGAGTCGGAGAGTGATTTCTGCCTGACTCAGGAGGAGCAGCAGACTGTACTCCATGGAAAAAATTAAAACGTTTTTAGGGATTACAAAAGGAGCCAGACTTCCTGTTGTAGAGGAGCACTTTTCCAACCTGAAGCTGTTCATTCAGTCAGCGCGCCCTCTCACCAGGAAGTCTGGCCAGTCCAAAGACGGGCTCTCGGACCGGGAGGTCTTCCGGCTCAGAAAACTTGTTTGTAAGATAAAAGCACAAATCAGCAATGAAGAACAAGAGTTTTAATCACAACATCCTGTGTATTTGTTTACTGACATGTTTTATCACTGTCATCCCCTTTTTAAGCTTCTCTCCATCAATGTGTGATTTTAACATCAGCATTTTAAACTTGAACGGAGCCAGGGCTGATTTTAAAAGAGCATCTCTTTTTAAGTTGATGGAGTTGAAGAGGATAGACGTGATGATGGTGCAGGAGACCCACAGCACAACAGACAATGAGAGTGACTGGAGGAGGGCTTTTAATGGGGAGGTCGTTTTAAGCCACAAATCCAGTCTGAGCGGAGGGGTGGGGATTTTATTCACCAAAAACTTTTTACCCATTTCCTTTATCACTGAGGAAATAATCCTAGGTGTTTTATTGAAAGTTCAGGCACAATATGAGAAAATAAATCTTGTGTTTTTAAATGTCTACGCGCCCACCAGTGGGGTGGATAGGGTGGCATTTTTAAACATTTTAAGTGATACTGTTAGAGACTGTGGAGCGGATGATTTTCTGTTTTTAGGGGGGGATTTTAACTGCACAGTTGATCCAAACCTGGACAGGAACCATCCTGAGCCACATGCTGCTTCATCCCACAGGATCAGACAGCTAGTGGAAACCCACGAGCTGTCTGACCTGTGGAGGTTTTTTAACAGAGATCACCGGCAGTACACCTGGAGCCACACAAGGGGGAACCTTTTATCTCTGGCCAGACTGGACCGCATCTACTGTTTTAAACACCATTTAAATATTTTTAAGGGGTGTTTTATTCAGCCTGTGGGTTTCACTGACCATTGTCTCGTCTCCTGCTCTGTTTTTATAAAAAATGTTCGGGTAAAAAGCCCCTATTGGCATTTTAACACGGCTCTTTTAAAAGACCAGGCTTTTAGAACTGCTTTTAAGGGTTTTCACACAGGGAGAGCAGACCTGCCTTCGCCAACTTTCAGCAGTGGTGGGACTTCGGAAAGACCCAAACCAAGCAGCTCTGCATGCACTCGCAATGTCACGAGGGACTTAACCCTATGAAGGATCTGGAGAGTCAGGTAGAAGAACTACAGTCTCTAGCAGCTTCTACAGGAGATCGAGGGCATTTAAACTCCCTCAAGTCCAAACAGTCGGCCATCGCCAACCTGCTGGGTTTTTCAGCACAGGGGGCGCTGGTCAGGTCGAGGTTCCTGAATATATCACAGATGGACGCCCCCTCCCAGTTCTTCTTCGGGTTGGAGCAGAAAAATGGACAAAGGAAGATCATTCACTCTTTACGAACGGGTAGCGGCTCTGAAGTCTCAGACTCGTCTGGGATCAGGAAGTTTGCTGCCGGTTTCTACAGAAACCTCTTTAAGAGTGAATGGTCAGATAATCCAGATGTGCACAGCAGTTTCCTCAGTGGTCTCCCTCAGGTCAGCACAGAGGCCAGCTGGCAGCAGGGTTGACCCTGTTAGGAACTCACTCAAAAAACAGGCTTGGACCCAAACGCACGACTCAGGACAAAGTACCAAATTAGAATAATATTTATTTATAAATAACAAAGGTAGGTAACAACAAACAAAAGGCGCTTCTCGGAGGAAGGATATACAACTGAAACAAAGTGACAAAGAAAACACAGGAGTGGACAAAAACTCACACAGGTAGCGGAACAGGATCGAGGAAATGCAAAGAACGCGAGTACTCATGACAGAACTGACACAACGAACTGGCACAGGACAAAGGGAGACACAGACTATTTAAACAAGAGGTAATGGGGAACAGGTGGAAACAATCAGGGCGGGGCTGACAATCACAGGGCACAGGAGGAGGGGAAGTCAATTGATCTGAAACAAGAGGAGAACAGTTAATTTCAAAATAAAACCAGAAAACACGGGACAACATGAAATGACAAGACAAAAAGGATAACTTAACTTAGGTGAAAACGGGCGGACATGACAGACCCCACAGGAGCTGCTCTCTGCAGTAAACAGCTTGGAGAGTGGCAGAGCTCCAGGGATAGACGGCCTTCCTGCCGAATTCTACAAGTCCTTCTGGTCCATCATAGGACCAGACCTGCTCGAGGTCATCAACGCAAGTCTCCAGGATGGAAGACTCCCTCTGAGCTGCAGGAGGGCCGTCATCACCCTGCTGCCGAAGAAGGGAGACCTACAAGACCTGAAAAACTGGAGGCCGGTCTCCCTGCTGTGAACGGATTATAAAATCCTGTCCAAAGCTCTGGCCCTGAGACTGAGAGAGGTGATGGCGTCCATCATCCACCCTGACCAGACCTACTGTGTGCCCCGCAGGCTCATCAGTGACAATGTCACTTTGATTCGAGATGTTTTGGACCTCTCCAGTTCATTGGGTATAGAGACTGGGCTTATTTCCATAGACCAGGAAAAGGCTTTTGACCGGGTTGAACACCAGTACTTATGGCAGACTCTGTCTGCTTTTGGGTTCAACCCAGGCTTTATAGCCATGATCCGGGCCCTCTATAGTGACATTGCGAGTATCCTTAAAATAAATGGCGGGCTGAGTGCTCCTTTTGACGTCCAGAGGGGGGTGAGGCAGGGCTGCTCTCTCTCTGGTATGTTGTACTCTCTGGCCATCGAGCCTCTGCTTCACAAATTAAGAGAAAAATTAAATGGTGTGTACTTCCCCCAGTGTGATAGCCCTTTTAAACTGTCTGTCTATGCAGATGACCTCATTGTGATGGTAAGAACACAAAGTGACATAGATGTTTTAACACAAACTGTAAAAGATTTTGGTTTTATCTCCTCTGCAAAGGTGAACTGGGGGAAGAGCGAGGCTCTGATGGTCGGAGAGGAGCTGGGGGATCGGCTCAGGCTGCCTGGCGGCCTGATCTGGAGGAAGGAAGGGCTCAAGTACCTAGGGGTCTTTCTGGGGGATGAGACCTACAAAGGTAAAAACTGGGAAAATGTGGTTGAGAAGGTGAAGGGGCGCCTCTGTAGATGGAAATGGTTTTTGCCTAAAATGTCCTACAGAGGTTGCACCCTGATCCTAAACAACCTGGTCTCATCCACCCTGTGGCACCGGCTGGCCTGTGTCGATCCTCCAGTTTCTCTCCTAACGGAGGTACAATGGGTTTTAGTAGATTTCTTTTGGGACAGGATGCACTGGATACCACAGAGTGTCCTGTTCCTTCCCAGGGAGCAAGGGGGGCAGGGCCTCATCCATCTGGCTAGCAGGGGCGCTGCCTTCCGCCTCCAGTTCCTCCAAAGGATGCTGACTGGGCCAAAGGACACTCTGTGGAGACCCCTATCGCAGTGCATCCTGAAACATTTTAACAGCCTGGGTCTGGATTTTAATTTGTTCTTATTGAAAAACAATACGGTAATGGCACCCTCTCTTCCTAGTTTTTACAAAAGTGTTTTTACTGTTTGGAGCATTTTAAACAGGGAGCGGAAACAGCAGGGGGACTCCCTGCACTGGCTGCTGGGAGAGCCCATCCTGTACGGGACCCGGATTGACCATCCCAGTTGGGCATCGGCCACCCTGTCCAGGCTGCTGCAGACTGCAGGGATCTCCACACTGGGCCAAGTGGTGGAGTTGGTCGGACCCCAGTTGGACAACCCTGCTGAGCTGGCAGAAAGACTGGGAATAACATCTACCAGAACTACGGTAAAGATCCTGGATCACTGGAAGCAGCAGCTGACCAGGCGCAACATCCAGCTTTTAACAGACTTCTCAGAAGGATCCATCTCCCCCGACCCTGAGGACCCCTTTCCTGCCATTTTTCTGGCTGTGGATTTTAAAGACTGCTCTGGTCCCCTGCTAGAGCCAGGACACCTAGTCCCCCTGGAGGGGGCCCCTGGTACGGCTCTTTACAAATTAATGGTTAAAACACTGAACAGGAAAAAACTAAATGAGCGGGCAGACACTCCCTGGAGGGGCTACCTGTGTCTTGCCCCGGAATCCAGCCCTCAGTGGAGGTCCCTGTACAAACCTCCACTGTGCAAAAGACACGGGGACCTGCAGTAGAGGGTCCTGCATGGGATTTTAGCAGTCAACTCTTTCCTTTCAGTTTTAAACAGGGCAATAGATGACAAATGCCCATTTTGTGACGAGAGGGAAAACATTTTTCACTGCTTTTATGAGTGTCATCGTCTGTCAGCACTGTTTCTCTTTTTACAAACTGTTTTTATCAGTTTTAAAGAGAGTTTTAACAAACAGGTTTTTATTTGTGGTTTTAGATACACTCGCCAACAAAAACACAAAAGCCAGCTTTTAAACTTTGTTTTAGGCCAGGCCAAGATGGCAGTGTACATAACCCGAAAGAGGAAGGTGGAAGAAGACCTCCACATCGAGCCGGTCCCTGTCTGTACAGGTCTTATTAAATCCAGACTCCTAATTGATTTTAACTTCTACAGAACAACAGGCGACCTGGACTCTTTTAAAGACCTCTGGTGCTGGCAGAACGCTCTGTGCTCCATAGAAGCAGGAGAAATGTTTTATGCCAATTACCTGTTGTGATTCTTTTATTATTTATTTATTTGTGTAGATGTGTTTTTTTTTAACTAACTTTTTTTGTGTCCTTTTGGAAAACTAAATTGTGAACTACTTTTTTAAGAACTTGCCATAATAAAAGTTGGTTTCAAAAATCAAAATCTCTTTCTCTCTCATGTCTCACTCTCTGTCTGTCTCTCTCTCTCTCTCTGTGTCTCTCTCTGTCTCACTCACTCTCTGTCTGTCTGTCTCTCTGTCTGTCAGTCCCCCCCTCTGTCTCTATCTGTCGATCACGCTCTCTGTCTGTCCCTCTCTCTCTCTGTCTGTCCCTCTGTCTCTGTGTCTGTCCCTATCTCTTTCTGTGTCTGTCCCACTTTCTCTCTCTCTCTGTCTGTCTGTCTTTCTATCTGTGTGTGTGTGTGTGTGTGTGTGCGTGTGTGTGTGTGTGTGTAATAAAGATTAGGATAACATAGGTTGCATTTCCACCAACTAGAAAGTTGCGTAGCTCTGAGCAGCTAAAAATAGCTTATACCGACAAATAAGGGTAATGAACCTACTGCTGTGACTATAGGAATTATGGCAATGGACCAATTTGCCAAAATGTTGAACTGTCCCTTTAACTGTGGCTCTGGCCTGAGGCTAAGTTAAATGGTTGCCGTGACAAATTGAAGTCCCCCCCCCAGGCTGAGGGAGACAGAAATGTGGAGAAACAGCCATTTTCTCCTTCTGCGATGGTTTTTTTAACTGCTTTGCAATTACCCATTAGCTATGACTTCTCATTACATCTCAATTGAAGGTGCAAAATATTAATCTGAGTGTATTGATTGGATGCCGATGACTGAAAACAATGACTTTTTGGTATAGTAAATGTATGAAGTTAATCTAAGTAATTTATACATAGTAAAATTTAAATTCAGTGGGAACTAGAATATTTTAAGTAAACATTTTAATATTTACACATTTTATTTATATAATAAATTCACTGAATAGGAGGAGTACATGGTTATATATTTACAAATACAATTTAAATGATTTCTAGTCACTGCACATTAACTTTGAATTAAAATATTAATTAAATTAAACACCAAGTATGATATATCACACCAAGTATGATATATCACTGTGTTGGTCTTGATATCAGCTATCAGAATCGTATATATATATATATATATATATATATATATATATATATATATATAATATATATATGCCCATGTGATGACTGGCAGTGATGTGCTGCCTGTGATGAAAATGGTCAACATTATTACAGTACAAAAAAAAAACAAGAGAAACCTCGGATTTCCCATGGCAATTGAATGCAGCATGAGCAGCAAATGAAACAGCAACGTAAACATCTACATATAATAACCACTTTCACAATATCTCTATGTGTGTGTCTCTCTCTCTCTCTCTCTCTCTCTTCTCGCTCTCTCTCTCTCTCGCTCTCTCTCTCTCTCTCTCTCACTCTCTGTGTGTGTGTGTGTGTGTGTGTGACTGTGTCTATCTCTCTGTGCATGTGTAAGAAACTGAGCAAGCCAATCACAGAGGCAAAAATGTCCTTCCTGGGTCGCCCACTGTGCCGGGTCTGAAGCCAAGGGTTCAGGCTCCAGGACCTTGTCGTAATCTGTCTATGCTGCTCTTCTTCTCTCATCTTCATCACCTTGTCCTTTTTTTCTCACTCTCCTCATCTCCTGCATCTCTTCTGAAATCTCAATTTTGACTGACAGAGTATTTGCATATGATTATATATCAATAAAGTGTATCTTTTGTATCTTATAGGCATTCTGCTACTACTAATGGAGAGTTACAGGCAGTTAACAGAAGTCCTATAGCACACTTAGGCTACAGGCTGTAAATAATCACAGTTGGTCTAACTTTCCAACTATTTGCTTTTGATACTCGAATTTCCGAGTGCCCCTGAACGCCTCATTCCAATCTAACGTCGCAACGGACCGCAACACAACCACAGCAGCAACGCCATTTTGTCCCGAAGTCTTTTCTGGTAAGTAAGTTAGCAGTGAGCCTTTCTCCCAACTACTAATGTTTTGAACAGTAGAAATACAGGTTTTGTGTTTTAAAGCCAATTGAAATTGAGTTCTCACTCAAAAATCTAGTAAAGCCTTTATTGTTTGCTAACATTAGCATAGCTGTTAACTGTTAACAGACAAAACTGGTTAAACCAAACATTTTTTTTTTCACTAACTCAAATAATTATTGCAACACCAGAAGGAAACTGGGACATTTGAAAAAATAAACCATTAACGTTAATGTTGTATGTTGTGGTAGACTGTGGTAGGTTAAATAAGATAACGCCAGCTATTGTTAGCTAGCAAGCACCCACACGTAGGCACGCACACACACACACGCACACACACACAATCGCTTAGGAAAACGTTTTCATAAACCATCTTTATCTGGGAGCTAGAACTAAATCTTGATTCACCTTGCTAGTGATGAAGCAGTTATCTACTTCTGCAGTGCAAGTACTGCATGATGTATCTTAATAGTTGCATTCAACCCTCCCTCCCTTACCCTCCTTCCACATCAGTTTCCGTGACTCAACAGTAAGTTCACAAACATAAATATAATGGTAGGCTGAATAAACACAGTGGGCCCTAGTTTCGTGGCGCAGCGCTGGGTGGCGGAGCCGGCGTAATGCAAGTTTCGACCCGCGCAGCCTTGCCACGGTCAGTTTGGCAGTTTGGTGGATCGTCTGCGCCAAGATGGGTGTGGCGGCGCAGCAGGGGGAGGCGTCACAGATTCAGCTTGGCGTAGCGGAAGTTTCGTGACAAAAAGCCTCGCCGAGACTGCGCCCAAAGCCCGCCAGCTCCAACCTGGTCTACTTTCGGCGCAAGGCGTAAATGAAGTCCATTCATTCAATGCGAATCACAGCTGGCGGAGTGGAAGTTTGGCTGACGGCGCGCAGTGCGTACACGTCACTGAGACCTCACAGGCAGGTTTCCACAGTTCCAGGCACATTTAAATGCAATACATAATCACAACTAATGCTATTTAATGCAACTAATTGAATCAACACGTGCGTTTATATCTATATAGATTGTCCCATCACATCTGACGTTAGATCAAAGGCGGATGGCACGCGTAACGGAAACTCAGCCTCTCGGACCAAAACATCTCCCTCTCTCTCTCCTGTTTTTTATAATATCGGCATTGTTATTATTATGATACGCGCGCACAGCGCGTGATGTGCGTGGTGGGAGCGGTGGCGCTGCTTCTGTCATCGGGTTGTCAAGTGACGGATCTTGCACTGAACCTCCCCTAACGCATTAAAGGTGAGGAGAGGAGCTCATTTGATTGGTGAAGATCTGAATCGGCTGTATTAATCCCAGTCCACGCCTCGTCTCCTCGTCTCCCACTCACGCCTTCTTCTCCTCCCTCTTTCCCACTTGCGCCGGTGGGCGAGACGGGAGGTGTGCCTGCGCAAGCCTGCGCGGTGCACGAAACTTGCAAAGTCCAGGCGGACACACCCCGTCAGCGTGCCGCAGGTGCGCTGAAAGCTGACTGCGCCTGGTCTACGAAACTAGGACCCAGTGTGTTTTTAATTCTGTGAAAAAAGGGATTTCACACACTAAGGTGGTAGTGAAACAGACTTCTAAAATAGCCCCACTGAGTATTTCATGACAACATTGTGATTCACATTAATCTAGCAACAACTGGCAATGCAGTATTAATGGGGGTATTTGGTGGTGACTATGTTTTAAGAGTATGTTTTGCTGCTTCTCTAAACTGGCAGTGTGCTTACTGACATCTACTGTAGATAACACACTGCCTGTGGATAAATACCTCATACAACCACACTTCACAAATGCATTGCTGTCCTTTAAAAGGCGCTACATTACAGGCAAAAACATACACACATTTTCATGCACTGCTCAATTTTGAGATTTTGGTCTATTTCTCTTCCTTAACATGTCTTTGTTCAGACTAGCAGAACAATATATGCCTTATTTGCATATTTAAATATAACAATTCAGAAAACTTGTAATAGAAAATAATTGTCTCAATGTAAGTGATGAACTGGGGGAAGTGTCATGGTGATATTGATTAGTTGAAATGTTTATCCTATTTATCTGTGGTGTCTTTCCTTAATTGAATTTCTTATATTTAAATAACTGTCTAATGTATTTTTTGTCTTACAGCTCCTGCTGCCCATGATCTCTCCTCTTATCATTTGTGCTCTCTGTCTATCCTATTACTTCTACCAGCTCTGTCTGAAGTTTTGGACATTCCACCTTGTCCCGCTCTGATCTATTTTGGAATTTTGGTGAAACTTGGTGAAACTAACTTGGTGAAACAAACTTGGTGAAATAAACTTGGTGAAATAAACTTGGTGAAATAAACTTGGTGAAACAAACTTGGTGAAACAAACTGTCAATGAATTAACTCTGAGATTCTTACTCTCCCGATCTGTCTTCTGCTTTGCGTTAAAAGTACCGTTTTGATCAGAACTCAGTATAGAGTTTCTCTAAACCTTTATATGCTGTAATAAACCAACTATCAGCTGATAAACTTCATTCTGGCATTCCGATATTTAAACATAAACCTGGGTAGCTAAAACAAAAAGTGTGTGTGCATTTAAATCTGTAAATTTTAATGAGCATTTACTTATATAATAGGTTATCCCTTTTGATATTCTTAAACTTCTCTTCTGCCCAAGCTTGACAAGGATTTTCTTGAAAAATATTTGTTAGACCACTGATACTTTTGTTCCTTGAGTAATGTTTATAAATTAAATAGTTCCACAACCTGAACAGTTTTCTGTTTTAATTTACCATTTAATTATTAAAAGCAGACACAGGTTTCACTCAGCTTTAGATCCTGCTACCTGAATAGTAATATCTGGCAATTGATATTGTGTTTAATATCTCGTACAACAATGCTGAGTAAGAATAAGAGGTCCCAAGCTGCACGCCTGCGCTGGCAGAGGTCAAATGAGTTTCGCTGTGCTGCGACTAAAGAAGCAGAATGTGTTGGTCCTCAGAGCAGTGGAGAAGTAAACATGTCTGCAGCATCTCATCTTCAAAGTGTGAAACAGGCAGGTCAACACGATACATCATCTGTACCACAGGTATCTTATGCTGAGGTTGTAAAGAGAGGACATAGTGATGCTCAATGTGTAGCAGGACCATCTAATGTGACCCAGGTAAACCACAGAGGTCAAAGTGAAGAGACAAGTGTACCACAGGTAACTTCTGCTGACATCGTGAAGACAGGACATCATAGAGATGAACCATGTGTTGCAGGACCTTCTCATGCAGTAAACCTGGGACATCAGCCTTCTGTAAGACACACTGTAAAACCCAATCGCTTTCTGACATAAAATGTTAATGTCAAGTCCACACAAATGATCAGAACTGTCAAAATGACATAAAAACTTTACGTTCACTTGACACAAACATTCATCCCATGTAAGGTTGACATAATTTTTTTATGTTAGTTCAACAATTTTAGTTTATTGTGTTCATTTTACTCAACATTTTAAACTCAATATAGCCTAATTATTTCAAGACCAATTAACAACACATACATTGTTCACTTAACGTATATTTTAAAAGTTAAATAAACTTAAAAAATAAGTGTAAAAATGTGTACTCAATGTTTTTATGTTCAAATAACAGGTTGTCACTTTATTGTTTAATACAATAAAAAATGTTGTGCTCATTTTAAATAACAAAAACATATCATTACAACAAGAGTTGCAGAGTTATGCTGAACACAATTTGTTTTTGCTGTCCTAAAATAAAATTGCCTCAATTTTCTGTGTCTTCACCAACAAATTATTTTGTGGTACACATAATTTAATAAAAGTATTTCAAAGCAACACTAAACGTAAAAGTTCAGTCCAACTTCCATTTCTTTGTTTGTATAACTTAAAATATTTGAGTAGAAACAAAAGCTAAATTTGTGTTATAATGTTTATGTCAACACAACGTAAATATTTAATGTAAAAATAGGCATATATTGTTATGCTCAATGGACAGAATATAAACTGTACACTTTGCATAAAATTGGTAATTGTTTTAACTTATGAATTGGTGTTAAAAGTATACACTCAGTTGTTTTATGTTCAAATAACATGTAGTCAATTTACTTTTCAATAAAGCTAAAAACATTGTGTTCACTTGACATAACAAAAACACACAATTACAACACGAGTTGCAGAGTTATGATGAACACATTTTTTTTGTTGTCTTAACATAAAGCTGCCTCAAATTTATGTGTCTTTTCTAAACGTAGTATTTTCTAGTACACATAATTTAGTAAAGATGTGTTAAAGCAACAGTAAATGTATAAGTTGAGTACAACTTACATTTCTTTGTTTGTTTAACTGAAAATCTTTTAGTAGAAACAAAACCAACATTTATTTTATAATGTTTACGTCAACACTACTTGAATATTTAATGTTAAAATGGCATATATTGTATACGCTCAATGGACAACATAGAAACTGTGTACTACTCAGTATACATTTAGTAATTGTTTTAACTTACAAAATGGCGTAAAAAATATCTATTCAGTTTTTTTATGTTAATTTGACAAGTTGTCACTTTCTTGTTCAAAAAAATGAGAAACATTGTGTTCACTTTACATAACAAAAACATAGTAGGAGTATGACTAGAGTTGCAAAGTTATGCTGAACACAAAAATGTTGTGCTGTCTTAACATAAAACATAAAAAATGTTATGTGTCTTTAAGAAGTTATTATGTTCTAGTACACATAATTGAGTTAACATTTGTCATAGCAACATTAAATTTAAAGGTTGAGTACAATTTAGATTCCTTTGTTTGGTTAAATTAAAATCTTTGGGTAGAAAAAATCCCTACATTTCTGTTATACTGTTTACAACAACATAACGTAAATATTTAATGTTAAAACGGCATATATCGTTATGTTAAGTTTACATTTAGTAATTATTTTAACTTACAAATTGATGTAAACAATATCTACTCAGTTGTTTTATGTTTATTTGACAAAAACGTTGTGTTCACTTTACATAACAAAAACCTATAATTAAAACAAGAGTTGCGGAGATATGATTAACACAAAAATATGTTGCTATATTAACATACAACTGCCACAATTGTCTGTGTTTTTACAGAAAATGTAGTAAAAGTTTGTCTTAGCAACATTACATTTAAAGGTTGAGTAGAACTATTTCTTTAGCACACATATAAAATATATAGGTTCTGTGAAACCTACTTTAAATTGTGTAAATTTGTGCAAAAGTGTAAATATACTTTAGTTAACTACCATGTCAATAGAAATGTATGAGGGAAGAAATCCAATTGAAAGAGGCCGAGTTAACACTATGTGGCTATGACTCACATTTTTAATACTGACCTATTCGTTTTACTCTTAATCCTCATTTTATAACAAGTTAGACCATTTTGCTAAGCAAGGTATGTTATCTGTTGTAATTTAGCTAATGCATTAGGCTACCATGTTGACTAACATTAGCATACGTGACTGGAAAACACCTTTGTCCTGAAGGTTGAGAAGTAGGTCATGTTGATGCTAGCCCATGCAAACTATTGTCAGCATTATCTCTATTTCCTCTTACCATCATTAGACTTTTGCACAATGAAAACATATTTTGCAGTGTGTGCAGCCGGCCAGGTTGGTGTCAAAGAAGGCAAGATTGCGCTTGCACACCAATGTGAGCTTGAAGGGCTGAGTTTCAACTACATACACCTCACATTACACAAACTAAAACAACCTTCAGCTATGGCTGCAAGTAAGCACATATGCAACATGGCCTACACAACAAGCGTGAGGTGCAGAAGTTTAGATATTGGTAATAATGCCACCTGGTCGCTTTGGACAAAAGCGTCTGCTAAATGACCTAAATGTAAATGTAAATGGTCCATGCCTTTCATTTGACGAGCTGGAGGGAATCGTGAAAGCTAGGACATGCTAGGACAATGTTACTACTTATGAACCTGAGTCCAACCAGCAGTCTACTCAAACCTAACTCACAGAAACATGATTAAACAACCTCACCTGGTTTGCACCTCAGATATAATTAGCTGAGTTTTGTAAGCTATGGCCAACAGGCCATTTGTGATTCATGAGTCATAGCAAGCAATCAGATATACCTACACAAGCATCATTTCTATCTTGTGACAATTACAAAATGAGTCAAGCAAATTCAAGCAAAATCTGGGTTAACATACAGCTCAATTTCACAAAGCACATATCACCTCAAGGGGCTTAATAGGCTTATGGTCTATAAAAGCCAAAATCCTTGTCTGAATTCATGTTGACAGTGGCCTGCATATTGGGGGTGAGATGATGAGATGAGCATTTTATTATCCTACATCAAATAACAGATAGATACAGTGTGGACATACTATACATACATACATACATACATACATACATACATACATACATACATACATTCATACATATATACACTATCTAAATTAACCTGAGTGTATCTCACCAAATAAATATAAAAAAAAAACATACAAATGTTCATGTCATTTATCGTATGCCTTGTAGGTTATTTTCTGTAAGGAAAGGCGCGCATTCTTTTAAAATTCAAGTTCAGGCAAGGGCCAATAGGTAACGAGGAGGCTTTGGCTCATGCGCTGATCATGCGCCTGCCATCCAATCAGAGCCAGCAGAACTCGATCATTAACGGCTGCTGACATTTCACCGCCTGACTGCGTCTCCGACTGGTGTTGCAGACTGGACTCAGCCAGAGACACTCGCTCATAAACGGTAAGTGTACAATATTTATTGAAGTGATTACTCTGTGTGACTAAACTTACTTTGTTGACCACAGACTCACGTTAATTTGACATTGTGCCAAACGGCTTATGTCTAACGTGTTGTCAGAAGTTGCTAGCTAGCAATACACTGTGCTGACTCGTTACACCATTGTATTTAACGTTAACGAGACCGACGTTTGAGTAGCAACGTTAGACCTGTAGCTGTGAGAAACGCTGCACAACGGAGGTAGTGGGTTGAGTGATGGAAATACGCTGTTCCGTGTACGAAGTTAGCTTAAGACACGTTAGTCAGATCAGTGTCCATATTAATAAATGCACACCGAAGGATTCACAAATATAGGCCTATTTCGGGATTTATACATTAATGACTCCACAAAAATATTTTTTATTTATATATATATATAATATATATGGTTGTTATGAAGTTATATATGTATGTTGACCTATGGAATGTAGTAGATATACTTAATGGGATGATTTTGATGCTGAGTGAGGTCACTTTGTGTTTTTCAGGTTTATGCAGAATGCCAACTCTTCAGCAACCAGCGGCAGAGAGTTGTACTGTATGCTGCATTGGATCAACACACAGATCGTTTGGCTGTAGCCAGATGGAGGGAAAATCTGGTTGAAGGGCCTCGAAGATCTCTTCATCTTAAAGTCATACTCTCAGGAAAATTATAGAAATGTAATGTTTCATTATAAACTGAAATAACCCTTTCCAAGTTAAACATTCATTTATGTCATAAGTTAGCTTATCAGCTTTATAATTTTGAATAAGGACCATCAATTTTTGGATCTGGATGCTTGTGTAAAAACTTGTGTCAACTTTGTGTGTCACATTTAGTAGGTTACAGCTGCATTAATTCAGTGTGTCATATATACTGTATATTTAAAATGTATGTTCGGGACATCCCTTGTAAATAGCGGGAAAAATAAGCACAGTAATGTCTTCAGAAAGGTGTAAATATATATGATTGGTATTTTAGCGTTTTGTTCTCTTTTTCTCTTATGTGTAACTACAGCAAACACAAGACATCAATGTTGACCGGATTGCAGTTCTCTGGTGTCCTCAGTGCTGCGACATGAAGACGACATACAGCTGTTCTACAACTGCAAGGTGGGTTGGTATATTCTTTATGGGCAAGCTGTAGTAGGCTGGGCATTTAATTGAAAATGTACCAAAACCAACATAATGATTTTCACAGCTGACACAATTTAAGTCATATTGGTATGTCTGATAAATAAATGATCTCGGAAAGGATGTTCCTAACCCCTTTAATGCATCAGAAAGCACTGCACCAAGTCTCAGATCAAGTCAGTCAGTGTTGTTTGCTCTGTCTCTCATATCTATCACTACATTAACAAACTACACCCTGCACTTAAACCTGGAATAAAATCATCTCATCTTCCACCAACAGTCCAAATCTTACCTTCATAGCAGTTTAAAAGTCCCTTTGGTAAAACTCCTGTTGTTTTCAAATGTGCTATACATATAAAGTTGATTTATGTATTACAAAGGAACTTTCGCCGCTTCATTTACTGCATTAAAACTTCTCAATATCGTAGATGGGACCGGTTCTTATTATGGTCTGAGTCACCGCAGCACTGGGTCGTCAAGGAGTACTGAATAGTGGTGGTTCATGCGACTGGTTGTTGTTTCGGTCTGATTTTGCGGCTCTCGGTCGACAAGTGAGTGAGTCGTGAGCGGCGGTTCATGCGACCGGTTGTTACTTCGGTTCACAGTTCTATGTAGCCAGTAGAGATGCTATTGAACCAGGAGACTCATGTTAAACACCATAGAACAAAACAGGCTTCCTGCTGCCAAGCCCGTAATCATTTGCGGCCACTGGGACAGATGACAAAAAGAAAACAATATTTGAATAAGAATCTACTAATTTGCAGTTGACGCCCGATTCCACGCCTCAGTGACTTACCTCGAATCAAAGAACCGATTCTTCAGTCACAGCGTCATGTCTACATGACAGCTTTCATTATCATTTTAAGGAATATATTTTGGGAATTGCACTCATTTGCTTTCTTGAGAATTGGATTAGTTGATTGATATCAAGAGCATAGAAGGAAACAGCTAGCCTGGTTCTGTCCAAAATTCAAAGCTAAACTACCCGCCTCCTGGCTACACCTCTGTCGGAAAGACATGAGATTGGTCAGTAAAAAACTAGGCTGTTTATTGTACCTATGTTTTGGAACATATAGGGTGGAAAATAGGTTGTGATAAGAGCTGTCAAATTGCCTCTATAATCCTATTCGAATTTCATTCCATATTTTTCTCAATATTCAGCCTATTATTATTATTATTATTATTATTATTATTATTATTATAACTACACTACACAGGCATATACGTTGCCAATGCCATTTTACTTTCTGTCCACTAGAGGGCATTCCAAAAACCTTACCAATAAATATGTAGAATTACCAACAGCTGACAGCTTTCTAGATAAGTAATAATTAAGAAAGTAAAACAACCACATTGCCGTTCTCCTGGGGACGCTGTGTCCCTGTTGCCATGGCTACGCCCTCCTCGTCTCACCGTCAGCTCTACTTTCACTTTCTCACG
Source organism: Chelidonichthys spinosus (assembly GCA_029853015.1). Classification (NCBI taxonomy): domain Eukaryota; kingdom Metazoa; phylum Chordata; class Actinopteri; order Perciformes; family Triglidae; genus Chelidonichthys; species Chelidonichthys spinosus. The sequence continues at coordinate 2,053,717 of CM056839.1, read as the reverse complement.
TACATCCAGCTGTCGGTCTTGTTCCAGATGAGTAAGCATATGGCGACGCGGGTCGATCTAGCTAGCAGTAAGCAGCATGAATGCTCCTTTGTCATGACGTCATCACTTCTAGAGCTCTGCCCATATCTTTGTTTCATTTCACCGAGTGCTGCCGTGTGGTTATCTCCATGTGTGTGCGCTACTGTCGGCTATTTGTGATACTGAGATTGTGATTCAGAAAACTTAATTGTGAATCATTAATGTGACAAAAGCCTTCATTTCTGCAAGTAGTCCAATGCGAGGAGGGCGCGATTTGCTGATGTTAGACGTTTATAAAAACAAAACAAAAAACACACATACGAATATTAATTTCAGCATTCAGTAAGTATTGATTTTTTACTATTCAAATTATATTCGATTCCCGAATTTAATTCCAACTGCCCTAGTCATGCTGGTGATATATCCCCCAAAAAAGACGAATTTGAGTCCACAAAGTTCACTCAATTTTGACTAATATGTGTCTAATTTTGAATCAGGATAGCTCGTCATGGTAAAAATAAATGTACATACAATTAAAATTGATTATTTGACTCAGATGCTTCCAAGTCAAGCCTATCCAATCACGTTGCTTTGTAATATTTATAATAGTGCTACATTTGCATTTATTGCACACAGCCATGACGTTGCATATGCTTGGTGGGGCATATCTGCATTGAAAACATAATCTTTGTCATCCACCATCCAATTTTCCTTTCAACTACATCTCTTGCTAACATATGGGGCCTTACATATGGGGAAAAAACTAATAATGTAATGTAACCTAGTATGTGTAAGTCCATTGTTACAATATGAACACATAGCACAGTCATTGGTGTAGCTAAATACATTAATAAATCAAATAAAAACTAAACCTGCATAATGCAGCTTGTTTTTGTGAACCTCTACGCTTGTGAAGATGAAATGAATGAATTTGTGCATTATCGGAGGAGCTTTAGTATGTTCTTTATTCTGTGATAGACTTGTGAGATAATAAAATACACAAAAAAGAAACAGATGGCATGTCAGTAAAAAACTGAGATTATTTAAATTGTAATTTTATGTTTTTGGGCCTATTTTCCAGGAGAGTGCAGTCCAAGATCTGACCATTGAGGGATCTGCTGTGGTCGTGTCCATCGTTGCTGACTGAGGATGTAATCCTGGTGCCCTTCCATCCCCGTGGAGTTGAGTCTTCCTCCAGGATCAGGTTATCTTGTTGCACTTGCTGCTGGCCTGATGCACTCCTATATTTGTATGGCTATGCTATATGTCCTCCAGTCTGCGTACTGTAGAAGAAAATGTGTTACCTTCCAATTTGTTTTGTTTAAATACTACTTCCTCTCGGGAACCTCAAATGTCTTGCTGAGCTGCATTCGTTGTATGTAAGCCTTGTCATGTTAATGATGAGACCCTCTGATCTGTCCCCCTTCCTGGACCGTCTCCGAAACACCTTCGTCCCACATACTTGATCGGGGCCTTCATGAATGGCCCCTGTTGTGACACTATCTAGCAAGAACCCAGCTGTTCCGAGGAAGTCACACCTTTGTGTTGTCTCGGGACGTCTCTTCCCCAGAGTGAGACGCGTATTGAGTCTATGTGGATCCACTGTTTGGACCTGCCCCTTTGGTTCTGTATAAGTTGTCTCTTGCCTCACATCAGGGCAGATTGGGCTGTGTGGCAACCGCGACATTGTCTTTTCTCCACTGTCAGTGATTAAACCTCATTTGAACCAGCCACTGAATTGGACCTGAAGAGTTTTCTTCTACAATATGGCGTTGTCGGCATCTCGCTAACCCTGGGCTAGAGGACGTCTGGACTGGAGCCAGTGATTTTGAATATTAGCAATCGGCGCCAAATTCAAAGGGTAAAGGAAGCCTCTTGTAAAATTCCTAACTTTTGCTGATATTCACAATGCCCTGTCTCAGGTCCGGATCTTCCATAGACCCAGGTAACGCGATTTAAATTTTCAAATAGCAGCAGTTGACTGCAGGCTGTTCTGGTGAGTTTTAAGAAAAACAAAGGCCTTATGTAGTATAATAACAGATTGCATAGTGGAATTCTCTATCACCTTATGGGTTTGAGTTTTTCTCGGTGTAACAGATTATTATATGAGGTGGATGGTATTGTTATGGAGTAACCAGGCTTCCATACATATTGTCATAATTCCTATTGGTAGCATAATGACAGTTTGCATGATGGAATACTCCCTGACCTTATGGGTCTGAGTGTTTTTTTATGTGAGAGATTGTTATGTGAGGTAGACAATTTTAGTGGAGTGAATCAGTCTGACACTATATTGTCATAATTCCTAAACTTGGTAGCATAATGACAGTTTGCATTGTGAAATTCTCCCTGACCTCAGGGGTCTGAGAGTTTCTCAATGTGAGAGATTGTTATGTGAGGTCGACGATATTTCAGTGGGGTAGCCAGTCCGCCACTCATATTGTTTTAAATCCTATTGGTAGCATAATGACAGTTTGCATTGTGAAATTGTCCCTGACCTTATGGGTCTGAGTGTCTCTCTATGTGAGAGATTGTTATGTGAGGTTGACGATATCTAAGTGGGGTAGCCAGTCCGCCACTCATGTCATCGTAATTCCTACTTGGAAATGTAATGACGATTTGCATGGTGAAACTCTCTGTAATCTTATGGATTTCAGTGGTTCTCTTGGTAAAAGATTGTTATATTGAATGAATGACATGTGTTTAACCGGTTTAAAAGTTGTATGAGCTCATTGTAACGTCTTGTTTGTCAATGTTGTGTATTTGTGTTTTGCTGTGATTTAAGGCCCGCCGAGGCCATAAATATGTTGTTTTCTTACTATAAGAAATTACTGCTAGAATTGAGTAGTTGTTCAGGTTACAATTGAACACAACATTCCAGCTCTAGTTCCTTATCCATTAGTTGATAGCCTTTTGATCACTGTAATTCACGACTGCTGTTTTGCGATAAACCACGTGGCTAAGAGCACTTTAATTTTCATGTAAATACAAATGTTCCTTCACTGTGTAGAATCACTACTTTAGCTAATTGGGTTGTCTGTCTGTTTTAATTAGTTTCCCCCACCCTGGCCTTTGTTATTTACTCTTTTGTTCTTTACTATAGTTAAATTGTTGGTTCTTTTAGTATTCTGGCTTCTCTTTAGCCTGTTGATTTGTGATTTGTTGATTTTCACCCTACCTACATTCTATTATTTTAGTATTTTTTGTAAATATTTCATTCTTTCAATTTTATGATTGTACTGTATGATTGATACTGTACCTTATCCTTCTAGTATTATCATTTCTTTTGAGCCGGTTGTTTCTGTATCAATTAATTTGCCCCCTTTTATTTTTGTCAAAATATTGTTCTCAATATTTAGTACTATTATTATTTTCTCGTTTATCATTTTATAATATTTTTGTTTCAATTGGATTTTTATTTTCACTGTATTTCATTTTTATCTTTATTATTATTTTTTTTTCATTTTCGCCTGTTTTTTTGCCTGGAATGCTCTATACAAATCTGCCACCCTATTGAACGTAGTTAAACTGAGAGAGTGTTCACAGACACCAGGATGAACGCATTCACAGTAGCGTTCATCAGGCAGAAATACAGTACGTTCAGTTCATGTTCTTCCCAAAATATAAACGAGTTCAAGAACTATCATTCAATGAACAGGTTCAGGCACAACACTGTTTAGCAGTATTGCTTCTGTAACTAGTTGGTTGTCTGTCCATTTTAATGCATTTTCAGCAACCTACCTGTTGCTATTTTAGTTTTTTTTTTTGTAAATATATTATTTTTCTATTTTATTACTTCAGGTTTCACATACTATTAGTACCTTGTCCTTTCAGTATTATTGTTTATATTAACTAGTTGGCAGGGTTTGTTTTTTCTCTATATTAATTAATTTTTACCTTTTGTTAATATTAGTTTTTTTTATTTTTTTAAATGCATTATTTTCATTTTTAAATTTCTCGTTAATAATTATGTTGGTTTTGATTTCATCTTATCTTAGTGTTTCATTATTATTTTCGCTTGTACATTTTTATTCTATTTTTTATCTCTCTTCTAAAAAAAAAAAAAAAGAGGGATAAATTAACTGAATTATATGACTTGCCATCAATCCTAAAGACTTGAATTGTAACTTGAAATGTTGAATTGTCCTCTGAGGTTGTAAACACAGTAGGCGTCTCCGGCATCACTAAACAAAACCCAGTAAGTGCTCCAATGACAGTGGAATTAGGCCCCCTATATGGAGAACATGCTTTTCTAACGGCTACTGATACCCCTCTGAACTTACTGGGTCGTGATTTATTATGTCAATTCTGACTGCACCATTAATGCACCCCTTATGAGGTATATCTTGATGTACCTGATGCTAATGTTAATACTGTTTTTCTATGCTACAACAGGTCTCCCGATCAGTGACCTATGCTTGACAGTTGCCCTCTCCTCAACTCTCTTTAAAAAAACTTCAAACAATCTATAACCATATAACCAAGCCCTCTTCTCCTTTCCTTTCTTGGCTGATTTCTGAAATATCTGACTCTTTGCTCTGATTTCCCTCACTCCATTGTCTAGCTCATCACGATGCAGTTCCAAATTCTGAGTATACTCAAAAAGCTGAGCAAAATGAAAGAGCAACCTCCCTCCTGCATGTTAATGATAGTGATTTCAGAAGGATGACGGTGTTCCCCATATCGCAGTAGCTACTGCTAACTAAAACGACACCTTGGAGCTGGGCATGATGGAAAAGTAATTCCAATGTTGTAATGACAAAACATTTTGTGATACTGTAGCCAGTTACCCACTGTACAAGGTTGGCTCTTTGGGGTACATCCTGTGTGTCTCTTTTGATCCACAACCTGTTATCTTTTCAACTCTGTCACAGACAGAACCACACCTAGCCCCCCAGCCTATTTCTCCATCTACAACCTTCTTCCATCTTCATCCCAGATCCCAGTTTTTTTATTATTTTTTTATTTTCAGTCTCGCTGTAGAAACGACCTCCTCCATGGTACTGAGATCTCCACTAAACACTATTTGCCCCCCACTCTGTCTCCCATGTTGTCTTCTACTCTGAAAGCAACATTTTTTTCCTCCTCTAGACAGACTTGTTATGAGTTCACCCTTCTTTCCTAACCTTACTATTGAGCGCTGATCACCTCTTAACTCTGTTTCCCTCCTTCCTTCCCTAATTGATGGCAAGCCATATAGTTGTGAAAGCTGATCTTAGTTGATCTTTTTGCTCAACCCGTCCCGATCCACTAGACAAACCACTTGCAGAACCTGAGTTATTTTTGTCTGTAGATGGTAGCTCATACCGCTCTCCCACTGGAGCACTTGACTAGAACCCTATGAAATCTGTTTAAATTTTTCAAGATTCCTTTTATTTTTCCCAGATTTTCGTGCTCTCCGTTTTCATTTTCTAAATTCTGATTTACATTTTTATTTTTCTAAATTCCATGTGTTCCCATTTAATTTTTCCCAAATTCCGTGCTCTCCATTTTAATTTTCTAAATCCCGGTTTCTGTTTAATTTTTCGAAATTCTTTTTTCCATTTTATTGTTTTCTCCTTAATTCCATACTTTCTGTTTTCCATTTTTCGGACTTCTGTGTTTTCCGTTTAAATGTTTCTAAATTTTGTTTTCCGTTCTCATTTTTCAAAATCCTGTTTTCCGTTTTATTTTTGAAATTCTGTTTTCCGTTTTCATTTAAAGTAATTCAGTATTTTACAATTTTATAGCGTTTTTTTTTTTTTTTTTTTTTCTCTTTCATCAAATAGTGTGTAATCGTGTAGGTGATAGATCAAAATAAAGAAATTTCTAGCAGCCCCCTGCCCCTGACCCCCGCTGTGTCTAAAATCAGCGAGTAATCCACTAGCTGCTATTCGTTTCACTTTTCAGACATGCTGGACGATGCGTTGTTCCCGTTGATTACACAACGTTTAACACCTTCCCCCCCCCGCCCCCATTTCCCTTTTCTTTCAGCTTAGATATGGTAACAAACTCTTATAATGTTCGAGAAAACATTGACATTTTGACAAATTCCACGAAATTCCACGTTTTACAGGTATTCTTGTCAGATTCTGCGTTTTAGTCTATGTGCATTGTGGGAATCGGAGAGCCCTACACTTGACTCAGGTTATGCAATTGGTCCCCTATTTGAGATCCTAGAATCTCACCCACCCCCCATGCTCAGCCCCACAAGCTGAGTTCTTTGCTTTAACGTGGCTACGTTACAAGCTGCCCCCGACACCTCTGAGCAGTCTGCCTGGTTGTGTTGTTTTACGAATTGTGGAGCTCCTGCGACGGCCGCGCATTAGCCACACATTTCCTGCTTCCTCAACTTGTTTGTGTGACACATGGTGGGACTCACAGGAGCAAATGGGGAATGGTTGCTGTAATAAGCAGATTTACGTTGCTCCTGTTACGTCCCTAAATTCAAACAATTTTGTCGACACAAACCAAGAAGAGCATTCCCCCCGTGAGGACTCTTTTGTAAATATGCTGATTGACTTTGTACAAAGTCATATGTTCACATGTTATTGTTATTGTTTTGTTATTTTTAATCATATGTTTTCAACATAGACTGAAGTTTTTGCAAACAGGAAAGCAGACACCACAACAGTGACTACTCTGCTCCTCAGAGACATTGTCTGCCTGTTTGGGATCCCACGCTGCATTAACAGCGACGACGGCACCCATTTCAACAACTCTATCACACGAGAACTCTGCAAGGAACTGTGTTCTTCTGTCTAAGCTCTGCACTAACAGGTGATCGCAGCCCACACGCCTCCCACTGACGGGAACTATCACAACCTTCAGCCTGGTGATTTCAACCCTGAAGCAGTTCAAGCAAAGGAACACTCTCCAGCCCAGGTGGACCGGCCCATCTCAAATACTGCTGACCAACAACACTGTCATGAAGTGTGTGACACCCCACATGGATCCACTCTTCACACCAGTGAAGATCAACAGCCCAGCAGGATGCCAACATGGACCAGTGAAGATCAACAGCCCAGCAGGAGAACAACCTGGAACGTTGCTGTTCTGACCAGATGCTGATGACTGACGCCAATGTTGCTGCTCGTGACCGGATTATTGTTCCTGTGGCTCCTTGACATTGCCAGTATGAACCTAGGGGGACAGCAGGTTGCTTTGGAACATCCCCCTCTTAATACTGCAGCTACGGAGCCACCAGAAAGAAGCATACCAGGGACAGCTCATCCCTCCTTAACTGCAGTCTCCAGCCATCGTCAGAAACGGGAAACTGGACCAAATGCAGTCTCCACACACGACCAAATGATTTCCACAGACACCTATATCAACCTGACTAGGATGGTAGCTTATCACAGCTCAAATTCTACCAATTGTTACGTATGTGGTTTCATCCCACATAGCACAAATGAAGGCCTCCCCCTGATGGCTCTGCCCATTTCTGACTGTGACACGTGCCATTTACTTCACCTAAATACACAGACATCTTACACCCATGAACTGTGCCCAGTTACACCTGAACTGAGACCTTTACCTTGCAAAACATCCACAAGCAAGTGTCAGACATGCACTGATGTCCCTGCTGCCATCCCTCTTAGGGTAGTTCCACGACCATTAAAGTGGTGCATTAAAGGTACCGGAGTTGGTCATGACATGGGACATTCGAACTGTGACTCGCTGTTTTATCCAATACCAAGAAGTTCTCCCAGAAAATGGACTTCGGACTACAGCCCTTCACCTACAGCTTGTTCGACACTTGACATTAACTTTTCTAGGTTAGCCACAGCGGCTTCTTTTTGTTCCGTCCCAGCTGGAAAAGGGATGTACTGGATATGTGGAAAAAAAGCATATGAATATCTTCCTACGGGTTGGAGCGGAGTATGTGGCCTGGGCTACGTAGTCCCAGCAATGCGAGTTGTGAATAAATTGCCTACAATTCCCTCAGGATTAAGGTCAACAAGATCCAAGCGAGATGTGTTAATCACTCATTCACAGACATATTGGAGCCGTCTATTCGGCATGCTTATTCCAAGTTATGGTGTATTGTCTTCCCTGAATCAGATAAGAGATCTTTCCAAACGTATAGAGGATTTAGCTAATACCACTTCCCTAGGTTTGTCTCTCTTATCAGAAGAGCTGGCTACAACCCGTCTAGTTGCCTTACAGAATAGAGCAGCTTTAGACTATCTTTTAGCATCCCAGGGTGGTACTTGTGCAGTGATTGGTGTTGAATGTTGTACTTATGTGCCAGATTATAATGCTAGCCTTTCTGATGTCATTGCACATGTTAAACACATTGCTGATGAAGTGCACACCAGCGATATTAGTAGCCCTTTTGAATGGTTGGAAACACTCATTGGCCGTTGGGGTACAAATATAGTTCAATATGTTTTTGTTGGTTTAATCTGTTTTATATTTTTTGTTGTTATTTTTTCTTGTATCAGAGCAATGTGTAAAATTATTACAGCTAAGGTGACTACTAAAATGATGATTCAACGAACTACTCACAACGTACCTAAAGAATTATTTCCTGATGTTTTCGATGAATTGTGTAGAATTGATGTATTGTAATTTTCTTACTTCACTTGATTACATTTTCTTGTGTATTTACTGTTGTCCTATAGGACAAAATGGGGAATTGTAGAAGAAAATGTGTTACCTTCCAATTTGTTTTGTTTAAATACTACTTCCTCTCGGGAACCTCAAATGTCTTGCTGAGCTGCATTCGTTGTATGTAAGCCTTGTCATGTTAATGATGAGACCCTCTGATCTGTCCCCCTTCCTGGACCGTCTCCGAAACACCTTCGTCCCACATACTTGATCGGGGCCTTCATGAATGGCCCCTGTTGTGACACTATCTAGCAAGAACCCAGCTGTTCCGAGGAAGTCACACCTTTGTGTCTCGGGACGTCTCTTCCCCAGAGTGAGACGCGTATTGAGTCTATGTGGATCCACTGTTTGGACCTGCCCCTTTGGTTCTGTATAAGTTGTCTCTTGCCTCACATCAGGGCAGATTGGGCTGTGTGGCAACCGCGACATTGTCTTTTCTCCACTGTCAGTGATTAAACCTCATTTGAACCAGCCACTGAATTGGACCTGAAGAGTTTTCTTCTACAGTACCCATAAGGCACGACATTTACTTTTGAGTAATTCCTGATTGTGACTTACATGTTTTGTTGCAGTGTCATGTTGGAGTTTACGGTTTGTAAAATAAAAAGATATATGTGAGACCATTATGTCCAGATTGTTTATTAACTTGTATTTTGTATAAGCAGTGAAAATGGGAGTTTGGAGTAGGATTTTTCATAGTAGAGAAATGTGTTGATGCTACCTATCTTTTTATTGAGTGCAAGGCGTTTCAATAATCTATTTGAGTTTTTACAGTAATGGTGTAAAAAATGATTAAGTACATCAGTATTAGTATTATCAGTAAGAAAGTATGGGTAAATAGGAGAGAAAAGATGCTATAAGTAAATGTAACAAAATGTGTGAGGTTAACTTCATTTTAAGAGCACATTTAGCAAGACAAATTAAATATTTTGATGCAATATTTTTGTGCTTAGAACACTTTCTTAATTGTATTTAAAACTAAATATTTTATGCTTACTACACACAATAAAATACGTTTTGTAAAAGAAAAATATATAAGTTTAAACAACATGAAATATATAGTTCAAATGTCCAGTTAATAATATGTCAACATATTAACAAATATTTTGGTTCATTGCACTAAAAAAAATACTGATGGAAAATGAATAACTTTACGTTAAGTTGACTATAAAACTTGAATACATATTAATTCATTGTGCACAAAATAATTAAGTTTAGTCACATCATTGTGTTTATGTTGAAAAACCATTAATATATCACTGATTCTTGAGATTAGGGACAAAAGTACTTTGGAAAGTGAAAAACAAAAAATCAATGCCACATTTATTTGAATTGGATATCTTCATAAACACAGGTCTCATCTATCTACCATGAAAAGGAACAGGCAATTTATTCAACCAATTTTTATAAAAATTGACATTTACTCAGTGAGTAACTTGACATTTGTCAACTCCGTCTGACACATGAAAATATGTTTTTTGTGTGTTTGATCAATTCACCAACACTGTGAAATCTTTAAGTGTGTAGAAATGGTGTGCCTTAACAAGCTTAAGTGATAAATTGCATTATATACACTTTTAATATTATTTTCCATTGTTTTGAAATGAGCCAATTTAAATTACCTTCATTTCGTTGAGTATTTTTTTCATTATTATATATACAATCAGTGGTTTTGTGCACAAAAGACACTGATGGATGTAGATAAGTTGGTGTTTTAATATATGAACACAGTCAAATGGGCAACAGAAATATGCATTTTTGTATAAACATGAAAAACCTCCATCTTACGGTGTTGACACACAACTGACGGTGTTGACACACATTTGACGGTGTTGACAAATTAATGGAGAATCAAACTGATTAAGGATATGTAGCATGTTCTGAACATGGCAAAGGGAGAGACTATCAAGGGAAAGGGTATCAAACTTCAAACAAGGAGTACCTGGTCACAGGATCTTTAAGGCACACATGAAAATGTCAAAATGTTCCTGGGGAGATTTTGAACGGACCACAGGGGCTACTTCCGGAGTGTGTACATTATGATGAGATTCTTCAGAGATTTCAAATGAGACGGAGTTGTTTTAGAGGCAAATACAGAGACTGTTTGCTGAAAAACATGAATTTACCTCTAAAACAGCTCCGTCTTGTAACGTTACATTTTCATCACAGCGTGGTGAATGTGCAGGTCACAACTTGTCCAAGAAAGCATTTTGGAGTTGTTGGATTGTGTATTTGATGAGTTTGATGAGGGAAACCAGGAAATCCCATTCGCCTCCTCAGCATAGCTCTGAGGAGCTAAAAATAGTTTACACTGACAAATAAAGGTAATGAACCTACTGCTGTGAATATAGGGATGGGCCAATTTGCCAAAATGTTGAACTGTCCCTTGTTTTTGTTTTGTTAAGTTTTTTTCTGGCATAGACGCCTTTTATTTAGCAGTGGTCAGAGAGGAAACATGGGAGAGAGAGAGAGATGTGACATGCAGAAAAGGACCTCCGGTCAGGATTCGAACCAGGGTCCGCTGCATATATGCGTACATGGCATGTGCTCTAAACACTAGACCACCTGCGTGCCAGTGAACTATCCCTATAACTGTAGCTGTGGCCTGAGACTCAGTTAAAGGGTTACCGTGGCAACTTGAAGTCCCCACCAGGCTGAGGGAGACAGAAACGTGGAGAAAAAGAGCCATTTTCTGCTTCTGCGCTGGTCTCACATTTGGGCTGTTTCTGACAAAACGGTAGGTCTTATCAGAAAAAAAACACACATCATCGCTGTAAGGACTTTGTTTCTGCATACAAATACTTGGCAGACATAATGGGTGGATCCCCAAGAAGACATTATGAATGTTCTAATGAGCGGAGGATGGGGAGGTGGGTCGTGGGCACTGACCTAGAATGGGTGGGAATATTCAAATGTGCCTTATTCCTACATCAGAGTAAGGGCCGAAATTGACAGGCTCATCTGAAAAATAGGGCGGGGTATTTTCAGAAATCCGTTTCTCACTCAAAGAAGCATGTGCAGCCTTATTTCACCAAAGACCCCAAACAACACCCCAAATCCCAGAAAAAGTGGGTTTTGTCATCATATGTCACCTTTAATTCAATCAAGATGTATACTTAGATTATATTATCATGTTATATAGCTGTTATGCATTAATTAATAAGGATTTGGAAGCACTTTTCCACTCCGTCAGCTCACATGTCAACACCGTCAGATGAAATATCTGACGGAGTTGACGTCTGACGGAGTTGAAAAAATTACATGTTTTTTCAAATTACTCATATCTAGTAAAAGGTAACCATTTCGATTTTTCTCAGTTGTCAGATGCCACTAAACTAAACCTAAATACCAACTTTTATTTCAAAATAATTGATTGAAATCACCCCTAATTTGAAGACAGTGTTGACACACACTAGCTGTGACCTCAGAGATTTCAACTTGTTTGCTGAATATTTTTAAAAATGTAAAACTTAAGAGACCATGTGTTGGACTGCTGCATCCATCAGCAGGAAGGAGTCAAAGGGGGTACTCAGGGTTAAGGCTGACGAAAATATGTTTGATTTATTTAGAATTTGAAAAATAGGAGTTGACATGAATTAAGGACAAACTTTGAGAGGCTGTTGTAAATGTATAAAATAATGGAATGTCCACTTTAAATGTTTTGTGGTATTTTATTAAGCCATACAATTAACCTTATATTAATATTGGGACATTTTGGGCATTTTAAAACACTTATTTTCGGCAGTTTGATACTGTGACCTCTACGAAGGACGAGTTCATTTACATGGGCTTGCATAGTACAGTGCCGGTATTTTATCAAATTACTATTAAATAATATAAATATATACAAAACTAAGGGTGTACACATACAAAAGTCTTTCATATCCAACTTTTAAAGCCTTTTTAAAATAAATAATTTATTGTTTTTTTAGACAAATTGCAACATTTTGATGTGGGACATGTTTTGTCCCTTATCTCAAGAATACATTAAACAACTCAATAACTTTGTGTTATGTATACTAGATATTCCAACTCAATATGACACATAATTCTATTTTATTAAAACACAAATTATTTTATCATTTGGTTGAAAATATTATGTTCAACCGACATAAATTTCCAGTCAGATGAGGATCATGTGACACATTTATTTTATGTCAGGCGTACTCTAAAATTTTGTGTGCAAGGGGTTTCCAAAAAATATTTGAGTAGAATGAGCGCATTGAGATTAAGTACAATAATTAAAATGTTAACGTTAATTTGACTTTAACATTACAATATCTAATCGTTGTTTGTACATTAAATGATTATGTTATGACACATAATTTTGTTTGTTTTAATAAACATAAAAATAAACATTCAACAACCTGTTCATTTTATGTCAATATGACATAGATTAAAATGTTTATTGAACACAAATTATTATTTTGTGTGATCAAAAAAGTTGTGTTGAACTGACATGCATTTCCAGTCAGATAAGGGTCATCTGACACTTTTTTTTTGTGTCTGGTGTACTCAAAACTTTCATGTTACTGTATTGCACTGATTCAAATTATTTAGTGCAAGGGGTTTCCAATAAAATTTTGAGTTCAGTTAGCGGATTGGGGTTTACAGTGCATGTGTGTGCATCACGCAGCCAGGCTTCCAGTAGATATGGCATAAACAGAAATAAGCAGTGTACCTGTAACTCACTGACCTTTCTTGCATTCCTTCATGAGAATGAAAACCTGACCAGAGCAGACCTGGACCTTGTTTTGGATAAGGGTAATGTGATGTACTCAGAGGTGAGGAAAAGGCTAAACCATGATGACATCTATCTGACTACAGATGAGCTCCCTGATGAAGTTCCTGCACGCAGATGTATACATTATGTGGACATGACACAACTTTCCAGATACGGCACATTTGGAGACCCTTTACCTGGAGCTGTAGACAGTTATCTGGACCTTGAGGCAGGACTGAGCTGCTTGTTATCAGAAGTGCAGTATGGTTTACTGATGATGAGACTGTTGTGTATTGCAGTATTCAGAACCAGGTCAGGCAGGTTTGGATTTTTTGACCCCCACTCCAGAACAGCTAAAGGTTTGCCCCTCCCCCCGGGTTCACTCACTCCTGGTACTGCTGTCATGGTAACATTCACACGTCTCAGTGATATGATTGACAGGCTCATGACGTGTCACAGAATGTCAGGCGCACAGTCCTCCAGTAACTATGAGTTGAAGCCTGTGAAGTTTTACAATGTGAACACGGACATCCTTCAGAATATCCCAGACAGAGAGAGTCAACCTACAACTCATGCTGCTGCTGTTTCAACTGCTCTGCTGGATGATGCTCCTCAAAACAAGAGTGGTGCAAAGATAAACACTGTTGTCACTGATATCATCGTACATGAGGTATCCACTGATATGGAAACTGAACCAGAACCATTGAGCCAGTTCAACTTGAACTCTGTCAGATCACATGATGCTCTGCTGAATGACCCAAACTCTGCTGCAAAGGTAAACCCTGATGCCAGTGATGTCTCTGTTAACATATTACAGGGAGTGTCCACTAACATTGTCACATCCCATGATGCTCCTCACAGTGAGTCAAACTTATCTGCTCCATTGATAAATACTGTGGCCAATGATAATATCACACATGACATCTCACATAAACTGAAAAAACTCAGTAAACAGGACCGAAGAAAATATAAGAGGAGGCTAATACGCTCTGAAACAGTATCAGAGAGAAAGGAGAATCAAAAGAGGAAAGAGAGGGAAAAGTATGCTTCAAATGAGACATTTAAAGCAAAGAAAAAATCTGACTCAAGCAGGAAATATTCTAATGAAGAATTCAGACAAAGAAAACAAGAGTTTGTTACTAATATCTATCGAAACAACTCTGAATTATGAAAACAGAAAATAAATAATTTTAGAGCCCGATACAGGGAGAATGCTGAATTCAGAGAGAAACAGAAACGATTCCTCAGCAATCGATACAGGGAGAATGCTGAATTCAGAGAGAAACAGAAACGATTCCTCAGCAATCGATACAGGGAGAATGCTGAATTCAGAGAGAAACAGAAACAATTCCTCAGCAATCGATACAGGGAGAATGCTGAATTCAGAGAGAAACAGAAACGATTCCTCAGCAATCGATACAGGGAGAATCCTGACGTCAGAGAGAGACAGCAATCTTATATCCGAACGAGATATAAAAACGACCAATCCTTCAGGGAGAGACACAGACAACTAATGAGAAAACGGATGTGAGACAGGTACGCGAAACAATCTTGCGTTCAGGAGTATACAGAACATGAGATGTGCCATGAAAATAAAAAAGAAATACAGACAGATGAACAGACCAACATGTGAGACAGAGGATGACAACTCTTTGATCAAAGAGGCCATAAAGCTTTTCAGATCACAAATAAAGAACGGACCCACTTATGTGTGCACTGTCTGCCATAAAGCTTCTTTTCCAAACCAAGTACGTCTTTGCAAAAGGTCAAATTATGCCAGAAATCCACACATGGTTGCTAGATGCCTGACGGGAAAGTATGTCCATGTTTGTGATGCTGACTGCAGAGATGAACAACAGTGTAAGATGCCTGATGAGAGAAGGAGAGAGTGGATCTGTCACACCTGTCATAATCACCTTAAAAATGGAAATATTCCAAGCCTCGCTGTTGCTAACAACTTACAGCTCGCTGATATTCCATCTGAACTGTGTGATCTCAACATACTGGAGAGACATCTCATAGCCAAGTGCATAGCATTTGCCAAGATTATTCCTCTTCCCAAAGGCAGACAGAATCTAATACGTGGTAATGTCATATGTGTTCCCTCTGAGGTTCAGGAAACAGTGGAAGCGTTACCCAGACTGAGAAGTGAGTCTCAGGTCATGAGAGTGAAACTGAAGAGACGATTGTGTTACAGAGGTCATCAGCTGTTTCAGACTGTTACTTGGTCTAAACTAGTGCAGGCGCTGCATAAACTCAAACAGATCCACCCACAGTATCAAGACATTACTATCAGAGATGTGGCAGAGTTATGTGACCCAACACTTCCTGATGAGGACGATGACAATGACGAGAATGCAACAATGGAGGATGATGATTATGATGAAGCTGATTTAATGGAAATGGACAGGTGTGAGACTGATGCACTGTGTGAGGCAGAACATGAGCCTGAAAATGATCAGGATGTTGACATGTTGTCCGGTGATGGTGAACAACCAAAGGAGCAGAGAGCTGATAAAATAAAATAATAAAAAGGCAGCAAGGTGAAGATGTGGATTTTGAAAGTCTGGACTGGTCAGCAAAGTGTGAGATACTGCGAAGCAATCCTGTGACAGCCATGCGCATGTTTGATAAGCGTGTTGCGGCGTTATTCAGAGATGTCATCTTGTCTCCTGCACAGCCCATCGGCAAAGTTGTTGACTACTTTTACAGAGTTGAGTTTCAGCACAGAGGAAGCCCACACATTCACTGCCTCGTTTGGATAGAAGGTGCACCTGTGTTTGATGAGGATGATGATCAGACGGTGTTGGATTTTGTGTCCAAATACATCACAGCTCAGCTGCCTGACCCACATAAACAACCTGAACTGTACAAACAAGTCACAGAACTGCAAATGCACAGCAAAAACCACTCAAAGACATGTTTCAAGACTCGCAGCTCTGGATGCAGATTTGGATTTCCCAAACCACCTGTCAGAGACACCATGATAACGAGACCTGATGAGGAATTTGATCCACTGCTCGTGAACTAGCAAAAGAAAAGCTCAGACCACTGAACTTGTTGTTGAATGAACCTCAAACAGCCTCCCTGAGTTTAGACCAGCTCCTGGCTCGATGCCATTTAACACACATTGAGTATGAACGATGCCTCGACCTCATGAACAAATCCAGTGCAGTGATACTGAAACGTGACCCAAAAGACTGCTGGGTAAATGGATATAATCCGTTTTTGCTAGAAACCTGGGATGCAAATATAGATATAAGATATAGATATAAATACAGTACATACTGAATGCACACGGATGCATTGTGTATCTCACAGAGTACATAACCAAGAAAGAAGGTGGAATGTCCGAGTACCTCAAAACAGTCATTGAGAACTCCAACAGAGACCACGTCAACGAATGTGATGAAATGAGGGAAATCATGCAGGCATACTCAAAAAAGCGAGAGGTCAGTGCTCAGGAGTGTATGACCCGTGCATGTGGCATTAACATGAAAAAGTGCTCCCGTGGTGTCATATTCATACCGACTGATGACAACGCATTGAAAATGAGTCGTCCCCTCTCGTTCCTGGAGAACACAACATCAGAATGTGCAGATGTGTGGATGACGTCTTTGACTGACAAATACAAAGCCAGACCTGAAACACCAGAGTATGAGGAGATGTGTTTGGCTGATTTTGCTGCTACTTGCAGGATTGTCTATGGCCAGCAGACAAAAGGGAAAGATGTGTTGCCCCTCCTGAATGAGATGGGATTTGTGCAAAGGAGGAAAAAGGATAAGCCTGCTATCATCAGATATCACCGCATATCACAGGAAAAATATCCTGAGAAGTATTATGGCACATTACTGAAACTGTACATTCCTCACCGATCAGAGCAGGAACTGAAAAGGCTGTACTTCCCCACATATGAGTCCTTCTACAACAGTGGCTGTGTCCAACTCTCAGGCTCCGTCCATCCCGAATATGTCAAACACATTGTGAAACGAAACAGAGACAAATATGAGAAAAACAGTGAGCAGATTGAGAATGCAGTTGAAGAGTATGAGCAGAACAGAGGTGTGATTGATGAATGGTGTAATCTGGCACCAGAATCTGAAGTAGTGAGGTTGGAGTGTGTTGAAGAGCTGGAGTCAAGAGAGCCAGATCATGAAAATGAACAAGAGAATGTCCCAGAGTACATAAATCAGGCTAATGCTGTCACTGAAGCCAGAGCCATCAGAGAGTCCCCTGCATTAGACCCCACACTGTTAGGACAGATGTATCAGAATCTGAACCAGAAACAAGCCTGTGTATTCTATGCATTGAGAGACTGGTGTGTGAAACGAGTCTGTGGCCTTAATCCAGAGCAGTTCTTTTTTTACATCAATGGTGGTGCTGGAACAGGAAAGTCACATCTCATTAAATGCATCTACTCTGAGGCCTCTAAGATACTGTGCAAGCTGCCGAGACGTGCTGAGGAGGCTGACATATCAAACCCTACTGTCCTGCTGACTGCTTTCACTGGAACGGCTGCTTTTAACATCTCAGGAACAACACTGCACTCTCTTCTCAAGCTGCCCAGAAGCCTAAAACCTCCATTTCAAGGACTTGGCAACAAACTGGATGAAGTCAGATCTGACCTGTTGAATGCTGAAATCCTCATCATTGATGAAGTGTCCATGGTGTCAAAGCCCCTGTTTGCCTATGTTGATGCCAGACTCAAACAGATCAAAGGCAGTCAGAGACCCTTTGGAGGAATGTTAGTCATAGCTGTAGGAGACTTTTATCAGCTTCCACCAGTGAGACAGTCCAAACCTCTGTGTGTGTATGACCCCTGTGAGATTGACCTTTAGCAGGAACACTTTCAGATGATCACTCTGACTGAGATTATGCGTCAGAAGGATGATGTTGCCTTTGCAGAGATGTTGAACAGGATCCGAGTGAAAGAAAAGTCACATGTTTTGTCTGAATCAGACAGAGCTCTGCTGTCACAGGTCGTCACTGAACCAGCACTTTGTCCAAATGATGTACTGCACATTTTTGCAACTAATAAACAAGTTGATTCACACAACTCAACAACATTAGCTCTGCTCCATTCTCATATCACCAACATTGACCCACAAACTGGCAGAATGGCACGACAAGCCAAACCATATAAAGGAAACAGAAATGAGTTACTAGATACTCTAAACGTTGCTGAGGGTGCTCGTGTCATGCTCACCAGAAACATAGACGTGTCTCAAGGATTGGTGAATGGATCGTTCTCTACTCTGGTCAGGGTAATAACTTCTGAACAAAATGGTGTTGCACATGTCACTATGCTTGGGATCCAGATGGATGATGAAACAGCTGGAAGGGATTACCGTAATAGAGCACCAGGTGGACCAGACAATCTAGTGTACATTGAGAGAGCCGAGGAGAATCTGAAACAGAAAGGAGTGGTACGCAGACAGTTTCCTATTAAACTGGCCTTTGCTTGTACAATTCACAAGGTCCAAGGTATGACAAGGACATCAGCTGTGGTCTCACTGAAACACATTTTTGAACCTGGCATGGCTTATGTAGCTGTCAGCAGAGTGACCTCTCTCAGTGGACTGCACATTCTGGATATGGATGAGAGTAAAATATACGCCAACCCACAAATTACTGGAGCCCTGCAAACTATGAGACAAGTCAACTTGGATGACATGATGCCTCTTCTTCAGATCAAACATACATTGAGTGGACCTGACACAATGACCATTATTCACCACAATACAGAGGGACTCCCAGCTCATGTCAATGACATCAAGAGCCATCATGAACTGTGTCTTGCAGATGTTTTGTGTCTCACAGAAACTCACCTACAAGGCTCCTTCGTGGCAGACAGTCTGCATTTAGAGGGTTACACCATGTTCAAACGCAACAGACACGTGTCCTACACAAATGTACCACAGATGGCCAACAGAAGAGGTGGTGGAGTTGCTGTTTATGTGAAAAACCACATTCAAGTGCATGAAAAACAGTATGTCCATAACAGGGCTGGACTGGGACCAAAAAATGGCCCTGGCATTTTGGTCCCTGGCGGCCCACCATGGTTATTTACATGATATATGGATGGCGTGTGCTGAAATGTTTCACTAATATTATGTGATAATAATAGGCGTAATTGTAACCTGCAAACTATAACTTTATGGCAAGCTAAAATAAATAACACTGTAAGTTGGACACCAAATCTACTCAAAGCATTATTTGACAACAAAGGCTAAAGGCAGTATACATAAACACACACACACACAACACACACACAACACACACACACACACACACATGTTTTAAGACTGACTAAATAAAATTAATATATTATATATTATTATATATGTATATAATTTCCTAGGTTGACCATTTGCATATAAGCCTACAAATTCCCCAGATACTGTTTAGTGTACACATCCAATAACATTTTCATTGTTGATGCCACGTTGATTCTCCTAACATTTCAGTGGCCTCTCTGACCTCAATCTGTCCCTGCTGCTGCTGGGTCACGTCTCTCTCGTCATCATCATCCTCCTCCTCTCCCTCCTTCTCCTCCGCTACCTCTCCATCAACCACCTGTGCACTTGCCCAAGGCGCCGGGTCCGGGACTGCTGGACTCGACCCGACGACAACCGCCGAGCTTGTGGTAGCAAACATGTCGGTAATTTTCGCACATTTTGCTGCGTCCTCTTTTAGTATTTTTTTTTTTTTCCCTCAGCTTTTCTGCTCCCCCCTTTCGTTTTTGTTTTTTTCCGTCCATCTCGAAACCCACCACACTCCCTCCACCTCCGGTTAGGACAAATGATCAAGAGGGAGGGGAGGGGCGGGCCAACGAGAGCTGAGAGATTTCATTGGACTAGCCCAATGTCCTTCAAGAAAATCAACCAATGGGCCACGTTTCATGTCTCAGATACCGTTGCGGTCGATTAAAAACTATATACTTTTTTTTTTTTTTTTAATTATGACAGTCCTGGGCCGGCCCAAATATGTGCATCGGCCCACCGGGCATTGCCCGGTATGCCAGATGGCCAGTCCAGCCCTGGTCCATAATGTAACTGACCTTGAGTTCATAGCTCTGAAAGTTGAAGCCCCAGTGAGTGCACTGATTGCAGCTGTGTACAGACCTCCAGACTACAGTGTGACATCTTTCCTGTCAAACCTGGGAAGCCTGTTGGACTCACTTGAGATCATGGACTGTAACAACATAATTGTGTGTGGTGACTTCAACGAGAATGTCCTATCCAACGCCAGTCCCATGGATTTACACAACTGATCAATGGTGCAACCACAGAGAAGAACACACTGCTCGACCTCATTTTCATCTCTCAACCACAGCGTTGTCTCCAATCTGGCGTGATCAGAAGTTATTACAGTTATCACAATCCTGTCTACTGTGTCATGTCCTCGAACAGCCCATAATATGTCAGGTGAGTTTTAAAGATCAAGAAAAAGTCAAATAATTTGTGATGGAACTTTAACATAGTGAAGTAAGTGAGTGACAGATGTATTACAGTTTTTCTCTATTGGTTTGGCTCAATTCTTGAAACAGAAATTACATTCTCAAAATAACAGGACAAATCTCCAAACCACCTTGCAAATGTCCACAACAGAATGGCATTTCTCATTGATTTCATCAAATTGCAAATGTCTTAGTACATGTCTCAAGTGTCTTAGTGCATCTTTGCAAATGGTTATGTACAAGTACCCTAGAGTTAGCACAATGAGCATACATTTAGCACATTTTCCAAATGAATGAATCTTGCTGATCTAAGCTGATTAGTTGATTCTCAGTCTAATGGTTGCTCTCTCCAAAACATGTCACCATGATTTCACTGTCTGCACAATAGTCTGTTCAACTGTCAAAATTAGTCAACATACTGTAGGCTAATACCATGAAAACCATATGAATTTCTTGCAGCATTTCATAAATTCATGACAGTAATTGACAGTCAGGTGAAATTATAACTTGACTAATGAAGGAGGAGTTCCTACATCTCATGCGAAGCTTCATCTCCCTCTGTCTGTCTTGGTCTACATCTGTCCATTCATCTGCAACAGAAAACTGTCTTCAGTATTTCTCTCTCCTCTTTGTGTCAAATACTACTGCAGTACCTCCTATATCCCAAGTTTGGATCCACTGGAGTAGTGGCCAGTAGTAGGCTATATTGAACTTGTGGAGGAGAACATAGAATAGCCCAATGTAATTTTCTATTACTGTTCTGTATGACTTTATACTGTATGACTGATTTGATTTTTTACCCTATTGTAGAGAATAATGGCATGAGAGGGGAATGAAAGACCACACGTCCTTGTGTTCGTCGATGAGGCTGGTTTCAACCTAACCAAGGGCCGCAGACGTGGACGCAACTTCATTGGCCACCGGGCCACGGTGGATGTCCCAGGCCAGCGAGGGGGCAACATAACAATGTGTGCTGCCATTTCAGAGAATGGTGTGGCCACACACATCCCCAGTTTAGGCCCGTACAATACCCAAAAGCTTCTCATTTTCTTGGAGCACCTATACACTGATCTGGTCCCAGAAAATGAGAGAGGACTGGAAGGGCCTCACCTCCCACACTATGTGATAGTGTGGGACAATGTCAATTTCCACCGAGGCCTGCTCATCAGGACCTGGTTCACCAGCTCCTACCTCCATACTCTCCCTTCCTGAATCCGATTGAGGAGTTTTTTTCCGCATGGAGGTGGAGAGTGTATGAGCATCGTGCTCAAGACCAGAGGTCCCTGCTCCATGCCATGGATGCTGCGTGTGATGACATTACAGGGGATCAGTGTAGGGGATGGTTGCGTCATTCACGCCGCATGTAGGCTATATGTGAATAAAAATGGTTACAATTTCCTTGGCAATATGAGTGCAGTGTGTGTGATGTCAAACTTTGGAGGCTGCTCTTACTGTAAAGTCCTTTTCTTAGGTTTTAATACGTCTCTGCCATAGTGACAAAACATCTAAGCATTTTGACTTGCAGTGCTCACAGAATGCCACAGGGATGATGCATTTTGGGGGCACTGACTACTTACATGAGAAAGAAGTTTGGTTTTGACACATAAGTAAACTGTTTTGGGAGAGATATGAGGTTCTGCAGCTCATCCATGGTGTTATGCTGAACCATCCAGTTTATTTTTGGTAAAAGCACTAAGTGAACGCAAATAAGCCAAAAGCAATTGAGAAAGATCTTTGCCATTTTGATGGTACTGACACTTTACATGGTAAAGGAATCTAGTTTTGAAGCATGTGTGAACAGTTTTGGGAGAGATATGCGCTTTTGCTAGTGAGCTGTAATGTTGTGCAGAACTGTAAGACTGTTTGGCCAAATGGTCTTATAGTTTTAAGAATGTAATTTCTGTTTCAAGAAATGAGCCAAACCAACAGAGAAAAACTGTAAGTAATGGGGACAGAAGGTTGCTTTGGAAAATCCCCCTCTTAATACTGCAGCTATGGAGCCACCAGAAAGAAGCATATCAGGGATAGCTCATCCCTCCTCGACTGAAGTCTCCAGCCTTCGTCAGAGACGGGAAACTGGACCAAATACAATCTCCCCACACGACCAAATGATTTCCACAAACACCTATATCAACTTGCCTAGAATGATAGCTGACCAAAGCTCCAATTCTAACCATAACGGTTACACATGTGGATTCATCACACATAATACTGATGAACTCTTCCCACTGATGACTCTACCCATTTCCGAATGTGACACGTGTCATATACTTCACCGGAATACACACATCTCACACCCATGAACTTTCTCCAGTTTTCACCTGAAATTAGAACTTTATCCTGCAAAATATCCATAAATAAGTGTCAGGCGTGCATGAATGCCCCTGCTACCATCCCTCTTATTGTAGTTCCAGGACCATTACAATTGTGTATTAAAGGCACCGGAAGTGGACATGACATAAATTTCATATTGTCACTTTGTGCTTTCCTCCGTGACCAAGGACTTTAATAATTTGGACTTCAACCTCTTCTACGCCTCCTGCCTACAGCTTTAGACTATATTTTAGCATCCCAGGGTAGTACTTGTGCAGTGATTGGTGTTGAATGTTGTACTTATGTGCCAGATTATAATGCTAGCTTTTCTGATGTCATTTCACATGTTAATCACATTGCTGATGAAGTGCACACCAGCGATATTAGTAGCCCTTTTTAATGGTTGGAAACACTCATTGGCCGTTGGGGTACAAATATAGTTCAATATGTTTTTATTGGTTAAATCTGTTTTATATTTTTTGTTGTTATTTTTTCTTGTATCAGAGTAATGTGTAAAATTATTACAGTTAAGGTAACTACTAAAATGATCATTCAACGAACTACTCACAACATACCTAAAGAATTATTTCATGATGTTTTCGACAATTTGTGTAGAATTGATGTATTGTAATTTTCTTACTTCACTTGATTACATTTTCTTGTGTATTTAGTGTTGTCCTATAGGACAAAATGGGGAATTGTAGAAGAAATTGTGTTACCTTACAGTTTCTTATTTGGTTTTGGTATAATGTTCCTTTCTCTCTAAACATCAAATGTCCTGCTGAGCTGCATTCATTGTATGTAAGCCTTGTCATGTTGATGAAAAGACCCTCTGGTCTGTCCCCCTTCCTGGACCGTCCCCGAAACACCTTCACCTCACATACTTGATCAAGGCCTTCATGAATGGCCCCTGTTGTGACACTATGTAGAAAGAACCCAACTGTTCCGAGGGAAGTCACACCTTTATGTTGTCTCAGGAAGTCTCTTCCACTTGGGAGAGACGCGTATTGAATCTAT
The DNA here is from genome assembly GCA_029853015.1 of Chelidonichthys spinosus. NCBI lineage: Eukaryota > Metazoa > Chordata > Actinopteri > Perciformes > Triglidae > Chelidonichthys > Chelidonichthys spinosus. The sequence goes on along the minus strand of CM056839.1, from coordinate 2,029,595 downwards.
GTAAATCCACTGTTTAGACCTGCCCCTTTGAATTCTGTATAAGTTGTCTCTTGCCTCACATCATTTCAGATTGGCAACCGCGACATTGTCTTTTCTCCACTGTCAGTGATTAAACCTCATTTGAACCAGCCACTGAATTGGACCTGAAGAGTTTTCTTCCACACAGGCTTTCTGAAGGATTCATGTTAGAAATTAGCTTATTTAGCTTTTCTAAGCAGGGGATAGCTTTTTACAATGATTCAAGCTGGAAACAGGCTTTCTGGAGGATTCATGTTAGAAATGAGCTTATTTAGGTTTTCTAAGCAGGGGGTAGCGTTTTACAATGATTCAGGCTGGAAACAGGCTTTCTGAAGGATTCATGTTAGAAATGAGCTTATTTAGCCTTTACAAGCAGGGGATAGCTTCTTACAATGATTCAGGCTGAAAACAGGCTTTCTGAAGGATTCATGTTAGAAATTAGCTTATTTAGCTTTTCTAAGCAGGGGATAGCTTTTTACAATGATTCAAGCTGGAAAAAGGCTTTCTGAAGGATTAATGTTAGAAATTAGCTTATTTAGCTTTTCTAAACAGGGGATAGCGTTTTACAATGATTCAAGCTGGAAACAGGCTTTCTGGAGGATTCATGTTAGAAATGAGCTTATTTAGCCTTTACAAGCAGGGGATAGCTTTTTACAATGATTCAGGCTGGAAACAGGCTTTCTGAAGGATTCATGTTAGAAATTAGCTTATTTAGCTTTTCTAAGCAGGGGATAGCTTTTTACAATGATTCAAGCTGGAAACAGGCTTTCTGAAGGATTCATGTTAGAAATTAGCTTATTTAGCTTTTCTAAGCAGGGGATAGCGTTTTACAATGATTCAAGCTGGAAACAGGCTTTCTGGAGGATTCATGTTAGAAATGAGCTTATTTAGCTTTTCTAAGCAGGGGATAGCTTTTTACAATGATTCAAGCTGGAAAAAGGCTTTCTGAAGGATTCATGTAAGAAATGAGCTTATTTAGCTTTTCTAAACAGGGGATAGCGTTTTACAATGATTCAAGCTGGAAACAGGCTTTCTGAAGGATTCATGTTAGAAATGAGCTTATTTAGCTTTTCTAAACAGGGGATAGCGTTTTACAATGATTCAAGCTGGAAACAGGCTTTCTGAAGGATTCATGTTAGAAATTAGCTTATTTAGGTTTTCTAAGCAGGGGATAGCGTTTTACAATGATTCAGGCTGGAAACAGGCTTTCTGGAGGATTCATGTTAGAAATGAGCTAATTTAGCTTTTACAAGCAGGGGATAGCTTCTTACAATGATTCAGGCTGAAAACAGGCTTTCTGAAGGATTCATGTTAGAAATGAGCTTATTTAGCTTTTCTAAACAGGGGATAGCGTTTTACAATGATTCAAGCTGGAAACAGGCTTTCTGAAAGATTCATGTTAGACATGAGCTTATTTAGCTTTTCTAAACAGGGGATAGCGTTTTACAATGATTCAAGCTGGAAACAGGCTTTCTGAAGGATTCATGTTAGACATGAGCTTATTACGCTTTTCTGAGCAGGGGATAGCGTTTTACAATGATTCAAGCTGGAAACAGGCTTTCTGAAGGATTCATGTTAGAAATGAGCTTATTTAGCTTTTCTAAACAGGGGATAGCGTTTTACAATGATTCAGGCTGAAAACAGGCTTTCTGAAGGATTCATGTTAGAAATTAGCTTATTTAGCTTTTCTAAGCAGGGGATAGCGTTTTACAATGATTCTAGATGGAAACAGGATTTCTGAAGGATTCATGTTAGAAATGAGCTTATTTAGCTTTTACAAGCAGGGGATAGCTTCTTACAATGATTCAAGCTGGAAACAGGCTTTCTGGAGGATTCATGTTATACATGAGCTTTTAACCTTTTCTAAGCAGGGGATAGCGTTTTACAATGATTCAGGCTGGAAACAGGCTTTCTGGAGGATTCATGTTAGAAATGAGCTCATTTAGCTTTTCTAAGCAGGGGATAGCGTTTTACAATGATTCAGGCTGGAAACAGGCTTTCTGAAGGATTCATGTTAGAAATGAGCTTATTTAGCTTTTACAAGCAGGGGATAGCTTCTTACAATGATTCAGGCTGAAAACAGGCTTTCTGAAGGATTCATGTTAGAAATTAGCTTATTTAGCTTTTCTAAACAGGGGATTGCGTTTTACAATGATTCAGGCTGAAAACAGGCTTTCTGAAGGATTCATGTTAGAAATGAGCTTATTTAGCTTTTCTAAGCAGGGGATAGCGTTTGACAATGATTCTAGATGGAAACAGGATTTCTGAAGGATTCATGTTAGAAATTAGCTTATTTAGCTTTTACAAGCAGGGGATAGCTTCTTACAATGATTCAAGCTGGAAACAGGCTTTCTGGAGGATTCATGTTATACATGAGCTTTTAACCTTTTCTAAGCAGGGGATAGCTTTTTACAATGATTCAAGCTGGAAACAGGCTTTCTGGAGGATTCATGTTAGAAATGAGCTTATTTAGCTTTTCTAAGCAGGGGATAGCGTTTTACAATGATTCTAGATGGAAACAGGATTTCTGAAGGATTCATGTTAGAAATGAGCTTATTTAGCTTTTACAAGCAGGGGATAGCTTCTTACAATGATTCAAGCTGGAAACAGGCTTTCTGGAGGATTCATGTTATACATGAGCTTTTTAGCTTTTCTAAGCAGGGGATAGCGTTTTACAATGATTCAGGCTGGAAACAGGCTTTCTGGAGGATTCATGTTAGAAATGAGCTTATTACGCTTTTCTAAGCAGGGGATAGCGTTTTACAATGATTCAAGCTGGAAACAGGCTTTCTGAAGGATTCATGTTAGAAATGAGCTTATTTAGCTTTTACAAGCAGGGGATAGCGTTTGACAATGATTCTAGATGGAAACGGATTTCTGAAGGATTCATGTTAGAAATTAGCTTATTTAGCTTTTACAAGCAGGGGATAGCTTCTTACAATGATTCAAGCTGGAAACAGGCTTTCTGGAGGATTCATGTTATACATGAGCTTTTAACCTTTTCTAAGCAGGGGATAGCTTTTTACAATGATTCAAGCTGGAATCAGGCTTTCTGGAGGATTCATGTTAGAAATGAGCTTATTTAGCTTTTCTAAGCAGGGGATAGCGTTTTACAATGATTCTAGATGGAAACAGGATTTCTGAAGGATTCATGTTAGAAATGAGCTTATTTAGCTTTTACAAGCAGGGGATAGCTTCTTACAATGATTCAAGCTGGAAACAGGCTTTCTGGAGAATTCATGTTATACATGAGCTTTTAACCTTTTCTAAGCAGGGGATAGCGTTTTACAATGATTCAGGCTGGAAACAGGCTTTCTGGAGGATTCATGTTAGAAATGAGCTTATTTAGCTTTTCTAAGCAGGGGATAGCGTTTTACAATGATTCTAGATGGAAACAGGATTTCTGAAGGATTCATGTTAGAAATGAGCTTATTTAGCTTTTACAAGCAGGGGATAGCTTCTTACAATGATTCAAGCTGGAAACAGGCTTTCTGGAGGATTCATGTTAGAAATGAGCTTATTTAGCTTTTCTAAGCAGGGGATAGTGTTTTACAATGATTCAGGCTGGAAACAGGCTTTCTGAAGGATTCATGTTAGAAATGAGCTAATTTAGCTTTTCTGAGCAGGGTATAGAGTTTTTCAATGATTCAAGCAGGAAACAGGCTTTCTGAAGGATGCATGTTAGAAATAAGCTGATTTAGCTTTTACAAGCAGGGGATAGCTTCTTACAATGATTCAGGCTGAAAACAGGCTTTCTGAAGGATTCATGTTAGAAATGAGCTTATTTAGCTTTTACAAGCAGGGGATAGCTTCTTACAATGATTCAAGCTGGAAACAGGCTTTCTGAAGGATTCATGTTAGAAATGAGCTTATTTAGCTTTTACAAGCAGGGGATAGCTTCTTACAATGATTCAAGCTGGAAACAGGCTTTCTGAAGGATTCATGTTAGAAATGAGCTTATTTAGCTTTTACAAGCAGGGGATAGCTTCTTACAATGATTCAAGCTGGAAACAGGCTTTCTGGAGGATTCATGTTAGAAATGAGCTTATTACGCTTTTCTAAGCAGGGGATAGCGTTTTACAATGATTCAAGCTGGAAACAGGCTTTCTGAAGGATTCATGTTAGAAATGAGCTTATTTAGCTTTTACAAGCAGGGGATAGCTTCTTACAATGATTCAAGCTGGAAACAGGCTTTCTGGAGGATTCATGTTAGAAATGAGCTTATTACGCTTTTCTAAGCAGGGGATAGCGTTTTACAATGATTCAAGCTGGAAACAGGCTTTCTGGAGGATTCATGTTATACATGAGCTTTTAACCTTTTCTAAGCAGGGGATAGCTTTTTACAATGATTCAAGCTGGAAACAGGCTTTCTGGAGGATTCATGTTAGAAATGAGCTTATTTAGCTTTTCTAAGCAGGGGATAGCGTTTTACAATGATTCTAGATGGAAACAGGATTTCTGAAGGATTCATGTTAGAAATGAGCTTATTTAGCTTTTACAAGCAGGGGATAGCTTCTTACAATGATTCAAGCTGGAAACAGGCTTTCTGGAGGATTCATGTTATACATGAGCTTTTAACCTTTTCTAAGCAGGGGATAGCGTTTTACAATGATTCAGGCTGGAAACAGGCTTTCTGGAGGATTCATGTTAGAAATGAGCTTATTACGCTTTTCTAAGCAGGGGATAGCGTTTTACAATGATTCAAGCTGGAAACAGGCTTTCTGAAGGATTCATGTTAGAAATGAGCTTATTTAGCTTTTACAAGCAGGGGATAGCTTCTTACAATGATTCAAGCTGGAAACAGGCTTTCTGAAGGATTCATGTTAGAAATGAGCTTATTTAGCTTTTACAAGCAGGGGATAGCTTCTTACAATGATTCAAGCTGGAAACAGGCTTTCTGGAGGATTCATGTTAGAAATGAGCTTTTTAACCTTTTCTAAGCAGGGGATAGCGTTTTACAATGATTCAAGCTGGAAACAGGCTTTCTGGAGGATTCATGTTAGAAATGAGCTTATTTAGCTTTTACAAGCAGGGGATAGCTTCTTACAATGATTCAAGCTGGAAACAGGCTTTCTGAAGGATTCATGTTAGAAATGAGCTTATTTAGCTTTTACAAGCAGGGGATAGCTTCTTACAATGATTCAAGCTGGAAACAGGCTTTCTGGAGGATTCATGTTAGAAATGAGCTTATTACGCTTTTCTAAGCAGGGGATAGCGTTTTACAATGATTCAAGCTGGAAACAGGCTTTCTGAAGGATTCATGTTAGAAATGAGCTTATTTAGCTTTTACAAGCAGGGGATAGCTTCTTACAATGATTCAAGCTGGAAACAGGCTTTCTGGAGGATTCATGTTAGAAATGAGCTTTTTAACCTTTTCTAAGCAGGGGATAGCGTTTTACAATGATTCAAGGCTGGAAACAGGCTTTCTGAGGATTCATGTTAGAAATGAGCTTATTACGCTTTTCTAAGCAGGGGATAGCGTTTTACAATGATTCAAGCTGGAAACAGGCTTTCTGAAGGATTCATGTTAGAAATGAGCTTATTTAGCTTTTACAAGCAGGGGATAGCTTCTTACAATGATTCAAGCTGGAAACAGGCTTTCTGAAGGATTCATGTTAGAAATGAGCTTATTTAGCTTTTACAAGCAGGGGATAGCTTCTTACAATGATTCAAGCTGGAAAGAGGCTTTCTGAAGGATTCATGTTCGAAATGAGCTTATTTAGCTTTTACAAGCAGGGGATAGCTTCTTACAATGATTCAAGCTGGAAACAGGCTTTCTGGAGGATTCATGTTAGAAATGAGCTTATTACGCTTTTTTAAGCAGGGGATAGCGTTTTACAATGATTCAAGCTGGAAACAGGCTTTCTGAAGGATTCATGTTAGAAATGAGCTTATTTAGCTTTTACAAGCAGGGGATAGCTTCTTACAATGATTCAAGCTGGAAACAGGCTTTCTGGAGGATTCATGTTATACATGAGCTTTTAACCTTTTCTAAGCAGGGGATAGCGTTTTTACAATGATTCAGGCTGGAAACAGGCTTTCTGGAGGATTCATGTTAGAAATGAGCTTATTACTTTTCTAAGCAGGGGATAGCGTTTTACAATGATTCAAGCTGGAAACAGGCTTTCTGAAGGATTCATGTTAGAAATGAGCTTATTTAGCTTTTACAAGCAGGGGATAGCTTCTTACAATGATTCAGGCTGAAAACAGGCTTTCTGAAGGATTCATGTTAGAAATGAGCTTATTTAGCTTTTACAAGCAGGGGATAGCGTTTTACAATGATTCAAGCTGGAAACAGGCTTTCTGAAGGATTCATGTTAGAAATGAGCTTTTAACCTTTTCAAGCAGGGGATAGCTTCTTACAATGATTCAGGCTGAAAACAGGCTTTCTGAAGGATTCATGTTAGAAATGAGCTTATTTAGCTTTTACAAGCAGGGGATAGCTTCTTACAATGATTCAAGCTGGAAACAGGCTTTCTGGAGGATTCATGTTAGAAATGAGCTTTTTAACCTTTTCTAAGCAGGGGATAGCGTTTTACAATGATTCAAGCTGGAAACAGGCTTTCTGAAGGATTCATGTTAGAAATGAGCTTATTTAGCTTTTACAAGCAGGGGATAGCTTCTTACAATGATTCAAGCTGGAAAGAGGCTTTCTGAAGGATTCATGTTCGAAATGAGCTTATTTAGCTTTTACAAGCAGGGGATAGCTTCTTACAATGATTCAAGCTGGAAACAGGCTTTCTGGAGGATTCATGTTAGAAATGAGCTTATTACGCTTTTCTAAGCAGGGGATAGCGTTTTACAATGATTCAAGCTGGAAACAGGCTTTCTGAAGGATTCATGTTAGAAATGAGCTTATTTAGCTTTTACAAGCAGGGGATAGCTTCTTACAATGATTCAGGCTGGAAAACAGGCTTTCTGAAGGATTCATGTTAGAAATGAGCTTATTTAGCTTTTACAAGCAGGGGATAGCTTCTACAATGATTCAAGCTGGAAACAGGCTTTCTGAAGGATTCATGTTAGAAATGAGCTTATTAGCTTTTACAAGCAGGGGATAGCTTCTTACAATGATTCAAGCTGGAAACAGGCTTTCTGGAGGATTCATGTTAGAAATGAGCTTATTACCTTTTCTAAGCAGGGGATAGCGTTTTACAATGATTCAAGCTGGAAACAGGCTTTCTGAAGGATTCATGTTAGAAATGAGCTTATTTAGCTTTTACAAGCAGGGGATAGCTTCTACAATGATTCAAGCTGGAAACAGGCTTTCTGGAGGATTCATGTTAGAAATGAGCTTTTTAACCTTTTCTAAGCAGGGGATAGCGTTTTACAATGATTCAAGCTGGAAACAGGCTTTCTGGAGGATTCATGTTAGAAATGAGCTTATTTAGCTTTTACAAGCAGGGGATAGCTTTTTACAATGATTCAGGTTGAAAACAGGCTTTCTGAAGGATTCATGTTATAAATGAGCTTATTTAGCTTTTACTAGCAGGGGATAGCTTCTTACAATGATTCAAGCTGGAAACAGGCTTTCTGAAGGATTCATGTTATAAATGAGCTTATTTAGCTTTTACTAGCAGGGGATAGCTTCTTACAATGATTCAAGCTGGAAACAGGCTTTCTGGAGGATTCATGTTAGACATTAGCTTATTAAGCTTTTCTAAGCAGGGGATAGCTTTTTACAATGATTCAGGTTGAAAACAGGCTTTCTGAAGGATTCATGTTAGAAATGAGCTTATTTAGCTTTTACAAGCAGGGGATAGCATTTTACAATGATACAAGCTGGAAACAGGCTTTCTGGAGGATTCATGATAGAAATGAGCTTATTAAGCTTTTCTATGCAGGGGAATGCTTTTTACAATGATTTTGGTTGAAAAAAGGCTTTCTGAAGGATTCATGTTAGAAATGAGCTTAAGTAACTTCTACAAGCTTGAATCATTGTAAGAAGCTACCCCCCATAGCTTCTTACAATGATTCAAGCTGGAAACAGGCTTTCTGAAGGATTCATGTTAGAAATGAGCTTATTTAGCTATTCTAAGCAGGGGATAGCATTTTACAATGATTCAAGCTGGAAACAGGCTTTCTGGAGGATTCATGTTAGAAATTAGCTTATTTAGCTTTTACTAGCAGGGGATAGCTTTTTACAATGATTCAGGTTGAAAACAGGCTTTCTGGGGGATTCATGTTAGAAATTAGCTTATTTAGCTTTTACTAGCAGGGGATAGCTTCTTACAATGATTCAAGCTGGAAACAGGCTTTCTGAAGGATTCATGTTATAAATGAGCTTTTTACCTTTTCTAAGCAGGGGATAGCGTTTTACAATGATTCAAGCTGGAAACAGGCTTTCTGGAGGATTCATGTTATACATGAGCTTTTAACCTTTTCTAAGCAGGGGATAGCTTTTTACAATGATTCAAGCTGGAAACAGGCTTTCTGGAGGATTCATGTTAGAAATGAGCTTATTACGCTTTTCTAAGCAGGGGATAGCGTTTTACAATGATTCAAGCTGGAAACAGGCTTTCTGAAGGATTCATGTTAGAAATGAGCTTATTTAGCTTTTCCAAGCAGGGGATAGCTTCTTACAATGATTCAGGCTGAAAACAGGCTTTCTGAAGGATTCATGTTAGAAATGAGCTTATTTAGCTTTTACAAGCAGGGGATAGCTTCTTACAATGATTCAAGCTGGAAACAGGCTTTCTGAAGGATTCATGTTAGAAATGAGCTTATTTAGCTTTTACAAGCAGGGGATAGCTTCTTACAATGATTCAGGCTGAAAACAGGCTTTCTGAAGGATTAATGTTAGAAATTAGCTTATTTAGCTTTTCTAAGCAGGGGATAGCGTTTGACAATGATTCTAGATGGAAACAGGATTTCTGAAGGATTCATGTTAGAAATGAGCTTATTTAGCTTTTACAAGCAGGGGATAGCTTCTTACAATGATTCAAGCTGGAAACAGGCTTTCTGGAGGATTCATGTTATACATGAGCTTTTAACCTTTTCTAAGCAGGGGATAGCTTTTTACAATGATTCAGGCTGGAAACAGGCTTTCTGGAGGATTCATGTTAGAAATGAGCTTATTACGCTTTTCTAAGCAGGGGATAGCGTTTTACAATGATTCAAGCTGGAAACAGGCTTTCTGAAGGATTCATGTTAGAAATGAGCTTATTTAGCTTTTACAAGCAGGGGATAGCTTCTTACAATGATTCAGGCTGAAAACAGGCTTTCTGAAAGATTCATGTTAGAAATGAGCTCATTTAGCTTTTACAAGCAGGGGATAGCGTTTTACAATGATTCAAGCTGGAAACAGGCTTTCTGAAGGATTCATGTTAGAAATGAGCTTATTTAGCTTTTACAAGCAGGGGATAGCTTCTTACAATGATTCAGGCTGAAAACAGGCTTTCTGAAGGATTCATGTTAGAAATGAGCTTATTTAGCTTTTACAAGCAGGGGATAGCTTCTTACAATGATTCAAGCTGGAAACAGGCTTTCTGGAGGATTCATGTTAGAAATGAGCTTTTAACTTTTCTAAGCAGGGGATAGCGTTTTACAATGATTCAAGCTGGAAACAGGCTTTCTGAAGGATTCATGTTAGAAATGAGCTTATTTAGCTTTTACAAGCAGGGGATAGCTTCTTACAATGATTCAGGCTGAAAACAGGCTTTCTGAAGGATTCATGTTAGAAATGAGCTTATTTAGCTTTTACAAGCAGGGGATAGCTTCTTACAATGATTCAAGCTGGAAACAGGCTTTCTGAAGGATTCATGTTAGAAATGAGCTTATTTAGCTTTTACAAGCAGGGGATAGCTTCTTACAATGATTCAAGCTGGAAACAGGCTTTCTGGAGGATTCATGTTAGAAATGAGCTTATTACGCTTTTCTAAGCAGGGGATAGCGTTTTACAATGATTCAAGCTGGAAACAGGCTTTCTGAAGGATTCATGTTAGAAATGAGCTTATTTAGCTTTTACAAGCAGGGGATAGCTTCTTACAATGATTCAGGCTGAAAACAGGCTTTCTGAAGGATTCATGTTAGAAATGAGCTTATTTAGCTTTTACAAGCAGGGGATAGCTTCTTACAATGATTCAAGCTGGAAACAGGCTTTCTGGAGGATTCATGTTAGAAATGAGCTTTTTAACCTTTTCTAAGCAGGGGATAGCGTTTTACAATGATTCAAGCTGGAAACAGGCTTTCTGAAGGATTCATGTTAGAAATGAGCTTATTTAGCTTTTACAAGCAGGGGATAGCTTCTTACAATGATTCAGGCTGAAAACAGGCTTTCTGAAGGATTCATGTTAGAAATGAGCTTATTTAGCTTTTACAAGCAGGGGATAGCTTCTTACAATGATTCAAGCTGGAAACAGGCTTTCTGAAGGATTCATGTTCGAAATGAGCTTATTTAGCTTTTACAAGCAGGGGATAGCTTCTTACAATGATTCAAGCTGGAAACAGGCTTTCTGGAGGATTCATGTTAGAAATGAGCTTATTACGCTTTTCTAAGCAGGGGATAGCGTTTTACAATGATTCAAGCTGGAAACAGGCTTTCTGAAGGATTCATGTTAGAAATGAGCTTATTTAGCTTTTACAAGCAGGGGATAGCTTCTTACAATGATTCAAGCTGGAAACAGGCTTTCTGGAGGATTCATGTTAGAAATGAGCTTTTTAACCTTTTCTAAGCAGGGGATAGCGTTTTACAATGATTCAAGCTGGAAACAGGCTTTCTGGAGGATTCATGTTAGAAATGAGCTTATTTAGCTTTTACAAGCAGGGGATAGCTTCTTACAATGATTCAGGCTGAAAACAGGCTTTCTGAAGGATTCATGTTAGAAATGAGCTTATTTAGCTTTTACAAGCAGGGGATAGCTTCTTACAATGATTCAGGCTGAAAACAGGCTTTCTGAAGGATTCATGTTAGAAATGAGCTTAATTAACTTTTACAAGCAGGGGATAGCTTCTTACAATGATTCAAGCTGGAAACAGGCTTTCTGGAGGATTCATGTTATACATGAGCTTTTAACCTTTTCTAAGCAGGGGATAGCTTTTTACAATGATTCAAGCTGGAAACAGGCTTTCTGGAGGATTCATGTTATACATGAGCTTTTAACCTTTTCTAAGCAGGGGATAGCTTTTTACAATGATTCAAGCTGGAAACAGGCTTTCTGGAGGATTCATGTTAGAAATGAGCTTATTTAGCTTTTCTAAGCAGGGGATAGCGTTTTACAATGATTCTAGATGGAAACAGGATTTCTGAAGGATTCATGTTAGAAATGAGCTTATTTAGCTTTTACAAGCAGGGGATAGCTTCTTACAATGATTCAAGCTGGAAACAGGCTTTCTGGAGGATTCATGTTATACATGAGCTTTTAACCTTTTCTAAGCAGGGGATAGCGTTTTACAATGATTCAGGCTGGAAACAGGCTTTCTGGAGGATTCATGTTAGAAATGAGCTTATTTAGCTTTTCTAAGCAGGGGATAGCGTTTTACAATGATTCAAGCTGGAAACAGGCTTTCTGAAGGATTCATGTTAGAAATGAGCTTATTTAGATTTTACAAGCAGGGGATAGCTTCTTACAATGATTCAAGCTGGAAACAGGCTTTCTGGAGGATTCATGTTAGAAATGAGCTTATTACGCTTTTCTAAGCAGGGGATAGCGTTTTACAATGATTCAAGCTGGAAACAGGCTTTCTGAAGGATTCATGTTAGAAATGAGCTTATTTAGCTTTTACAAGCAGGGGATAGCTTCTTACAATGATTCAAGCTGGAAACAGGCTTTCTGAAGGATTCATGTTAGAAATGAGCTTATTACGCTTTTCTAAGCAGGGGATAGCGTTTTACAATGATTCAAGCTGGAAACAGGCTTTCTGAAGGATTCATGTTAGAAATGAGCTTATTTAGCTTTTACAAGCAGGGGATAGCTTCTTACAATGATTCAGGCTGAAAACAGGCTTTCTGGAGGATTCATGTTATACATGAGCTTTTAACCTTTTCTAAGCAGGGGATAGCTTTTTACAATGATTCAAGCTGGAAACAGGCTTTCTGGAGGATTCATGTTAGAAATGAGCTTATTTAGCTTTTCTAAGCAGGGGATAGCGTTTTACAATGATTCTAGATGGAAACAGGATTTCTGAAGGATTCATGTTAGAAATGAGCTTATTTAGCTTTTACAAGCAGGGGATAGCTTCTTACAATGATTCAAGCTGGAAACAGGCTTTCTGGAGGATTCATGTTATACATGAGCTTTTAACCTTTTCTAAGCAGGGGATAGCGTTTTACAATGATTCAGGCTGGAAACAGGCTTTCTGGAGGATTCATGTTAGAAATGAGCTTATTACGCTTTTCTAAGCAGGGGATAGCGTTTTACAATGATTCAAGCTGGAAACAGGCTTTCTGAAGGATTCATGTTAGAAATGAGCTTATTTAGATTTTACAAGCAGGGGATAGCTTCTTACAATGATTCAAGCTGGAAACAGGCTTTCTGGAGGATTCATGTTAGAAATGAGCTTATTACGCTTTTCTAAGCAGGGGATAGCGTTTTACAATGATTCAAGCTGGAAACAGGCTTTCTGAAGGATTCATGTTAGAAATGAGCTTATTTAGCTTTTACAAGCAGGGGATAGCTTCTTACAATGATTCAGGCTGAAAACAGGCTTTCTGAAGGATTCATGTTATACATGAGCTTTTAACCTTTTCTAAGCAGGGGATAGCGTTTTACAATGATTCAGGCTGGAAAGAGGCTTTCTGAAGGATTCATGTTCGAAATGAGCTTATTTAGCTTTTACAAGCAGGGGATAGCTTCTTACAATGATTCAAGCTGGAAACAGGCTTTCTGGAGGATTCATGTTAGAAATGAGCTTATTACGCTTTTCTAAGCAGGGGATAGCGTTTTACAATGATTCAAGCTGGAAACAGGCTTTCTGAAGGATTCATGTTAGAAATGAGCTTATTTAGCTTTTACAAGCAGGGGATAGCTTCTTACAATGATTCAAGCTGGAAACAGGCTTTCTGGAGGATTCATGTTATACATGAGCTTTTAACCTTTTCTAAGCAGGGGATAGCGTTTTACAATGATTCAAGCTGGAAACAGGCTTTCTGGAGGATTCATGTTAGAAATGAGCTTATTACGCTTTTCTAAGCAGGGGATAGCGTTTTACAATGATTCAAGCTGGAAACAGGCTTTCTGAAGGATTCATGTTAGAAATGAGCTTATTTAGCTTTTACAAGCAGGGGATAGCTTCTTACAATGATTCAGGCTGAAAACAGGCTTTCTGAAAGATTCATGTTAGAAATGAGCTCATTTAGCTTTTACAAGCAGGGGATAGCTTTTTACAATGATTCAAGTTGGAAACAGGCTTTCTGAAGGATTCATGTTAGAAATGAGCTTATTTAGCTTTTACAAGCAGGGGATAGCTTCTTACAATGATTCAAGCTGGAAACAGGCTTTCTGGAGGATTCATGTTAGAAATGAGCTTATTACGCTTTTCTAAGCAGGGGATAGTGTTTTACAATGATTCAAGCTGGAAACAGGCTTTCTGAAGGATTCATGTTAGAAATGAGCTTATTTAGCTTTTACAAGCAGGGGATAGCTTCTTACAATGATTCAGGCTGAAAACAGGCTTTCTGAAGGATTCATGTTAGAAATGAGCTTATTTAGCTTTTACAAGCAGGGGATAGCTTCTTACAATGATTCAAGCTGGAAACAGGCTTTCTGAAGGATTCATGTTAGAAATGAGCTTATTTAGCTTTTACAAGCAGGGGATAGCTTCTTACAATGATTCAAGCTGGAAAGAGGCTTTCTGAAGGATTCATGTTCGAAATGAGCTTATTTAGCTTTTACAAGCAGGGGATAGCTTCTTACAATGATTCAAGCTGGAAACAGGCTTTCTGAAGGATTCATGTTAGAAATGAGCTTATTTAGCTTTTACAAGCAGGGGATAGCTTCTTACAATGATTCAAGCTGGAAACAGGCTTTCTGGAGGATTCATGTTATACATGAGCTTTTAACCTTTTCTAAGCAGGGGATAGCTTTTTACAATGATTCAGGCTGGAAACAGGCTTTCTGGAGGATTCATGTTAGAAATGAGCTTATTACGCTTTTCTAAGCAGGGGATAGCGTTTTACAATGATTCAAGCTGGAAACAGGCTTTCTGAAGGATTCATGTTAGAAATGAGCTTATTTAGCTTTTACAAGCAGGGGATAGCTTCTTACAATGATTCAGGCTGAAAACAGGCTTTCTGAAAGATTCATGTTAGAAATGAGCTCATTTAGCTTTTACAAGCAGGGGATAGCGTTTTACAATGATTCAAGCTGGAAACAGGCTTTCTGAAGGATTCATGTTAGAAATGAGCTTATTTAGCTTTTACAAGCAGGGGATAGCTTCTTACAATGATTCAGGCTGAAAACAGGCTTTCTGAAGGATTCATGTTAGAAATGAGCTTATTTAGCTTTTACAAGCAGGGGATAGCTTCTTACAATGATTCAAGCTGGAAACAGGCTTTCTGGAGGATTCATGTTAGAAATGAGCTTTTTAACCTTTTCTAAGTAGGGGATAGCGTTTTACAATGATTCAAGCTGGAAACAGGCTTTCTGAAGTATTCATGTTAGAAATGAGCTTATTTAGCTTTTACAAGCAGGGGATAGCTTCTTACAATGATTCAGGCTGAAAACAGGCTTTCTGAAGGATTCATGTTAGAAATGAGCTTATTTAGCTTTTACAAGCAGGGGATAGCTTCTTACAATGATTCAAGCTGGAAACAGGCTTTCTGAAGGATTCATGTTCGAAATGAGCTTATTTAGCTTTTACAAGCAGGGGATAGCTTCTTACAATGATTCAAGCTGGAAACAGGCTTTCTGGAGGATTCATGTTAGAAATGAGCTTATTACGCTTTTCTAAGCAGGGGATAGCGTTTTACAATGATTCAAGCTGGAAACAGGCTTTCTGAAGGATTCATGTTAGAAATGAGCTTATTTAGCTTTTACAAGCAGGGGATAGCTTTCTTACAATGATTCAAGCTGGAAACAGGCTTTCTGGAGGATTCATGTTAGAAATGAGCTTTTTAACCTTTTCTAAGCAGGGGATAGCGTTTTACAATGATTCAAGCTGGAAACAGGCTTTCTGGAGGATTCATGTTAGAAATGAGCTTATTTAGCTTTTACAAGCAGGGGATAGCTTCTTACAATGATTCAGGCTGAAAACAGGCTTTCTGAAGGATTCATGTTAGAAATGAGCTTATTTAGCTTTTACAAGCAGGGGATAGCTTCTTACAATGATTCAGGCTGAAAACAGGCTTTCTGAAGGATTCATGTTAGAAATGAGCTTAATTAACTTTTACAAGCAGGGGGATAGCTTCTTACAATGATTCAAGCTGGAAACAGGCTTTCTGGGGGATTCATGTTAGAAATTAGCTTATTTAGCTTTCATAAGCAGGGGATAGCATTTTACAATGATTCAAGCTGGAAACAGGCTTTCTGGAGGATTCATGTTAGAAATTAGCTTATTTAGCTTTTACTAGCAGGGGATAGCTTTTTACAATGATTCAGGTTGAAAACAGGCTTTCTGGGGGATTCATGTTAGAAATTAGCTTATTTAGCTTTTACTAGCAGGGGATAGCTTCTTACAATGATTCAAGCTGGAAACAGGCTTTCTGGAGGATTCATGTTATACATGAGCTTTTAACCTTTTCTAAGCAGGGGATAGCGTTTTACAATGATTCAAGCTGGAAACAGGCTTTCTGGAGGATTCATGTTATACATGAGCTTTTAACCTTTTCTAAGCAGGGGATAGCGTTTTACAATGATTCAAGCTGGAAACAGGCTTTCTGGAGGATTCATGTTAGAAATGAGCTTATTTAGCTTTTCTAAGCAGGGGATAGCGTTTTACAATGATTCTAGATGGAAACAGGATTTCTGAAGGATTCATGTTAGAAATGAGCTTATTTAGCTTTTACAAGCAGGGGATAGCTTCTTACAATGATTCAAGCTGGAAACAGGCTTTCTGGAGGATTCATGTTATACATGAGCTTTTTAACTTTTCTAAGCAGGGGATAGCGTTTTACAATGATTCAGGCTGGAAACAGGCTTTCTGGAGGATTCATGTTAGAAATGAGCTTATTACGCTTTTCTAAGCAGGGGATAGCGTTTTACAATGATTCAAGCTGGAAACAGGCTTTCTGAAGGATTCATGTTAGAAATGAGCTTATTTAGCTTTTACAAGCAGGGGATAGCTTCTTACAATGATTCAAGCTGGAAACAGGCTTTCTGGAGGATTCATGTTATACATGAGCTTTTAACCTTTTCTAAGCAGGGGATAGCGTTTTACAATGATTCAGGCTGGAAACAGGCTTTCTGGAGGATTCATGTTAGAAATGAGCTTATTTAGCTTTTACAAGCAGGGGATAGCTTCTTACAATGATTCAGGCTGAAAACAGGCTTTCTGAAGGATTCATGTTAGAAATGAGCTTATTTAGCTTTTACAAGCAGGGGATAGCTTCTTACAATGATTCAGGCTGAAAACAGGCTTTCTGAAGGATTCATGTTAGAAATGAGCTTAATTAACTTTTACAAGCAGGGGGATAGCTTCTTACAATGATTCAAGCTGGAAACAGGCTTTCTGGAGGATTCATGTTAGACATGAGCTTATTAAGCTTTTCAAAGCAGGGGCTAGCTTTTTACAATGATTCAGGTTGAAAACAGGCTTTCTGAAGGATTCATGTTAGAAATGAGCTTATTTAGCTTTTACAAGCAGGGGATAGCATTTTACAATGATACAAGCTGGAAACAGGCTTTCTGGAGGATTCATGATAGAAATGAGCTTATTAAGCTTTTCTATGCAGGGGAATGCTTTTTACAATGATTTTGGTTGAAAAAAGGCTTTCTGAAGGATTCATGTTAGAAATGAGCTTAAGTAACTTCTACAAGCTTGAATCATTGTAAGAAGCTACCCCCCATAGCTTCTTACAATGATTCAAGCTGGAAACAGGCTTTCTGAAGGATTCATGTTAGGAATGATCTTATTTAGGTTTTCTAAGAAGGGGATAGCTTCTTACAATGATTCAAGCTGGAAAAAGGCTTTCTGAAGGATTCATGTTAGAAATGAGCTTATTTAGCTATTCTAAGCAGGGGATAGCATTTTACAATGATTCAAGCTGGAAACAGGCTTTCTGGAGGATTCATGTTAGAAATTAGCTTATTTAGCTTTTACTAGCAGGGGATAGCTTTTTACAATGATTCAGGTTGAAAACAGGCTTTCTGGGGGATTCATGTTAGAAATTAGCTTATTTAGCTTTTACTAGCAGGGGATAGCTTCTTACAATGATTCAAGCTGGAAACAGGCTTTCTGGAGGATTCATGTTATACATGAGCTTTTAACCTTTTCTAAGCAGGGGATAGCTTTTTACAATGATTCAAGCTGGAAACAGGCTTTCTGGAGGATTCATGTTATACATGAGCTTTTAACCTTTTCTAAGCAGGGGATAGCTTTTTACAATGATTCAAGCTGGAAACAGGCTTTCTGGAGGATTCATGTTAGAAATGAGCTTATTTAGCTTTTCTAAGCAGGGGATAGCGTTTTACAATGATTCTAGATGGAAACAGGATTTCTGAAGGATTCATGTTAGAAATGAGCTTATTTAGCTTTTACAAGCAGGGGATAGCTTCTTACAATGATTCAAGCTGGAAACAGGCTTTCTGGAGGATTCATGTTATACATGAGCTTTTAACCTTTTCTAAGCAGGGGATAGCGTTTTACAATGATTCAGCTGGAAACAGGCTTTCTGGAGGATTCATGTTAGAAATGAGCTTATTACGCTTTTCTAAGCAGGGGATAGCGTTTTACAATGATTCAAGCTGGAAACAGGCTTTCTGAAGGATTCATGTTAGAAATGAGCTTATTTAGATTTTACAAGCAGGGGATAGCTTCTTACAATGATTCAAGCTGGAAACAGGCTTTCTGGAGGATTCATGTTAGAAATGAGCTTATTACGCTTTTCTAAGCAGGGGATAGCGTTTTACAATGATTCAAGCTGGAAACAGGCTTTCTGAAGGATTCATGTTAGAAATGAGCTTATTTAGCTTTTACAAGCAGGGGATAGCTTCTTACAATGATTCAGGCTGAAAACAGGCTTTCTGAAGGATTCATGTTAGAAATGAGCTTATTACGCTTTTCTAAGCAGGGGATAGTGTTTTACAATGATTCAAGCTGGAAACAGGCTTTCTGAAGGATTCATGTTAGAAATGAGCTTATTTAGCTTTTACAAGCAGGGGATAGCTTCTTACAATGATTCAGGCTGAAAACAGGCTTTCTGGAGGATTCATGTTATACATGAGCTTTTAACCTTTTCTAAGCAGGGGATAGCTTTTTACAATGATTCAAGCTGGAAACAGGCTTTCTGGAGGATTCATGTTAGAAATGAGCTTATTTAGCTTTTCTAAGCAGGGGATAGCGTTTTACAATGATTCTAGATGGAAACAGGATTTCTGAAGGATTCATGTTAGAAATGAGCTTATTTAGCTTTTACAAGCAGGGGATAGCTTCTTACAATGATTCAAGCTGGAAACAGGCTTTCTGGAGGATTCATGTTATACATGAGCTTTTAACCTTTTCTAAGCAGGGGATAGCGTTTTACAATGATTCAGGCTGGAAACAGGCTTTCTGGAGGATTCATGTTAGAAATGAGCTTATTACGCTTTTCTAAGCAGGGGATAGCGTTTTACAATGATTCAAGCTGGAAACAGGCTTTCTGAAGGATTCATGTTAGAAATGAGCTTATTTAGCTTTTACAAGCAGGGGATAGCTTCTTACAATGATTCAAGCTGGAAACAGGCTTTCTGAAGGATTCATGTTAGAAATGAGCTTATTACGCTTTTCTAAGCAGGGGATAGCGTTTTACAATGATTCAAGCTGGAAACAGGCTTTCTGAAGGATTCATGTTAGAAATGAGCTTATTTAGCTTTTACAAGCAGGGGATAGCTTCTTACAATGATTCAGCTGAAAACAGGCTTTCTGAGGATTCATGTTAGAAATGAGCTTTTAACTTTTCTAAGCAGGGGATAGCGTTTTTTTAGAAATGAGCTTATTTAGCTTTTACAAGCAGGGGATAGCTTCTTACAATGATTCAAGCTGGAAACAGGCTTTCTGGAGGATTCATGTTATACATGAGCTTTTAACCTTTTCTAAGCAGGGGATAGCGTTTTACAATGATTCAGGCTGG
Organism: Chelidonichthys spinosus; assembly: GCA_029853015.1. Lineage (NCBI taxonomy): Eukaryota > Metazoa > Chordata > Actinopteri > Perciformes > Triglidae > Chelidonichthys > Chelidonichthys spinosus. Next base: position 2,010,376 of record CM056839.1, on the reverse strand, counting down.
AAACAGGCTTTCTGGAGGATTCATGTTAGAAATGAGCTTATTACGCTTTTCTAAGCAGGGGATAGCGTTTTACAATGATTCAAGCTGGAAACAGGCTTTCTGAAGGATTCATGTTAGAAATGAGCTTATTTAGCTTTTACAAGCAGGGGATAGCTTCTTACAATGATTCAGGCTGAAAACAGGCTTTCTGAAAGATTCATGTTAGAAATGAGCTTATTTAGCTTTTACAAGCAGGGGATAGCTTTTTACAATGATTCAAGCTGGAAACAGGCTTTCTGGAGGATTCATGTTAGAAATGAGCTTATTTAGCTTTTCTAAGCAGGGGATAGCGTTTTACAATGATTCAAGCTGGAAACAGGCTTTCTGAAGGATTCATGTTAGAAATGAGCTTATTTAGCTTTTCTAAGCAGGGGATAGTCTTTTACAATGATTCAGGCTGGAAACAGGCTTTCTGAAGGATTCATGTTAGAAATGAGCTTATTTAGCTTTTACAAGCAGGGGATAGCTTCTTACAATGATTCAAGCTGGAAACAGGCTTTCTGAAGGATTCATGTTAGAAATGAGCTTATTTAGCTTTTACAAGCAGGGGATAGCTTCTTACAATGATTCAGGCTGAAAACAGGCTTTCTGAAAGATTCATGTTAGAAATGAGCTCATTTAGCTTTTACAAGCAGGGGATAGCTTTTTACAATGATTCAAGTTGGAAACAGGCTTTCTGAAGGATTCATGTTAGAAATGAGCTTATTTAGCTTTTACAAGCAGGGGATAGCTTCTTACAATGATTCAAGCTGGAAACAGGCTTTCTGGAGGATTCATGTTAGAAATGAGCTTATTTAGCTTTTCTAAGCAGGGGATAGCGTTTTACAATGATTCAAGCTGGAAACAGGCTTTCTGAAGGATTCATGTTAGAAATGAGCTTATTTAGCTTTTACAAGCAGGGGATAGCTTCTTACAATGATTCAGGCTGAAAACAGGCTTTCTGAAGGATTCATGTTAGAAATGAGCTTATTTAGCTTTTACAAGCAGGGGATAGCTTCTTACAATGATTCAAGCTGGAAACAGGCTTTCTGAAGGATTCATGTTAGAAATGAGCTTATTTAGCTTTTACAAGCAGGGGATAGCTTCTTACAATGATTCAAGCTGGAAACAGGCTTTCTGAAGGATTCATGTTAGAAATGAGCTTATTTAGCTTTTACAAGCAGGGGATAGCTTCTTACAATGATTCAAGCTGGAAACAGGCTTTCTGGAGGATTCATGTTAGAAATGAGCTTATTAGCTTTTCTAAGCAGGGGATAGCGTTTTACAATGATTCAAGCTGGAAACAGGCTTTCTGAAGGATTCATGTTAGAAATGAGCTTATTTAGCTTTTACAAGCAGGGGATAGCTTCTTACAATGATTCAAGCTGGAAACAGGCTTTCTGGAGGATTCATGTTAGAAATGAGCTTATTACGCTTTTCTAAGCAGGGGATAGCGTTTTACAATGATTCAAGCTGGAAACAGGCTTTCTGGAGGATTCATGTTATACATGAGCTTTTAACCTTTTCTAAGCAGGGGATAGCTTTTTACAATGATTCAAGCTGGAAACAGGCTTTCTGGAGGATTCATGTTAGAAATGAGCTTATTTAGCTTTTCTAAGCAGGGGATAGCGTTTTACAATGATTCTAGATGGAAACAGGATTTCTGAAGGATTCATGTTAGAAATGAGCTTATTTAGCTTTTACAAGCAGGGGATAGCTTCTTACAATGATTCAAGCTGGAAACAGGCTTTCTGGAGGATTCATGTTATACATGAGCTTTTAACCTTTTCTAAGCAGGGGATAGCGTTTTACAATGATTCAGGCTGGAAACAGGCTTTCTGGAGGATTCATGTTAGAAATGAGCTTATTACGCTTTTCTAAGCAGGGGATAGCGTTTTACAATGATTCAAGCTGGAAACAGGCTTTCTGAAGGATTCATGTTAGAAATGAGCTTATTTAGCTTTTACAAGCAGGGGATAGCTTCTTACAATGATTCAAGCTGGAAACAGGCTTTCTGAAGGATTCATGTTAGAAATGAGCTTATTTAGCTTTTACAAGCAGGGGATAGCTTCTTACAATGATTCAAGCTGGAAACAGGCTTTCTGGAGGATTCATGTTAGAAATGAGCTTTTTAACCTTTTCTAAGCAGGGGATAGCGTTTTACAATGATTCAAGCTGGAAACAGGCTTTCTGGAGGATTCATGTTAGAAATGAGCTTATTTAGCTTTTACAAGCAGGGGATAGCTTCTTACAATGATTCAAGCTGGAAACAGGCTTTCTGAAGGATTCATGTTAGAAATGAGCTTATTTAGCTTTTACAAGCAGGGGATAGCTTCTTACAATGATTCAAGCTGGAAACAGGCTTTCTGGAGGATTCATGTTAGAAATGAGCTTATTACGCTTTTCTAAGCAGGGGATAGCGTTTTACAATGATTCAAGCTGGAAACAGGCTTTCTGAAGGATTCATGTTAGAAATGAGCTTATTTAGCTTTTACAAGCAGGGGATAGCTTCTTACAATGATTCAAGCTGGAAACAGGCTTTCTGGAGGATTCATGTTATACATGAGCTTTTAACCTTTTCTAAGCAGGGGATAGCGTTTTACAATGATTCAAGGCTGGAAACAGGCTTTCTGAGGATTCATGTTAGAAATGAGCTTATTACGCTTTTCTAAGCAGGGGATAGCGTTTTACAATGATTCAAGCTGGAAACAGGCTTTCTGAAGGATTCATGTTAGAAATGAGCTTATTTAGCTTTTACAAGCAGGGGATAGCTTCTTACAATGATTCAAGCTGGAAACAGGCTTTCTGAAGGATTCATGTTAGAAATGAGCTTATTTAGCTTTTACAAGCAGGGGATAGCTTCTTACAATGATTCAAGCTGGAAAGAGGCTTTCTGAAGGATTCATGTTCGAAATGAGCTTATTTAGCTTTTACAAGCAGGGGATAGCTTCTTACAATGATTCAAGCTGGAAACAGGCTTTCTGGAGGATTCATGTTAGAAATGAGCTTATTACGCTTTTTTAAGCAGGGGATAGCGTTTTACAATGATTCAAGCTGGAAACAGGCTTTCTGAAGGATTCATGTTAGAAATGAGCTTATTTAGCTTTTACAAGCAGGGGATAGCTTCTTACAATGATTCAAGCTGGAAACAGGCTTTCTGGAGGATTCATGTTATACATGAGCTTTTAACCTTTTCTAAGCAGGGGATAGCGTTTTACAATGATTCAGGCTGGAAACAGGCTTTCTGGAGGATTCATGTTAGAAATGAGCTTATTACTTTTCTAAGCAGGGGATAGCGTTTTACAATGATTCAAGCTGGAAACAGGCTTTCTGAAGGATTCATGTTAGAAATGAGCTTATTTAGCTTTTACAAGCAGGGGATAGCTTCTTACAATGATTCAGGCTGAAAACAGGCTTTCTGAAGGATTCATGTTAGAAATGAGCTTATTTAGCTTTTACAAGCAGGGGATAGCGTTTTACAATGATTCAAGCTGGAAACAGGCTTTCTGAAGGATTCATGTTAGAAATGAGCTTATTTAGCTTTTACAAGCAGGGGATAGCTTCTTACAATGATTCAGGCTGAAAACAGGCTTTCTGAAGGATTCATGTTAGAAATGAGCTTATTTAGCTTTTACAAGCAGGGGATAGCTTCTTACAATGATTCAAGCTGGAAACAGGCTTTCTGGAGGATTCATGTTAGAAATGAGCTTTTTAACCTTTTCTAAGCAGGGGATAGCGTTTTACAATGATTCAAGCTGGAAACAGGCTTTCTGAAGGATTCATGTTAGAAATGAGCTTATTTAGCTTTTACAAGCAGGGGATAGCTTCTTACAATGATTCAAGCTGGAAAGAGGCTTTCTGAAGGATTCATGTTAGAAATGAGCTTATTTAGCTTTTACAAGCAGGGGATAGCTTCTTACAATGATTCAAGCTGGAAACAGGCTTTCTGGAGGATTCATGTTAGAAATGAGCTTATTACGCTTTTCTAAGCAGGGGATAGCGTTTTACAATGATTCAAGCTGGAAACAGGCTTTCTGAAGGATTCATGTTAGAAATGAGCTTATTTAGCTTTTACAAGCAGGGGATAGCTTCTTACAATGATTCAGGCTGGAAAACAGGCTTTCTGAAGGATTCATGTTAGAAATGAGCTTATTTAGCTTTTACAAGCAGGGGATAGCTTCTACAATGATTCAAGCTGGAAACAGGCTTTCTGAAGGATTCATGTTAGAAATGAGCTTATTAGCTTTTACAAGCAGGGGATAGCTTCTTACAATGATTCAAGCTGGAAACAGGCTTTCTGGAGGATTCATGTTAGAAATGAGCTTATTACCTTTTCTAAGCAGGGGATAGCGTTTTACAATGATTCAAGCTGGAAACAGGCTTTCTGAAGGATTCATGTTAGAAATGAGCTTATTTAGCTTTTACAAGCAGGGGATAGCTTCTACAATGATTCAAGCTGGAAACAGGCTTTCTGGAGGATTCATGTTAGAAATGAGCTTTTTAACCTTTTCTAAGCAGGGGATAGCGTTTTACAATGATTCAAGCTGGAAACAGGCTTTCTGGAGGATTCATGTTAGAAATGAGCTTATTTAGCTTTTACAAGCAGGGGATAGCTTCTTACAATGATTCAGGCTGAAAACAGGCTTTCTGAAGGATTCATGTTAGAAATGAGCTTATTTAGCTTTTACAAGCAGGGGATAGCTTCTTACAATGATTCAGGCTGGAAACAGGCTTTCTGAAGGATTCATGTTAGAAATGAGCTTAATTAACTTTTACAAGCAGGGGGATAGCTTCTTACAATGATTCAAGCTGGAAACAGGCTTTCTGGAGGATTCATGTTAGACATGAGCTTATTAAGCTTTTCAAAGCAGGGGCTAGCTTTTTACAATGATTCAGGTTGAAAACAGGCTTTCTGAAGGATTCATGTTAGAAATGAGCTTATTTAGCTTTTACAAGCAGGGGATAGCATTTTACAATGATACAAGCTGGAAACAGGCTTTCTGGAGGATTCATGATAGAAATGAGCTTATTAAGCTTTTCTATGCAGGGGAATGCTTTTTACAATGATTTTGGTTGAAAAAAGGCTTTCTGAAGGATTCATGTTAGAAATGAGCTTAAGTAACTTTTACAAGCTTGAATCATTGTAAGAAGCTACCCCCCATAGCTTCTTACAATGATTCTAGCTGGAAACAGGCTTTCTGAAGGATTCATGTTAGAAATGAGCTTATTTAGCTTTTCCAAGCAGGGGATAGCTTTTTACAATGATTCAAGCTGGAAACAGGCTTTCGGGAGGATTCATGTTATAAATGAGCTTATTTAGCTTTTACTAGCAGGGGATAGCTTTTTACAATGATTCAGGTTGAAAACAGGCTTTCTGGGGGATTCATGTTAGAAATTAGCTTATTTAGCTTTTACTAGCAGGGGATAGCTTCTTACAATGATTCAAGCTGGAAACAGGCTTTCTGGAGGATTCATGTTATACATGAGCTTTTTACCTTTTCTAAGCAGGGGATAGCTTTTTACAATGATTCAAGCTGGAAACAGGCTTTCTGGAGGATTCATGTTATACATGAGCTTTTAACCTTTTCTAAGCAGGGGATAGCTTTTTACAATGATTCAAGCTGGAAACAGGCTTTCTGGAGGATTCATGTTAGAAATGAGCTTATTACGCTTTTCTAAGCAGGGGATAGCGTTTTACAATGATTCAAGCTGGAAACAGGCTTTCTGAAGGATTCATGTTAGAAATGAGCTTATTTAGCTTTTCCAAGCAGGGGATAGCTTCTTACAATGATTCAGGCTGAAAACAGGCTTTCTGAAGGATTCATGTTAGAAATGAGCTTATTTAGCTTTTACAAGCAGGGGATAGCTTTTTACAATGATTCAAGCTGGAAACAGGCTTTCTGAAGGATTCATGTTAGAAATGAGCTTATTTAGCTTTTACAAGCAGGGGATAGCTTTTACAATGATTCAGGCTGGAAAACAGGCTTTCTGAAGGATTATGTTAGAAATGAGCTAATTTAGCTTTTCTAAGCAGGGGATAGCGTTTTACAATGATTCTAGATGGAAACAGGCTTTCTGAAGGATTCATGTTAGAAATGAGCTTATTTAGCTTTTACAAGCAGGGGATAGCTTCTTACAATGATTCAAGCTGGAAACAGGCTTTCTGGAGGATTCATGTTATACATGAGCTTTTAACCTTTTCTAAGCAGGGGATAGCTTTTTACAATGATTCAGGCTGGAAACAGGCTTTCTGGAGGATTCATGTTAGAAATGAGCTTATTACGCTTTTCTAAGCAGGGGATAGCGTTTTACAATGATTCAAGCTGGAAACAGGCTTTCTGAAGGATTCATGTTAGAAATGAGCTTATTTAGCTTTTACAAGCAGGGGATAGCTTCTTACAATGATTCAGGCTGAAAACAGGCTTTCTGAAAGATTCATGTTAGAAATGAGCTCATTTAGCTTTTACAAGCAGGGGATAGCGTTTTACAATGATTCAAGCTGGAAACAGGCTTTCTGAAGGATTCATGTTAGAAATGAGCTTATTTAGCTTTTACAAGCAGGGGATAGCTTCTTACAATGATTCAGGCTGAAAACAGGCTTTCTGAAGGATTCATGTTAGAAATGAGCTTATTTAGCTTTTACAAGCAGGGGATAGCTTCTTACAATGATTCAAGCTGGAAACAGGCTTTCTGGAGGATTCATGTTAGAAATGAGCTTATTACTTTTCTAAGCAGGGGATAGCGTTTTACAATGATTCAAGCTGGAAACAGGCTTTCTGAAGGATTCATGTTAGAAATGAGCTTATTTAGCTTTTACAAGCAGGGGATAGCTTCTTACAATGATTCAGGCTGAAAACAGGCTTTCTGAAGGATTCATGTTAGAAATGAGCTTATTTAGCTTTTACAAGCAGGGGATAGCTTCTTACAATGATTCAAGCTGGAAACAGGCTTTCTGAAGGATTCATGTTAGAAATGAGCTTATTTAGCTTTTACAAGCAGGGGATAGCTTCTTACAATGATTCAAGCTGGAAACAGGCTTTCTGGAGGATTCATGTTAGAAATGAGCTTATTACGCTTTTCTAAGCAGGGGATAGCGTTTTACAATGATTCAAGCTGGAAACAGGCTTTCTGAAGGATTCATGTTAGAAATGAGCTTATTTAGCTTTTACAAGCAGGGGATAGCTTCTTACAATGATTCAGGCTGAAAACAGGCTTTCTGAAGGATTCATGTTAGAAATGAGCTTATTTAGCTTTTACAAGCAGGGGATAGCTTCTTACAATGATTCAAGCTGGAAACAGGCTTTCTGGAGGATTCATGTTAGAAATGAGCTTTTTAACCTTTTCTAAGCAGGGGATAGCGTTTTACAATGATTCAAGCTGGAAACAGGCTTTCTGAAGGATTCATGTTAGAAATGAGCTTATTTAGCTTTTACAAGCAGGGGATAGCTTCTTACAATGATTCAGGCTGAAAACAGGCTTTCTGAAGGATTCATGTTAGAAATGAGCTTATTTAGCTTTTACAAGCAGGGGATAGCTTCTTACAATGATTCAAGCTGGAAACAGGCTTTCTGAAGGATTCATGTTCGAAATGAGCTTATTTAGCTTTTACAAGCAGGGGATAGCTTCTTACAATGATTCAAGCTGGAAACAGGCTTTCTGGAGGATTCATGTTAGAAATGAGCTTATTACGCTTTTCTAAGCAGGGGATAGCGTTTTACAATGATTCAAGCTGGAAACAGGCTTTCTGAAGGATTCATGTTAGAAATGAGCTTATTTAGCTTTTACAAGCAGGGGATAGCTTCTTACAATGATTCAAGCTGGAAACAGGCTTTCTGGAGGATTCATGTTAGAAATGAGCTTTTTAACCTTTTCTAAGCAGGGGATAGCGTTTTACAATGATTCAAGCTGGAAACAGGCTTTCTGGAGGATTCATGTTAGAAATGAGCTTATTTAGCTTTTACAAGCAGGGGATAGCTTCTTACAATGATTCAGGCTGAAAACAGGCTTTCTGAAGGATTCATGTTAGAAATGAGCTTATTTAGCTTTTACAAGCAGGGGATAGCTTCTTACAATGATTCAGGCTGAAAACAGGCTTTCTGAAGGATTCATGTTAGAAATGAGCTTAATTAACTTTTACAAGCAGGGGATAGCTTCTTACAATGATTCAAGCTGGAAACAGGCTTTCTGGAGGATTCATGTTATACATGAGCTTTTAACCTTTTCTAAGCAGGGGATAGCTTTTTACAATGATTCAAGCTGGAAACAGGCTTTCTGGAGGATTCATGTTATACATGAGCTTTTAACCTTTTCTAAGCAGGGGATAGCTTTTTACAATGATTCAAGCTGGAAACAGGCTTTCTGGAGGATTCATGTTAGAAATGAGCTTATTTAGCTTTTCTAAGCAGGGGATAGCGTTTTACAATGATTCTAGATGGAAACAGGATTTCTGAAGGATTCATGTTAGAAATGAGCTTATTTAGCTTTTACAAGCAGGGGATAGCTTCTTACAATGATTCAAGCTGGAAACAGGCTTTCTGGAGGATTCATGTTATACATGAGCTTTTAACCTTTTCTAAGCAGGGGATAGCGTTTTACAATGATTCAGGCTGGAAACAGGCTTTCTGGAGGATTCATGTTAGAAATGAGCTTATTTAGCTTTTCTAAGCAGGGGATAGCGTTTTACAATGATTCAAGCTGGAAACAGGCTTTCTGAAGGATTCATGTTAGAAATGAGCTTATTTAGATTTTACAAGCAGGGGATAGCTTCTTACAATGATTCAAGCTGGAAACAGGCTTTCTGGAGGATTCATGTTAGAAATGAGCTTATTACGCTTTTCTAAGCAGGGGATAGCGTTTTACAATGATTCAAGCTGGAAACAGGCTTTCTGAAGGATTCATGTTAGAAATGAGCTTATTTAGCTTTTACAAGCAGGGGATAGCTTCTTACAATGATTCAAGCTGGAAACAGGCTTTCTGAAGGATTCATGTTAGAAATGAGCTTATTACGCTTTTCTAAGCAGGGGATAGCGTTTTACAATGATTCAAGCTGGAAACAGGCTTTCTGAAGGATTCATGTTAGAAATGAGCTTATTTAGCTTTTACAAGCAGGGGATAGCTTCTTACAATGATTCAGGCTGAAAACAGGCTTTCTGGAGGATTCATGTTATACATGAGCTTTTAACCTTTTCTAAGCAGGGGATAGCTTTTTACAATGATTCAAGCTGGAAACAGGCTTTCTGGAGGATTCATGTTAGAAATGAGCTTATTTAGCTTTTCTAAGCAGGGGATAGCGTTTTACAATGATTCTAGATGGAAACAGGATTTCTGAAGGATTCATGTTAGAAATGAGCTTATTTAGCTTTTACAAGCAGGGGATAGCTTCTTACAATGATTCAAGCTGGAAACAGGCTTTCTGGAGGATTCATGTTATACATGAGCTTTTAACCTTTTCTAAGCAGGGGATAGCGTTTTACAATGATTCAGGCTGGAAACAGGCTTTCTGGAGGATTCATGTTAGAAATGAGCTTATTACGCTTTTCTAAGCAGGGGATAGCGTTTTACAATGATTCAAGCTGGAAACAGGCTTTCTGAAGGATTCATGTTAGAAATGAGCTTATTTAGATTTTACAAGCAGGGGATAGCTTCTTACAATGATTCAAGCTGGAAACAGGCTTTCTGGAGGATTCATGTTAGAAATGAGCTTATTACGCTTTTCTAAGCAGGGGATAGCGTTTTACAATGATTCAAGCTGGAAACAGGCTTTCTGAAGGATTCATGTTAGAAATGAGCTTATTTAGCTTTTACAAGCAGGGGATAGCTTCTTACAATGATTCAGGCTGAAAACAGGCTTTCTGAAGGATTCATGTTATACATGAGCTTTTAACCTTTTCTAAGCAGGGGATAGCGTTTTACAATGATTCAGGCTGGAAAGAGGCTTTCTGAAGGATTCATGTTCGAAATGAGCTTATTTAGCTTTTACAAGCAGGGGATAGCTTCTTACAATGATTCAAGCTGGAAACAGGCTTTCTGGAGGATTCATGTTAGAAATGAGCTTATTACGCTTTTCTAAGCAGGGGATAGCGTTTTACAATGATTCAAGCTGGAAACAGGCTTTCTGAAGGATTCATGTTAGAAATGAGCTTATTTAGCTTTTACAAGCAGGGGATAGCTTCTTACAATGATTCAAGCTGGAAACAGGCTTTCTGGAGGATTCATGTTATACATGAGCTTTTAACCTTTTCTAAGCAGGGGATAGCGTTTTACAATGATTCAAGCTGGAAACAGGCTTTCTGGAGGATTCATGTTAGAAATGAGCTTATTACGCTTTTCTAAGCAGGGGATAGCGTTTTACAATGATTCAAGCTGGAAACAGGCTTTCTGAAGGATTCATGTTAGAAATGAGCTTATTTAGCTTTTACAAGCAGGGGATAGCTTCTTACAATGATTCAGGCTGAAAACAGGCTTTCTGAAAGATTCATGTTAGAAATGAGCTCATTTAGCTTTTACAAGCAGGGGATAGCTTTTTACAATGATTCAAGTTGGAAACAGGCTTTCTGAAGGATTCATGTTAGAAATGAGCTTATTTAGCTTTTACAAGCAGGGGATAGCTTCTTACAATGATTCAAGCTGGAAACAGGCTTTCTGGAGGATTCATGTTAGAAATGAGCTTATTACGCTTTTCTAAGCAGGGGATAGTGTTTTACAATGATTCAAGCTGGAAACAGGCTTTCTGAAGGATTCATGTTAGAAATGAGCTTATTTAGCTTTTACAAGCAGGGGATAGCTTCTTACAATGATTCAGGCTGAAAACAGGCTTTCTGAAGGATTCATGTTAGAAATGAGCTTATTTAGCTTTTACAAGCAGGGGATAGCTTCTTACAATGATTCAAGCTGGAAACAGGCTTTCTGAAGGATTCATGTTAGAAATGAGCTTATTTAGCTTTTACAAGCAGGGGATAGCTTCTTACAATGATTCAAGCTGGAAAGAGGCTTTCTGAAGGATTCATGTTCGAAATGAGCTTATTTAGCTTTTACAAGCAGGGGATAGCTTCTTACAATGATTCAAGCTGGAAACAGGCTTTCTGAAGGATTCATGTTAGAAATGAGCTTATTTAGCTTTTACAAGCAGGGGATAGCTTCTTACAATGATTCAAGCTGGAAACAGGCTTTCTGGAGGATTCATGTTATACATGAGCTTTTAACCTTTTCTAAGCAGGGGATAGCTTTTTACAATGATTCAGGCTGGAAACAGGCTTTCTGGAGGATTCATGTTAGAAATGAGCTTATTACGCTTTTCTAAGCAGGGGATAGCGTTTTACAATGATTCAAGCTGGAAACAGGCTTTCTGAAGGATTCATGTTAGAAATGAGCTTATTTAGCTTTTACAAGCAGGGGATAGCTTCTTACAATGATTCAGGCTGAAAACAGGCTTTCTGAAAGATTCATGTTAGAAATGAGCTCATTTAGCTTTTACAAGCAGGGGATAGCGTTTTACAATGATTCAAGCTGGAAACAGGCTTTCTGAAGGATTCATGTTAGAAATGAGCTTATTTAGCTTTTACAAGCAGGGGATAGCTTCTTACAATGATTCAGGCTGAAAACAGGCTTTCTGAAGGATTCATGTTAGAAATGAGCTTATTTAGCTTTTACAAGCAGGGGATAGCTTCTTACAATTATTCAAGCTGGAAACAGGCTTTCTGGAGGATTCATGTTAGAAATGAGCTTTTTAACCTTTTCTAAGTAGGGGATAGCGTTTTACAATGATTCAAGCTGGAAACAGGCTTTCTGAAGTATTCATGTTAGAAATGAGCTTATTTAGCTTTTACAAGCAGGGGATAGCTTCTTACAATGATTCAGGCTGAAAACAGGCTTTCTGAAGGATTCATGTTAGAAATGAGCTTATTTAGCTTTTACAAGCAGGGGATAGCTTCTTACAATGATTCAAGCTGGAAACAGGCTTTCTGAAGGATTCATGTTCGAAATGAGCTTATTTAGCTTTTACAAGCAGGGGATAGCTTCTTACAATGATTCAAGCTGGAAACAGGCTTTCTGGAGGATTCATGTTAGAAATGAGCTTATTACGCTTTTCTAAGCAGGGGATAGCGTTTTACAATGATTCAAGCTGGAAACAGGCTTTCTGAAGGATTCATGTTAGAAATGAGCTTATTTAGCTTTTACAAGCAGGGGATAGCTTTCTTACAATGATTCAAGCTGGAAACAGGCTTTCTGGAGGATTCATGTTAGAAATGAGCTTTTTAACCTTTTCTAAGCAGGGGATAGCGTTTTACAATGATTCAAGCTGGAAACAGGCTTTCTGGAGGATTCATGTTAGAAATGAGCTTATTTAGCTTTTACAAGCAGGGGATAGCTTCTTACAATGATTCAGGCTGAAAACAGGCTTTCTGAAGGATTCATGTTAGAAATGAGCTTATTTAGCTTTTACAAGCAGGGGATAGCTTCTTACAATGATTCAGGCTGAAAACAGGCTTTCTGAAGGATTCATGTTAGAAATGAGCTTAATTAACTTTTACAAGCAGGGGGATAGCTTCTTACAATGATTCAAGCTGGAAACAGGCTTTCTGGGGGATTCATGTTAGAAATTAGCTTATTTAGCTTTCATAAGCAGGGGATAGCATTTTACAATGATTCAAGCTGGAAACAGGCTTTCTGGAGGATTCATGTTAGAAATTAGCTTATTTAGCTTTTCTAAGCAGGGGATAGCTTTTTACAATGATTCAGGTTGAAAACAGGCTTTCTGGGGGATTCATGTTAGAAATTAGCTTATTTAGCTTTTACTAGCAGGGGATAGCTTCTTACAATGATTCAAGCTGGAAACAGGCTTTCTGGAGGATTCATGTTAGACATGAGCTTATTAAGCTTTTCTAAGCAGGGGATAGCGTTTTACAATGATTCAAGCTGGAAACAGGCTTTCTGGAGGATTCATGTTATACATGAGCTTTTAACCTTTTCTAAGCAGGGGATAGCTTTTTACAATGATTCAAGCTGGAAACAGGCTTTCTGGAGGATTCATGTTAGAAATGAGCTTATTTAGCTTTTCTAAGCAGGGGATAGCGTTTTACAATGATTCTAGATGGAAACAGGATTTCTGAAGGATTCATGTTAGAAATGAGCTTATTTAGCTTTTACAAGCAGGGGATAGCTTCTTACAATGATTCAAGCTGGAAACAGGCTTTCTGGAGGATTCATGTTATACATGAGCTTTTTACCTTTTCTAAGCAGGGGATAGCTTTTTACAATGATTCAAGCTGGAAACAGGCTTTCTGGAGGATTCATGTTAGAAATGAGCTTATTACGCTTTTCTAAGCAGGGGATAGCGTTTTACAATGATTCAAGCTGGAAACAGGCTTTCTGAAGGATTCATGTTAGAAATGAGCTTATTTAGCTTTTACAAGCAGGGGATAGCTTCTTACAATGATTCAAGCTGGAAACAGGCTTTCTGGAGGATTCATGTTAGAAATGAGCTTATTTAGCTTTTACAAGCAGGGGATAGCTTCTTACAATGGTTCAAGCTGGAAACAGGCTTTCTGGGGGATTCATGTTAGAAATGAGCTTATTTAGGGGGCGCGCTTGAGCATGCGAAGTGAGTAGACGTGTTTTCCACAGCTTCCGCAGAAATTTGCTAAATTTCTACATTTTGGACCTCGTAACCGTTCAAACTTCGTTGGAAACACAGATTAAGTGACTTTATTGCCTCGCGAGTGGACAAATGCCTCCCAAACCGGCCAAACAACAACAACAGACTGGGAGAAACATCCCGGTCTCCCCGGTTAGCGCTAGCAAAGAAACAGATGCTAATGCTAAAAATATGGAAGCGCTAGCTAACGCAGTTACTGCTGTGCAAGCCTCTATCAACTCATTTCGGGAGGAAAACCGAGCGTCAATTGCCTCTCTACGTTCGATTCTGAGTGTTTATGGTCAAAGAATTACTGATGTAGAGGAAGGTATGAACGAGTTCGACAAGAGACTGAGCAGCGTGGAAACCTCTCAAACTTCACTGGCTAAAGAAAACGATGCTTTGAAGGAGAAGGTGGCGTACTTGGAAAACTACACCAGACGGCAGAACATTCGCATTGAGGGGATACCAGAAAATGCGGAGGGCCCACGACCATCGGAATTCATTACCAAACTATTAATTGACGTGTTTGGGGAAGACAACTTTGAGAAGCCACCGTCGGTGGACAGAGCCCACAGAAGTTTGGCCCCCAAACCAGTAGATGGCGACAATAGACCACGGCCGTTTATTGTCAAGCTCCATCACTTTCAAACTAAAGAGCTGATCCTACGCCTCGCCAGACAGAAGGGCCCGCTCTCCTACAACGGATCAAGATTTCACATCTTTCCTGATTACAGCCCGGATGTCAACAAACGACGCGCAGCCTTCTCCGAGTCCAAAAAGAAGCTCCACGCCGCAAAGATCCAGTTCGCCCTCTATTACCCAGCCACTCTGCAGTTCACACACAACGGGAAACGCATGAAGTTCACTGACTCCGCGACGGCGCTGACCTATGTCAATAAAAACGTGGCTGCTGATGACGGAAGCTCCATTTCACAAGTTACAGAAGATGGTGATTGAGGTAATATTGATGATTGGGTCAAAATACAAATAACTAATTAAAAGAGACGGTGATATCACTATATATGGTTATTCTGTCAGTGTTAACTGACAGTATTCTTTATTTTTATAATATTATTTTATGAGTACTGTTGATGTAGCAGCTGGACATTTTGTATGAATGTGTGTAACGTTACACATCACATGTATTGCTACAGATGTACGCCCTCCTAATTATTATTATTATTATTGTTATTTTTTTTTATGATTACCACCGATCTCGTAACACTGTTTTTCAAAGGCCTATAGATATCATGGTTTCAACAGGGTGAAAGGATATCCAGGTCATTTAATTCATTGTTTGAGAGGTTCATTAATGGTTGAGAAATGTATACTCATTATTGCGGGTAGCATGCAAATGCAGGTTTGCAACAGTTTGACGTTGTTTGGGGGGGGGGTAGCCTTCTTAAGGCTTGTTTATGTGTTATATGTAGTAGTTATGATGTCTTATTTGTTTTGTATACAGTTTGTGCACTTACTTGGGTTTTTTATCATCTAAAAGGGGTAGACACTGCTATTTTTGAATCGAGTAGTTCTAATGGCACAGAGTAATTCACATTTTGTCCCAGGTAAAGATGACATGAAAATTATAAGCTGGAATGTTAAGGGTCTAAATCAGGCAGTCAAAAGAAAAAGGGTCCTCTCTCATTTGCAACACCTTGGGGTTGGTATTGCCTTTCTACAGGAAACCCACCTTCCAAATCAAGACCAGTCAAAAATTCATAAAGAATGGGTAGGGCAAATGTTTCATTCACAATTTAACTGTAAAGGTAGAGGAGTAGCTATACTCATTCACAAAAAGATTCCCTTCATTGTATCAAACACTATCTTGGACCCAAATGGCAGATATGTGATGGTTGTAGGAGAGCTGTTTCAACTTCGCCTAGTATTGGTTAATATCTACGGCCCGAACTTTGATGATGATCATTTTTTTAAAAAGATGCTAAACTCCATCCCTAATCTGGATAGTCATCATTTAATTATGTCTGGGGATTACAACCTGGTGATGGATTCCACTTGGGATCGCTCTTCTCAATCTGTACCAAGACCATCTAAATCGGTGCAAACAATTAAATCCTTCATAGATATACATAAATTAATAGATCCATGGAGATTTAAGCATCCCACTAAACGGGAGTATTCGTATTACTCTAATGTACATAAGTCATTTTCCAGGATAGATTTTTTTTTGGTTGACCCCTACTTGTTGAATGTTATTACAGATTGTTAATATGACCCAATTATTATTTCTGACCATGCCCCAGTGAGTATTAAAGTAACTCTTCCAATTCAGAGGACAAAACGGACATGGCAACTTGATACACTCCTGCTGGCAGATTCAGATTTCGTAAAGTTCATTGCAGAACAGATAGATTTCTTTCTGCAGGTAAACAGAACTGATAACATTTCAGCCTCAACTCTCTGGGAGACACTCAAAGCATATCTCAGAGGGCAGATTATTTCTCGTTCTGCTTATATCAGGAAAATGAAATATAAGAAAATTGAGGAGTTATCTTCAGAAGTTAAGGCTCTGGACGGACTCATAGCTGGTTCTCCGACCCCCGATTTGATTAAGAGGAGAGTAGGCATACAAACTGAAATTGATCTCTTAACTACCACTCAAGAAGAGAGGCTCATCCTTAAATCCCGTAGCAGATTTTATGAAGAGGGGGATAAACCATCCAAATTATTAGCCAGTCAACTTCGTCAAAAAGCAGCATCCCGTAATATTTCGCAAATTATGCTACCTGATGGTTCCTCAACAGAAGATCATCAGGCTATTAACAACTGCTTTAAAGAGTTCTACTCTAAATTATATTCTTCAGACTCAACATCGGATCACAGCCAATTTGACTTTTTTTTTTCTAATCTGAATATTCCTACAATTGACTCTGACTCTAAAGAGAGATTGGAAGAAAATCTGACACTGGTGGAAATTAATAATGCTATAATGTCCCTTCAGAATGGAAAAGCCCCTGGCCCGGATGGGTTTCCAACTGATTTTTATAAAAAATGTAAAGATAAACTTGCCCCTCTTCTTCTCTCAGTTTACGCAGAAGCACTGGAGAATAATATTCTTCCGCCTACTCTTCGCCAGGCCTCTATTACACTGTTATTAAAGAAGAATAAGGACCCTCGTGACTGCTCTTCTTACAGACCGATTAACTTGACAAACTGTGATGGTAAAGTGTTCTCAAAGGCCATTGCACTCCGGCTTGAGACAATTCTTCCTCATATCATCTCGGAGGACCAGACTGGATTTGTCCAGGGCAGACAATCATATTTTAACCTGAGACGATTGTTTAATATCATTTACACTGAATCTAACACTCCATCTCCAGAAGCAGTAATATCGCTTGATGCCGAAAAGGCGTTTGATCGGGTCGAGTGGAATTATCTTTTTTATACACTTAGCAGATTTGGTTTGGGCCCTAGTTTCATTCAACTTATCAAGCTCATTTACACTGATCCTACTGCCTCAGTTTATACCAATGGTATCTCTTCAGAGTACTTTCCTCTTCACAGAGGGACGAAACAAGGGGATCCAGTGAGTCCGTTGCTTTTCGTTCTAGCTATAGAACCACTCGCTATAGCTCTCAGATGCAATGATATTATACAAGGTATTTCACGTGGTGACCTAACTCACACTGTCTCGCTTTATGCAGACGATTTATTACTGTATGTTACCAACCCTATTACATCTACCCCTGAAATCCTTAGAATCTTGCAGGAATTTGGAAATATATCTGGGTATAAACTAAATTTTAATAAAAGCGAATACTTCCCCATTAGTGATAATGCTGGAGAATATCCCAACCTGCCATTTAAGTTGTCCGCCGAGTCCTTCACATATCTAGGTGTAAAGGTCACCAAATCCTATTACAGTCTATTTAAAAGTAACTTCACTCCTCTACTCGAACAGTGTAAACAAGATATTAAAAGATGGTCTATTTCGCCTCTTTCTCTCATCGGTAGAACAAATTCTGTAAAGATGACTATTGTGCCAAAATTTTTATATTTGTTTCAGGCGTTGCCTGTTTTCATACCACAATCTTTTTTCAAGGCATTTAATCAAATTATTTCTTCCTTTATATGGAATAATAAACCAGCTCGCATAAGAAAAGAATTTATGGAAAGACCAAAAGGTGTAGGTGGGCTTTCACTTCCAAATCTGCGTACGTATTATTGGGCTGCAAATCTCAATGCCATTTCTCTGTGGTTAAAAGATTGGAATGAAAAGATCCCCGCATGGCTCCAGATTGAAAAGATCACAAGCAGCCCACATTCACTCCCTGCCTTACTTTGTGCTCCCTTACCACCACTAGTTAACAATATTAAAGATAATATAATTGTAACTCAATCCTTACGTATCGTGAACCAGTTCAAAAGATGTCTGGGTATTCAGAGTATTTCTATTCACTCTCCAATAATACATAATCACCTTTTTCAGCCATCTTTATTGGACAATGGCTTCAAAATTTGGTATAATAAGGGTATTCATAGTATTGAGGACTTGTATGTTAACAACACTTTTGCTAGCTTTGAACAGCTATCCAGAAAATTTGGTCTGACCAATAATAATTTTTGGCGATACTTGCAGATTAGAGATTTTACTCGTAAAAAGTTTGCTAATTTTCCTACTCTTCCCCCTCCTTCCTGTTTGGATTCCCTATTAAGGGTTAATATGCTGAACAAAAGCAGAATATCATTTATTTATTCCCATATTATGGATTGCTGCAACCACTCTATTTCACATATACGAGAACAATGGGAAAATGACTTGGGGGCTCAGATGTCCAACGAGGAATGGGATGTGGCTCTTACTAGGGTCCACTCTTCTTCCATCTGCTCTAGACATGCTTTAATACAGTTTAAAGTTTTGCATAGGTTACACTTCTCAAAAGCTAAATTAGCAAGAATATTTCCGAATGTAGACCCACTATGTGACAGATGTAAACAGACCCCAGCTACTTCTTATCATATGTTCTGGTCTTGTCCAAAACTTGTCCCTTTCTGGTCATCCTTTTTTGAAGTAATTTCTAATGCTTATGCTTATCACATCTCACCTTCTCCGTTGGTTGCTGTTTTTGGATTGTTTTCTGACCCAACGGGATCTGTTCCCCCTGCTCATTTACAGAGGGTCATTGCCTTTTCCTCCTTATTAGCTAGACGCTTGATTTTATTCAAATGGAAGGCTGCTACTCCTCCATCTCATCACCACTGGATTCGGGACGTTATGCAGAACCTTAAACTGGAAAAGATCATATGTACCCTCAACGGCTCCATCAACAGATTCCACAAAACCTGGGACTCTCTAATAACTTATGTGAACAATTTACCTAGTCTGGAACTGGAACTCTGAATCATTACATCAGCCCTTGAACAAATTCTGTAATAAGAAGTATTAAGTGCACTTGCTGTCGTTTTTTTTTTTTGTTGTTTTTTTGTTTGTCTGTTTTTTTTTTTTTTTTTTTCCCTTGTCTTTGCCTGTCTATTGTCTATGACTAGTTTGTCACGTTGATTTTGGGTTTGAAATGTCTCTGTCTATTGTCGGGACTGTTTGTTATAGTTATTTGTAATACAGAGAATATGATTGTTTTATATGTTAACAGAAAATTACAAATAAAGTCTTTTAAAAAAAAAAGAAATGAGCTTATTTAGCTTTTACAAGCAGGGGATAGCGTTTTACAATGATTCAGGTTGAAAACAGGCTTTCTGAAGGATTCATGTTATAAATGAGCTTATTTTGCTTTTACAAGCAGGGGGTAGCTTCTTACAATGATTCAAGCTGGAAACAGGCTTTCTGGGGGATTCATGTTAGAAATGAGCTTATTTAGCTTTTACAAGCAGGGGATAGCTTCTTACAATGATTCAAGCTGGAAACAGGCTTTCAGGAGGATTCATGATAGAAATGAGCTTATTAAGCTTTGATTTGATTTGATTTGATTTTTATTTGTCTCAAACAAGCACATCAAAAGACAAACAATCTATGTAGACAAGAAACAAAACAACAATGATACTGTGCAAGTTTGAGAAGGGTCTGAAAGAAGCAAAGCTTATCAAGTTCAGCCCCCCCTTACATTGTGATTCATATCATTCATATCTGTAGTTCCATACAATTCAGAAGATTAAAAACATATTGCTTTAATATGAAATAAGATCATGAATATGAATAAAATGAGTAAAATTAGCAGTCCAGTTCTTTATAACTGTCCAAGAGTGTATGTTTGTACTTACTTTTAAATTGTTTTAAGTTATTGCACATTTTTATATCCTCATCTAGTCTATTCCACATTTTAACACCACAAAAATAGATGCTAAAACTTTTCAGTGTAGAATGGATGGTAGATTGTTTAAAGTTACCTCTTAAATCATATATACTTTCTCTGACCATAAACATTTTCTGGATGTTTATTGGTAGCAGCCTATTCCAGGCTTTAAACAAAATCTGACCTGTTTTGAATTTGACCAGGTCCTCAAATCTTAAAATACCCGATTTTAAAAACAACGGATTTGTATGATCAAGGTACCCAGCATGATGAACCATCCTTATGACTCTTTTTTGTAAAATGCAAATCTTTTGTAAAGTGCTTTTATATGTGTTTCCCCATACCTCAACACAGTAAGATAAGTACGGATCAATGAGTGCATAGTACAGCATTTGAAGTGACTTCTGATCTAAAACATGTCTAGTTTTACCCAGAATTCCAATACTTCTGGATATTTTGGAGCACAAATATTTCACGTGAGATTTCCAGCAGTGCTTGTGATCTATTCAGACACCAAGGAACTTACTTTCGTAGACTCTTTCAATTTCCACATTTTCAATTTTCAAACATACCTCTTGCTTAATTGGACGATTTCCGAATATCATGAATTTTGTTTTGTTTAGGTTTAATGATAATTTGTTTTCATCAAACCACCACTTTAATTTTAGAAATTCACTTTTGACCATCAATAATAGCTGCTGCAAATCTCCCCCTGAGCAGAAAATATTTGTGTCATCTGCAAAAACCACCATTTTTAAAATATTCGACACTTTCCATACATCATTAATATACAATATAAATAGTTTGGGCCCCAAGACTGACCCCTGTGGGACACCACAGGTAGTGTTCAAGCACATTGACTTAAGTTTACCTAGTTGGACAAATTGTTTTCTATTACTGATATAACTTTGTAGCCAGGTGAGTGCAACCCCTCTGACTCCGTACTTCTCCATTTTTCTAAGCAATATCCCATGGTCGATCGTGTCAAAAGCCTTCTTTAGGTCAATGAACACGCCCACTGTATATTTTCTTTTATCAATACTTTCTGTTATCTCTTCCACCAGCTCTATCAGTGCCATGGTAGTAGATCTAGATGATCTAAAACCATATTGACTATCATTTAGTAGGTTATGTTTGTCAATAAAATCATCCAGTCTTTGCACAAATAATTTCTCCAGTACCTTTGAGAACTGTGACAGTAAGGAAACAGGTCTATAATTTGTAAATACTCCGATCTGCTCCAAAATATTCATGCTTGTTAAGAGTCACGTCCTGAACACAACAGCACTGCAATTTTAACTCACGGGTAGAGCGCCACCTAATGGCGACATGAAATGTGACTGATTTCAGACCCTTTTTCTGAGCAACAGCCCCCCCACTAGGTAGGGTGTAGACGCATGAACTATTTTTTCCTGGATAGCTCAAGTGGAGATGTACAAAAAAGCGTCTTGGACCCACCGCCTAAAGTTATCATAAAGTAGGTAAAAAAATGTTTTTAGCCAAGTGTGTAATTCAGCCACTTTTTCACTCAGTTTTCACTCAGGCAGCATAGGGGAGACAGACACATGGGGCCAGCGACCACCAGGGGGAGTCAGAGAGAGATCACTCAGTGACACATGGAGAGTCTGTGAATCTCACATGCAGCTGCAGTCTGCTTCACACCAGATCAACAGTCATGCCACTTTTAATTCCTTTTTTAAAATTCCTCTCATTTCAGCCTGGACACAGAGAGGAGGAGAGATGGCACACATGCTTCTCATACAGCTGTCTGTCATTAACATCCAAACTATTATAACGTCAGTGTTTGTTCTCAGAGCTGCTTCAAACTTTCCATACTTGATTAGAGTTCCTTCCTGAACACATCTGCACTGTGATATTCACTCTGTCAGAGCGCCACCTACTGGCAACAGGAAATGTCATTGATTTTGTGAATTTTTCCAAGTTAAAGCCACACCTGATTATTTTTTATAACTAATTCCTTTCATTTCAGCTTGCAAGGAGGACACAGGGGGAGGAGGAGAGGACACACTAGGGGGAGGAGGAGAGTTTTCAGGAAGGCATGAACATGTGTGTATGTGACAGACATATGGCTTTGAATGTCAATCGCTTGTGTCTAAGCTGCCGCCACGAGGAGGTGGCTGCTGCACGGGTAGGCGGCCGTCGTGCTGCCGCGTGAATGCAGGCACTCCACGACCGCACGTGACAGACGGATGCCATTCGGTGTCAATCGCTTGTTCTGGACTTGCGCCGGGAGAGGCGGCCGCTCCAAGGGCAGCGTCCACGACACTGCCCTGTGACCGCAGGCACTCCACGACCGCATATGAGCTCGGGCCCGTCACGATACTGCTCGCAGTTTTAATTTTTATTCTTATCTAATAGTTTGGTATAGTAATCCTTCTTGCATATTCTCATAACAGTTATTAATTTATTTTTATATTTCTTATACCTTAACTCTGCCTCTTTCGTTTTATTTTTTATGAACAGTCTATACAGGCTATTCTTTTTTTTACATGCATTTTGAAGCCCCTTGGTCATCCATGGGTTTTCTGCATACCTGTTCTTGACTCTATACTGTTTAAGAGGGCAATGCTTATCATATAGATCTGTGAATGTATCTAACAGTGATTCATATGCCTTATCTACTGTTGTTTCTTTGTACACATTGATCCAGTTCCAATTCATTAGCTCATTTTTTAGAGCAGCTATAGATTCTTCAGTCCTCATTCTCTTATATTTAGTTTCCGTTAATTCCCTCTTTTTTCTATAATTACATTCATAAATAAGAAAGACAGGTAAGTGGTCACTAATGTCGTTCATTAGTATCCCGCTTATCACTTTACTTTCCATATTATTTGTAAAAATATTATCAATTAGGGAGGCACAATGAGATGTAATTCTGGTTGGTTTGGTTATTGTTGGAAACAGACTCATACCACACACCACTCATACCAAGCTATCCCCAGCTTTTCTAAGCAGGGGATAGCTTTTTACAATGATTCAAGCTGGAAACAGGCTTTCTGGAGGATTCATGGTAGGAGTGATCTTATTTAGCTTTTCTAAGCAGGGGATAGCTTTTTACAATGATTCAGGTTGAAAACAGGCTTTCTGAAGGATTCATGTTATAAATGAGCTTAATTAACTTTTACAAGCAGGGGGATAGCTTCTTACAATGATTCAAGCTGGAAACAGGCTTTCTGAAGGATTCATGTTAGAAATGAGCTTATTTAGCTATTCTAAGCAGGGGATAGCATTTTACAATGATTCAAGCTGGAAACATGGCTTTCTGGAGGATTCACGTTAGAAATGAGCTTATTAAGCTTTTCTAAGCAGGGGATAGCTTTTTACAATGATTCAAGCTGGAAACAGGCTTCTGGAGGATTCATGTTAGACATTAGCTTATTAAGCTTTTGTAAGCAGGGGATAGCTTCTTACAATGATTCAAGCTGGAAAAAGGCTTTCTGGAGGATTCATGTTAGAAATGAGCTTATTTAGCATTTCTACGCAGGGGATAGCTTCTTACAATGATTCAAGCTGGAAACAGGCTTTCTGGAGGATTCATGTTAGAAATGAGCTTATTAAGCTTTTCTAAGTAGGGGATAGCGTTTTACAATTGTTGGGGTTGTAGCAGGAGTAGATTTGGTTATCAACAGTTAATTATTAATGTCGATATGATGATCGATATTAATAATTATATTTAATATACTATCATGATATAATCATGAATAAACGGGGCACCACCCTGGGATCAGGGAAAAGATAACCTAAAACTGTATTCAGTCTCAATATAAAGGTTTTATACTCAAATGCCAAGGATTGTGATCATTAGCATAAAAGTATAAAAACAATCTAACAATTAAAAAGGCGTGAAATTCAAGCACTAGCCTTCACAACCTGCTGTTATCCAGTGACATATACACAACAAGCACAAGAGACCGCTAGTTATAATATGATAAGTTTTATTAAAATCAGTAATAATGATCACAATCAATAACACTGCAATTAACAAAGCCTTATTACCTAAGTACCTAACACACAAAGCTAAGCTACAGAAGACACACGTGGAGTGTGTGTGTGTGTGCGTGTAGAGAGAGAGAGAGAGAGAGAGAGAGAGAGAGAGAGAGAGATATGGTCGGGCGCGACCACCAGATGGAGCTATTCCTCACGGCGTTCAGGGGCGGAGCCACTGTCGTTAGATGGAGTAGCGAGAGAGAGAGGTGGAGCTATGTCCTTAATGTCCGCAGCTGGAAACAGCTGGCGGAGGATGTGTGTGCGTTTGCGGGACACAAACAAAGAGAAGGGAAGAATGCGCGCGCGATATTTCTGAGGGACAGAAAGCGTGCTCCTATCACACGGGCTCGCGTGAATGAACTGGCGTTTATTCCGCGAGACCGGTCTCTTAACTGATAGTAGAGGCTTTCTGAGCTCGCGAATATGGCGGAGGTTAGTAGAAAACACTGTTACAGAAACCAACCCAGCTGCGTGGGTCCACGATCAGTATTCAAATACAGCAGCACATGAACGAACGGACTCGGCGGTCCGCGATCAGAACGTAAAACACATTAACAAGAATTACAAGCATGTCCTACACTATCACTTATGTCTCTGCCCAGACTGATAGCCTCTTACTAGTGTCGTTGCGTAGTTTGCGAATCTGTCCTGGCGTTTGCGACGGTAGTTCGTGTCCCGGCGTCAGCGGGAGACGTGACGAGTCGGCTTAGTCCAGGCGAGAGCAGAGCGGGTTTCCTCTCGTTGGTCAAACTCGAATAAAGGAAACAGTCCGTGTTTCTTTCTTCCATGGACGGCGATATAATCGCGGCTTGGCGATTTAGTCAGCTTACTTCAGACAGCGTCTGGTAGCTGGACGGCAGGAACCGGCTTGGTTCCTCTTGTTGTAGCGGTGCACTGCGGGGCCGTGTCCACCTCCTGTTGGTGGAGGGGTCGCCTCCCGTGGCAACGTGGTGTTGCGATGGAAGCGCTGGAACCATCGCCCGGGTAGGAATGGGAGCTGGTGTAATAGAGTAAGAGCAGAAGAGGAGTAAGAGGGGGAAAGAGCGTTCTCTAGGCGGCTTCGGTTTATAAAGCTCCCCAGGGACCTCCTGGGGTAACTGTTGTGACGTCACATCCTCACCTGGGTGAGAAGTGAAACTAAAATGGCGGTGTAGTTTTTAATCTCCTTTGTTCCTTTGTCCTGGCCGCATGTGTAGGCTTTTGTAGGCCGCATTGTGTAGTCCTAACGGATAGGTCCCCAACACAATGATTCAAGCTGGAAACAGGCTTTCTGGAGGATTCATGTTAGAAATGATGTTATTTGGCTTTTCTAAGAAGGGGATAGCTTCTTAAATGATTCAAGCTGGAAACAGGCTTTCTGAAGGATTCATGTTAGAAATGAGCTTAATTAACTTTTACAAGCAAGGGATAGCTTCTTACAATGATTCGAGCTGGAAACAGTCTTTCTGAAGGATTCATGTTAGAAATGAGCTTATTTAGCTATTCTAAGCAGGGGATAGCGTTTTACAATGATTCAAGCTGGAAAAAGGCTTTCTGGAGGATTCATGTTAGAAATGAGCTTATTTAGCTATTCTAAGCAGGGGATAGCGTTTTACAATGATTCAAGCTGGAAACATGGCTTTCTGGAGGATTCATGTTAGAAATGAGCTTATTAAGCTTTTCTAAGCAGGGG
Organism: Chelidonichthys spinosus; assembly: GCA_029853015.1. Classification (NCBI taxonomy): domain Eukaryota; kingdom Metazoa; phylum Chordata; class Actinopteri; order Perciformes; family Triglidae; genus Chelidonichthys; species Chelidonichthys spinosus. Next base: position 1,984,776 of record CM056839.1, on the reverse strand, counting down.
ATAACTTTTTACAATGATTCAAGCTGGAAACAGGCTTCTGGAGGATTCATGTTAGACATTAGCTTATTAAGCTTTTCTAAGCAGGGGATAGCTTCTTACAATGATTCAAGCTGGAAAAAGGCTTTCTGGAGGATTCATGTTAGAAATGAGCTTATTTAGCATTTCTACGCAGGGGATAGCTTCTTACAATGATTCAAGCTGGAAACAGGCTTTCTGGAGGATTCATGTTAGACTTTTGCTTATTAAGCTTTTCTAAGCAGGGGATAGCTTTTTACAATGATTCAAGCTGGAAACAGGCATTCTGGAGGATTCATGTTAGAAATGAGCTTAATTAACTTTTACAAGCAGGGGGATAGCTTCTTCCAATGATTCAAGCTGGAAACAGGCTTTCTGGAGGATATATGTTAGACATGAGCTTATTAAGCTTTTCTAAGCAGGGGATAGCTTTTTACAATGATTCAAGCTGGAAACAGGCTTTCTGGGGGATTCATGTTAGAAATTAGCTTATTTAGCTTTTACAAGCAGGGGATAGCTTCTTACAATGATTCAAGCTGGAAACAGGCTTTCTGGAGGATTCATGTTAGACATGAGCTTATGAAGCTTTTCTAAGCAGGGGATAGCTTTTTACAATGATTCAAGCTGGAAACAGGCATTCTGGAGGATTCATGTTAGAAATGAGCTTAATTAACTTTTACAAGCAGGGGGATAGCTTCTTACAATGATTCAAGCTGGAAACAGGCTTTCTGGAGGATTCATGGTAGAAATGATCTTATTTAGCTTTTCCAAGCAGGGGATAGCTTCTTAAATGATTCAAGCTGGAAACAGGCTTTCTGGAGGATTCATGTTAGACATGAGCTTATTAAGCTTTTCTAAGCAGGGGATAGCGTTTTACAATGATTCAAGCTGGAAACAGGCTTTCTGAAGGATTCATGTTAGAAATGAGCTTATTTAGCTTTTCCAAACAGGGGATAGCGTTATACAATGATTCAAGCTGGAAACAGGCATTCTGGAGGATTCATGTTAGAAATGAGCTTATTAAGCTTTTCTAAGCAGGGGATAGCGTTTTACAATTGTTGGGGTTGTAGCAGGAGCAGATTTAGTTATCAACAGTTAATTATTAATGTCGATATGATTATCGATATTAATAATTATATTTAATATACTATCATGATATAATCATGAATAAACGGGGCACCACCCTGGGATCAGGGAAAAGATAACCTAAAACTGTATTCAGTCTCAATATAAAGGTTTTATACTCAAATGCCAAGGATCGTGATCATTGGCATAGAAGCATAAAAACAATCTAACAATTAAAAAGGCGTGAAATTCAAGCACTAGCCTTCACAACCTGCTGTTATCCAGTGACATATACACAACAAGCACAAGAGACCGCTAGTTATAATATGATAAGTTTTATTAAAATCAGTAATAATGATCACAATCAATAACACTGCAATTAACAAAGCCTTATTACCTAACTATCTAACACACAAAGCTAAGCTACAGAAGACACACGTGGAGTGTGTGTGTGTGTGCGTGTAGAGAGAGAGAGAGAGAGAGAGAGAGAGAGAGAGATATGGTCGGGCGCGACCACCAGATGGAGCTATTCCTCACGGCGTTCAGGGGCGGAGCCACTGTCGTTAGATGGAGTAGCGAGAGAGAGAGGTGGAGCTATGTCCTTAATGTCCGCAGCTGGAAACAGCTGGCGGAGGATGTGTGTGCGTTTGCGGGACACAAACAAAGAGAAGGGAAGAATGCGCGCGCGATATTTCTGAGGGACAGAAAGCGTGCTCCTATCACACGGGCTCGCGTGAATGAACTGGCGTTTATTCCGCGAGACCGGTCTCTTAACTGATAGTAGAGGCTTTCTGAGCTCGCGAATATGGCGGAGGTTAGTAGAAAACACTGTTACAGAAACCAACCCAGCTGCGTGGGTCCACGATCAGTATTCAAATACAGCAGCACATGAACGAACGGACTCGGCGGTCCGCGATCAGAACGTAAAACACATTAACAAGAATTACAAGCATGTCCTACACTATCACTTATGTCTCTGCCCAGACTGATAGCCTCTTACTAGTGTCGTTGCGTAGTTTGCGAATCTGTCCTGGCGTTTGCGACGGTAGTTCGTGTCCCGGCGTCAGCGGGAGACGTGACGAGTCGGCTTAGTCCAGGCGAGAGCAGAGCGGGTTTCCTCTCGTTGGTCAAACTCGAATAAAGGAAACAGTCCGTGTTTCTTTCTTCCATGGACGGCGATATAATCGCGGCTTGGCGATTTAGTCAGCTTACTTCAGACAGCGTCTGGTAGCTGGACGGCAGGAACCGGCTTGGTTCCTCTTGTTGTAGCGGTGCGCTGCGGGGCCGTGTCCACCTCCTGTTGGTGGAGGGGTCGCCTCCCGTGGCAACGTGGTGTTGCGATGGAAGCGCTGGAACCATCGCCCGGGTAGGAATGGGAGCTGGTGTAATAGAGTAAGAGCAGAAGAGGAGTAAGAGGGGGAAAGAGCGTTCTCTAGGCGGCTTCGGTTTATAAAGCTCCCCAGGGACCTCCTGGGGTAACTGTTGTGACGTCACATCCTCACCTGGGTGAGAAGTGAAACTAAAATGGCGGTGTAGTTTTTAATCTCCTTTGTTCCTTTGTCCTGGCCGCATGTGTAGGCTTTTGTAGGCCGCATTGTGTAGTCCTAACGGTTAGGTCCCCAACACAATGATTCAAGCTGGAAACAGGCTTTCTGGAGGATTCATGTTAGAAATGAGCTTATTTAGCTATTCTAAGCAGGGGATAGCGTTTTACAATGATTCAAGCTGGAAACATGGCTTTCTGGAGGATTCATGTTAGAAATGAGCTTATTAAGCTTTTCTAAGCAGGGGATAGCTTCTTACAATGATTCAAGCTGGAAAAAGGCTTTCTGGAGGATTCATGTTAGAAATGAGCTTAATTAACTTTTACAAGCAGGGGGATAGCTTCTTCCAATGATTCAAGCTGGAAACAGGCTTTCTGGAGGATTCATGTTAGACATGAGCTTATTAAGCTTTTCTAAGCAGGGGATAGCTTTTTACAATGATTCAAGCTGGAAACAGGCTTTCTGGAGGATTCATGTTAGAAATTAGCTTATTTAGCTTTTCCAAGCAGGGGATAGCTTCTTAAATGATTCAAGCTGGAAACAGGCTTTCTGGAGGATTCATGTTAGACATGAGCTTATTAAGCTTTTCTAAGCAGGGGATAGCGTTTTACAATGATTCAAGCTGGAAACAGGCTTTCTGAAGGATTCATGTTAGAAATGAGCTGATTTAGCTTTTCCAAACAGGGGATAGCGTTATACAATGATTCAAGCTGGAAACAGGCATTCTGGAGGATTCATGTTAGAAATGAGCTTATTAAGCTTTTCTAAGCAGGGGATAGCGTTTTACAATTGTTGGGGTTGTAACAGGAGCAGATTTAGTTATCAACAGTTAATTATTAATGTCGATATGATTATCGATATTAATAATTATATTTAATATACTATCATGATATAATCATGAATAAACGGGGCACCACCCTGGGATCAGGGAAAAGATAACCTAAAACTGTATTCAGTCTCAATATAAAGGTTTTATACTCAAATGCCAAGGATCGTGATCATTGGCATAGAAGCATAAAAACAATCTAACAATTAAAAAGGCGTGAAATTCAAGCACTAGCCTTCACAACCTGCTGTTATCCAGTGACATATACACAACAAGCACAAGAGACCGCTAGTTATAATATGATAAGTTTTATTAAAATCAGTAATAATGATCACAATCAATAACACTGCAATTAACAAAGCCTTATTACCTAACTATCTAACACACAAAGCTAAGCTACAGAAGACACACGTGGAGTGTGTGTGTGTGTGCGTGTAGAGAGAGAGAGAGAGAGAGAGAGAGAGAGAGAGAGAGAGATATGGTCGGGCGCGACCACCAGATGGAGCTATTCCTCACGGCATTCCTCACGGCGTTCTTTCACTGTCGTTAGATGGAGTAGCGAGAGAGAGAGGTGGAGCTATGTCCTTAATGTCCGCAGCTGGAAACAGCTGGCGGAGGATGTGTGTGCGTTTGCGGGACACAAACAAAGAGAAGGGAAGAATGCACGCGCGATATTTCTGAGGGACAGAAAGCGTGCTGCTATCACACGGGCTCGCGTGAATGAACTGGCGTTTATTCCGCGAGACCGGTCTCTTAACTGATAGTAGAGGCTTTCTGAGCTCGCGAATATGGCGGAGGTTAGTAGAAAACACTGTTACAGAAACCAACCCAGCTGCGTGGGTCCACGATCAGTATTCAAATACAGCAGCACATGAACGAACGGACTCGGCGGTCCGCGATCAGAACGTAAAACACATTAACAAGAATTACAAGCATGTCCTACACTATCACTTATGTCTCTGCCCAGACTGATAGCCTCTTACTAGTGTTGTTGCGTAGTTTGCGAATCCGTCCTGGCGTTTGCGACGGTAGTTCGTGTCCCGGTGTCAGCGGGAGGCGTGACGAGTCGGCTTAGTCCAGGCGAGAGCAGAGCGGATTTCCTCTCGTTGGTCAAACTCGAATAAAGGAAACAGTCCGTGTTTCTTTCTTCCACGGACGGCGATATAATCGCTGCTTGGCGATTTAGTCAGCTTACTTCAGACAGCGTCTGGTAGCTGGACGGCAGGAACCGGCTTGGTTCCTCTTGTTGCAGCGGTGCGCCCGGGTAGGAGTGGGAGCTGGTGTAAGAGAGTAAGAGCAAAAGAGGAGTAAGAGGGGGAAAGAGCGTTCTCTAGGCGGCTTCGGTTTATAAAGCTCCCCAGGGACCTCCTGGGGTAACTGTTGTGATGTCACATCCTCACCTGGGTGAGAAGTGAAACTAAAATGGCGGTGTAGTTTTTAATCTCCTTTGTTCCTTTGTCCTGGCCGCATGTGTAGGCTTTTGTAGGCCGCATTGTGTAGTCCTAACGGTTAGGTCCCCAACACAATGATTCAAGCTGGAAACAGGCTTTCTGGGGGATTCGTGTTAGAAATGAGCTTATTTAGCTTTTACAAGCAGGGGATAGCTTCTTACAATGATTCAAGCTGGAAACAGGCTTTCTGGGGGATTCATGTTAGAAATGAGCTTATTTAGCTTTTAGAAGCAGGGGATAGCGTTTTACAATGATTCAGGTTGAAAACAGGCTTTCTGAAGGATTCATGTTATAAATGAGCTTATTTAGCTTTTACAAGCAGGGGTAGCTTCTTACAATGATTCAAGCTGGAAACAGGCTTTCTGGGGGATTCATGTTAGAAATGAGCTTATTTAGCTTTTACAAGCAGGGGATAGCTTCTTACAATGATTCAAGCTGGAAACAGGCTTTCAGGAGGATTCATGATAGAAATGAGCTTATTAAGCTTTGATTTGATTTGATTTGATTTTTATTTGTCTCAAACAAGCACATCAAAAGACAAACAATCTATGTAGACAAGAAACAAAACAACAATGATACTGTGCAAGTTTGAGAAGGGTCTGAAAGAAGCAAAGCTTATCAAGTTCAGCCCCCCCTTACATTGTGATTCATATCATTCATATCTGTAGTTCCATACAATTCAGAAGATTAAAAACATATTGCTTTAATATGAAATAAGATCATGATTATAAATAAAATGAGTAAAATTAGCAGTCCAGTTCTTTATAACTGTCCAAGAGTGTATGTTTGTACTTACTTTTAAATTGTTTTAAGTTATTGCACATTTTTATATCCTCATCTAGTTTATTCCACATTTTAACACCACAAAAATAGATGCTAAAACTTTTCAGGGTAGAATGGATGGTAGATTGTTTAAAGTTACAGTTCCCTCTTAAATCATATATACTTTCTCTGACCATAAACATTTTCTGGATGTTTATTGGTAGCAGCCCATTCCAGGCTTTAAACAAAATCTGACCTGTTTTGAATTTGACCAGGTCCTCAAATCTTAAAATACCCGATTTTGAAAAACAACGGATTTGTATGATCAAGGTACCCAGCATGATGAACCATCCCTATGACTCTTTTTTGTAAAATGCAAATCTTTTGTAAAGTGCTTTTATATGTGTTTCCCCATACCTCAACACAGTAAGATAAGTACGGATCAATGAGTGCATAGTACAGCATTTGAAGTGACTTCTGATCTAAAACATGTCTAGTTTTACCCAGAATTCCAATACTTCTGGATATGTTGGAGCACAAATATTTCACGTGAGATTTCCAGCAGCGCTTGTGATCTATTAAGACACCAAGGAACTTACTTTCGTAGACTCTTTCAATTTCCACATTTTCAATTTTCAAACATACCTCTTGCTTAATTGGACGATTTCCGAATATCATGAATTTTGTTTTGTTTAGGTTTAAACAAGCAAGGCGCCATTTAAAAAAAACAAAAAAAACAAACAACAACAACAACAACTTTTTTACATATCTGCAACGATATAGTGAAGTGGACTGCCCGCCCAGGAGTGAGGAAGATCTCCTTGGACATTTCGGCACCAGGGCCGAAACAAAACTCACCTGCCTGTGGTGGTATTATGCTCCGGGGTGACGGATCCCCGGCACAGGCTGGCAGGTATGATGGCGGTGTGCGAGTCCTGTCTTCCGACCCTCTCAAAGCTGAGAGAGAGCGTCTCTGGCCTGAAGGCTGACCTCAGGGAGAGGGAAAAAATCCTCTTGGATCTCTCCACCATTGCCACGACCCAGTCAAAGCTCGTCGCCCATCTGAGGGCATCCGGCGCTGGTGACCGGAGCATGACGGCCGCGGACAACACCACCCTGCCGTGGACTGGCTCAATCACCACCGGAGCTCCGGCACCAGCACTCTCGGAGTCCCGTTGGCACCAGCAGGGAGCCAAGCCGAAGTCATCGGCACCCTCCACCTCCTGCCTTCGCCCAGCGGAGTGGCAGTGCTCCATCAGGGAGGATGGAACGATGGCCCCGGCGACTTTTAAAGATTTTAAATGACATCAGGTGTAATTTAGATAATCATAAACTCACAGTCCTGGTACTACTGGATCTAACCGCCGCCTTCGATACAGTAGACCATGACATTTTATTAAATAGACTGAGGAACCTGGTCGGCCTCTCTGGTACTGTTCTTAACTGGTTCACGTCCTACCTTACTGATCGAAGTTTCTTTGTAAGTATGGATACATGCTCCTCAGGAACCCATAAGATAAAGTGTGGGGTTCCCCAAGGGTCAATTTTAGGTCCAACTCTTTTTAACCTTTACATGCTACCCCTTGGGGACGTCATCAGGAGGCACGGCATCAGCTTTCATAGTTATGCTGATGATACGCAACTGTACATCGCCGTGTCTCCTGATGACACAGGGCCAATTGATGCCCTTTTTAACTGTATTTTAGACATCAAGTCATGGATGGCAGCAAACTTCCTACAGCTCAACCGGGACAAAACAGAGGTTTTAGTCATTGGTCCTGAAGGCCAGAGAGAGAAACTTTTACCAAAGTTACAGGATTTTAAACCCCCAAAATCTGTAAAAAATCTGGGCGTGATTTTTGACTCTGAGCTTACTTTTATTCCACACATCAAAAACATAACAAAGATAGGTTTTTACCATCTTAAGAATATAGCCAGAGTCCGCCCGTTTCTCTCTCAGGCCAGTACGGAGGTGCTGATGCATGCTTTTATCTCATGTCGTTTAGATTATTGTAATGCCCTGCTCTCTGGTCTTCCCAAAAAGAACATGTACAATTTACAACTACTACAGAACTCAGCCGCACGCGTGCTGACGAGGACCAGAGGGCGGGAGCACATTACACCAGTTTTAGAATCGCTGCATTGGCTCCCTGTGCGTTTCAGGATCGATTTTAAGGTTCTTTTACTAGTTTTTAAATGTCTTAATGGCCTTGGGCCTTCTTATTTATCTGCAACACTTTTACCCTATCAACCCTCACGGACCCTGAGGTCCTCCGGTGCTGGCCTTTTAACCATACCACAAGTCAGAACTAAAACACACGGGGAGGCGGCGTTCAGTTTCTATGGCCCCCGATTGTGGAACAGCCTGCCAGAGAATGTTGATGTTTTTAAAAAGAGGCTCAAGACCCACCTTTTTAATCAGGCTTTTATCTGACCTGTTTCATTCTTTCTACTTCCTTTTATGCTTCTTACATTTTTTTTATTATGATTCTATTTTATATTATTTATTTTAGTTTATCCTGTTTTACTGTTTTATATATTATATTTATTTATTTATTTTTATTGTTTTATTTATTGAGTCTATTCTATACATTTTTGATGCATTTTACTGTTTTTATTCCCTCAGTTTTTAACTTCTACCTTTTTATCTTATTTTACTGTTTTAGCCCCTCGGTTTTCCAGTGTTTCCTCCTGGGGGCCTACCGCACCGGGAGCTGTCTCTGGTCCACCGATGGGGGTGCTGTCCCGTGGACGGCCCTGGACCGGGTGGCTGGACAGCTCTACACCTTGGTGTGGAGCCTCCTGTCTGCCTGGGCTGGGGTGGTCCCTGTGGTGGCGCCCCCTGCAGTCATGGACCATGATTCCTCTCGGTGTGCGTCGGCCCCCAAAGGTAGTTTTTTCCTCACCTCAGATCTTGGTGCCCAGCCATGTCTCCTCAGTGACAGATAGTGTATATGTGTGGGTGTGTGTGTGTTTGTGTGTGTGGGTGTGTATGTCGGTGCATTTGGCTATGTGTGTGCGTGAGTGTGTATGTCTCTGTGTATCTCTGTGTATATTTGTGGGGGTGGGAGGTTTGGGTTTCATAGTGTTTCTTTGTTGTTCATATTTTGTTTTGGTTTTGGTTTTGTTTTGCTCTTATTTTCTGTAGGGCACTTTGTGTTACTGCAAAGTATGAAAGGTGCCATATAAATAAAGTTTGATTTGATTTGATTTGAATGATAATTTGTTTTCATCAAACCACCACTTTAATTTTAGCAATTCACTTTTGACCATCAATAATAGCTGCTGCAAATCTCCCCGAGCAGAAAATATTTGTGTCATCTGCAAAAACCACCATTTTTAAAATATTTGACACTTTCCATACATCATTAATATACAATATAAATAGTTTGGGCCCCAAGACTGACCCCTGTGGGACACCACAGGTAGTGTTCAAGCACATTGACTTAAGTTTACCTAGTTGGACAAATTGTTTTCTATTACTGATATAACTTTGTAGTCAGGTGAGTGCAACCCCTCTGACTCCGTACTTCTCCATTTTTCTAAGCAATATCCCATGGTCGATCGTGTCAAAAGCCTTCTTTAGGTCAATGAACACGCCCACTGTATATTTTCTTTTATCAATACTTTCTGTTATCTCTTCCACCAGCTCTATCAGTGCCATGGTAGTAGATCTAGATGATCTAAAACCATACTGACTATCATTTAGTAGGTTATGTTTGTCAATAAAATCATCCAGTCTTTGCACAAATAATTTCTCCAGTATCTTTGAGAACTGTGACAGTAAGGAAACAGGTCTATAATTTGTAAATAGATGTTTATTGCCAGCTTTATATAATGGAATCACTTTAGCCAGTTTCATTTTATCTGGGAAGATGCCTGTTTTAAACGATAAGTTACATATACAAGTTAGTGGATCGGCTATTCCCTCAATTATTTTCTTTACCAGTGACATATCAATGTCATTCCAATCTGTAGAAGTTTTGCTGGTACATTTATTTACAATAGCAATAATTTCCATTTTGTCAACAGTTCCCAAAGACATTGAATCTGCATTTCTCTCACCACATTCCATTTCAGCTGGTTTCTTTCCAGGGTCTTTTATTTCTTTAGCCAGATTGGGCCCAACATCAACAAAGAAGCTATTAAAACCATCAACCACATCCTTCATTGTAGTAATTTCCCTACCCATATCTGTAAAGTGATCGGGATATGTTTGATTTACTTGTTTTTTTCTAATAATACTATTTAATATATTCCATATATTTTTCATGTTATTTTTATTCTTATCTAATAGTTTGGTATAGTAATCCTTCTTGCATATTCTCATAACAGTTATTAATTTATTTTTATATTTCTTGTACCTTAACTCTGCCTCTTTCGTTTTATTTTTTATGAACAGTCTATACAGGCTATTCTTTTTTTTACATCCATGGGTTTTCTGCATTCCTGTTCTTGACTCTATACTGTTTAAGAGGGCAATGCTTATCATATAGATCTGTGAATGTATCTAACAGTGATTCATATGCCTTATCTACTGTTGTTTCTTTGTACACATTGATCCAGTTCCAATTCATTAGCTCATTTTTTAGAGCAGCTATAGATTCTTCAGTCCTCATTCTCTTATATTTAGTTTCCGTTAATTCCCTCTTTTTTCTATAATTACATTCATAAATAAGAAAGACAGGTAAGTGGTCACTAATGTCGTTCATTAGTATCCCGCTTATCACTTTACTTTCCATATTATTTGTAAAAATATTATCAATTAGGGAGGCACAATGAGATGTAATTCTGGTTGGTTTGGTTATTGTTGGAAACAGACTCATACCACACACCACTCATACCAAGCTATCCCCAGCTTTTCTAAGCAGGGGATAGCTTTTTACAATGATTCAAGCTTGAAACAGGCTTTCTGAAGGATTCATGTTAGAAATTAGCTTAATTAACTTTTACAATCAGGGGGATAGCATCTTACAATGATTCAAGCTGGAAACAGCCTTTCTGGAGGATTCATTTTAGACATGAGCTTATTAAGCTTTTCTAAGCAGGGGATAGCGTTTTACAATGATTCAAGCTGGAAACAGGCTTTCTGGAGGATTCATGTTAGACATGAGCTTATTAAGCTTTTCTAAGCTTTTTACAATGATTCAGGTTGAAAACAGGCTTTCTGAAGGATTCATGTTATAAAGGAGCTTATTTAGCTTTTCCAAGCAGGGGATAGCTTTCTACAATGATTCAAGCTGGAAACAGGCTTCTGGAGGATTCATGATAGAAATTAGCTTATTTAGCTTTTACAAGTAGGGGATAGCGTTTTACAATGATTCAAGCTGGAAACAAACTTTCTGGAGGATTCATGATAGAAATGAGCTTATTTAGCTTTTACAAGCAGGGGATAGCTTCTTACAATGATTCAAGCTGGAAACAGGCTTCTGGAGGATTCATGATAGAAATGAGCTTATTTAGCTTTTCCAAGCAGGGGATAGCTTCTTACAATGATTCAAGCTGGAAACAGGCATTCTGAAGGATTCATGTTAGAAATTAGCTTAATTAACTTTTACAATCAGGGGGATAGCTTCTTACAATGATTCAAGCTGGAAACAGGCATTCTGAAGGATTCATGTTAGAAATGAGCTTATTTAGCTTTTCTAAGCAGGGGATAGCGTTTTACAATGATTCAAGCTGGAAACAAGCTTTCTGGAGGATTCATGATAGAAATGAGCTTATTAAGCTTTTCTAAGCTTTTTACAATGATTCAGGTTGAAAACAGGCTTTCTGAAGGATTCATGTTATAAAGGAGCTTATTTAGCTTTTCCAAGCAGGGGATAGCTTCTTACAATGATTCAAGCTGGAAACAGGCATTCTGAAGGATTCATGTTAGAAATTAGCTTAATTAACTTTTACAATCAGGGGGATAGCTTCTTACAATGATTCAAGCTGGAAACAGGCATTCTGAAGGATTCATGTTAGAAATGAGCTTATTTAGCTTTTCTAAGCAGGGGATAGCGTTTTACAATGATTCAAGCTGGAAACAGGCTTTCTGGAGGATTCATGTTAGACATGAGCTTATTAAGCTTTTCTAAGCAGGGGATAGCGTTTTACAATGATTCAAGCTGGAAACAGGCTTCTGGAGGATTCATGATAGAAATGAGCTTATTTAGCTTTTCCAAGCAGGGGATAGCTTCTTACAATGATTCAAGCTGGAAACAGGCATTATGGAGGATTCATGTTAGAAATGAGCTTATTAAGCTTTTCTAAGCAGGGGATAGCGTTTTACAATGATTCAAGCTGGAAACAGCCTTTCTGGAGGATTCATTTTAGACATGAGCTTATTAAGCTTTTCTAAGCTTTTTACAATGATTCAGGTTGAAAACAGGCTTTCTGAAGGATTCATGTTATAAAGGAGCTTATTTAGCTTTTCCAAGCAGGGGATAGCTTTTTACAATGATTCAAGCTGGAAACAGGCTTCTGGAGGATTCATGATAGAAATGAGCTTATTTAGCTTTTCTAAGCAGGGGATAGCGTTTTACAATGATTCAAGCTGGAAACAGCCTTTCTGGAGGATTCATTTTAGACATGAGCTTCTTAAGCTTTTCTAAGCTTTTTACAATGATTCAGGTTGAAAACAGGCTTTCTGAAGGATTCATGTTATAAATGAGCTTATTTAGCTTTTACGAGCAGGGGATAGCTTCTTACAATGATTCAAGGTGGAAACAGGCTTTCTGGAGGATTCATGTTAGAAATTAGCTTATTTAGCTTTTCTAAGCAGTGGATAGCGTTTTACAATCATTAAGGTTGAAAACAGGCTTTCTGAAGGATTCATGTTAGAAATTAGCTTATTTAGCTTTTATAAGCAGGGGATAGCGTTTTACAATGATTCAAGCTGGAAACAGGCTTTCTGGGGGATTCATGTTAGAAATTAGCTTATTTAGCTTTTATAAGCAGGGGATAGCTTTTTACAATGATTTTGGTTGAAAAAAGCCTTTCTGAAGGATTCATGTTAGAAATGAGCTTAAGTTACTTTTACAAGCTTGAATCATTGTAAGAAGCTATCCCCCATAGCTTCTTACAATGATTCAAGCTGGAAACAGGCTTTCTGAAGGATTCTTGTTATAAATTAGCTTATTTAGCTTTTACAAGCAGGGGGTAGCTTCTTACAATGATTCAAGCTGGAAACAGGCTTTATGAACGATTCATGTTAGAAATGAGCTTATTTAGCTTTTCTAAGCAGGGGATAGCGTTTTACAATGATTCAAGCTGGAAACAGGCTTTCTGGGGGATTCATGTTAAAAATGAGCTTATTTAGCTTTTATAAGCAGGGGATAGCTTCTTACAATGGTTCAAGCTGGAAACAGGCTTTCTGGGGGATTCATGTTAGAAATGAGCTTATTTAGGGGGCGCGCTTGAGCATGCGAAGTGAGTAGACGTGTTTTCCACAGCTTCCGCAGAAATTTGCTAAATTTCTACATTTTGGACCTCGTAACCGTTCAAACTTCGTTGGAAACACAGATTAAGTGACTTTATTGCCTCGCGAGTGGACAAATGCCTCCCAAACCGGCCAAACAACAACAACAGAGTGGGAGAAACATCCCGGTCTCCCCGGTTAGCGCTAGCAAAGAAACAGATGCTAATGCTAAAAATATGGAAGCGCTAGCTAACGCAGTTACTGCTGTGCAAGCCTCTATCAACTCATTTCGGGAGGAAAATGAGACATTTTGTATGAATGTGTGTAACGTTACACATCACATGTATTGCTACAGATGTACGCCCTCCTAATTATTATTATTATTATTGTTATTTTTTTTTATGATTACCACCGATCTCGTTACACTGTTTTTCAAAGGCCTATAGATATCATGGTTTCAACAGGGTGAAAGGATATCCAGGTCATTTAATTCATTGTTTGAGAGGTTCATTAATGGTTGAGAAATGTATACTCATTATTGCGGGTAGCATGCAAATGCAGGTTTGCAACAGTTTGACGTTGTTTGGGGGGGGGGTAGCCTTCTTAAGGCTTGTTTATGTGTTATATGTAGTAGTTATGATGTCTTATTTGTTTTGTATACAGTTTGTGCACTTACTTGGGTTTTTTATCATCTAAAAGGGGTAGACACTGCTATTTTTGAATCGAGTAGTTCTAATGGCACAGAGTAATTCACATTTTGTCCTAGGTAAAGATGACATGAAAATTATAAGCTGGAATGTTAAGGGTCTAAATCAGGCAGTCAAAAGAAAAAGGGTCCTCTCTCATTTGCAACACCTTGGGGTTGGTATTGCCTTTCTACAGGAAACCCACCTTCCAAATCAAGACCAGTCAAAAATTCATAAAGAATGGGTAGGGCAAATGTTTCATTCACAATTTAACTGTAAAGGTAGAGGAGTAGCTATACTCATTCACAAAAAGATTCCCTTCATTGTATCAAACACTATCTTGGACCCAAATGGCAGATATGTGATGGTTGTAGGAGAGCTGTTTCAACTTCGCCTAGTATTGGTTAATATCTACGGCCCGAACTTTGATGATGATCATTTTTTTAAAAAGATGCTAAACTCCATCCCTAATCTGGATAGTCATCATTTAATTATGTCTGGGGATTACAACCTGGTGATGGATTCCACTTGGGATCGCTCTTCTCAATCTGTACCAAGACCATCTAAATCGGTGCAAACAATTAAATCCTTCATAGATATACATAAATTAATAGATCCATGGAGATTTAAGCATCCCACTAAACGGGAGTATTCGTATTACTCTAATGTACATAAGTCATTTTCCAGGATAGATTTTTTTTTGGTTGACCCCTACTTGTTGAATGTTATTACAGATTGTAAATATGACCCAATTATTATTTCTGACCATGCCCCAGTGAGTATTAAAGTAACTCTTCCAATTCAGAGGACAAAACGGACATGGCAACTTGATACACTCCTGCTGGCAGATTCAGATTTCGTAAAGTTCATTGCAGAACAGATAGATTTCTTTCTGCAGGTAAACAGAACTGATAACATTTCAGCCTCAACTCTCTGGGAGACACTCAAAGCATATCTCAGAGGGCAGATTATTTCTCGTTCTGCTTATATCAGGAAAATGAAATATAAGAAAATTGAGGAGTTATCTTCAGAAGTTAAGGCTCTGGACGGACTCATAGCTGGTTCTCCGACCCCCGATTTGATTAAGAGGAGAGTAGGCATACAAACTGAAATTGATCTCTTAACTACCACTCAAGAAGAGAGGCTCATCCTTAAATCCCGTAGCAGATTTTATGAAGAGGGGGATAAACCATCCAAATTATTAGCCAGTCAACTTCGTCAAAAAGCAGCATCCCGTAATATTTCGCAAATTATGCTACCTGATGGTTCCTCAACAGAAGATCATCAGGCTATTAACAACTGCTTTAAAGAGTTCTACTCTAAATTATATTCTTCAGACTCAACATCGGATCACAGCCAATTTGACTTTTTTTTTTCTAATCTGAATATTCCTACAATTGACTCTTACTCTAAAGAGAGATTGGAAGAAAATCTGACACTGGTGGAAATTAATAATGCTATAATGTCCCTTCAGAATGGAAAAGCCCCTGGCCCGGATGGGTTTCCAACTGATTTTTATAAAAAATTTAAAGATAAACTTGCCCCTCTTCTTCTCTCAGTTTACGCAGAAGCACTGGAGAATAATATTCTTCCGCCTACTCTTCGCCAGGCCTCTATTACACTGTTATTAAAGAAGAATAAGGACCCTCGTGACTGCTCTTCTTACAGACCGATTAACTTGACAAACTGTGATGGTAAAGTGTTCTCAAAGGCCATTGCACTCCGGCTTGAGACAATTCTTCCTCATATCATCTCGGAGGACCAGACTGGATTTGTCCAGGGCAGACAATCATATTTTAACCTGAGACGATTGTTTAATATCATTTACACTGAAAAGGCGTTTGATCGGGTCGAGTGGAATTATCTTTTTTATACACTTAGCAGATTTGGTTTGGGCCCTAGTTTCATTCAACTTATCAAGCTCATTTACACTGATCCTACTGCCTCAGTTTATACCAATGGTATCTCATCAGAGTACTTTCCTCTTCACAGAGGGACGAAACAAGGGGATCCAGTGAGTCCGTTGCTTTTCGTTCTAGCTATAGAACCACTCGCTATAGCTCTCAGATGCAATGATATTATACAAGGTATTTCACGTGGTGACCTAACTCACACTGTCTCGCTTTATGCAGACGATTTATTACTGTATGTTACCAACCCTATTACATCTACCCCTGAAATCCTTAGAATCTTGCAGGAATTTGGAAATATATCTGGATATAAACTAAATTTTAATAAAAGCGAATACTTCCCCATTAGTGATAATGCTGGAGAATATCCCAACCTGCCATTTAAGTTGTCCGCCGAGTCCTTCACATATCTAGGTGTAAAGGTCACCAAATCCTATTACAGTCTATTTAAAAGTAACTTCACTCCTCTACTCGAACAGTGTAAACAAGATATTAAAAGATGGTCTATTTTGCCTCTTTCTCTCATCGGTAGAACAAATTCTGTAAAGATGACTATTGTGCCAAAATTTTTATATTTGTTTCAGGCGTTGCCTGTTTTCATACCACAATCTTTTTTCAAGGCATTTAATCAAATTATTTCTTCCTTTATATGGAATAATAAACCAGCTCGCATAAGAAAAGAATTTATGGAAAGACCAAAAGGTGTAGGTGGGCTTTCACTTCCAAATCTGCGTACGTATTATTGGGCTGCAAATCTCAATGCCATTTCTCTGTGGTTAAAAGATTGGAATGATAAGATCCCCGCATGGCTCCAGATTGAAAAGATCACAAGCAGCCCACATTCACTCCCTGCCTTACTTTGTGCTCCCTTACCACCACTAGTTAACAATATTAAAGATAATATAATTGTAACTCAATCCTTACGTATCGTGAACCAGTTCAAAAGATGTCTGGGTATTCAGAGTATTTCTATTCACTCTCCAATAATACATAATCACCTTTTTCAGCCATCTTTATTGGACAATGGCTTCAAAATTTGGTATAATAAGGGTATTCATAGTATTGAGGACTTGTATGTTAACAACACTTTTGCTAGCTTTGAACAGCTATCCAGAAAATTTGGTCTGACCAATAATAATTTTTGGCAATACTTGCAGATTAGAGATTTTACTCGTAAAAAGTTTGCTAATTTTCCTACTCTTCCCCCTCCTTCCTGTTTGGATTCCCTATTAAGGGTTAATATGCTGAACAAAAGCAGAATATCATTTATTTATTCCCATATTATGGATTGCTGCAACCACTCTATTTCACATATACGAGAACAATGGGAAAATGACTTGGGGGCTCAGATGTCCAACGAGGAATGGGATGTGGCTCTTACTAGGGTCCACTCTTCTTCCATCTGCTCTAGACATGCTTTAATACAGTTTAAAGTTTTGCATAGGTTACACTTCTCAAAAGCTAAATTAGCAAGAATATTTCCGAATGTAGACCCACTATGTGACAGATGTAAACAGACCCCAGCTACTTCTTATCATATGTTCTGGTCTTGTCCAAAACTTGTCCCTTTCTGGTCATCCTTTTTTGAAGTAATTTCTAATGCTTATGCTTATCACATCTCACCTTCTCCGTTGGTTGCTGTTTTTGGATTGTTTTCTGACCCAACGGGATCTGTTCCCCCTGCTCATTTACAGAGCCTTTTCCTCCTTATTAGCTAGACGCTTGATTTTATTCAAACGGAAGGCTGCTACTCCTCCATCTCATCACCACTGGATTCGGGACGTTATGCAGAACCTTAAACTGGAAAAGATCATATGTACCCTCAATGGCTCCATCAACAGATTCCACAAAACCTGGGACTCTCTAATAACTTATGTGAACAATTTACCTAGTCTGGAACTGGAACTCTGAATCATTACATCTGCCCTTGAACAAATTCTGTAATAAGAAGTATTAAGTGCACTTGTTGTCGTTTTTTTTTTGTTGTTTTTTTGTTTGTCTGTTTTTTTTTGTTTTTTTTTTCCCTTGTCTTTGCCTGTCTATTGTCTATGACTAGTTTGTCACGTTGATTTTGGGTTTGAAATGTCTCTGTCTATTGTCGGGACTGTTTGTTATAGTTATTTGTAATACAGAGAATATGATTGTTTTATATGTTAACAGAAAATTACAAATAAAGTGTTTAAAAAAAAAGAAATGAGCTTATTTAGCTTTAACAAGCAGGGGATAGCGTTTTACAATGATTCAAGCTGGAAACAGGCTTTCTGGGGGATTCATGTTAGAAATGAGCTTATTTAGCTTTTACAAGCAGGGGATAGCTTCTTACAATGATTCAAGCTGGAAACAGGCTTTCTGAAGGATTCATGTTAGAAATTAGCTTATTTAGCTTTTCCAAGCAGGGGATAGCTTTTTACAATGATTCAAGCTGGAAACAGGCATTCTGGAGGATTCATGTTAGAAATGAGCTTATTAAGCTTTTCTAAGTAGGGGATAGCGTTTTACAGTTGTTGGGGTTGTAGCAGGAGTAGATGTCGTTATCAACAGTAAATTATTAATGTCGATATGATGATCGATATTAATAATTATATTTAATATACTATCATGATATAATCATGAATAAACGGGGCACCACCCTGGGATCAGGGAAAAGATAACCTAAAACTGTATTCAGTCTCAATATAAAGGTTTTATACTCAAATGCCAAGGATCGTGATCATTGGCATAGAAGCATAAAAACAATCTAACAATTAAAAAGGCGTGAAATTCAAGCACTAGCCTTCACAACCTGCTGTTATCCAGTGACATATACACAACAAGCACAAGAGACCGCTAGTTATAATATGATAAGTTTTATTAAAATCAGTAATAATGATCACAATCAATAACACTGCAATTAACAAAGCCTTATTACCTAACTACCTAACACACAAAGCTAAGCTACAGAAGACACACGTGGGGTGTGTGTGTGTGTGCGTGTAGAGAGAGAGAGAGAGAGAGAGACAGAGAGATATGGTCGGGCGCGACCACCAGATGGAGCTATTCCTCACGGCGTTCAGGGGCGGAGCCACTGTCGTTAGATGGAGTAGCGAGAGAGAGAGGTGGAGCTATGTCCTTAATGTCCGCAGCTGGAAACAGCTGGCGGAGGATGTGTGTGCGTTTGCGGGACACAAACAAAGAGAAGGGAAGAATGCGCGCGCGATATTTCTGAGGGACAGAAAGCGTGCTGCTATCACACGGGCTCGCGTGAATGAACTGGCGTTTATTCCGCGAGACCGGTCTCTTAACTGATAGTAGAGGCTTTCTGAGCTCGCGAATATGGCGGAGGTTAGTAGAAAACACTGTTACAGAAACCAACCCAGCTGCGTGGGTCCACGATCAGTATTCAAATACAGCAGCACATGAACGAACGGACTCGGCGGTCCGCGATCAGAACGTAAAACACATTAACAAGAATTACAAGCATGTCCTACACTATCACTTATGTCTCTGCCCAGACTGATAGCCTCTTACTAGTGTCGTTGCATAGTTTGCGAATCCGTCCTGGCGTTTGCGACGGTAGTTCGTGTCCCGGCGTCAGCGGGAGACGTGACGAGTCGGCTTAGTCCAGGCGAGAGCAGAGCGGGTTTCCTCTCGTTGGTCAAACTCGAATAAAGGATACAGTCCGTGTTTCTTTCTTCCATGGACGGCGATATAATCGCGGCTTGGCTATTTAGTCAGCTTACTTCAGACAGCGTCTGGTAGCTGGACGGCAGGAACCGGCTTGGTTCCTCTTGTTGTAGCGGTGCGCTGCGGGGCCGTGTCCACCTCCTGTTGGTGGAGGGGTCGCCTCCCGTGGCAACGTGGTGTTGCGATGTAAGCGCTGGAACCAGCGCCCGGGTAGGAATGGGAGCTGGTGTAAGAGAGTAAGAGCAGAAGAGGAGTAAGAGGGGGAAAGAGCGTTCTCTAGGCGGCTTCGGTTTATAAAGCTCCCCAGGGACCTCCTGGGGTAACTGTTGTGACGTCACATCCTCACCTGGGTGAGAAGTGAAACTAAAATGGCGGTGTAGTTTTTAATCTCCTTTGTTCCTTTGTCCTGGCCGCATGTGTAGGCTTTTGTAGGCCGCATTGTGTAGTCCTAACGGTTAGGTCCCCAACACAATGATTCAAGCTGGAAACAGGCTTTCTGGAGGATACATGTTAGACATGAGCTTATTAAGCTTTTTCTAAGCAGGGGATAGCTTTTTACAATGATTCAAGCTGGAAACAGGCTTTCTGGGGGATTCATGTTAGAAATTAGCTTATTTAGCTTTTACAAGCAGGGGATAGCTTCTTACAATGATTCAAGCTGGAAACAGGCTTTCTGGAGGATTCATGTTAGACATGAGCTTATTAAGCTTTTCTAAGCAGGGGATAGCTTTTTACAATGATTCAAGCTGGAAACAGGCTTCTGGAGGATTCATGATAGAAATGAAATATTTAGCTTTTCCAAGCAGGGGATAGCTTCTTACAATGATTCAAGCTGGAAACAGGCATTCTGAAGGATTCATGTTAGACATGAGCTTATTAAGCTTTTCTAAGCAGGGGATAGCGTTTTACAATGATTCAAGCTGGAAACAAGCTTTCTGGAGGATTCATGATAGAAATGAGCTTATTAAGCTTTTCTAAGCTTTTTACAATGATTCAGGTTGAAAACAGGCTTTCTGAAGGATTCATGTTATAAAGGAGCTTATTTAGCTTTTCCAAGCAGGGGATAGCTTCTTACAATGATTCAAGCTGGAAACAGGCATTCTGAAGGATTCATGTTAGAAATGAGCTTATTTAGCTTTTCCAAGCAGGGGATAGCTTCTTACAATGATTTAAGCTGGAAACAGGCATTCTGGAGGATTCATGTTAGAAATGAGCTTATTAAGCTTTTCTAAGCAGGGGATAGCGTTTTACAATGATTCAAGCTGGAAACAGGCTTTCTGAAGGATTCATGTTAGAAATTAGCTTAATTAACTTTTACAATCAGGGGGATAGCTTCTTACAATGATTCAAGCTGGAAACAGGCTTTCTGGAGGATTCATGTTAGACAAGAGCTTATTAAGCTTTCTAAGCAGGGGATAGCTTTTTACAATGATTCAAGCTGGAAACAGGCTTCTGGAGGATTCATGTTAGAAATGAGCTTATTTAGCTTTTCTAAGCAGGGGACAGCTTCTTACAATGATTCAAGCTGGAAACAGGCTTTCTGGAGGATTTAGCTTTTCCAAGTAGGGGATAGCTTTTTACAATGATTCAAACTCGAAACAGGCTTTCTGGAGGATTCATCTTAGACATGAGCTTATTAAACTTTTCTAAGCAGGGGGTAGCTTTTTACAATGATTCAAGCTGGAAACAGGCTTCTGGAGGATTCATGTTAGACATGAGCTTATTTAGCTTTTCTAAGCAGGGGACAGCTTCTTACAATGATTCAAGCTGGAAACAGGCTTCTGGAGGATTCATGTTAGAAATGAGCTTATTTAGCTTTTCCAAGCAAGGGATAGCGTTTTACAATGATTCAAGCTGGAAACAGGCTTTCTGAAGGATTCATGTAAGAAATGATCTTATTTAGCTTTTCTAAGCAGGGGATAGCGTTTTACAACTAGAAAATGCATTTCCTGCGGAAATACGTGGAAATGCTTTAATGCTGAAGCTACACTGAAAAAAGCTTGCAAAGTTTGCAAAAATATTTAAAATACATATTTATATATATATATTTAAAAGTATGAAAAATTTGAATAGTTGAAGAGAATATTCAAAAAGCTGAATATGTGCAAAAGAATAAAAAAGCTGAATGTTTGAAAAGAATATGAAAGGCAGGAAAAACAGTTGAAGATAAGTTAAAATGTCCTTTAAGAGCTGAACTCTTAAATATCTGAATGGTTTTGGTAGTTGAATGACACACGTACAGACAGAGGGCGAGTGAAATACATACAGACCTAAGAGAGACAACAGACAGGCAGACAGACAGAGGAGAGAAAAACACAGAAAATATAAAGGCACTGAAATAGTGTGTGGATCTAACATTGTGAAGCAAACCATTGGTCTCAATGTTTTAACAAATACAAAACAGACGGGTAAGCTCATTGCAAATATATTTTAATTGCATTATAATTTAATGAATCAATGATGCTGTAGTAATTCACAGTAATTAGTACAATTCAAAATGTAGTTGTAGAGTCAGCAGAATTAAATGAATATATCATTATCAACAGTATTATATACAAATAAGCCTGATACATTGTTCACACAGAATGAACTGATGTATTTGTTTAATCTGTATTACTTCACTGTGATTACTGCACAAATTGTTAAATTGTTCAATAAATTATAAATAAAACATTGATAATGCTTCAGTATATTATGAATACAAAGTGGCACAAAATATGAATGAATAGTTCTTAAATTGATCTATGAATTGTAAATGAAAGAAAGGAAACTTAGCACAAAATCTTAAACTGTGTTCATTCTTTTTTTCCCCGTAAATAAAAAACACAATTGAAATTAAATTAATGAAATGATATATATTCATTTGTATACAGATTAATATATAGAAAGAGAGGGCTAAATTGAATAAATAAATAAAAAATACTTAAATTCAATTAAATTGAACCATAAATTAGAAATTTAAAAAGCGAAACTTGCATTCACTCTTTTTTCTGCATATCAAACATAATTGAAATGGAAGTAATTCAATCTGAAATAATATTTAGAAATAGAAAGATAAAGAAAAATAATTCTGTACTAAAATTAAATTGAACTACGAATTTGAAATGAAAAAGGGAATCGTCGTAAGCTGCATTCACTCACTTTTTTCTGCATATAAAACATCATTGGACTTCAATTAATTCAATTTGAAATAAACATAGAAATAGAAAGATAAATAGAAAATAAATAAAAACAATACTGACATTAAATCAAATTGAACCAAGTCTTAAGCTTTCTTAACTTTTTTCTGCATAATTGAAATGAAATTAATGAAATTTAAAATGAATATATAGAAATAGAAAGATACATTTTAAAAAATAATAATAATACTGAAATCAAATTAAAAGCAACTCAAAGACCAAAATCTGTGTGC
Source organism: Chelidonichthys spinosus (assembly GCA_029853015.1). NCBI lineage: Eukaryota > Metazoa > Chordata > Actinopteri > Perciformes > Triglidae > Chelidonichthys > Chelidonichthys spinosus. The sequence goes on along the minus strand of CM056839.1, from coordinate 1,962,040 downwards.
ATTCACATTCTTCATATCCCTGTCAATCAAAATGGCCTCCCCTCTGCCACCTCCCCTTATTTAAATGAATGGAGGTGCTAAGTTTCTACACGGTGGTGTGAAAGCCCCTTTAGGGCTTGATTTTGCCTACACCATGGGGGACACTTTAACCATAAGGAAACTCAAATGCAGTTTTGGCTCCACTTTGGTGGCAATTCACTAAGAGTCTGTTATTCATATGGGGATAACGTGAATTGGGAATCATTTCAATTATTGCATGTAGACCCCCTTTTAATTCAAAGAAACAAATAAAACTTAAAATAAAATTAGATTTGAATACAGAATTTGATAATCAATGTATCCCCGTATGCACTGGCAGTTGGATCTTGTAATAAAACAAATAAATAGATGAAAATAAAAAATACATAGAAACTGTAGTTTACAAAACTCAAAAATGAACAGCGCCTAAGCAGAAATTGTTTTCAAATAGTTTTAGGGCTCAACAATATATATTGTCGCCATCAATAGCAGAAGATTCGTGCTGTATGTGCAAAGGATGCAGTATTGGGTAACTAACATCTGTCCACATCCTTCTTTCACCTATTATCTTAATTGTTTTTTATGATAAGCACAGTACATAAATAATATTGTGTTGATCAAGACCTTTAGTCAAGATTCATGGGTAAATATTAGGGAGACAATGTGTCATGCCTAAAAACATTGTTACGATAGCGACACATTAGTCAAAACAGAGCTTTGTATATAAAGTGTCATTTGTTTGATAATGATGAACAATATCACAATTTCAATAGTGGACAGAGGCTTTTCACATGGTGGTTAGACCGAGGCTAATACCCGCAATAGTCTAGCACAGGTGTCAAACTGATCCAGTAAAGGGGCTACAGGTTTTCATTCCAACCAAGCAAGAACACACCTGATCCAACAAATCAACTGTGTGAAGACAATTCAGTTGATTGAATAAGTCCAGTCAGCTGTGTTCTTGCTTGGTTGGAATGAAAACCTGCAGCTACAGCGGCCCTTTACTGGATCAGTTTGACACCCTATGGCTTCAAGCTGCAGTAGCCCTGGATTGACAGTCATGTCAACACTGTCATTTCACTTGTGTGTTATCTCAATATTTAGCTCAGTTTACTGAGCCTCACTGAAATGCAGGTTGTGTCCTTGACTTTGAAGGAACATGGGGTTAGAGTCACTTGTGTGACCTCAGGTCAGAAGACAAGCATGGGAACATTTGTTTACTAATCAAATCTTTAGACGAGGCTCATTTAACCAAGTCATGTGCCTTCTGGAGACAAAACCTTCAGCTTACTTTGCCAGTCAGATACTGTGACAGGTTTTCAGTTGGGTTTAGAATAGCCCAAGGCTAAGGATACACATGTGAAAATCCTCTAACAAACCTACCAGCTGAAACCCCACACTAATGATCACTTAAATAATATATAATAAAACACATGTCTTCTCTTTCAGGTTAATTAGTTTAGATGCATATAACATCTGAAATAACTGACAACTTTCCCCTTCATCTGTCATTAATCTGTCAGAAAACAGATGGAGAGGGAAAGGGAAAGATGACATGAAAAATAAATAAATAAAATAAAAGATATTAACTGTGGTGAAATATACAAAATAACATACATTGTAAGAAAGAGATCAATAATAATAATGATAGAAATAATAACAAATAGGTTTCCTATTGTTGAGAGAGGTAGTCATTCTGTCCATGGATCAGTCGTGTATGCTGTTGAATCTGTCCAAATTGTCAGTGGAGCACAGTGTCAGTGTGGAGATGTAAAGGGCTGCAACATGATGACCTTTGACATGTCCAGTGGCTGTAGGACAGCTTCTTCCAGGTATCTTGACAGTGTTTGTGTGAGGAGAGCATCACGGTAGACATGGAGGAGGAAAGGCCTTAAAGGGAAGAGCAGACAGAAACTTTATTCCTCCCATTCCTTTAGTTGTTAATGCAAACAGCACACACAAACAGTAATGAAACAGTATGTTTGCTTGTTGTTTAGTCAAAGAGGGATCCTGTTCTAAAGGAGTAAAAAATGTTACTTTTAGTTGTTTAGCCTGATGCTGCACCCAGCAGGAAGTGTGACTGACAGTGATGACTGATCTGATCTTCCCTGCAGCAGCACACCTGATCACTTTCCAAGGATCAACAGTAGTTAGGCTCTACTGAAGTCAACTGTGCACAGCAATGGATGCACATGTGGTGACGTGGAGATAGGAGGATAGCGCAGGTCCTGATAACTGAAAAACATAAAGTTATTGTCATAAACTGAAGACTGTGAAACAAAACATGTTCAGAAGTTACAAAACAGACGTTAATAAAATACCTTGAACACTGCCATTTCACTCAGAGAGGTTTATGAAGGCTTCATGATGTTCAGCTTCTTTCACATGTTGAGCTCTCTGTGCAATCCTGAGTGTCTCCACTCTAACTGTGAAGTGGAGGGATCACAGAGGAGGAATGAGAATGACAACATTATACTCAACAATGTTATCTAAACTGTTGCATTAATACAAAGTAAATACATGAATGTACACTATTGAAAGAGAATATCAGATATACAACAACAAGAAAAAATTACCTTATAGTCTGTTGTGAAGAAACCTCAGCACTGGCAGGTGGAACACAGGTCTGTGGTCCAGCAGTGACGGTCCACTGTTGATGCTGCTGCAGCATCTGGTCTGTGGCAGCATGATGTCCTGGTTGATGATCCAGTATCTCAGAGCCAGAGTGATGGTGAGGCAAAGACGGGCAGGTGTTATCTCATCCTCTGCTTTAAAGAATGACTGGGATTGGCAGGAAGTAGAAGGTGTCTCTTGCAGTCATGGTCCGCTGACAGTGGACAGAGTTAAGATGCTGCTGCAGCATCTGTCTTGTGGCTGCATGTCTTGGTGGATGTGAGCTGGTCCTCACAGTGCTGAAGGGTGTGAGGCTGAAGCTGGTGTTGTCATAGAGGAGACAGGAGAACTGTGTCTCTCGTCCAGGGGAAAGTAAACTTACACGAGTTAAAGTCTCTAACAAGAAACTGGGTGGGTGATAATGTGGAGTTTCAGCTGGTAGGGATCACTAAAGCAGAGAGCAGATGTTACATTAAGAACATCTACTTTCTGATTTCTACACTAAATGTTAGCAGCTGTATACAATGCTGTATACAGCTGCTGAAACAGTTTTGACCTGTGCATTCATCATCTCTGACCCGACCCCCCCACCCAGATGAATGCACAGGTCAAAATGCATTGGCAATATAGCTCATAACAACATATCTGAATATCTGAGTTATCTGAAAAGAAATTATGTACTATCCAATTTTCTCAAAACTTACGATTACCAAACAAAATGTTATTTTACTTACATGTGACAGCATACTTAGGTTTCCTTTACATAGACACTTAGATAAACCGGACCAACAACAATATGGTTATCTAAAAAACAATCACATGATGTTCAGTGGATTTTTGTTCTACCTGACAGTTTTCAGACCTGTTGTGGAGAGAAATTGGGTCCTGCAGCAACAAAGAGGCCTTGCATGTCAGTTTCTCATAGGCTTGTTACAGAAGTCATACCAAGTGTTGAGGAGATCCTCTGGTCCACCCTCCCTCCCTCCCAGCCTCAGAGAGACTGAGGCAGCCTGGCAAGGTGTTGAAGCCTGGCTGCTCAGAGGATACTCCTCATTATGGACCATTGTATTTGTCATTTAAATATCTGTAAGTCATATTTTCTATGTTGTTCTGAGTAAACATAGCATCACAATATACTCTTTTTGATTTTATCATTGCACATTTCAATAATTCACTCTTTAAAACTAAGCTGTGTTATTAATACATTTATCACTCACTTACCTTTAGTGTTATTACAAGTTAAAGTTCCATCACAAATTCTTTGACTTTTTCTTGATCTTTAAAACTCACCTGACATATTATGGGCTGTTAGAGGACATGACACAGTAGACAGGATTGTGATAACTGTAATAACTTCTGATCACGCCAGATTGGAGACAACGCTGTGGTTGAGAGATGAAAATGAGGTCGAGCAGTGTGTTCTTCTCTGTGGTTGCACCATTGATCAGTTGTGTAAATCCATGGGACTGAAACAGCTCAAGGATCGGCTTACTGGCGTTGGATAGGAGATTCTCGTTGAAGTCACCACACACAATTATGTTGTTACAGTCCATGATCTCAAGTGAGTCCAACAGGCTTCCCAGGTTTGACAGGAAAGATGTGACACTGTAGTCTGGAGGTCTGTACACAGCTGCAATCAGTGCACTCACTGGGGCTTCAACTTTCAGAGCTACGAACTCAAGGTCAGTTACATTATGTACATACTGTTTTTCATGCACTTGAATGTGGTTTTTCACATAAACAGCAACTCCACCACCTCTTCTGTTGGCCATCTGTGGTACATTTGTGTAGGACACGTGTCTGTTGCGTTTGAACATGGTGTAACCCTCTAAATGCAGACTGTCTGCCACGAAGGAGCCTTGTAGGTGAGTTTCTGTGAGACACAAAACATCTGCAAGACACAGTTCATGATGGCACTTGATGTCATTGACATGAGCTGGGAGTCCCTCTGTATTGTGGTGAATAATGGTCATTGTGTCAGGTCCACTCAATGTATGTTTGATCTGAAGAAGAGGCATCATGTCGTCCAAGTTGACTTGTCTCATAGTTTGCAGTGCTCCAGTGATTTGTGGGTTGGCGTATATTTTACTCATCCATATCCAGAATGTGCAGTCCACTGAGAGAGGTCACTCTGCTGACAGCTACATAAGCCATGCCAGGTTCAAAAATGTGTTTCAGTGAGACCACAGCTGATGTCCTTGTCATACCTTGGACCTTGTGAATTGTACAAGCAAAGGCCAGTTTAATAGGAAACTGTCTGTGTACCACTCCTTTCTGTTTCAGATTCTCCTCCGCTCTCTCGATGTACACTAGATTGTCTGGTCCACCTGGTGCTCTATTACGGTAATCCCTTCCAGCTGTTTCATCATCCATCCAGCATAGTGACATGTGCGACACCATTTTGTTCAGAAGTAATTACCCTGTCCAGAGTAGAGAACGATCCATTCACCAATCCTTGAGACACGTCTATGTTTCTGGTGAGCATGACACGAGCACCCTCAGCAACGTTTACAGTATCTGGTAACTCATTTCTGTTTCCTTTATATGGTTTGGCTTGTCGTGCCATTCTGCCAGTTCGTGGGTCCTTCTTGTAGTCATCTGCATCAATGTTGGTGATATGAGAATGGAGCAGAGCTAATGTTGTTGAGTTGTGTGAATCAACTTGTTTATTAGTTGCAAAAATGTGCAGTACATCATTTGGACAAAGTGCTGGTTCAGTGACGGCCTGTGACAGCAGAGCTCTGTCTGATTCAGACAAAACGTGACTTTTCTTTCACTCGGATCCTGTTCAACATCTCTGCAAAGGCAACATCATCCTTCTGACGCATAATCTCAGTCAGAGTGATCATCTGAAAGTGTTCCTGTCAATCTCACAGGGGTCATACACACACAGAGGTTTGGACTGTCTCACTGGTGGAAGCTGATAAAAGTCTCCTACAGCTATGACTGACATTCCTCCAAAGGGTCTCTGACTGCCTTTGATCTGTTTGAGTCTGGCATCAACATAGGCAAACAGGGGCTTTGACACCATGGACACTTCATCAATGATGAGGATTTCAGCATTCAACAGGTCAGATCTGACTTCATCCAGTTTGTTGCCAAGTCCTTGAAATATAGGTTTTAGGCTTCTGGGCAGCTTGAGAAGAGAGTGCAGTGTTGTTCCTGAGATGTTAAAAGCAGCCGTTCCAGTGAAAGCAGTCAGCAGGACAGTAGGGTTTGATATGTCAGCCTCCTCAGCACGTCTCGGCAGCTTGCACAGTATCTTAGAGGCCTCAGAGTAGATGCATTTAATGAGATGTGACTTTCCTGTTCCAGCACCACCATTGATGTAAAAAAAGAACTGCTCTGGATTAAGGCCACAGACTCATTTCACACACCAGTCTCTCACTGCATAGAATACACAGGCTTGTTTCTGGTTCAGATTCTGATACATCTGTCGTAACAGTGTGGGGTCTAATGCAGGGGACTCTCTGATGGCTCTGGCTTCAGTTACAGCATTAGCCTGATTTATGTACTCTGGGACATTCTCTTGTTCATTTTCATGATCTGGCTCTCTTGACTCCAGCTCTTCAACACACTCCAACCTCACTACTTCAGATTCTGGTGCCAGATTACACCATTCATCAATCACACCTCTGTTCTGCTCATACTCTTCAACTGCATTCTCAATCTGCTCACTGTTTTTCTCATATTTGTCTCTGTTTCGTTTCACAATGTGTTTGACATATTCGGGATGGTCGGAGCCTGAGAGTTGGACACAGCCACTGTTGTAGAAGGACTCATATGTGGGGAAGTACAGCCTTTTCAGTTCCTGCTCTGATCGGTGAGGAATGTACAGTTTCAGTATTGTGCAATAATACTTCTCAGGATATTTTTCCTGTGATATGCGGTGATATCTGATGATAGCAGGCTTATCGTTTTTCCTCCTTTGCACAAATCGCATGTCATTCAGGAGGGGCAACACATCTTTCCCTTTTGTCTGCTGGCCATAGACGATCCTACAAGTAGCAGCAAAATCAGCCAAACACATCTCCTCATACTCTGGTGTTTCAGGTCTGGCTTTGTATTTGTCAGTCAAAGACGTCATCCACACATCTGCACATTCTGATGTTGTGTTCTCCAGGAACGAGAGGGGACGACTCATTTTCAATGCGTTGTCATCAGTCGGTATGAATATGACACCACGGGAACACTTTTTCATGTTAATGCCACATGCACGGGTCACACACTCCTGAGCACTGACCTCTCGCTTTTTTGAGTATGCCTGCATGATTTCCCTCATTTCATCACATTCGTTGACGTGGTCTCTGTTGGAGTTCTCAATGACTGTTTTGAGGTACTCGGACATTCCACCTTCTTTCTTGGTTATGTACTCTGTGAGATACACAATGCATCCGTGTGCGTTCAGTATGTACTGTATGTCGATATTTGCATCCCAGGCATCAAGCAAAAACAGATTATATCCATTTACCCAGCAGTCTTTTGGGTCACGTTTCAGTATCACTGCACTGGATTTGTTCATGAGGTCGAGGCATCGTTCATACTCAATGTGTGTTAAATCGCATCGAGCCAGGAGCTGTCTAAACTCAGGGAGGCTGTTTGAGGTTCATTCAACAACAAGTTCAGTGGTCTGAGCTTTTCTTTTGCTAGTTCCACGAGCAGTGGATCAAATTCCTCATCAGGTCTCGTTATCATGGTGTCTCTGACAGGTGGTTTGGGAAATCCAAATCTGCATCCAGAGCTGCGAGTCTTGAAACATGTCTTTGAGTGGTTTTTGCTGTGCATTTGCAGTTCTGTGACTTGTTTGTACAGTTCAGGTTGTTTATGTGGGTCAGGCAGCTGAGCTGTGATGTATTTGGACACAAAATCCAACACCGTCTGATCATCATCCTCATCAAACACAGGTGCACCTTCTATCCAAACGAGGCAGTGAATGTGTGGGCTTCCTCTGTGCTGAAACTCAACTCTGTAAAAGTAGTCAACAACTGATTTATGTACTCTGGGACATTCTCTTGTTCATTTTCATGATCTGGCTCTCTTGACTCCAGCTCTTCAACACACTCCAACCTCACTACTTCAGATTCTGGTGCCAGATTACACCATTCATCAATCACACCTCTGTTCTGCTCATACTCTTCAACTGCATTCTCAATCTGCTCACTGTTTTTCTCATATTTGTCTCTGTAAATCTGATTGACATGAAACTTTGCACACATGTGCAGACAAGTCTCCTCTACAAAAAAGCCATCGGGAGTACCAAAGTCCGCCTGGCAAAATTTTCCGCCATCTTGGATTTTATGAAAAAAAGGAAGTTGCCCATTTCTCGGAAATCGTTGGTCCGATTTGGACGAAATTTGGTAGACATACTCTTTGGACCTAGCTGAGGGGGTGGTCCAAAAAGGTTTCGAAAATATGCATGTTATCAGAAGATATCGGCCAATGAACATTAGAGGGTGGGGCTACCAAAATGCAATTAGCATAACTCTATAACCTTTGCCCCTAAAATTACGAATCTCGAAACCTATGTTGGCATCGCTTGAAAGAACATGCATGTCAAGTTTCATCAAAATCGGGTAATGTTTGGCGCTGCCACAAATTTCCAAAAAGTGCCGTTTTTGGCCGTTTTTGTATGGAGCTATTACTGTTGCAATATTATTTGCAAATGCGTATCTCAATCTGTGTGTGTGTATTCAGATCTGTGTGTGTGTAATATGATCTGTGTGTGTGTATTCAGACCTGTGTGTGTGTAAAAAAAATCTGTGTCTGTATTCAGATTTGCAAGTGAAGACAAATCTGCAAGTGCATGCAAAGATCTGTGAATGTGAACACAGATCTGTAAGTGTACATAGATCTGTAAATGTGTAAACCGATCTGTAAATGCGTACATAGATCTGTAAATGTGTAAACCGATCTGTAAATGCGTACATAGATCTGTAAATGTCTGTCATCACTTACAACTCAGGCAGGAGCTCTCCATTGGCTGTGTTTTTACACGTGAATTTTGCAACACTTCTGCCGCGGCAGATCTGTGATCTGCAAATGTGTAGAAATGAGATTTGTCTGTGACCCCAGTGTTCCTTTGCCCTGAGCTCAGGCTCACAGGCTCACGCTGCCTGGCTGCAGTAGCAGTACTGCCTACACACCACCAGTCGGCGCGTAGCACCCAGTGATGATAAGCGTGTCACTTGGGGTCATTTCATCGCGCTCACGGTTGGCGTTGTGTCGAGTATGGTCGGGAGACAATGAATTCAAGAGTGTTCGCTGTAAGTACAAGTTCATGTTTCAACAGTAACTTAGTTGTCAGAAGTATTATTGCCTTCTTAAAATAAATTATCAGTAATGTTATTTGTGAACAAGTTACGTTTGCTCAGCTTGTGTGTGTCACTGAGCAAATATGTCAAGTAACGTTAGCACTAGAAGCTAGCTAAATTAACAGGTCCCATTAACGTTGGCTGAAAACGTTGTTGCCCACACAGGAGGGTGACTTGCATGTTATTTAGTTGTAAGCAGGGTGAAAGGGCGATTCCCTCTGTTAGCTGTGAACTCAGATTTGCGCCAAATGCTAATGTTTGTGTTACGTTACAACGTCTGAATTAGCGTAGTAACTTTATAGACGGGTTTCTTGTGTACAAACAATACTAGGTGCGCGCGCATCCAGGGGGCAAAAGACTGCAGCTCTGAGTGAACTGATGTCAATGCAGATGCTGTGTTGTTAGTAGGGCTGCAGCCGATATCCGAGTACTCGAGTACTTTCTTGGCTTGGGCGGTATCCGTGTGCCATTTCACTAGCCCTACTCGGATCCCCCCCGGCGGACGATCTGATGGGGGGAGCGGATAGCTGTTTAAACACATTAGCTAGCGTTAGCATGCTACCGTCACAATGCGACCTGCCCATCTATACCCGTCTATACAAGTCAGATCTGACCAATAACTCTAATGATGGGGGGATTTGGGGGTTAGTTACACTTTAAAAATGTCGCTATGAGTTAAAACTCGTGTTTGTCTTGTTTCCGTAGGATCAGAGTCCAGGCCCAGAGAAGGATGTGGAGAGTGTGGCCAGAAACCTGATCACACTCATCCAACAAAATCTTGGGGGCAGTAGTGATGAAAAAACATCTGCAAACCCCTCACCAAGAGCAGCCACTGTTTTCAGTCCTCCACACAGGACAGCCAACACTATGCAAACATCAGTGTCATCAGAAATGCAAAGGTAGTTTAATAGTTTAAAGTTGCAGTTCTGTACACACACACACACACACACATACCAGTGTTGGGCAAGTTACATACAAAATGTAATACATTATATATTATTAGTAACTGTCATTTGAAAGTAACTAGTTACATTACAATATTACTGTCTGTGAATTGTGATGCATTACACTACTTTTGAGTTATTTTAAACAAAATGGCCGCAGAAAAATCTGACTAGGCATTTAAAAAGCTAAGATGTAGATTATTGCAGCTGATTATTTACATTCAGTGGAGGGTGATGTGACATAATGACTGTGTAGGCCCCTAAAGCTACTAACACAGTTAAGGCTCATGGCGCAATACAATAAGTAACAATGACCGTCAGAATCATTCAAGCAGACAAAGGATCAAAGTCTGTAAGTTATGATAGAGATGCTGCAAATATTGCAAAGTCTAGGCCTGTTCATATGAAACATAATACAGCTAGAACCCACTATAATGTAACCTGCAGCCTTATGACATGACAACACACACCATCTCTTTTTCTTTTAGTGAAAATAATGGGCCAATGTCCATGGTGCAAACGTGGAATCTGTAGTGTTGTCATCTCTCAGCCTCAGCACATTTCAGCAACAGGAAATAGCTCTTATTATTACTCACGGCTTTTTCTCCTGTTGTCGGGACGTCTTGCATTGTCTCGCGAGTTGCGGTGTTGGTGAATTCTTTAAAACACCTAATTGTGTTAAAATGCATTGTAACGAGCATTACTTAGATTGTAACAGGTATAATATTACCGAACATTTATTAGTAATGCGTTATATTACTGCGTTACAGCAAATAGTAATACATTACTGTAATTACGTTACTTTTGTAACGCGTTACTCCCAACACTGACACACACACACTCACCCAAAAACACACAATTTGGAAATCTAATACACATTACATTGGAGTGGCCTTGTAGAGTTGTATCAGTAAATAGAACTGAGTGATACGTAAAAATATGACCCATGGTCCTTGTAAATATGGATAAATCCTTTATTGTTTGTCACAGATCGTTTCCAGGTCTTTTCAGGGGAAAGAGGAGGTTTGCAACTACACCACGGACCGTCACTTGCAAATTGCAGTGTTTCCAGTTTTATGTCCTTCCCTGTCCTGCAACTGTGACTCCAAAGGGAGATGAGGAGCTTAAGTTTTGCCAGGCAGGGCTAGGGATGAGAATGGTCTCATTGCCTGAGGATGCAGCTCATGATCAGGTCAGGTGCAGTAGTGTTTTATACCAGTGTTTTATCACTTTACTGTGTATTAGTCATAAATTCAGATGCAGTTTTCCATTGCATAACAGACTGTAATTTTATGGTATTTAAAAGACAGTAGACCTTGTGCAAGGACCACTATTATGAACAGCTTTGTATTAAGTGTGATTTAAGAGAACCTATCACATCTACCTTTGATTTTAATTTTTCTGTCACAAACAAATTGCCATGTACAGACAGTCTCCCTTTCCCAAGTGATTTTGTTCGGAATTATCTGTAATTGTATCACAGAAATAAACAGAAATTTGCAATAATGGGTGTAAATACAAAGTGATGCAGCCAATATTCACTTTGTACCAGCCCAGCCTCAAAAGGCCCTACAACACCTGTGTATTTCCTACTGTGACAAGCCAAAGTACAGTGTGAAAAAGACCTGTTGTGCAGCAACATATTAGGCTAATGACTGGTTGCCATATGCAAACCTACTCATGTACACATGGCAATCATCAAGTTGAAGTGATTTTAAGCAAACCTCAAAAAAGAAAGACATTAAATGAGTTTTGTCATCATCAATAGTAAGTTGACCATCAATGCTTGCCATGTTACTGTCTTTGTCTAGATATCTGAAGTACTTTACCGTGAGTACCCTAAACTCCAGAGCCTGAAAGGCTCCTGGATGTTTTACAAGGCTGCAGGTAAACACATCCACTGAAGTAATATATATCACTTTTGGTTTTTTAGACTTTGAAGTCTATTTTTCATACTGTGGTGCAATTGATGTTGTTCACATCAGAAACCTAAATATACATAAAGTTTGTCCAGTTTTATTTGGCAGCATTATTTTTTAAATTTCCAAGCCACTTTTTGTGCTTCCATTACATTTTTGTAATTTAGTCTTGCTGCACCCTAAGTCATGTCATTAGCAAACTTTAGTGTTGACTGTGATTTTTATGTTTCAGGGGGAAGTGGACGAAGGCGACTGACAGTTGTCAGCCCCCAGGTGGAAGGCTATACCACCGCTCAATTGAAGAGGGCATCAAATGGTGGAAAAAACATGCTATACATAGCCCCATTACAGAGTGAATTAGATGTTACCCCCCTTGCCACAAATGCCTCAGAATTTTCTAAAATGCCAAAGGCAACCTGTGGCAATTGTCAGGAGACAATGCCATTACAGCTTTTGGCCCTCCATGTTGAGGGTTGTACAGACAACAAAAACTGTGAAGTAAGTTGTGTTCTTACATTTCATTTGGCCTTCATGATGACATTGAGTATTTGAGTAACCTATTTTATTTGTTGTGTAACCAGGACCAGGACTCTAACTCAGACGTTGAGTGTGTGTCCGTGTATAACTCATCAGCTGATGATACTGATGCCGTCACGGCCACAAAATCCACATCCTCTAAAGATGTAAGTACATCTTCAGTAAAACTAGCTTGAAAATCCCACACTGACTTTCTTTCTTCTTAGTAATTATTGTTATTGGTTGTGGAGTTTGTGGAGTATGCTCTTTCCTGTTTTATATACAGAATCTGCTTATAGTCATCACATTTGTCTGGGTCAATTTGATCACTAAAGAGATTATTATTATCACCAAATTTTTATTTTTCTTCATTCATCATGTAGATTACCAACTCATTGGCATTTGTACAGTACATTTATTACATTAATATAAAGTAATGAAACAGACAGCTTCACTGAATTTTATTGACTATTTGAAATACAGTACAGCTGTTTCATTGGAAAATAAAATAACAGTGGTTTTAATGTGTACATCTTCATGTATGAGAAGACCCAAAATGATCACTGTAACCGTGATCACTACAATGGTTAACACTATTTCTCAATCTATATTTTTTCCCTGGTAATTATTTGATCATGGATCTGTCACACTCAGGCATACACTGACTCCAGTGTCTATCAACCTTTCTCTTGTTTCACAGCTGGAGAGCAGATAAACTTTTAACATTATTTTGGGGGGAAATAGTTGAATAACTATTCTTTTCTATTTTTTCTGTGAAGATGAACACATGTTCCACAACTGCATTGTCCTCTATGGTTTCCTGCCCCATCTGTAGCCAGTTGTATCCTATGCACAGTCTGGAGATGCATGCAAGTTTCTGTGGCGAGAGGTACTTGTCTAATGATTACTTATCACAGGTGTTAAGATAAAATAAAATTACCCTTTTCATCCTCAAAGGAAAATTTAAAAAATTGTGAGTATCAAGAATGTTTGCCGAACCCACTTTTTTTTTGGCAGCATCTTTGGTGTCAATGGGAATACTGTAACACCATCTCCACCAAGAACAGCAGCAAGCACATCAGGAGGTATGTCATTGGAAGGGAACATGTCCCACTCTGTCTTTCCAGCATGCACCTACATTTAAACTTATTGTGTTCTCTTTTTGATTTGTTGTAAAAATAGATTTACATACTACAGACATTTTCTTTGCCCTGTCAGATTGGAAGACTGTTGCAGATCCCAAGACAGCTGTTTGGCTATTCACCCAAGAGATGATGAACAATAAGAATGGTTCTCAAGAGAATCATTTCTCAGTGGACTTGAGGAAAGACCAGGAAGAACAGGACAGGTCCTATGTGAGCTTCTATAAGCGCAGAAATGTGGAGTGGGCGTCGCCACTGAGATGCACACTTGAAGGTGCGCTGTTTGTGAAAGTTAAAGGAACTAATAATTATTAATACATAATTTGGTTATTTTCTAAACTTGTTTCCACATTAGGGTATTGCTGTTTAATACTTAAATATGCCAAGTTGTGTCCATCTTTCCCATAGGTGATGCTGCTGTAGGACTTGGTGTTAACCGACATGTTATGTCAACCATGATGCTGAAGCTGAGAACTGGATTACAACTCAATCTTGGTCAGTGTTTACACAGCACTCCATTTCTAACATTTCAAATGTCCGAGCACTATAGGTATTGTTTGGGCTACTTTAAGCCAAAAATGCTGTCATAATTATCATTTTGAAATAGGAAACGGTGCAATCACAAAGATTTTCGAGGGTCAGTCAGATCACTTGGTGCCTGCCAACTCTGCTGTGATGGTGGAGAGTGAGCTGTTCCTGATGGCAGGGCGAATGATGGGGCATTGCTTCTTATATGGAGGTCCTGGTTTCCCTGGTCTCAGCCCAGCCATCACTCATGTGCTGTGTGGTGGTTGCATTGACACTGCCACAGTCATGATTGAAGACTGTCCTGATTTAGACATCCGTGAAACAATCCAGCTGGTAAGTTTAGCAACCTTGATTTTACTGCATATTGTTAGAGAAAGCCGTCACTTTGCCTTGTTCAACATTGTTAAAGCAAGGGCTATTAAGTTTGTGGAGAATTTCTGGAGCAATTCTACTTTCCAATTTTTTGCATCATGAGTAATTTAATATTCCTCTTAGATTTTGTAATATTCTTTGCATAGCCTTTCAAAATAGGCAAATCCTCTTTAGCCAATGATTACTAAAGAATATGTACGTGACCTAATAAACCTGACTCATGATGTAAAGTCACATTGTGATCTGTAATGTTCAGCAGGGATGTTACACTTAGGAAGTATAAAAGTAACACCATCAGTAAGATTTGTGCACCTGGAATATATTAAGACCTGTGTGACTTGCACTAATTGGACTGTCCTTTTCTTTCATTTTTTTTCTTTCTTCCTACCTCTTTTCCTGTCTGCCTTCCTTCATTCCTTCCTTCCTTCCTTCCTTCCTACCTTCCTACCTTCCTATCGGTCTCAAGCTGACAGAGAAATCTGCACTTGAAGATGAACAACGTGACCGTGTTGTCAGCCTTTGCATGGCGTGGGACCTTCCACTTCCAACTCTAAACAACATGAAGTGGCTCCATGACAAGCTGCTCCTGCATTCGGTAAATAATTTGGTGATATTGGTGTTTTTGTTTATAAACAAAAGAAATCTGGAGTATATCCAGATTTATAAGGCTGTTTTACACAGGTTCTGGGCCGATCAACTAAACAAGTGAAGCAATTGCGAAAGGGACTGAAGGAGACTGGCATTTGGCCAATTCTCTCCAATAGAGCAGATGTGGTAAAGCTGCTTTTCCCTTCTGAGAAAGAAGCTGAGATTACACCCCAGGTAGATGACATTATTTTTTGTACATTAATTATAAGTCCCATTCAGTATGACTAAGTCTTAAGACCATTCTCTGTCTTTGCAGATGATCCTTGCACACGTTACATGGCCCAAGCTGAATCCAGAATCTGATGATGATGAGGATGAAGATGATGTCTCTGTCGAGGCTGTGACTCGGGTCATGGCTTACTTCAGGACTTTTATTGAAAGTGGTGTGTTATTTCAACATTGCTTTTCCACAAATGCATTTAAGTTTTTCCATTGAATGACTCTCCCTTCCTTCCTTGTCTACCTTTTCTATTGAATGACACTTCATTATTAAACTGTGAAAATAAAAAATATGATGCCTGAGGAGAAAGCACATATCTCACAAGTGTGTATTGTCTTTATCAGCGACTTCGGAGCATCTGAAAAATCTACTGCGATTCTGGGTGGGCTGGGAGGTCCCACCCAAGGAGCTGATTGTGAAGGTGGCAAGTGGCCTTCTTCCCAGGGCCTTGACATGCTTTGAGACCATCAAGTTGCCTCACCATTACACAACCTACAGAGACTTTGAGTCCAACTTGGTTGCTGCCATTACAACCTGTGACACAGGGTTTGGTCTTGTTTAAACGCACAAAAAGAAATTCATCTTGAAGGTTCTTAGTGGTTCTAATGTTTTGTTATGAGTCCTGTCCTGATAATTTTGTATTCACTTCTGTAAACTCAAACTCTTACCAAGTACATTTGTGTTATCTCTAGTCAAAATGTCTAATTTCTAGTCAAAACAAATCTCATTACACTTTTAATAAGACATGTCATCTAAGAAGTTACTTGTTTCAAGCAAATTTTCACTTTTTGTAATAAGACAAAAATCTTGCTCCATTGGCAGATTTGTTTTGACTATAAATAACACAAATATACTTGGTAAGAGTTTGAGTGTACTGCAGTGAATTCCTTTTACACAGGGTTAGAGCAGTTCACAGTAAGTGATGTTTGTCAATGTGCAGTGTTTACAGTTAGTTCTTGATGTCTGTACTTCTAAAGCTGTTATCCTGGTCAAGTTCCTGCCATATTGCTAACTTGGGTGTAGCCAGTACAACTGCTCAAAATATTTCAAACCACAGAGAGCAGTAAATTGTCAGCTGTTAACCCTGTAAAGTTAACCGTTTTGCACTCTAAAAGGTTCGCACCATTTAAACCTCACATTAATTGTGATACTACCGGTGCTATTAATATTTTTATAGATTTTCTCTTGCCTTGTTCAACATTGGCAATAAAGTATATTAAGAACAGAAGTGTGGCTATTGTGATTTTGAGATACTGATATTTATTTATAACTTCCATAAATTAACATGCTAACACATTACCTAGGTGCAAATTTTCTTTTATCCTGAAGACAGTTGCCAGTTCTACAATGGGCAAGACTGTGGATATGATAGTTACTAGAGCTATAGGACTTTGGAGTAGCTTTCATTATGTTGCTACAAAAATTAGACCTTAATGTGGTAGTTGTTGAAAACTTACATTTTACAAAATAATTTAACAAATCTTGATTCCAATGAGGAATCCATTCATGATCTAATCAATCAAAAATATACAGTGTCAATATAATTTTAGGTCAAGAATACCAGTCGTGCTCTGCTTGGAACAATAATGTTTGTTAGATATGATTTTCCCACTAGAGAAAGTATAATTAACACATTAAAATCACATTTCTCTTGCCTTCATTAAAAAAATTCAAGAATCCATTCATAAGCAAAAATATTTTATTTCAAGTTACTGCCCCCTAAAATAAGATGAAGTATTAGTAGTATGACCAGTTTAGGATTAACTGATAATATCTCTGTTTCACGTTAAAATTAAAGTGAGGCTCTGTTACTGGCTTCCCAACACATTTTTAAAAAGAGATGAGAACAAGAGTGTGACAGAATTGAGCAAGCAAACCGAGACAATGAAGACGGAGAGCAGCTGTAAAAAAGAGGGAATGACAGAAACATTATTTTATTATTATATTGTAAAGCAGAAATGTAAAAAAAAAAAACACTCAGCAGATGACTTGGGCTGACTGTAGAAAAAGACGCCCTCTGCATTTCTTTTTCAGTGCAATATCCAACTCACACAGTGACAGTTGCCATCACATATGGTTAGCCTTGTCAATAGTACAGCAACATTACGTTTCTTGTGACAGTAACAATTAGTCAATAACAAAAATAATCGTTTGTTTTGTTGCAGACCTCATGAGAATTAGTCAGTTGGGTGTCAGACAGGCATATTGCTTATAGCTGACGGTTGATGATGCTCTGCACACATTCAACTGTGGCCATGTAAATGTCCATTCCATGACAATCAGAGGGGCCAAGAGGATCTATGGATCTTCTAAGCTGCTCCATCTCCACTTCATCCAGAGAATAATGAAGGACTGGAACATTGATACCTTGGCTGTTTTCACCTTGAATTCCACTGCACTCCCACTCAATATCTGGCACATGCAGCTCCTATAGAAAGAAACAACTTAAGGTGACAAAAAGCTGCACAATTATCTGAATGTTGCTCTGATAAATGAAAATATCTTTAAATTTTGAATTGCATCTGAATTTAAACAGTGGATAATCATGTTCGCGGTTGACATGATGAACCAGTATTGTACATACATTCCCGTTTTTGTAACTATTTCACCGTACCAATCTGTATCATAATACACACTGTGTGTGTATACACATATATATTCTTGTTTATACTGTATAGTGTGTGTATTTCGAGGTGTCCATATGCTGCAGTAACAAGAATTTCCCAGTATGGGATCAATAAAATCAATCTATCTACCTATTATTACATTGACATTAAGAGCAGAAATTTTCCCAACTGCTGCTACAACAGACTCAGAACTAAATTTTGAAAAATATAAAAAATATCTCAAATCTATACATTTAGTAATATTAGGTTGGTGGTACTACTGTGGGACAAAAAAAGTATTATATTTTACATACACTTGAGACATCAGGGTCTGGAACAGGACACAGCATTTGTCCCACTTCCCACAGTTGGTTGGGTGACAAGTTCTGTTCTGATCTCAATGGATGGTTGTCCCATCCATCACGGAACACATCAAGGGAGGCCTGGAGCCGTGGGATGAAGACATAATGGCAGCTGAACAAGTGGAGTTCATTTGACAGATCAAGATGTCCTTCGTCTTCTAAGTTGTGGAGAGCACTATAGAAGACATTTGTCACTGACATGTAGACATCTCTCCAAAGTCTCTCGATCCTGAAAAAATAGCAGAAATACCTAAGTAAATATAGGTTTTGATCCAATATTTCACCAAAAATCAAAGATTAGAGAAAAAGTCCAGAAACTGAAAACAGATTTGTGTATCAGAACTTTGTTTCTTCTTCTTTCCTCTCCCATTAATCATCTCACGACCCCTCAGATTTATCTGGTGACCCTTTGGAGGGGCCCGACCCCTAGGTTGGGAACCACTGGCCTAAACGTAAAGGATCTCAATACTTTGTCCCCCACTGGCGATAGTTTTTGTGTGGTGTTGGTGGTGATTGCAAGAATATCAGCAATGTTTTCTAAAGCATTGCTAGGTTGTCATAGGCGGATAAAACCACATCTTTAGTGAGTTATATTACATGACGAAATACATAGCTAATGGTTAATAGATGGCTGTCAAAGTAACCCAGGTGCTTTATGATATCTTGCAAGACATTGTAGGTGTTTCTGTGTAAATTGTGGTGGATGACGTGTTAAAAAATACCTTTGATTGTGAACACTCTTTCCAGAGATAAAACTCCCAATTCCAGTGCCCCGAATTGAGAACATGAGACGTGCTACACCAACATTTTCAACTCCTTGATCAGCTCTTATCCTGAAAAATGTACATAAAAACAACACAATTTTCATGGAATTCTGTGGAACACAAAAAATGTTATGTTATTCAAAGATCAATGCATAGCAATTAAGAAACATATTACATTTTTACAGCCAAGTTTTTTGGTCAGTAGTCAGTTGGACAGACACATTTTGATATTGATTGTCCGAATTAACTTGTTTACCTGTGCAACATAGGTTACCATATGAATAATCCTGGTTAAAAATGAGCCTGCCTCATGTGAAGTTATTAGTTGTGGGGCCGTATTCACACAATATCTTAAGCCTATAGTCACTCCTAACTGCAAGATTTAGGAGAAAATCCTAATAATAAGGTGTGTCGGCCCTACCTTAAGGACTCATACATTTTTGGTTTAAGAGTAAATCTTGAAACATTTTAACACTAAAAGAAGCTCTAATGCCTGTGAATAGTAAGAGGCAGCTGAGAGGACTCCTAAGTCACCTCAGAACCAAGACCTGCTCACAATCAGTCCTGATGAACATGATGTATCTCTGCCGTTTGTCCAAATTAAGAATCAAACCAAAATGAGCACAATTTGTTTGTATGTTTAGAGTACAACCACACCATTTAAACAAAGCTGGTTTTGTGACCAATGCTGGATTTTAAGGTGAATATAGTGCTATATGTATGACTACTATATAAAGTACTTGAGTGAATATTACTCTTAATTATTTTAAATGGCAGTTCATTCTTGAAACATGATGTCCCCCATTGAAAAGGGGTCAACCCTGGCCCTTTTTTTTTTAGTTTCGGCATTATTGTTTTTCTTTACTAAAATTGTCTCTCAGCAGCTTTGTGACAAGGTCTCAAGAGGAAATCTTACCTCTATAATCTTATTTACTGTGGCCCAAAAACTGTGATGCATACCGAAAACTCTACCATTACATCCCTAAATATGGCCCCTTATCTTGTACTTTTACTCTTAATGTGCTTGTGATGTAGACAATTAGAACTCTTGTTGCTGGGTCCAGTATATTGTTGTAGTTACTTAGCAATATTATCATGTACATTGTACCTCAGTGGGAAGCCGTACTTTTCCACAGACTCTTGGAAAAAGGCCAGGGTAGTAGATGACAGATTGTTATTTGCAGCTCCAAGGTACATTATCTGAAACAAAAAAGCCATAATTAAAAAATATATATAATGTAAAACATGTCTATAGCTGTGTCCAAAATCACTCCTGTATTAACTATTGCCTATAAAATCAACACTGATCTCTCAGTAGTGAATAGAGATTTCAGATAATTACTAAAAGTGTTGTGCAAAAATGTTTAATTTTCTGTTTTTTAAAGGTCCAGAATAGTGTGTAGGTTTTAGTTGTTTTGAGGAACTTTGGATGGAGCTGTGCCAAGTTTCAAAAATAAATAAAGTTATGTAACCAATTACTGTAACTGCCTTAACACTGCTTAATTATCATTATTGAGTGTCATTACTGACAGATGTGAAGCTGCCAGGTGCGTTGCATTGTGGGATTGTTAGCAGGAATTGGTGTGCCTGCTATGGACACCATGGCTGTGTCCAAAATAATTCCTTACTTATTAAACAGTGCTCTACATATTTTAGTGTCAAAAAGAAAGTCAATTAATCAATTATGTAGTGCCTTCTTAAAAGTAGAGCCTGATATGTACACAACAGTGATTATGTAAAATGGTAATGATTTGTATATGTCCAAAATGTCTATTTACTGCTCACTAATGAATAAACAACATAGTGTATATTATATAGGGAGTACTGAATGAGTGAATGGGACAGTGGTAGATTAATTGTTTAAGAAAATAATCGTTTTATCCAGCCCTAGATCGGGACATTCCTAATGGGCATCAATTTTGGAAAAAGCCTACCAAGGACATGCATCGATACTGACTGATTACATTACATCAAAACATTTATACATTTTACACAAACCCACCTTCCTGGAATATCCATCCACTCCGCCGAAAATAACAATGTTATATCTGTTGTGAGAACAACAAAAATGATTAAATGAATGAACATAACATGGAGAGATTGGGATGTAAAGACTTGATTAACATAGACTTGATACATTGTATGAATGCACAAAATCTTTCTTACCGAATCAGCTTGTGGTTCGTATCTATATGAACAAGAGACCGTGGGCATGGCACTGAATATGTGCGTCTCACAGTACACCCCATTGAGGTCAGTCTTGTCAGCACACCTATGGTGTCCACTCTGTGCATCGAAGCCCTTACACGCTCCCACTGAACCAGGCACCCTCTGGATTTAAGGGACCCTTTCATAATTCGGTACCCACAGTGTGGCATTGTCAACTTTATGTCTGCAACCATGGCATCCAACTCCTCATCTGTCATTTGACTATACAGTGAAGTCACTGACATGTTGTTTTCTGATAGTCTTCGGTGGACTGTACATCTCGACACTCCCAACAGGCTTGCAATGGTTGTGACAGATAAAGGTATTTCAAGAAGATGCTGAAGGTACTCAGGGCTAATATAAAGCTTTGGGCGCCCTGCATGATCTGCATCTATTTGCACCTGAAGATTTGGTTCCAAATTTTGGACATGCTCCCTTTCATCCCTGATCAACCTACACAGTTCGGATAGTGTGTCCATGATGCATACTGGAATGTCAATGCTACTTGAAATGGCACTACAGAACACCAGGTCTTGAGTACAAACAAATTCCATGCAGTCCAAATCCAGTGGCCTGTGATTTAAAACATGTAGCAGCCGAGAATGTAGCCTCTCAAGGATGTAGCGACGAAGCAGAACCTGCCAAAGAGAAATAATTTGCCATTAATTTAACCAACAGCCTATTCCTCACAGACAGTCTGACAATTCATGGAGAAATGTGAAGTGTGCTAATGACTGATAGCGGACACACAGCTGTCAATTTAGAATGATTCTGATTCACTAACATAACAACAGTGGTGAGAACAAAATTGGCCAGAAACATTTCCACACACAAATTAGTGATTGAGGCCCATTGTCTTGTAAAGTGCAACAATCTGTATAGAAACACATATGATCATGAAACATTTGATAAAACACCTGTAGCAGTAACCATAATTAAGTAAATGTGTGTCATGAATCATGAGTGATGAATAACACTGTGCCATTTAAAATTGACAAATGATGTCACAATGATACAAAATACGGTCACACTGAGCCTATGGACTAGTATTGCAACTTACATTGCGCCTTCACCTAAAAGAAGGAGGGAAACAAGCTAACAGCTAGTAATAATGAACAGCTCTGTGCATTGGTTGAAATAAATAGTTTTTCAGTAGCGGGCTTTTGAGAAGCTCTTTTAGTTGTTTCGGTCGCTTCTGTAATTATCACTGTTGTGCTAGTTACTGAAAAATAGTAACTAGTTACAGTTACTAGTTACTCCATTAAAAAAGTAACTCAGTTAGTAACTCAGTTACTTAAACGAAAAAGTAATGCGTTACTAAGAAAGTAACTTTTTTCGTTACTTTAAAACGTGTTTTTCCCAATGCTCCCATTAAATAAAGGTTGATTGAATTCCCCTCTAACCCTTTCAGTTCTGTACTGATGCTGATGAAAAAACATCTGCTTTTATCTGTAAAATGTTACCATCATCATTGCATGTTGGCTCCAGCAGCAGTTTGACCTAACAGAACTGCAAAAAAATCTTGAGGCTACGTCTTGACCGAGTTACATTCAAGAACCTGTTTTCAATGACGGAACATTTCACTCAAGCGGTAATTTTTATCGATCGATCAGCTGTGTTTACACAGAGCGATCAGCTGTGTTTACACAGAGCGCTCTGTGTTTACCGTTTCAGGTGTCATAGTTGGAGTCCGTCTGTCCACTCCGCTGCTGTTCGGGTGGAGTGGGTGCTTGCTGCTCGCTGTGACTCTGGAGCTGTGTCCCAGCTGCAGCCTGAACTGACACACAGCTTTGGACTCGGATGCTGCGTTAGCTAATGCTACCTTAGCTCGCCATCATGCCGTGCTCTGACCTATGGCTCTGACCTGTCTCGTCCTCTTCATGGAGCGTGTTTGTAGGACGCTAGAGGGCACCGAGTGCTTTGTTGTGCTCTGTCTTTCAATTCAATGAAACTTTATTGATCGCTTTGTTATGGGAACTGTGTGCCGTTGTAAAACCTCACCAGAACGAACGGAAAAGAACGGAGTAACGCAGCGTTCGGTAACGGAAACGGAGTTACTGATTTTAAAAAAGCAACGCGTTACGTTATTAGTTACTGAAAAAAGTAACGCGTTACTAATAACGCGTTACTACCCAACACTGGTAATTATATTATGCGGGCTGATTTTAAATTGCGTTTGCTTAAGAAAAAACAAACGTTCACTTACCCATGGGTTGTTAGAAGATCCAAACGACTCATTAACAGCAGCCATCTGACACATGCAAGTCACCCTCCTGTGTGGGCAACAACGTTTTCAGCCAACGTTAATGTGACCTGTTAATTTAGCTAGCTTCTAGTGCTAACGTTACTTGACATATTTGCTCAGTGACACACACAAGCTGAGCAAACGTAACTTGTTCACAAATAACATTACTGATAATTTATTTTAAGAAGGCAATAATACTTCTGACAACTAAGTTACTGTTGAAACATGAACTTGTACTTACAGCGAACACTCTTGAATTCATTGCCTCCCGACCATACTCGACACAACGCCAACCGTGAGCGCGATGAAATGACCCCAAGTGACACGCTTATCATCACTGGGTGCTACGCGCCGACTGGTGGTGTGTAGGCGGTACTGCTACTGCAGCCAGGCAGCGTGAGCCTGTGAGCCTGAGCTCAGGGCAAAGGAACACTGGGGTCACAGACAAATCTCATTTCTACACATTTGCAGATCACAGATCTGCCGCGGCAGAAGTGTTGCAAAATTCACGTGTAAAAACACAGCCAATGGAGAGCTCCTGCCTGAGTTGTAAGTGATGACAGACATTTACAGATCTATGTACGCATTTACAGATCGGTTTACACATTTACAGATCTATGTACGCATTTACAGATCGGTTTACACATTTACAGATCTATGTACACTTACAGATCTGTGTTCACATTCACAGATCTTTGCATGCACTTGCAGATTTGTCTTCACTTGCAAATCTGAATACAGACACAGATTTTTTTTACACACACACAGGTCTGAATACACACACACAGATCTGAATACACACACACAGATCATATTACACACACACAGATCTGAATACACACACACAGATTGAGATACGCATTTGCAAATAATATTGCAACAGTAATAGCTCCATAGTTTCCGTGCTGTGGCCAGGGCGGAAACCAGACTGACATTTTTCAAACATGTTGTTTGTTTGAAGGTGGTCGTGAAGTTGGGCAGCAACTACCTTTTCCAGCACTTTTGAAAGGAACGGAAGATTTGAGATTGGTCTGTAGTTAGCAAGCACTTCCGGGTCAAGGCTGGGTTTTTTAAGGAGTGGCTTAATGACTGCAGTTTTCAGGACAGATGGGATGTGGCCAGTCTGGAGGGAGTTTATGATTTTAGTAATCATGGGACTTATGGCAGAGGTGTGTGTTTTTATCAAAGCTGAAGGGAATGGGTCGAGGGCACAGGTAGAGGGTTTCATCTTCCTCATGATTTCCTCAGCCTCACGCTGTGTGATGTCCTGGAAGCAGCAGAGAGGCTGGGTCGTCCCAGGCTGAGGGCTGACAGTTGGGATTGTGGGGGCAGAGCGGGTGGAGAGGATGGCACGGATGTTATCTACCTTTGCCCTGAAGAAAAAGATGAAGTTGTTGCACTGCTCCTGTGTTGTGTCTAGTTTCAGGGGGATTTGAGGTTTGAGAAGGTTATTGACAGTGGAAAAAAGTCTTTTGGAGTTTCCAGAGCTATTCTTGATGAGATTGGAGAAGAAGCGAGACCGTGTATCACTGAGGGATTTTGAGTAGGCCTTCTGATGTTCCCGATAGGCTGCTTTGTGCACTGTGAGACCTGAAACCTTGAAACGCCGTTCGAGGACACGTCCTGCTCTCTTCATTTCCCGCAGCTGGCTGGTATACCAGGGGACTGAATGGGTGAAGGTAACTGTTCTGGTTTTGACAGGGGCATGGAGATCCAGGAGACTGCTGAGTGATGCGTTCAAGGTGTCAAGGAGATGCAGAAACTCAGAAGCAGGGTGGCAGGAGGGAGTGTCAACATGAATGTTGAAGTCACCAAGTATTATAATATTAGCTGAGGTTGTGCAGAGTGTGGTGAGGAGGTCATGTATCTCTGGGATGAAAGCTGAGTTAGGTTTGGGGGGCCTATAGACCAAGAGTATTGTAAATGAGCAAGGGGGTTTGCATTTAAATGCAAGGCATTCAAATGAAGCGTATGCAGGCAGGGGCAGGGGAGACAAATCAAAATTGCTTCGGTATACCACAGCTAAGCCACCACCACGCCCAGTGCAGCTGGCTTTTTCCAGGTAACTATAGCCAGGAGGACAAGCTTCATTCAAGGCAGAATAGACCTCAGGTTGTTGCCATGTCTCTGTGAGGCACATGAAGTCAATCTGTTTGTCAGCAATGTGGTCCTGAATGAAGGAGGATTTATTGTTCAGAGATTGTGTGTTAAAAAGTTCAACTTTGACTTTTGTTGAGGAGGTGGTGTGACGCTGAAGAGGGCGGAGTATACTGGAATCAGCTCCCCGTTTATTGTCCTGCTTGGTGTGTGACCGTCTCGCGGTGTTTCCTGCGAGACTACGGCACGTACTACAGCCCGAGGCGGTAGCGCTCTGATGACGTGTCAGATGTGCGACAGACGTCCAGATGGAAGGAATGTAACGGTCATGCCGCCAGTGGTAAACAAACTTTTTCCGACAGCTTTTGTGGATATAGCGGGGCCAACTCAGGAGTCCGAGTTCCTTGATGGTGAGGGGGATTCCATATCCAGGGGAGATTGTGGATTTGATTCGGAGGAGTTGGGCGGCGGAATAAGTGAGTGTCATGCTGTCCAAGGGAAGATGTTGTGTAGCCTCACTAGCCGCTAGCCACAGCAACGCCAGCACCAGCCACCTGCCTGCTAGTGTCCCTTTGCTGGTGGTCGATCCTCCATCTGGTGTACCTTATCCAAAACTATCCTGAGAGCTTTGATCCATCCTCGCCCCAGTAAGCTGGTCCCTGAACCTCTTACGACCACCAGCGCTAACCTCTTAACCTAACATTGGTACTGCATGACCACCATATGTTTTCAGTTTTACTTTGCACTGGAGTAGCCTTGGTATTTTACTTCCTCTGAATAACTTTTTAAATGTTTTCTCTGACATTATTGTGTAGCCACAGCCTGTGTCTACTTCATAGGTTACATCCTGCCCATTTACCTTTAACACTTGTCTTATCGGTTCCTCTCTGGGAATGACTATTTCTTCCTGCATGTTGTTTACGTCACAATCGTTATCTTTTATGTGGTAAACAGTGCAAACATCCTCCTCACTATCCTCCTCTTCCTCCTGCACAAAGTTTGCTCTTTTGTTAAACTTCCCTGTCTCCCCTTGTACGTGCGTAGTCTTCTGTCTCCCCATGCCTTTCATCTTGCAGGCCCTTTTTATGTGTCCCACTTTCCCACAGTTATGACACCTTTCTTTGGCAAACCTGCAGTCCATCGCCAAGTGGTTGTCTCCCTTGCATCTGTAGCATGTCCTCACTTCCTGCTGAGTCTTGGTGCGCACATCGCCCATTTTGTGCACTGACCCCGCCACCCGGCTCCATTTCGCCTGCTCTTTGGCTCCCTGTAAATCCAGAATGTCTCTATTTGCGGCCTCCATCGCCTGCACCATCTTCAGCGACTTGCCGAAGGTTAAGCTGTCCTCCGACAGTAGCCTCCGCTGAATGCCGTCATCATTTATGCCGCACACAAGTCGGTCCCTCAACATCACAGTCAGTGTGTCACCAAAGTTACAGTTGTGTGCGAGTTTCCTCAACTCCACGTAATCACCAACACTTTCATCCGACAGTCTGTTCCTCGTATTAAATTTCCACCTCTGCATTATCTCGCTGGTCTTGGGGTGGTAATGATCTTTCAACAACTTCACCAGCTCCCCGTAGGAGCGATCTCCCGGTTTAACCGGGCTCAGCAGGTTCCTCATCAGAGCATAGGTCTGCACCCCCACGCTGCTCAGCAGTACAGCTCTTCTCCGGTCTACGTCCTGTATGTCGTTAGCCACAAAAAAGTGTTCCAAAACTTCACAATATTCTTCCCATGTCTACGAAGCGCTGTCAAATGGTGCTACCGCGCCCACCATGGCGGCCGCCAATTTCCTCGCCCCTCGCCCAAGTCCGCAGACACGACAGGGCCCTGACTCGCGTACTCACTCAGCAGCTCGGCGCTTGACGTCTCTGCGCTTTCATCCTCGTCGCCATACGTGGTATCTTGCATACCAAGCAAAAAGACAAGAGAATGCGTTCAACTTTAGAATGGCTTTATTGAAAGCATGGAACAGACATGACCTTCCAGAAGGCAACAGCCTCTTCTTCTATATGCCCGGTCCTCTCCATTAATGCGTTAGGGGAGGTTCAGTGCAAGATCCGTCACTTGACAACCCGATGACAGAAGCAGCGCCGCCGCTCCCACCACATGCATCACGCGCTGTGCGTGCGTATCATAATAACAACAATGCCGATATTATAAAAAACAGGAGAGAGAGAGGGAGATGTTTTGGTCCGAGAGGCTGAGTTTCCGCCAGCTGTGATTCGTATTGAATGAATGGACTTTATTTACGCCTTGCGCTGAAAGTAGACCAGGTCGGAGCTGGCGAGCTTTCAGCGCAGTCTCGGCGAGGCTTTTTGCCACGAAACTTCCACTACGCTAAGCTGAATCTGTGACGCCTCCCCCTGCTGCGCCGACACACCCATCTTGGTGCAGGCGATCCACCAAACTGCCAAACTGACCGTGCGCAAGGCTGCGCGGGTCGAAACTTGCATTGCGCCGGCTCCGCCACCCTGCGCCGCCCTGCGCTGCACCACGAAACTAGGGCCCTTATTGTTTTCCACGAGCTTAGGGTGAGATTTCCTAGGCAGGGTCAGGTTCAACTAACGGGATCGATGGGTTGACTAGCCTGCATTGAACAGTTTTGTTTGATTTCTATTCTTCTTTCCTATTAAACTTTAAAGTACTATAGGTTAGATTTACTAGATGTGCTATGTATAACTCTGTTTTGATTCACTGTACTTTCCCAATTGGACGGGAGTACCATAGGGCAGTCGCCTGTAGGCAGAGGGGCCGTGAGAGAGTTTCCCTGTCCGAATGTAAAGATGGATACTGAAGTTGCTAAGAAACTGCCTGACAGGGTTTTCGCTCTTACACTCCACAAAATTTAACTAATGAGTATGCTTGAGATAAGCATAAACAGGAGGGAATGTTATAAGAATTTTGTATAATGTCATGTCTTAAAGTTTTCTTTGTTCAGGTTACAGCTTTATGTGTTGAACTGTTTATTACTTTAGTATCCCCATGGCTGACCTAAATGTTATCAGAGGCCTGGTAGTCATAATGTCTTGTTCTGCATGAAGATTAACTGTCAATGACGCATTATCTGTGCCTTTAAAAGACTCAAGTCACAACAGTGATTTGAGCACTTTCTCTGTAGCAGCCTCGCACATTGTTGCATTGTAACTGCTCCTCTTGTACAAGATTAAAGTCAGACGTCGACTTTACTTCTGTCTCTGATCTCCTCCTTGGGTGAATTCATTAGCTTACGGACAAATTATTTTAACACAACACGGCTGGGTATTGTGTTCCATAGGATGTTTGCTATTGTAACTCTCTGATTTACTAAGACCACTTAAAATAAACACTGTGTTCTAATTCGTCTCAAGGAGCGAGGGAAGGTAGGTATGTAGTAAACGCAAGTACGTTTATTCTCACAACATCAAAATCAAGTTGAAATCAGTTGAGATTCAAAATCCCCAATGGAATCAAAAATTAAAAAAATAATGAACAAAGACAAAATAAATTGTCATCTCAGCTTGTAGCTGTTCTGATATCAAAGTTCAATATGTCCAGTCAAAGTTCAGGTGAATCCATATTCGTGTCAGTCCAAGTGTTTTCAGTGTATGTCTGTGTGTTTGCTGCCCGGGTAGTATGTGTGTTATGAATGGTTACTACGCAGCTCAGGCTCAACGTGCGTGTGACTCTCCATGCAGCGATGAAGGTGGAGGATGTGGTGCCTTCGACCCCTGCACGCCTCGGACGGAAGACCCGGTTGAAATCACCGCTGATAACTCGATGCAGATCCAGCACTCTGCAACCAACAACAAATATCACCAGCAGTCATGAATTTCTGTACAGAATTATATCTATCTTCTTTTACTCGAATGTAATCAGCAATACTGCCCACAAAATAATAAGTAACTGTAGCATGAGATATTAAAACCTTGACACAGACACATTAATGGTGACTCCATTAATGTTTCTTTTTAACAGTACTGTATGAATCATGTTACACAAATCAATTCTAATCTCCTTTCAATCATGTTTCTCATCTACATTCACAAAATACATCTTTCATCAATTCAAAAATGAATTTAAACACACAATTTACATTACAAAAATCAGCGAAAACCTGTGTGCACATATGCCGCTTTAGCACACACTGAGCCCCAATTGGTTTTATGGCATAAGTGTTTAACATCCCACATTCATAAACAACTAAAAATTCACATCTCATTAGCCTTTAGCAACTTAGCATCGTAGCATATCGCTATAACACAGTACAACAACTCACCGGAGTCCTTGGTTAGAACACACGAGTTGAGAAACCCTTTTGATTTTGATTTCTTTATTTTCAATACAGTTCTCTTGTAACCTTTGTATTATTCTGTAACGTCTTTTTGTCACCATATTCTTCAATGAACAGCACACTCCACACCATGGCGACACCACTGACTTAACCACACTTCATAACACCGAAGGCACGCTGTTTCAGCACGCTATTTCAGCAAGCTGTTTCACATCAGCTCCTTGTTTAAGTAATGTAGACCACGCACAGCGGTTCATTTTGTGTTCTGTATCTATCGGATGGCGTTACGTCCCAATATGGATAAGGGAGTAACAATTGATGTAAATGCACAGAAGGACAGAGGCCAGCTGCTTGTTGCCAAAATATAAGTCCAATTCATTAATTAATAAAACAAAGAAACAGTAGAGTGCACACACACACACAACACACACACACACACACACACAACACAGCTTGCAGGTCTCCAGGTATTTGTAAAGGTCCTGGACATCTGCTATGTTGCCTTCTGTTAGTTCCGGATACCATCCAGATACCACCATTGGGTACCATCCGACCACACTTATTTAGCACAGATGACTTTCTGATGCCGTTGTAGATCCTGGTGATGTGGATCAGTGAGTCAATGCTCATTCCTAGCATACAGCTCCATTTCATCCATGTAGAGGAAGTGGCTGATGGTTACTCCACTTTGGAACTGGTATCATAGCCATGTGTGTGGCATCGGGTCAATCCAGGCCATGCACAGGTTGGGTTGTCTGATCAAACCGTAGTGACTGCTTATCTAGCAGACATCCATCTTGAGAGAAGGACAAGATAAACCCCCCTTTTGATGGTTGGCTCTTCAATGGGGACTTAAATATAGCTGAGGAAAGTTATTTTGTAGCATAATCTTGACTAAAACAAACAGATGCCATTCAAATACACTTGATTATCCATGCCATTCCTCAACCACATGCACAGAGCACACTGCTTAGTGCATGGCTATTGAGACCACACCCCCTACTGGCACTGTGCATGCCTCCATCACATGTAGAGAAGATCACTAGAAGACTGGACCACATTTTTAAGCCTGAAGCGCAAAGACTATTGAAGGCACACATTTGAGCTTCTGGACTAAACAAAGTGAAGTAAGTTTTGATGCTATTATGGAGAAATGGGTTTGAAAAAAGCATCCCCCCCCCCACACACACACACACCCCTCCCCTCTGTATCGTTCGAGCTCGTATCGCTCTCACCTCCCTCTTATTTTATAAATCTGAATAAATAAATAAATATGAATCTGTCTTTATTTTAGATCGTCAGACCGAAGATTTTCGAGAGCTTGTGGGCGGCGGCCCTCTGTCTCTCGAAATTCGCCGCTCCGCGACTTCTTACATAGACAATGAATGGGAACATTCCATTCCATTTTTGAATGAGTGGGGTTGGGAGTATTGAACCTAACATTCCTGTTTTTGACTTCACCCATGAAACAACTAATTAAAACATGTTCTGTTCTACTTTCAAATAAATCTGTTGAAATATCTGTTGAAAACATTTTGTATGGATGTTTTCTTATGACTTCTGTTCATATTTATGCTTGGATATAATATATTCCCAGTTAGTTCCCCTAAATTCCCATTCATTCCCATAATTCCCATTATTCCCATGGAGAGTTTCCAAATATGGAATATTTCCAAAATTCCCAAGCTTAAGTTCCCGTGGAAATTTACCGGGAATTTTCCGCCCCTTTGCAACCCTAGTCACATGACCAATGAAAACAGTTTTAGTACTGTGAGTAGTGGAAACAAATGTTACGAAACAAGAACAGTTAGTACTTTATTTATAAAACAGTAACAGAAATATATGAGGCCACATCAAAGATGCAATTTTGTTTGAGTACAGGACATATCTGATTTCTATGGACAGCCTTTAAAAAGCAGTCCATTGAAATACAATTCAATTTCACATGTAGCCTTTGACTGATGTCTGCCTAGACTCAGACTAGCAAACAGGTTTAATCAGCAGGAGCTCCTGACAGTAAAGCCACTCCTGGACACATCAACATGAACATGCAGTATGAAGCCACAGAATCCCTTTCAATGCCTCATTCTTTTGCCTTCTGTTGACGAGTAAGGGCACAAGGATGGACAAAGGGACACTGTTGTGTTTATGTTTTTGTTTTACTTTTTGCTCAACGGTAACCCTTGTGGCAGATGGCACCAAGTGAGAAATTCAGACCAGCTCCAGATTGTCTTTTCCAAGCTAACAAGTCCTCCCATACATGCAATCCATGGAGAGAGTGCGTTACGGAATGCTGATTTGATGAGAATGTTTAGTTCTGTCTGCATGAATATGTCAAATTTGTAAGTCCAGTTGTAATACCAGTCTAATGCCTCTGGCCATTTGCAGAGATTTCCTGCTTGCAACACATTTGTGTGCATACGTAGCATATAAAGTACTATAGTAGAACTCAGCCTACCTTTCTGGCTCTGAGATGGACATGGAGGCAAAACGAGGTGGCAATGAGTGGGTGCAGCTTCAATTGAGCTGCAGCTTTGGGAACAGGTGAGATGAGTTGGGCTGATGAGATGGGCGTGAATGCACATAGGTAAGGGAGTGGAAAACGACTGGGCAGCAGACTGGGAAACACCAGGGGCCTCATTTATAAAACTGTGCGTAGGATCCTTACCAAAAGTGTACGTACGCCCAAAAGCCAAAGTTTGCGTGTGCCAAAAAAAAATCAGATTTATAAAACTGTGCGCACACAAGCTGTACGCAATGTTCCCTTTATAAATCACAGGATCACCTACAAGTGTGCGTACCTGAATCCCGCCCTGTACACGCCCACATTTTACTATGTTAATGAGCCGGCATGCGATCGTTTCCGTGTGGTGAATCACAGCGACAGGTCAGGAAAAAAGCGAAGAAATGTTACTTTTCAATAAAGGAGAAAGAGACACTTGTTGGGGAGGTGGAGGACCGGAAAATAATTTAATTTAGTGGCCACAGCAGCGGGATCACGAATAAAAAGACGGAGTGCGAGTGGCAACACATTGCTGCTGCAGTCAACAGCGTCAGTGGGACGGAGCGGACGGTGATCTGAAGGTAAGTGACATCTTTCCGCTCCTAACATGTATTTAATGTATTGCTAGAGTATTTGAGGAAGTTTGATTTTGATGTGACTTTGACGGGGATTGTGTCCGAAAAGGAGGGAGACACAGACGCGTCTGAGACCAGAGGGATAAGTGTGAACAGATTTTAAACTTTTATTGTATATAAAACAAAACGTTAATTGTTTTTGTCCTTCCAGAGTCTGCAGCGTTGGGCTCAGAGGAGGATGACGGTGAGGAGGGTGATGTGAGGAGGGTGACGGTAACGGGCCCTCGGCACAGCGTCCGGGTCCGGTGCAAAGCAGCAGCGCATCCCGGGCGCATGGCACATCAAGCGGTCGGGTGCTCACTGACTCCGTCCTGCAACTTCAGCGAGACACAATCACCGCCATCAACAACGTTGCAGATGAGCTACGGCAAACGCGCACTGTGATTAATAAAATAATACGTTTACAATGAACATTGATTGTTGTGTTCCTCATATTACAAACGCATAACATCCTCATGGATTCTTGCGCCCTGTTGACACCTCTCCAGTCGGGCAGGGGGCCGAGGCTCGGGGTCATCGATAAATTTGCGCTCTCCACGCTCCACGACTGAGCGTTCACGAGCGTGCCACTCATTATAGCGCATTTCCTCTGCGCTCTGGTGGTTTAAAAACGAGGATAAGTGTAACAATTATACGATGGCTTAATGGCTGTATGTATGTGTGTTGATGATATATGCTTCAGAATTGCCTTCAACCCCCAATAATCCACTATTTCATTTCATCTGTATTACATCACAAACTTGTTTTTAAATGTGCCTGCTTTTAAACCGTCTTATAACTGCATATTACATCTTTTTAACCATTTTAACTTCACAGTATATCTTTTTAACCCAACTTATTTCTTAAGAATAGCCTGCTTGTTTTTAATGCACGCACTTGTAGCCTGCCTGTTTTTAATAGTACTTGTTTTAATTGTATTGATTTAAAAATATATATATATATTTTTATTGTATGCAAAGTGTCTTTGAGAATCTTTTAAAAGCGCTATACAAATAAAATGTAATTGTAATCTAATGGAAGGTATTTATTTAATACTGCATTACATGCATTTGGGCCGTCTCCTCCTCCTGCGGTGACACAGCGCTGATTCAATATTTCAAAATGATTTTGATTTAAGATACAAGTCAGAATTTAAAAGAAGGTGTTAATATGAAAAAAAAACGATCACTCATTAAAAGCGTCAAAAACATTGCTGGAGTTCATCATGATAACGCAGATCTAACGTATGATATGGAGTGTAATTAAATGTGTGTGAGTCATCAAAAATATATAGTTCTTCTCACGTTTACTGCTGATTCCCTTCCAGTCTCAGAATGTGAGTACCGGTACGCATGCCTCAGAGTTTGCTTACGGGTACGCACACTTTCCCATCAAGTTTGGTTTTTATAGATCACAACATTTGCGTGGAAAGTGGCGTACGCACGTTTCCAGCCCCGTTTTGTGCGTACGCAAGCTTTATAAATGAGGCCCCAGTATTTTACAGTTTTACATATGGAGAACTAATTTATAAGCTCACTCTCTTTTTACTTTCTACACAAGGAACAAATGTTCCCATTGCTGCATCCTATTGGCCAAATGTTATCTGGCTGCTTCTGATTGGACTTTTTTAAAATAAAAAACAAGCGTCTATGAGATACTGCTCAAGGTTGCTTTAGGATCCGCAATTCAATTTCGAGAAGAAGATACTTAACAACATGTCCGAGTATGAATATGAATATGACATTTTTTGGCTCGACTGCTGAGCCGTATCAGTACGAGCCTGAGCTGTCAATCACAACAGAGCCGAGAGAGCCGTGGAGCCGAATGTTAATCTGCCTGGAAAAATAGTTTCTTAAGTTTCTCCTGACCTGAATTTCAAAATCTAATTTTAGCTGGAAAGGAGCTTTTAATGATGAGGTGAGTTTCAGATAACCTTGACAAACAGTTTCAGGTAACTTCTGTAACGTTTATTGTATATGGACAAAACTTTAAAAGAAAACTATCTCATAATATCTAAAAAATAAAGCAATTTTGGTAATCATGCTAGAGATGTAAAGTATGTTAACTCAGTGGCCAATGTTGGCAGTGGAAAATGACATTGACTAAACACTGGTATGGTCCCATCAGAAGACACAATGATTTGGTAATACAACTACATTTTTTATGCCTTAAGGCATTTCTGTAACTTAATTTTCAACTTCTTAGGCCACGTTTACACAAAAGGGAAAATGCAGATATTTCCATGTGGTTTGGCCTCTCATTTATACGAAAACCCCGTAAACTATTATTTCTAAAAACTCCAGCCAAAGTGGAGATTTCTGATAATGCCCGTTATGTGTTGTTGTGTCAACTGGGAGAAACAGGATTTTAGGTTCTCAAGCGTCACATTATGCGCCAGAAAATTCTTAACGTCATGTGAGCACCCTGTGTTGGCTATCATGGATGCTGTTAAGGTGGTACTCATTTTTACATTTGTGCAAACGCTTTTGGCCTGTTTGCATTTGCAAATACAACTGCTATACTCTATCAATATATTGTTTTGAAAGGAACAGGAAGTCGCTTGTGTTATTCGCTATTGAGGATTCCGATTGGCCTGCATGGCTTTATCCTTCTCCCTACACTGCCACCCATAGTTTTGGCATAGTTAATAGTCAACGGCGTATTTATGCGGGTTTATGTAAATGACAACTTTTTTGAAACGGAGGGGGGAATTATTCGCTTCTCTAAATACCCTGCTATGTATAAACGTGGCCTTAATGCGGTCAACATCGGCTGCTACCGCTACCGCTGGGGCCTGTACTACGAAGCAGGATTTGTGCTTAGCGAGGTAACTTAAGCGTTAACTCTGGGTTTTCCGTCCTACGACGCTGGTTCACGTCTTACCGGGGTAGAACGCCATGGTAACTTACGCTGTGGAGCTAACCTGCTCCGGAGCAGGTTATGTTCCTGATAAGAGATCAACATGGAGAAACACACCGCCTACTGACCAATCAGCTTTGTGCGTATATATAAAAAAAAAAGAAGCTCGGTGGTTCGTGAGAGGGTCTCTTAGGAGAACTATAGAGTGTACAGAGACCGGCAAAACCCTTTTTCTGTCCGTGACAATGTTTTATATGAGAGATAGAGATTCTCATCGGAGGGAAAGACTTTTCTTTGTCAGGGTACAGCCTACTGACCACTTTGAATTATGTTTTTATATTTATTTGATTTGCTCCCAAGTCCGTTTTACACTGCCAGGATTGCAGCTGAAAGATTGAGGCTGATATTGTCATAAACCACGTTATAAGAATACATCCAAGCAACACATCCATCATTTTAAAGTTATATGTTTGGCCTTTTATTGCGGAAGGACATCGTAAGAGTTAAAGGGACGAGAGAGAGCGACGACATGATTTAAAAGATGTCCGAAAGGCACATTCGAACCGGGCCGCTGCAAGGAACCTCGTCACATGGGGCGGTAACGCTACCACTAAGCTATCAGCAATGTTGAATATATTATTCAATCAGTCAGATCTACTAGTGCCCTTATGATGGAGCAGTCATATTATACTACTACTAATACTATTACTACGACTTCCGCATTCACACAGTCGGTGAGTTTTTGCCAGCTGTCCTTTGCTCCTGAGGTTTGCTCCTCGTATGTGAAATACGCCGCTCCGCTGCCGTAGACTGATCCATGTATGTGATTGGTCAAATGCTGCAAACGCCGCCACTTTCATGTGCATGCGCTCATAGCTGGACAGGTAAAACCTGGGTTGACTTAACGAGTTGATAACCAGCTTCGTGTGAACGCTTATCTCCGATTGCCTTTGTTAGGGTTACTTAAGCTGGATCTCTGAAAGATACCCTAGGTATGTTGAACTTGCTTCGTAGTACAGGCCCCTGTTCTGAATGAAACCCTACACACATCACAAAAGAGACGCAACATCAGCCATTTATTTTATTTGCCTGCCAAAAGGCCCACTAGATGGCAGTATTGGAGCACAAATACTGACCTGTTAAATTAGAATTTGTTGTTCTGCCATTGGGCTGCACGGTGGTGTAGTGGGTAGCACTGTTTGCATGTTCTCCCCGTGTAAGCGTGGGTTCTCTCCGGGTTTTCCGGCTTCCTCCCACAGTCCAAAGACATGCAGGATGGGGATAGGTTAATTGGTGACTCTAAAATTGCCCGTAGGTGTGAATGTGAGTGTGAATGGTTGTTTGTCTCTACATGTTGGCCCTGTGATAGACTGGCGTCCTGTCCAGGGTGTACCCTGCCTTCGCCCAATGATAGCTGGGATCGGCTCCAGCCCCCCCGCAACCCTGAATACAGGATAAGCGGTAGACAATGGATGGATGGATGTTCTGCCATTGACTTTGATGGAAACGGGTTAAGCTCCTTAATTAATGATGATATTTTAGTGCAGACAAGGGGTATTTTTAATGTAATGGCAATATATTTTACATTGTGACTATGAGAATGGGATGATAGAAGATTTGATCTCAGATCAGGATAAAAAAAAAACACTAATTTGCTATCATGGTAAAAAATAAATAATAAAAAAGTATTATGTAATAAATAAAAATTGCACAATGTTTCCATTTTAGTTTAGATCTATTCATTGTTTATTTTTGCAGGGAGACCGTATTATTACCTTATTCAAGATTGTTTGACTATTTGTTTTTCACTAAAAAAAGACATGTCTTCTATGTGACACAATAACAATGTTTGTTCCTCAACATAACGTAAAGTGATTCCAGTTTCTTTTTGTGCCATATTTGAATTGTTATTGGCTTATATCGTGAAGTCATCTCTCTTAACTCCACCCACTCCACTCAAATGGACTCTCCCAAATTGGTATAGCTAAGCAGCCCAAATATACCAGAAAGATAGCAAGAGCCCACATGACCACAACGTCGATGCATCGTAAAAAGGCTCCGTGTGTTGACACCAACCAATAGCAGGGTCCAAATGCCTTAAGATGTAAAAAGTTGTGGAAATGCAGATGGAACCCAAGGCCTGGTCTGCTTGAGATTCCTGCCTTAAGTGAAATCTGTTAGGTAGTTTTTTTCTTGCCAATGTGGCATAGCAATGCTTGCTCTTGGGTGATGCAGGTACTTTAAAATTCAGTAACTTTAAAAATGATGGGCCTGTTCTAGTCCTGCTTTCTGTGAAAGTGTCCTCATGTAACTTTTGTTTGTTGCGATATGACACTATAAATAAAAGTCTTGAGACGTACACATTTTAGATGTCAATGCAGATGCAGAATTAGACAGTTGGTCCAATCTGCATTCCGTTACAGCAGCGTATGTGTGTTGTGGAATTCATGCAGCTCCTTCAACATCACCTGCCTTCAGAGGAACACAAGAGGAAATTCCAGCGGACATTTGATTTGGCAGAGCACTTCTCAAAGGGACTTGTGTACGTATCATGGGTGAATGAGCAACCCATGCCGCCGGCGAAGCCTCCATAGAGTTTAAAAACAAAGACACTCATTTGATGTGTGTGAGGAAGCTTTGGCATTAAACACTGGCATTGTTTTGTTTAATCTGTCAATGTGAGCAGTGGAGAATTTGAATGTATTGAAGGGATGTCATGATTTTGAGATGGCGTCCTGTCTGGAGTCCAACGAGGGTTCAGCCGCTCAGTCAGCCACCTCAACCGGCCCAGGTCCTCTGACTCAAGGGTTCACGTCGGGGACAGATGCTTCCTCCAACGCTGATGCTGCAGGTCGATCACAGGTGGGCAGACAGGACAGTACAAATCATCATCATCATCATCATAATGTAAAAACAAGAAACAGATTGAAAACTGAACAACTGATCCAGGATGAAGGACATTCTGAACCCGTTCAGGTACTAGCGGGCTATTTCACCATTAAAATGACCGTTTATATACCAATGTCTCACCCATATAACTAGAGCTCTTCAGGAATACTGCTCTCACACAAAATGCGAAACCAATATCGCGATTGCATACGTCAATGCAAAGATACAAATTTGCAGCGCATTTGCACAAGTTGAAAATATTTCAATTCAAACAAGAAATTCTGGTGACACTGTTTCTTTAAAGCCTACCAGTGTTGCTGAACTAGAATGTTGTCTCCTGTGTCTATGGAGAGAGCTTCTCAAAGTGGGGGTCCCACAAAATAATTTGCTATAAATTATAAAATTGTGCTGTATCATTAAATAATGCGACCAAAAGAAACTCTGACAGACTGACGTGATGTCACAATCATATCAATCACACTTCACTCCCACTGCTAGCTAGCTGGCCACCATGGAGAAATATTTGAGTCGGTCCCACGGACGTAATTTACGGGGGGGACACAGGGGACATGTCCCCTGCACTTTTTCAAAAGGCCGTTTTGGTCCCCTGCACTTTTTACCGTCCAAAAACGATGTTACGCTATATTAAACGGGGACGTGTCAAGCACTAGGACCAAGCGGAAAACGTCCGCTCAAGCTGAAGCCTGTTTCCCTTAGTCTAGACCGCCCACAAGCTCCTCGATTGGCTCTGCCGTTTCTTGTGTGATTGGCCGTCCCCGCTGTCACTCCATCTTGCTTGAACACCGACGGTCTGCTAGTCTGCGGTCAGGAGTCCTACAGGAGTCCGCTACTAGAAGTTGGGAGTTTGTTCTGCCTGGTTCACGTCAGCTAGAAGGATTGTAATATCAGAGGTTTCATTTACATTAACGTTTGAATCGGTGTCCGTGCGCGTATGTGTGTGCGTGCACGCGTATGTGTGTTTGGTAATTAGACGCAGCCAGGATGTCTAAAAAAAGAAAAGTGGACATAAGAGACTTCTTTAGAAGTCAAAGTGTAAGTTACTCAAAGAAATGCGTTACACCCATCCTGCAACACATTCACTGGCTCCCAATAAACAGCACAAGATCCTCCTCATCATTTACAAAGCTCTCAATAATCTGATCAATAAAATGTATTATTATTATTGTTGTTATTATTACTGTTGGATTAGAATTGGGTTATAATGTTTTGCTACATGATTTACAACCAGTCAAACCAAAAAAGGGAACAGTAGACTTAAAAGTAGCAATAGAAAACTAGAAGAACTACTAGAAAACACAGTGAACTGAAAGAGTTAGAGTTTTATTAAAAATACTTGTGTCCCCCCCACCTTTGAAATCAAAATTTCGTCCTTGGTCGGTCCACATTGTCACGTTATGCTGAGACCAAACGAGCCAAATTGAGAAAATATGACTTGTCTTAAAATGACAGGAAATATGCTGGAATCACTGCACATTTTGTTAAGAAAAAAATATGTCTATTGTCTCACAAATAAGAGGCACATATTTTTTTAGTGAACATCCAAAATCTTCTAATAATGTAAATCTAGTTATCATAAGTCTCCTTGCATTAATCAATAGTTTTGTGTTCTGTATTTTTTTTTAAAATCAGGCTCTATTTTTCAGGTCTCTACCATGATAGTGAGCTAGACACTTCTTAAAGTGACTGGTGATTTTGGAGTGAGGAAATCCTCTCTTTAGTTTTCTGGTTGAGTCTGTACCTTTGTCATCCCCCACCGGGCTGCAGACCCCCGCCACCAGCTCTCTGGCCTCCACAGCCAGTTGGAAGGCGGGGTCAGGAAGCGGTGACGGGGTGTCGGGGCTGTCGGTGGCTGGAGATGACCTGTTGCTCCTGATACACACACACACACACACACACACACAGAAAGAGGAGTGTTTACAGCAGGACTCCGAGCTAATAATGACTCATCTTTTCTGATAATGTCAGTCTCTTACCCGCCGTCTCCTCCAAACAGACTGGGGGTCGTCAGCACTTTGTGGACGTTCTGAGGGCAGACACAAAGAGTTAGGTTTTCTCTATGAACTACACTAAAGCATTTTCTTATTTGTGTCAACATTTCAACTTGAGTGAGAAATTTGCGTTACGTGAAAGCCTCTCATTGCTGCGATCCTCCTCCTGTCACCCTGATATAGATAGTAGTCCATATTAGTCCAGAGACCAGACCAGACTATGTGGAGAAACCAGAGACTGTTTGTGGTCCCCCAGAGGTCGAGATAGTAGCTCACATTAGTCCAGAGACAAGATCAGACTATATAGAATCTTTTAAAGAAAAGATTATGATGAAGATTTTATCCTGTGGGTAATGGGGACTAGATAAGCTTTGGCTTCTCCCGCTTTCCCTTTCGGCCATGTGTATTGTATTATTTTAACAAAGATTAAGTGTGATGATGACGATTTAATTGACATGCCCAAAATAAACAAATAAATAAATGGAGAAACAAGAGATTGTCTGTGGTCCCCAGAGGTCTAGATAGTGGGGCATTAGGGGGGCATTAGCTCAGGGGGTAGAGCGGGTTGGGCTGGTAACCGCAAGATTGCTTGTTCGATCCCCTGCTCCTCCTAGCTGAGTGCCTGGTGTCCCTGAGCAAGACACCTCAACCTAATTGCTCCTGACGAGCTGGCTGTCGCCCTGCGTGGTTGACTCCGCCATCGGTGTGTGAATGTGTGAGTGAATGGTGAATGTCAGTCATTACTGTAAAGCACTTTGGACAAAAGCTCTATATAAATGAGGACTATTTAGATAGTAGCTCACATTAGTCCAGAGACCAGACCAAACTATGTCCTGTGTGGCGTAAAGCAGCCCTTCCACCTGCTAAAAAGACGGACGTGCTCCATCCAATCAGCAATGATGTGTCATAGCAAGTACCTACCCTTTCCGGTTGAAGTTAATGTTGTTGTGTTTTTTTTAATGTCGTTGCCGTTTGCCCTTCAAAGCCACCATAGCGTTAGAGTACTGTTATACTAACATTTGGACTTTTGCTTAAAAAAAATGACAACTGTCATTTGGATAAATAAACTAATCTGAGGCTTTGCAGATGAGCTGTGGTTTGTACTGTTTCTAGATATGTGCTTACTGTTACAAATGAAAGACTTCTTCTTTATGAACTGTTGCAAATAGCTGCAGTGAGTGTTTCAGCCACCAGAGGGCAGACTGACTCCATGGCAGCACATGAAACATTACTCAGTTGAATCCAGGGTATGGTAGATGAAGGGATGTGACAGGACACATGCTGACTGTCATGAAGTAATTTCCGTCTATTGACAGTCTGTTGATGATCCACATCACTTGTCCTCGCCTCCAAAGCAAATAGTCAGCTATTTCATAGATAACACAAAGGTGTTTTGGGTCTATGCCAACACTCAGCAGTGTATAATCTGGTGCTGAGGATGATGTCTGCCACGAAAATCATTTGATATATCTCAGGACTAAATGTCCTGGACATGACTTTGAAGAGTAATAAAAATAAATAAATAAATAACATTCAATCCTGAGCAGTTCTTCTTTCACCGCAGATAGAAAATGTCCATCCACTGTAATTTAGTCTAGTTGGGTCCATACAGTCCAACAGATCCAACATTGATAACTGTTCTGCTGGAAAACCAGTCAAATACCAAGAAAGGCTCCACACTCCTAGTCACACATGTGACAGCACACACTACAGAATGGAAACTGTGCTTGTGAGTCTCTCGGACAACATAGAAAACATCTCTGGATGAAAGTAGAGGGGAAGTGATCTGTTAGGCCTGTTGAAGTCGTACCTGAGCGAAGCCCAGCAGCTTCCTGTTGGAGATCTCCAGGTGTTTCCTGCTCAGCTCCGACTTCCTCAGCTGACAGTCGATGGTTGTCAGCCTCCTGTTCAGCTCCAGCACCTGCTCCTGATCAGCACAATCCATACACATTACACTTGATCTTGGTTTGATTTATACCCTTTAAATAGTAAAACCAGATGAAGTGATCATTTTGCAGTGGTCTCTTTATTTTTCCCAGAGCTGTATGTATGTATGTATATGCATGCATACACACACACACACACACACACACACACACACACACATGCCAGTGACAATCTGAGGATTTCACTTTTCATACTGTTGTCTAATTATGAATGAAAACCACCCTGTGTGTGTTGCATTAAATCCATCTGGATTACTATATTGACATTTTCCTCTTCAAGACTGCATTTCAACTGTTGGATTTTCACTTCAGACACACACACACACACACACACACACACATTAAACTGGTCACTTCCACCATGGTCTTTGTGAAAGGCTTGTAAGTGAGGAGGAAATGAAGAGAACCAATGAAGGAATGAAAGAATGAAAGAGAAAAAAGACTGGTAGAGGGAAGGTTCTGGTCCTCGGAGAGAAGGGCCTTCATTTATCTTATTGTCTCATCATCTGTATCACCTGAGATGAAAATGCACAGACATACACCTGCTGGTGAAAACACAGATGCAGCTCCGTGTGGCTGAGGGTGATGATGCCTCCAGCTAAGGACGGAGGGAAGGAAGCTTTTTACATTCCTAACGATACCATCTGCAGGGAGAGTGTTCATGTTTGTTCACCACTGAGAGGTGATGCCAGACTCCAGGTGATGCCAGCCAACAGAGACACGCTGCAGCAGACAAACTTTAAACAGGTTTGTGCAGTGACAGTTTCACAATGTGGATTTAGACACCGTTGCCATGGAGGCTACAGAGATAACAACAGCTCTGTTTGTAATGCTATATGGAATGCCGTTTAGGAAATAATTATATACATATATATTTATATTTATACATATATATATATAATGTGAAGTTTGAGAATATATATATATATATATATATATATATATATATATATATATATATATATATATATATATATATATCAGTGGCGAGCGGTGACCTTTTACTGTGGTCATGCTGAAGTGTCAATACCATGCACGCCCGTGGGGGGGCACTATATTTTTTAATAAAAAATATAAT
Organism: Chelidonichthys spinosus; assembly: GCA_029853015.1. Taxonomy (NCBI): domain Eukaryota; kingdom Metazoa; phylum Chordata; class Actinopteri; order Perciformes; family Triglidae; genus Chelidonichthys; species Chelidonichthys spinosus. Next base: position 1,918,353 of record CM056839.1, on the reverse strand, counting down.
ATGGTTTTTAACTACTACAGTGGAAACCGCTTGTAGTGATCACGTTGGTCCAGAGTACATTTGATCACTATATGCGGTTGATTACTAAAACCGAATTGTTATTACAGTATTTCACTTATTTTTTTATGGAGAACATCATCTAAATGCCAGTTGTATAGTTTTTAAATGAGAAAAATGTAACAAAACGGCCGTCAGCGCGATCCTGTCGTCAGCTCCAAACTCACCCGTCTGCACCTCAATCACAGACCACAGCTGGTTTTCCGCACAGCATTTACAGTAACTCACGTGACACATCTCAGATCAGTAGGCGCTGCTGCCGGTGTGTTTTTAAAACGAACTAGGCTAGTAGCGCCGCAGATCTCTCATTCCCCACCTTGTTTGACTGAGAGTGTTTCGAGATGGTTTTCATGAATGAACAGGCAATATGTCGCTGTCAGACCGGATCGTGTGACAGGAGGGGGGTCGGCTAGCTAGCCATTTATGTTTCTCATACGTGCTAGCTTGAAAGTGACGGACGAAATTCTTTGCAGTCTTTGTGATATTTACTTCAGGAGGCCGTCCACTTGAAATGATAGCTTTCTTTTCCTCAAAAGGTCTCCGCGAAAACGGCACTGAACGCAAAGCCTGAATATAATTAATATTCTCAGTCATTTTGACCAGGCTACACAATGAATGAACCACTGACAGTTTCCCGCTGAACAATTCAAACAAGTCATTTTTGCGCATGCGCGCTGGCAGATAAGCTGCTTCACTGACAGCTTTTTTGCCATTCAAAATGCTCATTTACAGTAAACACAGCCTTTAGCAGTAACTGTACTACTCGGTGTCACAGTGCGCATGCGCGAAACAAGCTGTCAGCTTTCCAGCTTTTCGCAAGCAAAACGGGACAGATTAGGCACGGATTTAAGACCAAAACAGTAAAACTAAGGTATTGTATAATTGAACACACTGCCAGATTAATATTTTAAATTATTTTTATTGAAGGGCTTGGGCATGCACTGCATTTATAGCTTATAATGACCGCTCACCCATGATATATATATATATATATATATATATATATATATATATATATATAATATATATATATATATATATATACACTCAACAAAAATATAAACGCAACACTTTTGTTTTTGCTCCCATTTTTCATGAGATGGACTTAAAGATCTAAAATTCATTCCAGATACACAATATTACCATTTCTCTCAAACATTGTTCACAAATCTGTCTAAATGTGTGATAGTGAGCACTTCTGCTTTGCTGAGATAATCCATCCCACCTCACAGGTGTGCCACATCAAGATGCTGATCTGACATCATGATTAGTGCACAGTGTACCTTATACTGCCCACAATAAAAGGCCACTCTGAAATGTGCAGTTTTGTCTCACAGCAAAATGCCACAGATGCCACAAGCATTGAGGGAGCGTGCAATTGGCATGCTGACAGCAGGAATGTCAACCAGATCTGTTGCTCGTGCATTGAATGTTCATTTCTCCACCATAAACCGTCTCCAAAGGTGTTTCAGAGAATATGGCAGTACATCCAACCGGCCTCACAACCGCAGACCACGTGTAACCACACCAGCCCAGGACCTCCACATCCAGCAGGTTCACCTCCAAGATCGTCTGAGACCAGCCACTCAGACAGCTGCTGAAACAATTGGTTTGCATAACCAAACAATTTCTGCACAAACTGTCAGAAACCGTCTCAGGGAATTTCAACTGCATGCTCGTCGTCCTCATCGGGGTCTTGACCTGACTCCAGATCGTCGCCCTAACAGAATTGAGTGGGCAAATGCTCACATTCGATGGCATCTGGCACGTTGGAGAGGTGTTCTCTTCACGGATGAATCTCGGTTTACATTGTTCAGGGCAGATGGCAGACAGCGTGTGTGGCGTCGTGTGGGTGAGCGCTTTGCTGATGTCAATGTTGTGGATCGAGTGGCCCATGGTGGTGGTGGGGTTATGGTATGGGCAGGCATCTGTTATGGACGAAGAACACAGGTGCATTTTATTGATGGCATTTTGAATGCACAGAGATACCGTGATGAGATCCTGAGGCCCATTGTTGTGCCATACATCCATGAACATCACCTCATGTTTCAGCAAGATAATGCACGGCCCCATGTTGCAAGGATCTGTACACAATTCTTGGAAGCTGAAAATGTCCCAGTTCTTGCATGGCCAGCATACTCACCGGACATGTCACCCATTGAGCATGTTTGGGATGTGCTTGACCGGCGTATACGACAGCGTGTACCAGTTCCCACTAATATCCAGCAACTTCACACAGCCATTGAAGAGGAGTGGACCAACATTCCACAGGCCACAATTGACAATCTGATAAACTCTATGCGAAGAAGATGTGTTGCCCTGCATGAGGCAAATGGTGGTCACACCAGATACTGACTGGTTCTGAGTCCCCAGACCCCCAATAAAGCAAAAAAATGCACATTTCAGGGTGGCCTTTTATTGTGGGCAGTCTAAGGTACACCTGTGCACTAATCATGATGTCAGATCAGCATCTTGATGTGGCACACCTGTGAGGTGGGATGGATTATCTCAGCAAAGCAGAAGTGCTCACTATCACACATTTAGACTGATTTGTGAACAATGTTTGAGAGAAATGGTAATATTGTGTATCTGGAATGACTTTTAGATCTTTAAGTCCATCTCATCAAAAATGGGAGCAAAAACAAAAGTGTTGTGTTTATATTTTTGTTGAGTGTATATATATATATATATTATATATATATATATATATATATATATATTAGGGCTGTCAAAAGATAGATTTTTTAATTATGCGATTAATCGCATTTTGTCCATAGTTAACTCGCGATTAATCGCAAATTAATCACATTTTTGGCACATTTATTTTTCTTCTAAATGTACCTTAATGTATTTTTTTTCATATTCTTAATACTTTTAACAACATAAGGGCAAATATACTTGATTTATGAAAATTTTTATTTAACACTTAAAATATCCCCTTACCAAAACATGGGATCAAAACAGGGTTATAAGAATATATCACAAACAATTAAAGTGAACATGTCACAGGAGATAGTGTAACAGGAGATAAGTACAGTTAGGATATAAGTGGCTTGCTTGCAAGTGATATCTCAGACTGGACGTACTTCTATGGTAGCTCATTTCATACCCACAGTACGCGCAGATGACTTTGGTCTTATCGACTGAAGCATCTGGCAGTCTTTTGAAGGTGAATTTGCCGTTCACAAATCGCCCCTGTGGACGCGCCGCTTCCCAGTATTGCACGCTTGCTGGGCTGCCACTAGAGGATGATTGACAGGCGCTCTCCTTTAAACAACACATTTTTGCGAGCGTTCGCGAGCGTTCGCGAGCGTTCCCGAGGCGGCGAGTCGAGCCCGGCGCCTCTGATTAGCATAAAGTAGATTTGACTTATACTTTAGGCAAATGAGGAGCGGCCAACTCGCGCGCCGTCTCTCAACATTCGCCGCGACGCTACCAGAATGCATTGCCAGGCTTTTCACATAGACAATGAATGGGACGCGAGGAAACACCGCTGCCTGGGGACACGCACCTTCCCTCTGGATCAAGACGACAGGTGCCACCGACGGCCATAAATCATACAATGCGCGTTTTTTTTTTTTTTAAATACCGAGCGTTAATCGCGCGTTAAAAAAATTAACGGTGTTAAGAGGATGTTGCGTTAACAGCCCTAATATATATATATATATATATATATATATATATATATATATATATACACACACACATACATTGTTGTGTATGTATTTTATGAATTGACCACACATTGTATATAAGAGTAAACATGCTGTGGAGTAGAAAGTATTGGAAACAGCTCGATGCCTGAGACTCACCTTGTTGGTCTCCACTCCGCGTGCTTGCCTCTTGCTGGCGAGCTGGTTCTTCAGGTCTCTGATCTCAGCCTCCAGCAGCTGGATCACCTCTTCGTAGTCCTGCTCGGCGCTGCTGGTCTGCCGCTGGCCGGCCTCGGCCTCGGCCACCTGCAGCCGGTTCTTCAGACGGGTGTTCTCCTCCACAGTCAGACAGGCTTTCTGAACAACAGAACCTCTACTGGTTGAAATATTCATACTTGGCTCTGCAACAAACTTCAGCACAGTCTCAAGGCACAACCATTTTTTGTTGCTTAATATGACTTCAAATAAATGTTTTTGAATTGGAAGTATTGTTAATGCTTACACCATGTTTTCATTTTGTCAGTGGAAACGACATAATGCTACAAAGAAAAGCAAAGTGAGGATTCAGCAACAAAACCAACATTAAAGACAAAAAAGTGTTGTAGCGGTCTGTGGTCTCACTGAGCTTTACCATAGTACCTCACATTTGTAAAGATAGGGAACAAAACCACCCGGTCAACAATGTTGCTGCCATATTAATGTCTAGATGATATATTTAGTACTGATGGATATTCTGGGTTCCTCTGGCTGTAGTAAACCAGCTGATGTGGGTCTTGCTAGAGCCAGTGAATCCAGCTTCATCCAGAGCACCTCTGGATGAAGCTGGATTCACCATGTTTTCAGCTGGATTCAGCCATGTTTTATAAAACATTGTCTGTGTCTACATTGAGGTGAGGCCCTGCCTCCTCTCGCCATCTAGCGTGAGTGATGCCAATAAACCCAAATGAACCCGGGAATAAACTAATGGACTCTACATTGACAACGAACATGAAACCAATACATTGTTGGGACTATTGGAAGAAGTGCCGTGAGACTGGGCTGCACACTTTCTCATGTTACATGTGTGAACATATCTAAAGAGCATGGGGCCGGTGTCTCACCTCAGAGGTCTTCTGCAGCTCCTCCTCCAGGGTCTTCTTGCTGTGCTCCATGTCCTTCAGCATCACCTGCCAACAGAGGCAGCAGATGAAGCCCGGGAGGTTTTATATGTGGCGACATCACAGAGGAAACCACTCAGTCCAACTGAGCCTGGCTGTTGCCTCACTGAGTCTCAGTGTCTTTGATGTTGATATTCTCATTCTCATATGGATTGATTTATTATTTTGTTGTTTATTCTGAAACGTTACATATATATATATATATATATATATATATATATATATATATATATATATATATACTTAGGCATGCAGACAGTTTCTATAAACATTTGTGAAAGAAATTCCAGCGTGGTACTGTGATAGGATGTCACCTGTGCAACAAGTCCAGTCGTGATATGTCCTCCCTCCTAAATATTCCACAGTCAAATGTCAGTGGGATTATAACAGTGGAAGTGATTGGGAACGACAGCAACTCAGCCAAGAAGTGGTAGACCACGTAAAATGATGGAGTGGGGTCAGCGGATGCTGAGGCACATAGTGCACAGAGGTCACCAACTTTCTGCAGAGTCAATCGCTACAGACCTCCAAACTTCATTTGGCCTTCAGATTAGCTCAAGAACAGTGTAGAGGGCTTCATGGAATGTTTCCATGGCGATCAGGTGCATCCAAGCCATACATCAGCAATTGCAATGCAAAGCGTCAGATGCAGTGGTGTAAAGCACGCCGCCACTGGACTCTAGAGCAGTGGAGATGTTCTCTGGAGGGACCAATCATGCTTCTCCTTCTGGCAATCTGATGGACGAGTCTGAGTTTGGCGGTTGTCAGGACAACAGTACTTGTCTGACTGCATTGTGCCATGTGTAAAGTTTGGTGGAGGGGGATTATGGTGTGGGGTTGTTTGTCAGGAGCTGGGCTTGGCCCCTTAGTTCCAGTGAAAGGAACTCTGAATGCTTCAGCATACCAAGAGATGTTAAATGGCCTCATTTATATAGCGCTTTTGTCCAAAGCGCTTTACAGTAATGACTGACATTCACCCATTCATACACACATTCACACACCGACGGCGGAGTCAACCACGCAGGGCGACAGCCAGCTCGTCAGGAGCAATTGGGGTGAGGTGTCTTGCTCAGGGACACCAGGCACTCAGCTAGGAGGAGCCGGGGATCGAACTGGCAATTTTGCGGTTACCAGCCAACCCGCTCTACCTCCTGAGCTAAACCTCAGAGATGTTGGACAATTCCATGCTCCAAACTTTGTGGAACCGTTTGGGGACGGCCCCTTCCTGTTCCAACATGACTGTGCACCAGTGCACAAAGCAAGGTCCATAAAGACATGGAGGAGAGAGTTTGGTGTGGATGAACTTGAATGGAGTCCTGACCTCAACCCTCAATTTGCTTCTCGAAGAATGGTCAAAAAGTCCCAGAAACACACTCCTACTCTCTCTCTTCACATGCTGTCACACATACAGATTATTTCATATCTGATCGGATCTGAACGAGTAATACTGAAGGTGTTTGAAACCTCAGCAGCTGTGTTTACTTGACATGTTGGAGTACTAATGAAGCCTTGCATCCTCAGAATCAGCAGCCGTCAGTTCTTTCCCTGCACAGAGCATTTTATCTCTGTATTTCCACTCTGTATTTTCCAACACTCCAGACTTATTCCAAGTAGAGTGAATAAGAGAGGAAGTGTGTCATAGGCTTTATATCAGAAGTGGATGTCGTCATGGTGACGTCACCCATTGGTTTGTGGGCTACGGGTTGGAAACCTAGAGTTCGGCATTTTGGCCACCATATTTGACCCTAAATGAACCATAATGTATTAACTAAACATTATGCTGGATTGAAGACATAAACTCATGTTTGAAATATTTACTGAGATAGTAAATCCAGTGAGAAGTAGGGCCATTCTCTCAGAGACTTGTACAATCAAACTTCCTTTTTACAACCAGAGGAATCGCCCCCTGATGGCCAGCAGAAAACTGGCAGTTTAAGGCACTTCAGCCTTGGCTTCCCTTTTCAGAACCAGAGGAGGTTATCGCATGGTGTGTGTGTGTGTGTGTGTCTGTGTGTGTGTGTTTTCACCTTGAGCTGTTTCATCTGGGTTTGCAGCTGCTTCACCTCCATCTGAAACTGCTCCATCTCCTCGCTGCTGTAGCTGCATTCTGATTCATATGTCTGCGCACACACACACACACACACACACACACACACACTTCTTTAGATGTTTTACAGGTTGGGCTGTCCTGGTGGAGCCTGTAAGTGTTGCTTACAGGGGAGTGGAAGGCCGACGTGTCCATCAAACTAGCTGCTTCGTGATAGGAAAACATGAAGGGACCCGCCCCCAGACCCAGCTCCTCCAGGTTATCCTGGAAAATGTTCCGGGTGGCCTCCACGAAGTCTGAGAGACAAACACAGAGAAAAAAATTAAGTCTGTTCAATTATGATGTCATTGGAAATGACTCTTATCTGCAAAAGCACTGCTTCTTAAATAAACAACAACAGCCTCCAGGTGAACCTTCAGGTGAGCCTTCAGGTGAGCCTCCAGGTGAACCTTCAGGTGAGTCTTCAGGTGAGCCTTCAGGTGAGCCTCCAGGTGAAGGCCTACAGGTGAACCTTCAGGTGAGCCTACAGGTGAGCCTTCTGATGGTGATGGGCTGATTTCCTAAATTAGAAAATCCCTCTCTGGCCCAGGACCCTCTCTCCATGCATTTACATTTACATTACATTTAGGTCATTTAGGCAAGGCAAGCCAAGGCAACTTTATTTGTATAGCACATTTCATACACAAGGCAGACTCAAAGTGCTTCACATCATACAACAAAGTGAAAAAAAATAGAAGAATTTAAAGAAAATAAAGGCAAATTTAAAAATGCATTACAGAAAGAAAGGAGAATCAAAACATATTTGCAATTAAAAACAGTGCGGACATTAAAATATTTAGCAGAAAGCTATGGTGAACATAAACGTTTTCAGTCTAGTTTTAAAAGTGGTCAGAGTTGGGCAAGTCTAACATCTTCAGTAAGTTTATTCCAGCCATTTGTTGCATAGTGACTAAATGATGCTCTCCTGTGGTTGTTGTTTACTCTGGGAATCACTAACAGATTGGTCTCAGAAGATCTTAGTGGTCTAGAAGGCTTATGTAGTGGGAGCATATCAGTGATATACTTCGGTCCTAGACCATGTAGTGATTTATATGTGAGCAGGAGGATTTTGAAATCAATCCTCTGACATACAGGGAGCCAATGTAAGGATTTAAGAATTGGTGTAATGGGCTCACATTGTTTGGTCTTTGTAAGAACTCTAGCAGCAGCGTTCTGAACAAGCTGTAGCTGCCTGACAGTTTTTTTCGGAAGACCTGCAAGGAGACCATTACAGTTGTCTAGCCTACTAGTAATAAAGGCATGTACACGTTTTTCTAAGTCTTGAGCTGACATGAGCCTTCTAAGTCTTGCTACATTTTTTAGGTGATAGTAGGCTGATTTTGTTACTGATTTAACGTGACTGTCGAAATGTAAATCAGAATCCATAATAACCCCAAGATTTCTGGCTTTGTTTGAGGTTTTCAGGGACAGAGAGTGAATGTGTTGAATTACTTTAAACCTTTCTTTTTTAGCTCCAAAAACAATTATCTCAGTTTTGTCCTCATTTAGTTGTAGGAAGTTTTGGCACATCCAGTCTTTGACTTGCTCAATGCACTGGCACAGAAGATCTATGGGGCGATAGTCGTTTGGTGATAGTGCTACATAGATGACTTGAACCAGCTTAAGACTGTGCCTGCAGACACTTTTGTCCAAAGCGACTTACAATAAGTAGATTTGTCAAAAGAAAGAAACCACAACATATCATTGTCGATAAAGCAAATACAAACAAGTGTTAGGTCCTCATCTGAGCAAAGTAGTTGCTGTTCAGCAAGGATACCTTAAGTACAAATGCCAAACAGCCAGCAATCCCAGCAGCAAGGCTTTGCTCCTCTGTTGATCCTGTCATCCAGGCATATCATGTATAATTGCTGGCCTTGACATTTCACTATACACCTTGTTTTTGAGCACTAAATTCAGCTCGTGTAGATCCTCCCTTTCTCCTGAATTTCAACTTTTCATTCAAAGTGTATCTGGAGAACGTCATCGATAACGCCGTCCTCCTCCCTAGCGATAGCGTTTGTTGGTGGCTATATTCTGCTATAGGTAATTCCCCACAGCAGGGTGGAAGTTAGTGATAACAAAGTTCAGCCATTTAAAGTGAAGGTATGATTGGTTAATTAGTCATTTGAAATAAGTCTCTCATTGAATTCTTGCTCAGGCCTGTGTACGTTATAGCTGGATCACCAATCACAAACCTGAATCAGAACATTTCTGATAGGCTGACAATTTGTTTGGATGTTAATTGTCAATTAATGAATTGATAAAATAACATTTTAACAAATTACGTTTAAATTATTATTTATTTTAGAATATATCTTAGGCCCCCTGTGCAGGCCTAGAGGGCCCTTCCATTTCCCCATTGATCAGCTCATTAATGAGCTGAGCTATATATATATATATATATATATATATATATATATATATATATATATATGCACAGTTAAAAGTTAATCTAGTTTATAGATTCTCATGAATGACTCAGTCTGTAATTAAGACTGACTTGATTATTTGGGCATTAGTTAAGCATCAATTAATGCTGATGAGTCGACTTGATTTAAAGTCTTACTCTTATGTCTGCTTTGTTGTTTCATATATTCTTGTATATTTTTAAAATACATGCTCAAATGTATTATTATAATCATGCACTGGAAGCATATTATTAAAAAACATTGATTAATGAATTGGAGTAAGCCAGAAGTATAATTGAGCATATTATTACTAAAACAACAAGAGACACTAAATATGGTTTAACGTACTCATAACACAAACCAAACAAATTAAATAGGTTTACTCAGTACAAACACTCATGATAAACTGAGCTCTTACAAAATATCAAACTTCAAGTGAACTAATCATGAACACACTTGAAGTAAACTGATGATTGTTGTGAAGTCAAGTATACTAATGTTTAATGTACTTAGCATATTGATTTGTCACAAGAAATAATGTGTATTTAAAGATCTGTTTCAGGTACCCCTTAATTAGCAGATATAATTAGTAATATATTAATATTAGTACCAATCCAATCCACTTTATTTATATAGCACGATTTTCTCACCTCCATATGCCACAGTGCCTTGTGGATCCGTGGTCAGACTCTGTCTCAGCTTCTTCCTCTTCTCCTCTGTGAGGTCCAACCCGAGGAAGGACAAAGCCTGAGAGTAGAAGAAGAGGAACTGTCGTCAGCTGTTACACATTTTTTTTTACATATTCTTTATATCACTATGTAGGGACCTCACCAAAAAGGACAACACAGAGCGGCCTACACAGAGGCCAAAAGCCTTCACATGGGGTCAGAACAAAGGAACAAAGGAGATAAAAGAACTACAACCTCCATTTTGTTTTACTTCTCACCAAGGTGTGAAATGTGACATCACACTAACTCTCCTATTGGTTGACAACCACAAGAACCCCAGGGGGTCCCCGGGATCAGCCGTGGGTATATAAAAACCGACGTCTTCCCTGAAACGCTCACTCTCCATCGCGACACGGCGTTGCAACAGGAGCTGAACTTTTAACGTCTGAAGCGTTTTCTTTGTCCTAGGCAGTCTTTCCCCCAGACTCGCTGGACGAGAGACAGACTGTTTTCCCTCCTTTTTCCCTACTCCCCTTTTTCTTTTTTTTATTATTTTGGATCCTCAGAAGATCGCCGCATGCACGACTCTTTCTTTGCCTGCAGAAGGGAGAACGCAACGGTTTATTCATCCAAGCTACCAGCAAGAAGGATAACCTCTGAGCCCCGCTCTTGTCTGAAGTCAGCAAATCGCCACACTGCGCGATTTTATTTTTTGCCAGCAGAAGGGAGAAACACGAACTGTTTTCTTCAACTAAGTCGATCCGCGAGGAGGATAACAAACTCTTAGCGCCCTCCGCTGCCACACGAGGACTCGCGAACCATAGTCCGTCACCGCATAGGACGGAATCCCTCACATCAACACAAGTAAGAGGCTATTTGTCTGGGCAGAGGCAGAGATTTGATAGTGTAGGACATGCTTGTAATTCTTGTTAACGTTTTTTAAGTTTTTGATCACGTTTGCTTTGTATTCGAATGCTGATTGTGTACCCACGCCGCTGGGTTTTATTTCGGTGTGTGGCCTAACCTCGGCCGTCTACTATCAGTTAAAGGACCGGGGTCCCGCCGAACGAACGCCAGTTCATTCACGAGCTCCTGTGTGATAGTAATATGCCTACTGAACCTTTGTGTATTCTCTCTTTGTTTGTTTCCCGCTAACACACACACATACACCCCCCCCCCCCCCCCCCCGGTGGCTGCGCCCGGCCATCTCTCCCTCTCTATTTTTCTCTCTCGCTTTTCTATCTAACGTCAGCGGTTCCGCCCCTGAACGCTGTGGGGAATAGCTCCACCTGGTGGCTGCGCCCAGCCATCTCTCTCTCTCTCACTATTCTACCTGATGTCAGCAGTTCTGCCCCTGAACGCTGTGAGGAAAAGCTCCACCTGGTGGCTGCGCCTGGCCATCTCTCGCTGATCACCTTTTCACTCCCCACACACACACACACACACACACACACTCCACGTGTGTCTCTTCCTTTGTTTAGCTTAGCTTTGTGTGTTAGGTAATTAGGTAATAAGGCTTTGTTAATTGCAGTGTTATTGATTGTGATCATTATTACTGATTTTAATGAATCTTATTATATTATAACTAGCAGTCTCTTGTGCTTGTTGTGTATATGTCACTGGATAACAGCAGGTTGTGTTCGGATTTCACGCCTTTTAATTGTTCAATTGTTTATACTTTGATGCCAATGATCACAATGATTGGCATGTGAGTATAAAACCCCTTTATATTGAGACTGAGTACAGTTTTTGATTATCTTTCCCGTATTCCAGGGTGGTGCCCCGTTTATTTATGATTATATCATAATAATATATTAAATATAATTATAAATATCGATAATCATATTGACATTAATAAGTATCTGTTGATAACCAAATCTGCTCCTGCTACTTCCCCAACAACTACATATTTACTAGGGATGCACGATATTATCAGCAAGGTACCGGTATCAGCCGATATTGATGTTAAAATGTATTATCTGATATCGGATAACATGCCAATATATTAAACCGATAAATAAAGACGGTTGCTTCCTTGATTAAATCAGATTAAATGCATGAAGGCATGAGGATTGCGTGCACAGCGCGACGTGACACATCACCTACTTCAACTTGCAGCAGAGCGAGGGAGAAGTTCAAAATGTCAGCGGTGTGGAAGTTTTTTAAGGTGTCAGAAACGGATAGCAAGGTTTGTATTTGCAATGATTGTTCAGCATCGGTGATGCGAGGAGGAGCCAAGATGCATTCTTTTAACACCACAAACTTAATTGTCCATTTGAAGAACTATCATCCAGAATGTTACAACGAGTTTGTATATTTACTAGGGCTGTCAAACGCAACATCCTCTTAACGCCGTTAATTTTTTTAACGCGCGATTAACGCTCGGTATTAAAAAAAAAAAAAGCGCATTGTATGATTTATGGCCGTCGGTGGCACCTGTAGTCTTGATCCAGAGGGAAGGTGCGTGTCCACAGGCAGCGGTGTTTCCCCGCGTCCCATTCATTGTCTATGTGAAAAGCCTGGCAATGCGTTCTGGTAGCGTCGCGGCGAATGGCGAGAGACGGCGCGCGAGTTGGCCGCTCCTCATTTGCCTAAAGTATAAGTCGAATCTACTTTATGCTAATCAGAGGCGCCGGGCTCGACTCGCCGCCTAGGGAACGCTCGCGAACGCTCGCAAAAATGTATTGTTTGAAGGAGAGCGCCTGTCAATCATCCTCTAGTGGCAGCCCACCAAGCGTGCAATACTGGGAAGCGGCACGTCCACACGCGTTTAAAATCGCCCTGTGGACACGTACCTTGAAGGTGCGTGTCCACAGGGGCGATTTGTGAACGGCAAATTCACCTTCAAAAGACTGCCAGATGGTCCAGTCGATAAGACCAAAGTCATCTGCGCGTACTGTGGGTATGAAATGAGCTACCATAGAAGTACGTCCAGTCTGAGATATCACTTGCAAGCCACTTATATCCTAACTGTACTTATCTCCTGTTACACTATCTCCTGTGACATGTTCACTTTAATTGTTTGTGATATATTCTTATAACCCTGTTTTGATCCCATGTTTTGGTAAGGGGATATTTGAAGTGTTAAATAAACATTTTCATAAATCAAGTATATTTGCCCTTATGTTGTTAAAAGTATTAAGAATATGAAAAAAAATACATTAAGGTACATTTAGAAGAAAAAAAATGTGCCAAAAAATGTGATTAATTTGCGATTAATCGCGAGTTAACTATGGACAAAATGTGATTAATCGCGATTAATAAAATAAATCTTTTGACAGCCCTAATATTTACATATTTATATCGGTATCAATATCGGTGTGGAAGGAAAAACTCTTCAGGTCCAATTCTGTGGCTGCTTCAGATGAGGTTTAATCACTAACAGTGGAGAAAGGAGAATACAGCGTTGCGATACAGTCCATTCTAAATAATGTGGGGCAAGGGAGAGTTTTATACACAGAACCAAAGGGGGAGGTCTAAACAGTGGATTTGAAGAGATTCAATACCAAGAGGAAGAGACGTCCTGAGAAAACAGAAAGGTGTGACTTCTCGGGACAGCTAGACAATGTCACAACAAGGGCCATTTATCAGGCCTTGATCAAGTACGTGAGATAAAGATGTTTCGGAGATGGTCCAGGAAGGGGGACAGATCAAAGGTCTTCTTATCAGAATAAAAAGTCAACCACAATCAAATAGGGGCAGCAGGACATTTGATGAGTACAAGAGAAAGGTATATGTATGAGATTAAAATAAGAATTGTAAGGTAACGCATTTTCTTCTACATCGGCCAAATGAGTTGTATATATCGGCATATCAGATATCGGCAAAAAATCCAATATCGTTCATCCCTAATATTTACACATACAAGGTGAGGGTTTGTTTCCAGGACTCCCCCAGGAATCAAATATGATGAACAAGTTCTGTTTTGATGCTTTTTGTACGCTCTTTACAGATACTGCTCTGGTTTCTACTCTCGTTCGAAGCAACACTTAAGATTCTTCTACTTCTGATTTGCATGTTTTTCACCCCCAAGCTCTCACTTCATCTAATTCTTAATTCCTCTCTGACTGTTCGCTTTATCTCACTTGGTCTGTACATTAGTTTCTTCACCTGTCTCCTTCTCTGGCTGTCTGCTCTCTCTACACTCTGACCGTTGTTCAGCTGGGATGTTTATTCAGCTCCGTCGTACGTTGGACCTGTCTGTCTTTCTATATACTGTATATATACTGTATATTAGGGGTGTGACGAGATCTCGTACCACGAGATCTCGCGAGATTAAAGTCAACGATATTTCTTGTCACATTGAAAATCTGTCTCGCGAGATTTGTGAACTATACATAGCTGAGGTTTTACAGACAGCTGTTTTCTGGGAGCTTAAAAAACCCAACCACGGCATCGCTTATTGTTACCAACAATGCAGGTAATATGGACGTGGCCGTGCGCAACGCGGAATTGAAGTCGCACATCTGTTTTGCGCACACTATAAATCTTGCAACCCAAGCTGGCTTCGGTGTTCCCCGCGTCGCTCGTTTACTCAGGCGGGTGAGACGCGTGACTGCTTTTTTTCATCGTAGTTCAGCGGCTACCGCGGTGAAAATGTCCAAGCAGAAACGGCTACAATTACCATCACACAAGTTAATGACAGGCACGTTGGATATGCTGGCTCGTTACCTTGAGCAGCAAGCTGCCATAGCAGCATCACCAGCCCAGAGATAAGACAAAACTCCCGAAGCATTGATACACTTGACAGCTGCGATGTCAGAGATGCTGAAGATGCTGTTGTTGCAGCATGTTGTTAATGACATACTTGGTCAGGCTCCGCACTATTTGAACTCTGTATTGACAAAGTAAAACTTTGATTTGGTTTTGCACATATTTACAGTTGGGAAAAATAAATATTTTATTTTATTTTAACTTTTATAAATTTTTGTTTCAGTTTAAATTTGTGAAAGAAGAAGTTTATTAAAAGATCATGCTTACATCATGCATGTAATATAATAAATAATATAATATAATTATAATAAAATATTTCAAAATGCATGTGCAACTCTGTTAAATTAAAGTCTGTTAGTCCAGTCATATATTTTGTCATTGTAGTTTTCTTAAAATCTCGTCTCGTCTCGTTCTCGTGAACCCAACATCGTGTCTCGTCTCGTCTCGTGAGCTGAGTGTATCGTCACACCCCTACTGTATATGTATATGTATATATGTATATATATACACTATATTTCGCAAAGCATTCACTCACATAAATCAGGTGTTCAATCATTCATGACCACAGATGTATAAAAGCAAGCACCTAGGCATGCAGACTGTTCCTTCAAACATGTGTGAAAGAACGGGTCGCTCTCAGGAGCTCAGTGAATTCCAGCGTGGTACTGTGATAGGATGCCACCTGCGCAACGAGTCCAGTCGTGAAATGTCCTCCCTCCTAAATATTCCACAGTCAACTGTCAGTGCGATTATAACAGTGGAAGTGATTGGGAACGACAGCAACTCAGCCAAGAAGTGGTAGACCACGTAAAATGATGGAGTGGGGTCAGCGGATGCTGAGGCAGATAGTGCACAGAGGTCACCAACTTTCTGCAGAGTCAATCACTAAACTCCATGTGGCCTTCAGATTAGCTCAAGAACAGTGTAGAGAGCTTCATGAAATCGGTTTCCATGGCTATCAAATGCCGTACATCAGCAAGTGCAATGCGAAGCGTCGGACGCAGTGGTGTAAAGCATGCCGCCACTGGACTCTAGAGCAGTGGAGATGTTCTCTGGAGTGACCAATCACACTTCTCCATCTGGCAATCTGATGGACGAGTCTGGGTTTGGCGGTTGCCAGGACAACATTACTTGTCTGACTGCATTGTGCCACATGTAAAGTTTGGTGGAGGGGGATTATGGTGTGGGTTGTTTTTCAGGAGTTGGGCTTGGCCCCTTAGTTCCAGTGAAAGGAACTCTGAATGCTTCAGCATACCAAGAGATACCAGGGGATGGCCCCTTCCTGTTCCAACATGCCTGTGCACCAGTGTACAAAGCAAGTTCCATAAAGACATGGATGAGAGAGTTTGGTGTGGATGAACTTGACTGGCCTGCACAGAGTCCTGACCTCAACCCGATAGAACACCTTTGGGATGAATTAGAGTGGAGACTGAGAGCCAGGCCTTCCCGTCCAACATCAGTGTGTGACCTCACAAATACACTTCTGGAAGAATGGTCAAAAAGACCCATAAACACACGGACCGACGTCATATTAAACCCTATGGATTAAGAATGGGATGTCACTTAAGTTCATATGTGAGTCAAGGCAGGTGAGCAAATACTTTTGGCAATAAAGTGTGTGTGTGTGTGTGTGTATATATATATGTGACCCGCCACGGCAAAACCAGCAACAAGTTGGGTGGTAAGCTTTTTTTTTCAAAATTAGTGATTTTTGTTTTTTTGCAGAATATGCAAGTTGAAATCATGAAGAAGCCTCTCCATGTTTCAGATAACAGTATTGGTTGCCGTAAAAGTATACATTTTGTATTTGTAGTTTCGGAAAAAAAATCGGCCGTGTCTGTGTCCCTGCAGGGCCGTGTACGGTGATGCAGTTCATTTCCATACTGATCACCGTTGGCCATTGTTGTTATTTTGACGGCAAATCAGCGCACGTTAGAAGCGAAACACATGGCTACTTATTCAGCGCAGCAGATCAGCTGGAGCGGAAGATATCAGTCTATTTCTACAGTTACATTTCAGCGGGATAAAAAACAGCGAAATGGAGGAAATCCCTAACTTTGACTGCAAAGTTGGATACGTTTTTATAAACGTATCCAAGATGGCACCGCTCTATGGCGACTCGGTACAACTCTCTGTTTTGTTTGTTTGTTTGTTTAGTGTTGTCCTGTATGATCCTGGAACCCAGCCTTGGCATTGTTCAGTATGACAGATCTGCATTATTTCATATTTGGGACAGCATGCCCGTTCTCCTGCCCGATCTACCTCTGGATTTCCAACCACACAAGATGAGTCTGATGAGTTTGACTACCGCAGGGAAGTGGAGGGGCTGGTGAAATGGTGTGAAAGCTTTAATTTGATACTCAACATCTCAAAAACCAAAGAACTGGTAGTGGATTTTAGAAGGTCCCCCAGTCCCCTCTCTACGCTCTCCATTAATGGGGAGGAGGTGGAGAGGGTCACTTCCTTCCAGTTCCTTGGGACCACAATCCATGAATCTCTATCATGGGAGCTCAACACTAATATTAAGATCAGTAAAGCCCACCAGCGACTCCACTTTCTGCGGCAACTCAAAAAGTTTAGAGTCAGCCAAGTTGCCATGACCCACTTTTATAGGTCTACTATTGAAAGCGTGCTCACTTTTTCCATGCTTGTTTGGTTCGGTCACACAACCGCTCAGGACAAAACTAGGCTGGAAAGAGTTGTACGCAGAGCATCAAAAATCATAGGCTGTAGTCTCCCTTCACTTTCTTCACTCTTCTCCACCAGAATAATTAGGAAGGCTAAAAACATTGTTGGGGACCTAACCGTTAGGACTACACAATGCGGCCTACAAAAGCCTACACATGCGGCCTGGACAAAGGAACCAAGGAGATTAAAAACTACACCGCCATTTTAGTTTCACTTCTCACCCAGGTGAGAAATGTGACGTCACAACCGGTGCCCTATCGGCTGACAACTGCAGGTACCCCAGGGGGTCCCCGGCAGCAGCCGTGAGCTTTATAAACCGAAGCTGCCTGGAGAACACTCTCTTGCTCTCACTCTTGCTCTCACACTTACTCTGGCGCTGCTTCCAATGCGGTTCCTGCCGTCCAGCTACCAGACGCTGTCTGAAGTAAGCTGACTAAATCGCCAAGCTGCGATTATATCGCCGTCCGTGGAAGAAAGAAACACGGACTGTTTTCTTTATTCAAGTTTGACCAACGAGAGGAAACCCGCTCCGCTCTCTCGCCTGGACTAAGCCGTCTCCTGCTGACGCCGGGGCCCACGAACTACCTTCGCGAACGCCAGGACGGACTCGCAACCTACGCAACAACACCAGTAAGAGGCTATCAGTCTGGGCAGAGACATAAGTCATAGGACATGCTTGCAATTCTTGTTAATGTGTTTTACGTTCTGATCGCGGATCGCCGAGTCCGTTTGTTCATGTGCTGATGTATTTTGAATGCTGATCGTGTACCCACGCCTGGGTTGATTCCTGTAACAGTGTTTTCGACTAACCTCCGCCATATTCGTGAGCTCAGAAAGCCTCTACTATCAGTTAAAAGACCGGTCTCACGGAATAAACGCCTTCTGAGCCTCAGAATATCACACGTGCATTCTTCCCCTCTCTTTGTTTGTGTCCCGCTAACGCACACACACACATATCCTCCGCCAACTGTTTCCAGCTCCAGACGTTAAGGACATAGCTCCACCTCTCTCTCTCTCTCTCCCTTTCTCGCTACTCCATCTAACGTCAGTGGCTCCGCCCCTGAACGCTGTGAGGAATAGCTCCATCTGGTGGCTGCATCCGGCCATCTCTCTCTCTCTCTCTCCCTCTCGCTGCTCCATCTGACATCAGTGGCTCCGCCCCTGAACGCTGTGAGGAATAGCTCCATCTGGTGGTCGCGCCCGACCATATCTCTCTCTCCCTCTCTCTCTACACACACGCACACACACACATACACACTCCACGTGTGTCTTCTGTAGCTTAGTTTTGTGTGTTAGGTAGTTAGGTAATAAGGCTTTGTTAATTGCAGTGTTATTGATTGTGATCATTATCACTGATTTTAAAAAATCTTATCATATTATAACTAGCGGTCTCTTGTGCTTGTGGTATATATGTCACTGGATAACAGCAGGTTGTGAAGGCTTGAATTTCACACGTTTTTAATTGTTAGATTGTTTTGATGCTTCTATGCCAATGATCACGACCCTTGGCATGTGAGTATAAAACCTTTATATTGAGACTGAATACAGTTTAGGTTATCTTTTCCCTGATCCCAGGGTGGTGCCCCGTTGATTCTTGATTATATCATGATAATATATTAAATATAATTATTAATATCGATAATCATATTGACATTAATAATTAGCTGTTGATAACCAAATCTGCTCCTGCTACAACCCCAACAACATCATAGCTGATCACTCTCACCCTGCTCACCACCTCTTTAACCTTCTCCCATCAGGAAGAAGATACAGGAGCATTAAGACCTCCACATCACAGTTCAGAGACAGCACTTACCCTATCAGAGATCTGAACTTGCACTGAAAGATATGTTAATAGCATACAACTGTATGCACTACGCACTTTCGCTGTCTACTGTTTTACTGTCTGTTGGGTATGGTCTATTGTTCTACTGTCTGCTTGGTATTGTTTATTGTCTGTTGTTTGTTGTACATTGTCTGTTCTCTGTACTTATGATGTCTGTCCTTCATGTTACTTTTGTTTGTGAGTTGTACCAAGACAAATTCCTATCAACTTGTTGACATGGCAATACATTTATTGAATTGAATTGGGGCTGCACGGTGGTGTAGTGGGTAGCACTGTCGCCTCACAGCGAGAGGATCCCGGGTTTGATTCCCGGGTCGGCCCGGGCTCCTTCTGTGTGGAGTTTGCACGTTCTCCCCGTGTAAGCGTGGGTTCTCTCCGGGTTCTCCGGCTTCCTCCCACAGTCCAAAGACATGCAGGATGGGGATAGGTTAATTGGTGACTCCAAATAGCCCGTAGGTGTGAATGTGAGTGTGAATGGTTGTTTGTCTCTACATGTTGGCCCTGTGATAGACTGGCGACCTGTCCAGGGTGTACCCTGCCTTCGCCCAATGATAGCTGGGATCGGCTCCAGCCCCCCCGCGACCCTGAGTACAGGATAAGCGGTAGACAATGGATGGATGGATAGATGAATGAATTTAATTGAAATGCTACAGAAGAAGAAAGGAGAACTCTCTCCTTGAAAGACATTCATGTAGCGACAAACTTTCTCAAGAGCTTATGTACAGCATACGGACGGATTCTTTAGCTGCCGAAAGAGAGCAAACAGACATACAGTAGTTATGTCGGAGATGACTGCATCCACCAAAAAGCAGCAGACGAAAAGAAAGTCCGCCCTGCAGGAATACTTTTCAGTTTCTTATGGGGTGAGTTTCCGTTAACATCCAAGTTATCTACTTTGCTTAGCTAGCTGAGGTAGCTCAGTACTGTCGTTTTAAAAGTATATGCACATCGAAACTAAGCTGTAATGGGAGGTTTTTGGCTCGTAATGTGGGCATCTGATTTAAAAGTAAGGTGCAAAGGGGCCTGTTGGCATTGCTTGAATTGACTGTGATGCTAATAGTTTAGCAACTAGCCTACCTGAGGACAATAGGCTAGTTGCTAAATCATTAGCACTAGCTACTTGCCCCTAAGAACTGCCCAACTCGCGTCGGTTAATGAAGTCGGGCTACAACGACATGGGCGGTTCACACCTACGGAACTACAGCCGACGCCATACGTTCCGCGCTTGCGCGAGATGTAATGTCTCCAAAACAACAGGCAGCGCTAAGTCAAGCTGCTAGCCTCCACCAATCAGAATGGTAAAAGAATGACCGACTCGAATGGCGGATTATACATTTGAGTCGGCTGAAATGAACGCCGACGTGGCCGATTCGAGCGACCACACCAAGTAGACTCTCTCAAAGACGCCGATTTTCGGTCCGGTGTGAACTCGGCTTAACAGATATCACTGAGTGACATCTGTAGGGGGGAGGGCTTATCTGAATGAGATGCAAATGAGCACCATTGTGTTTCCTTTCTGGCCAGGTGAGGTGAGGTGAGGTGAGGTGAGATTTGCAAATCTTTCAGGCCAGTTTTCTCAGTGAACGGTTTTCAGAAAAGCATACATTCAAATAGCCACAACTTCATCAAATATGTCAGACATCATTGGAAAGCTTAGAAACTACACTTCCAGAACCTGTGAGTAACTCAAAACGCCCCGAGGCCGACTTGTTCCTGGTTTTGAGAGAGAGAGAGAGGGAGATACAAACTTAATAGGCTTTTTAGTTTGAGGCACATTTGAGGATTAGACAATACTATACGAAACATGTTGGGCCTCCCATGTCAGGCGATCTTGAGTTAATCTAGTAGCGTGGCTCTGAAATGAAAGGCAGTGCTCACCAAGTCTAACTTGTCTGATTTGAGACGTATGTAGGGGTCCAGTGTTATCTTCGGTTTGGTCCCTGTTGGCGACCTCTGGCTGGTTGTACCTAGAAGCAGCAGGAAAGTAAAAGAAAAGGAAGGTGGAAGGTGGAAAAGAAGAGGAAGATGGAGACAAATGAAAAAATATTGACTGAAAACACAGTATCTGTATGAGATATCAATGCAGGCAAGAGGAGAGAGAATGTGAGGCCACACAACTCTTAGTAAACAACAGGAGGAGAATACATATTGGATAATCTGTAATATCAGAGTGGATGGACAGATATTCTCTGTGGATATGATGGACGTGGGTGTGTGTGTGTGGTGATGAGGGACGTGTGTTTGGGTGGGGGGATGAAAAGCAGATGATTAAAGAGAGAGGAGTGGAGGAAAGGTGGATGATTATATAGATGAGAGGGGAGAGGGCAGACAGCCAATGCCTGATATTAATTTGATGAGTTTGTCTGGCCCAGATCTGCGTGTCTGCCTGCTACAGGAACCTTCCCTCGGAGTAGCAAGGGCTGTGAACTCATTTCCTGCACCCACCCAAAGGATTTGCTCCACCCCCACACATCACTGCTGGGGATGATTGATAGATCTGCTGCCGTGACAACAGCCATGCTTTACACTTTACTTTAATGCTTTTAACACCGTTATCATTAACTTGTCATTTAATATCATTCAAGTGTATCCATCCACTTGATGGAAGGAGGTATCACACCCATCTATTGTCATGATACTAATATTGGGACTTAAAGTGGCAGTCCGTAACATTTTAATCTGTGTATTTTTAGTTCCTACCTATCAAATAGTGAGTTAGAACAATGGTGGTTGATCATGTGACCACTAATGAAAGTGCTTGTTGCTGCTTTGTCCAGAAATAGGATCTCCGTGTCTGTGGCCACATTCCCACTAAACTCTAAATGAGTTTGATGAAACTTTGACGAAAAGAAAGTCCGCCCTGCAGGAATACTTTTCAGTTTCTTATGGGGTGAGTTTCCGTTAACATCCAAGTTATCTACTTTGCTTAGCTAGCTAAGGTAGCTCAGTACTGTCGTTTTAAAAGTATATGCACATCGAAACTAAGCTGTAATGGGAGGTTTTTGGCTCGTAATGTGGGCATCTGATTTAAAAGTAAGGTGCAAAGGGGCCTGTTGGCATTGCTTGAATTGACTGTGATGCTAATAGTTTAGCAACTAGCCTACCTGAGGACAATAGGCTAGTTGCTAAATCATTAGCACTAGCTACTTGCCCCTAAGAACTGCCCGACTCGCGTCGGTTAATGAAGTCGGGCTACAACGACATGGGCGGTTCACACCTACGGAACTACAGCCACCCCCACCCATCACTGCTGGGGATGATTGATAGATCTGCTGCCGTGACAACAGCCATGCTTTACACTTTACTTTACTGCTTTTAACACTGTTATCATTAACTTGTCATTTAATATCATTCAAGTGTATCCATCCACTTGATGGAAGGAAGTATCACACCCATCTATTGTCATGATACTAATATTGGGACTTAAAGTGGCAGTCCGTAACATTTTAATCTGTGTATTTTTAGTTCCTACCTATCAAATAGTGAGTTAGAACAATGGTGGTTGATCATGTGACCACTAATGAAAGTGCTTGTTGCTGCTTTGTCCAGAAATAGGATCTCCGTGTCTGTGGCCACATTCCCACTAAACTCTAAATGAGTTTGATGAAACTTTGACGAAAAGAAAGTCCGCCCTGCAGGAATACTTTTCAGTTTCTTTTTCCGTCAGTGAGCAGCGGTTGGTCTGCAGGTGGAGCTACTCACGGAAGTATGCTGCGTTTACTTGGAATGGGAAATCGGCAACTTCTAACTGCTGAGTCAGGCTCCCTCTGGTCTAAAGTGTTTGACCAGGTACATTTCATTACTGCTGACTCACAATGGAGGATCAACAGGCAGAGAAAGAAGACCATTCAACTTCCAGTCCAAGAAAAAGAAACAACAAACTAAAGGAAGTGAAGAAGGAAAGTCATCAAGAAGCAAAGTGACCGCCCATGAAGGAAAACCACCGACCTCCTTTCAGTGTGGAGCATTTGAAGGCATCACGCAGATGAGAGACAGTCGACACTGTTACATTACATTACATTTAGGTCATTTAGCAGACGCTTTTGTCCAAAGCGACTTACAATAAGTACATTTGTCAAAAGAAGGAAACAAAGAAACCACGACGTATCATTGCCGATAAAGTAAGAGCTAAAAATAGAACAAGTGTTAGGTCCTCATCTGAGTAAAGTAGTACTTCAAGAGCAACAGTGCTAAGATCAGAGTGCTATAGGTAAGGTTTTTTTTTTTGTTTTTGTTTTTTTTTTTTTTTTTTTGGTGGGGGGGGGGTGTCGAGGGAGGGTGCTAGTGGGTCATGCTATGTAGAGTCAAGGTGAAGTCTGAACAGGTGAGTCTTGAGCCTTTTTCGGAAGATGGCAAATGACTCTGCTGTCCTGACATTGGTCGGGAGTTCGTTCCACCACTGAGGCGCCAGAACAGAGAAGAGTCTGGACTTTGCTGAGCGACATTTGCTTGATTTCAGCGATGGTGGTACCAGCCGGCCAGCTGAAGTAGAAGAGCGAAATGCTCGCTTCGGGGCATGAGGTTTGACCAGTGTTTGAAGGTAGAAGGGTGCCGTTCCATTGATGGCCCTGAAGGCCAGTGTCATCGTCTTGAATTGGATGCGTGCTGCAACAGGGAGCCAGTGGAGGTCACGGAGGAGGGGGGTCACGTGGGAGAATTTGGGTAGATTGAAGATAAGGCGTGCTGCGGCATTCTGGATACGCTGTAATGGTTTAATCGCAGAGGCCGGGAGTCCGGCCAGGAGAGAGTTGCAGTAGTCAAGGCGGGAGATGACCAGTGCTTGGACCAAGAGCTGCGTTGCATCCTTTGTGAGGAGGGTCCGAATCCTGCGGATATTGTAGAGGGCGAATCTGCAGGATCGGGCCACAGCAGTGATGTTGGGGGTGCAGGATAGTTGGTCATCGAGGATTACACCCAGGTTCCTCGCAGTTAAGGAAGGTAATACTGTGATGCCCTCGACAGTGACCGACAGGTCCATGCGAGGGCAGTCTTTCCCTGGGATGAAGAGGAGTTCGGTTTTGTTCAGGTTGAGCTTGAGGTGATGTGCAGTTGTCCAGACAGAGATGTCAGCCAGACAGTTTGAGATGCGAGTTGCAATGTGAGCGTCAGAGGACGGGGGAAAAGAGAGGAACAGCTGGGTGTCATCTGCGTAGCAATGGTAGGAGAATCCATGCGATGTGATAACAGAACCTAGTGATCTGGTGTATAGTGAGAACAGAAGCGGTCCTAATACTGAGCCTTGAGGGACGCCCGTGTCCAGAGAGCAGGGTTTGGACATAGAGCCATTCCATGTGACCTGGAAGGTGCGGTTTGTCAGGTATGATGTAAACCAGGCGAGAGCAGAGTCAGTTATGCCAAGTTCAGCCAGAGTGGAGAGGAGGATTTGGTGGTTGACTGTGTCGAATGCAGCAGATAGGTCGAGGAGAATGAGAACGGACGAGTGGGACGAGGCTCTGGCGTCTCGCAGGGACTCGGTCACTGTGAGGAGGGCCGTCTCAGTGGAGTGAGCAGTCCTGAATCCTGATTGATTAGGGTCTAGGAGGTTTTTCCGCAAGAGATAGGATGACAGTTGGTTGTAGGAGGCACGTTCCAAGGTTTTAGAGAGGAATGAAAGAAGAGATACAGGTCTGTAGCTTTGAATGTCAGTAGCGTCTAGGGTGGGTTTTTTAAGGAGAGGCTTCACGATAGCGGTCTTAAAATCCGCTGGA
Source organism: Chelidonichthys spinosus (assembly GCA_029853015.1). Taxonomy (NCBI): domain Eukaryota; kingdom Metazoa; phylum Chordata; class Actinopteri; order Perciformes; family Triglidae; genus Chelidonichthys; species Chelidonichthys spinosus. The sequence goes on along the minus strand of CM056839.1, from coordinate 1,893,369 downwards.
ATGACACCTGAGGTGAGGGAGGAGTTGATCAGGGTGGTGAGGAATGGCAAGATGTCGTGTGAGATGTCCTGGAGAAGGGAGGAAGGAATCGGGTCAAGGGAGCAGGTGGTGGCGCGGTTAGATGTAACAAGTGCGTGGACGTCCTCAGAGGTGAGGGGGCTAAAGCTGGTAAGACCATCCGAGTTGAGAGTTGGGGGAGATGTCTTCTGGGAGGGAATAGGCGTGAATGAGGAGCTGATGTCATGTACTTTCTTGGTAAAGTAAGTTGCAAAGTCATCGGCAGTAAGGGAGGAAGGGGGGGTAGGGGCAGGAGGGGTGAGGAGGGAAGAGAACACGGAGAAGAGTTTCCTGGGGTTGGAGGCAGAAGAGTTGATCTTAGCCAGGTAGAAGGCAGATTTGGCTGCCGAAACAGTTGAGGTGAAGTCAGAGAGGAGGAGGTGGTAGTGAGCAAGGTCCTCGTGATGTCCCGATTTCTTCCATTTTCTCTCTGACGCTCGCAACAATGATCTGTTGGTTCGCAGAGGTTCAGACAGCCAGGGAGGGGCGGGAGATGATCGCGCCGGTCGTGAGATTGGGGGACAGAGTGTGTCCAAAGAAGAGGAGAGTGAGGACATCAGGATAGAGGAGGCTTCCTCAGTAGACATTAAGGAGAACTGTTCCGAGGATGGGAGCGAGGAGATAATAGTTGAGGAGAGAGCGGAGGGAGTGAGGGATTTCAGGTTGCGGCGGCTGGTGACCATTCGAGGCGTAGAGTGGAGGGATGAGGTGGGCTTCATGGGGATGGAGAAAGACACAAAGTGGTGGTCGGACACGGTGAGCGGGGTAACAGAGAGTACCGAGATGTCACAGGATCTTGTGAAGACAAGGTCAAGTTGGTTCCCGGCCCGGTGAGTTGGTGGAGAGGGGGACAGTGTAAGGTCAAAAGCGGAAAAGAAGTCTATGAATTCAGATGAATGCAGCTTTCCCGGGTGGATGTTGAAGTCACCGAGGACGACGAGTGGTGTGCCATCATCAGGGGAGCAGCTCAGGAGGGCATCCATCTCATCCAAAAAGTCACCAAGAGGACCGGGTGGGCGATAGATCACTATGATGTTGAGTTTGAGAGGAAGCGTGACAGAGACTGCATGAAATTCAAGCGTAGATCGGGGTAGGTGGTCGAGAGGAAGGACCTGGTAGGACCATGTGGGTGAGATGAGGAGCCCAGTTCCTCCTCCTCGCCCTGTTCGTCTTGGGGAGTGTGAAAACGAGTAGGCAGTTGAAAGGGCAGCTGGAGTGGCAGTGTTTTCTGGGGTGATCCAGGTCTCTGTGAGGGCCAGGAAGTGGAGAGTCTGCAGGGAGGCATAGGCTGAGATGGTGTCCGCCTTCTTGACTGCAGACTGGCAGTTCCAAAGCCCTCCTAGTACTTCAAGTTCCTTACCGGTGGAGAGTGGTGGGTAGCAGAGATTTGATGGGTTACAGCCTCGAGTGAAGGGACTTCGGTGAAATCTTCTCCAGTGCGATGTCCTGACTGGGATAAGACACATGGCTGCGAGGGGTTGAGATGTTATACCTACCTCAATGGGCTTCCTCTCTGGACTCCCACAGATAGACTCCCTGTGTCTTTGTTCAGATGTCTTCGTTCTGATGGCCCGACGCTGCAGCTGACGCTGAAGTGACAGCCTTTTAAGTGCTCAATTTACCGCAAGTACTGACTGTGGCTCCTCCTTCCCTCTAATCAAGTCTATTCACTACAGGTGAGCTGGCTCAAAAACAAGCTGATTGCTCACTTAGCACAGACAGCTTCACAAGAATTTCAACAACAAGCTATCAATACTAGACTAAATGTTACCACTAGCTTTACTCACACAATGCCTAAACTCAAATCTACAATTAGTTTCTGACTTACCAACAAGAGACAAAGCAGCTTCCTTCCTTTCTCCAGACAAAATGTGGTTTGAAGAGAGTTACTGCTGTCCCTTAAGTTCTGACTGTGGCTCCTCCTTCCCTCTAATCAAGTCTATTCACTACAGGTGAGCTGGCTCAAAAACAAGCTGATTGCTCACTTAGCACAGACAGCTTCACAAGAATTTCAACAACAAGCTATCAATACTAGACTAAATGTTACCACTAGCTTTACTCACACAATGCCTAAACTCAAATCTACAATTAGTTTCTGACTTACCAACAAGAGACAAAGCAGCTTCCTTCCTTTCTCCAGACAAAATGTTGGGTGAGGGAGATGAGTCCCAGAGGCTCACCTGCAGTTCCATCTACCACCAGAGAGGCCACTAGAAGCAACGATCTCAGATCTTACAGGAGTACAACTTTAAAGCAACACTAAAGAGTATTTAGTGCGTTTCCAAAATAGTTTCAGTGGTTCATCACCACAAAACCGGCATGAACGGCACTTAAGCATTCGCTCTGCAGCCGTCTATCAGCTGTAACCGCATTATATAACTTTGCCTCGTCGGGTAGCGGTTTTGTACTTCTAATGATACTACGAATTTGACCTGCTTTACGGAAAGCGTTACAAAAGCCGGTAGGTGGAGGCTCTGTGTAAAGATCTGTGGGAGAACACCCGGCAGGTGCGTGGAAGATACCTTGCAGCTAGGTAGTTTTTAAATTGGCATCATGGCAGAGCCTGCAAAGAAAAGGAGGAGTATAATGTCCGATGAGGCGAAGAAAAGAAAACGGGAGCATGACATAGAAAGAGCTCATACGAGAGTGAATATCGGACCGGCTCACACTCATTGGCGAGAGCTGAAGGAGGCTACAAAATGCAAGACGGATGGTGACTTGGCTTTGTTGCTGCTGGACTTGTAAATAATACCAGTAATCTTTTTTTTCCAACAGTGTGCATCAATACATTGTCGATTATTTTATTGGCTCATGTTAGCTAAGGCGTTAGCTATTGTGCTATATGTAACTATCGCTATGGCTCATGTTGGCTAATCTTAGCTAAGGCGTTAGCTACTCTACCTTGTCACTGCACATCGTGCAAATTGTTCATCATTTCCAGAGCCGGTTCTGCATACAAACAAATAACGTGCGTGCGTAACGTTTATTTGACCCATAAACACCATTGTTTTATGTGGACCACCAAGTTGTACATAGCAAGACTAAAATGATTCTTTTCGTTGTCTTTTCCCAATTAAGTCATAACTGTTTGGATACATTACATTTTGATATACACTTCTGTCATGTGTTTTCAGCCAACAAAGATACGTACTTTTGAAAAGACTTTTGTTTCTCAGGCTGAACCTGGCTGGCATGTATTTCAGTGGAATGCATTGCGAGGACAACAGCGCCATCGCAGGGCAAAGCTGTGTACAGAATGATGTTCCCGAAGTCAAAGAAGGGAGGCTGTACAGCAAAGCCCAATAAGGCGGAGCCTACATGCAGTACGTAAAAAAACAGTATTTTATTATAAACAATCCAAACAACGGTTGATATAGTCATTTACATACATCAAAATATGTGCAAAATTCCTTATAATTAAAATGACTGTAAATTTGTAGTGGCATCAGCCATAAATAACTATAAAATAATGTAAATATTTTCCAGAATATGAGCTGAATGTGAACTGATGCAGCTTCTTCTTGAGGAAGTGTTGAGGTTGCCACCACGCACTTTGAGGAACTCAAACAAATCCCCATCCCAGAGGACCTGAATGCCCAGTTTGAGAGACCCTCCAAGGAGGAGGTCGAGGGTCGGCTGGAACCCAACAAAGTTGCCCTCTGGATCAGGAAACTCTTGGCATAACCGCCACACACAACCAATGACAGGATCCACAACCCGACAAGTCTCTGTAGGTGCCCCGACACCAGCTGACCAACCTGCTGAAAGACAGAGGAAAGGACATCAGAAGCATGTAAGGCCTCCTCCAGCACTGATTGAAGGCCACCTGATTTTAATGTGACAAGAGCAGGATAGAGTGTGTGCGTGTGTGTGTGTGTGTATAGTGTCCCAATAATGTATATAGTCTTGTGAATTCTCAGCAACAGGATAGTACCTGACATATTGTTACTTTGCATCGTTCTACATAACTGAAAAATACTCTTAGTGTTTGTAAAAAATTTTGTAAGACGGCATATTAAGGCCATTGTAGGAGAAAAGGAGAAAAAAAATAAACGGAGCTGAGAGAGGAATATTTAGAGAAAAGAAGTTGCACATTTGCTACTTTATTATAGAGGTCATAGTGGAAGTAAACGCATTTCTTGACCGAATGTTTGCCGTTGCTATGACATGTGAAAGCTACAGCTAGCATCTTAGCCCAACCACCCGATCAATAAACACCCATAAGATGACAATTGCCAATGTTAGCATCGTAATAATGTAGCAAATTTGCTACTTTTTTCTCTCTAAATACTGCCCTCCTCTCGCAATCGTGTCATTTTACATGTAGTGGATAACACAAATTGGATAACAGAATGAATAACTTACTGTTCCTCTCTTCTCCTCCTAAGAGGTCCATCACCTGCTCTGATGTTTTGAAGGGTGAATGGTTGAAGCCCGGGACAGTCAGTCACGCATGTAGCACTATTTGGAACCTGCTTCATTCTTTTTAGAACCTAATTTAAGGGAACAAAACAAATAAAGAAAAAAGCAAACAGGAAGCAATAGACAGTCTTATTGACATTGGAATGACATATTTACAGTTAAGTTGTAGAAAAGTACTCTTAGTTTCGAGACATTTAGCTCCTATTATTATCAAGGATAATTGGTAAAATCCAATCAGGAAAGATGATGCAGGTATGTCTTTAGCATGAAATTTGATCTAGTCATAAGAAATCGTAGATGGTAGATGTATGTACACATTCATACAATACATTCTACCCGAGTAGTACTAAAAGTATTTCATGTACTACAGCATACAAATAACATGTTGGAGGGAGATAGCAGAACATTATTTAGCTTTTTAGTTAGCTTGTATTTTCTGACGGCAGACGTTTTCCACTTTGGTCGGCATTTCAGAACATTTCCCACACATACACCAATGAACATGTTTTGTGAAAGACTAAACCTAGCGTTATGTCACGCAGTAAGCAGGTAATGAGTGTAATATTTACCAAACAGAGATGTCCTACTGTAATCGTAGCTGCAGCTGTTTGTGCTGACCACTCTCATATTCTGGAGTCGGATTCAAACAAGTACTGCTTGATTTGAGAAGTTGCCATTTCCAAAAAAGAACAAGACATTGTTATTATTATTATTTCAGAAGCTCAGTAACGGCAGGATGGGAGGCGGTTCTCAGAAGGACCGGGGGGCCGCCCCCCTTGGCATGCTTCTGGGAGTTGGCCAATCAGAAGAAAGTGGGCGTTAACACCAAATGTGACGTGAATTATTCATGCGACAAAATTACATTTAAGTCATGAAGCCAATCATGGCGTTATTTTCAGTGTTTACGGAGCAGCTACAGTTTTAGAGTAGCCTAGCTCTGATAGATCCAAACTCCATTCAGAAGCAAGCATTTTAAAAGTGATTTGCTTATCGTGCAGATAGGTTTGTGTCATGACTTTGACTTTTATGGCGCTACTGTTGAGCAGTATCAGTGTGGGCCTGAAAATCCCAAGTATGAGGTGTAACTTTCAGCCAATCGTTAACCTCCTTTATAATCTGGTTCCACCCTCTGAGCTGTCAATCACATAAAAGACAAGAGAACTGTTGAGCTGAATGTTATTACGCATGGAAAATGAATTCCTTACAAATGTGAATTTGAACTAGGAGGAGGATTTTAACGACGAGGAGACTTCTATGGTAAAACAGCGCCCCCGCCAATACATCAGGTGGAGAGTGATACTGCACTAGAGAGACACACAAAATGATTATAAATTCTGATAAGGTTCTGTGAGAAGTTGATGAGGGAAAGCTGCTCAAAGCAGATCAGATGAGAACCTAACACTTGTTTCTATTTTTTCGCTCTTACTTTTACTCGGCAATGATGATGTTGTGGTTTTTTCTTTCGACAAATGTAGTTATTTTAAGTCGCTTTGGACCAAAGTGGCTGCTAAATGCCCTAAATGTCATATATGTCCACTTCACCTTCCTGAGAAAAATGGTTAAAATAAGAATTTAACACAGGCTTTGGTGGATTAAGTGTTTGATGAATTACAGAAGATGCTTTAACAGATTCATGCGTAAACGTAGCTTTTTAATTGACAAACATACAATCATACTCTCTTTACTGTGGGGTCGGTACTGTTATACTTATCTACATTTTCAGTGCTAATGACTGGAGAAGAGTATTTCCAGTAGAACAACTTTAATTATCCTGTGTTTATAGAGCCCGGGTTGAGGACGAGGTAAAAATACAGAATATTTGGTGCATGTAAACATACATTGCTGACTTAAAAAATAGATTCTCACATTGTTACTAGGGGTGGGGGAAAAAATAATTCTTAGATGAATCTTGATTTGAACGTGGACGATTCTGAATCGATTCACAAATGTCGTATTGTTTATGGAACGCAAAAGGCAGAACTCGGAAATGCAGCATCTGGACAATCTGTTGCATTAATAACATGACATAGAGACATGGCTGAGAGAGAACATTTTCACAGATAATGTTTCATCATTCATGGCCGAAATAAACACTATTACTGCTTTGTACATGTTGTAGAAGTCCCAGACACACCAGGAAACTAAACGGCGTCCTGTCTGAGTTCATATGGTGAATCTCATAGACCTGTATTCACAATCAATCAAAACACGATGTTGTGATTTAATTACAATATGCCGAAGTAACGATGATTAGTAAAAAGTCCTAAGTCATAGTTTGTGAAGTCGGTCTGTTTAGACAATACGAAAATAACTTTAAAAATGCTTGTTTTGGCGTTCGGCTCGCTCAGAGCTAAGCTAGGCTAACACGGTAGCGGCTACGTAAACACTGAACATAAAGTTGTCTCGGCATAAATACGGCAGCAACCTTGTTGTTTGTTCCACTAACAGTCTCTGGTTTTACTCCTAGTTTGTTTTGTCTCTTTATGAGACGTAAGATAATTTCCCACGGACAGCTACACTGTGATGTGTTAAAATGCAGCTGCATTGATTATTACACTGTTCATAGAAAGTCATAATTGTGACAAGGAAAAGCTTTTTCTCTAATAAAAAATTAGAGAAGGAAATTCATCAGTTTTTCTTTAATTATCAACACAAATGTAGGAAGTGATTTGCAAACTCAAATGTATGTGTGTATATATATATATATTTAAATCATGCATGGAAATGCACATCAAAAATCGAGATGAATCGATTAACAGTTTAGAATCGATAATCGGTTTATAATCGAATCATTGACCTGAATCGGAATCAAATCATGAGGTGCCAAGAGATTCCCACCCTTAATTTTTACAGTACCTCGGGTGATAATAGCTGCGTGCAAATATGGTTTTAGGCACGTCGTCTCGGCTGCGATTATCTCCCTAACAGGATTGAACGACTTTGGTGACCTTTGTCCATGCTGTGAGATTGACATGTTTAAGTATGTATATATATGTATATGCATATGACCCAGGCTTGACGCATTAGTGAACCTTCACATAACTGAACAACGATTAAACAAGAGAGAAATTATTCATTGTAAGCAGTCACTGAGAAACAATAGAAACGTAGTATCTGTATCTGCTCAACTCACCACAAACGGCTGGCATCGGTCATGGCTAGCAACTGGCTTAACAACAGGACCCTGAAGGGGAGCTAAGTGGTCTCAGCACCTCGGAAATAAACTTGACCCTGGTAATCCAGGCCAATAAGATTTGGGCCAAGCTGCCAAGTGGCTTTGAGCTGGGACCCACAGGTGACCCTCGACATCAGAGTTGGTGGTCTGTTCCCATCAATCTTTCCCATTTTCGTCATTAAGATATTTGCCTTAAACTAAAAAAACGGACTGTTTTATATTGTTTTCAGGTGTTTAGTTCTTCAGTTGTTTCCATGTGCTCTGGTTGGACTCCAGTAAAGCACTACACTACAACATATGTACCTGCAGACGCCAAAATACCTGGCTCCCCTCAAAACCTTGTGATAGCTTCCAATGTGGTCATTGTAATCACTGCTCTAATGTTTTAAAATGCAAAACGCTTTCAGGATATCGAGGGAGATAAACCCACAAAATAAGACTCTTTATTAATTGTAAGAAAACATTTGTCATTTAGTGATTGGAATACCCTGAGAGCAAAGTGTTTTATATTAAGCGTGTGCTAGTCCTGCTCAATCTAAACATACAATGGGATTGAATTGGAAGAACTAAACACAGACTACAAGACAGACTGTCAGAGGGTTAGGGTAAAGTATAAGAGCAACCCATCTATCCTGAAAGCGATAAGCATGTATCATATCCCAGAATCAATATGTGGAGCTAATAGGATCAAACAACTCAGCCAACGGGAACGTTTCTGGATCTCCAAGTTAAGGGCAACCCACTACCCTGTTCTTAATGAGGACCTTGATTTCAGTCATTTTTGTCAGATGTTTTCACTGTTATAGATAGATGTGTAGCTATACCTTCACTGAAATTGTGGGAGTTACATTTAAGGTGTTCTTTCTGTACCATACCTTTGTTGTATATATTCTTGTATATAGAAACACGCATCTGAGCAACTCAAAATATGGGAAAAGAAGGATCCTTTTTCATGGTGGAGACACAAATGAAAAACATGCATGTGACTATGCAACGTCCACAGCTAGTGAAGTGGTATTAAATACTGGGAAAGGCCACTCATGGTTGTGGGGGTGAGGAAGTGGATGGATTCAACAACTCTGGACTGTAACGCCTAACGTTGGTGTTGTTGTCTTGGACTAGAAGGGAACCTTCAGTGATCTCCACCATGTTAGCAGAACAGTGCAAACTCACACAATATGTTAATCAATCACAACATGGCGTCTTCCTGGAGGGGCTTCATGGCGAGCATATGACCAGATAAATGAGACATCGAGACATGGACACTGAACAAATTGTATCAGAGTTGGACTTTGGATGAGTTTGGATTCAATGTTAAACACAAATCAAGGTTTCTTCAACAATCAAATCAACACAGGGTGAGTTGAGACAGTAATGGTCAGTTTGTAGGTAAACTACGGTCTCACTGTGAATGTACTATCATCTCTGCTCGGCAGCGGTGGAACAGTTGTGATGATGATAAGAGAACATTGTAGGACAGACAAAGAGAAAAGTGGGTGTTTTACCTGAAATAGGAACATCTGGTGGACAGATGTCGGGAGACGGCGAGGACACTGAGGCAGGCTCCTCTGTACAGATCTACAGACAAACAACAATCACAATCCACTTCACGTTTACAAAGGGCTTTGACAGATGGCTCAGATTTGCAGGACGTCTCAGGGAACTGCAAAGTTATAGTGACCTGTTTCATAGAGTGGAGATCACTGTGTGCCACCATTGTAAGATCATCACAAACTCAACAAAAGTATTCATTGTTCCAGAGGCACAGACACTCCAGGTTCCAGAAACTAGAACATGGCAGATGAAATCTAGTCCAACCTGCTGAGAAAAACACTCATCAACTTTTAGTGTGCATCCTACTGAGAGCAACATTTTTGTTGATAATATTACTACTTCAGTTGCTAAAGAAACTAGAATTATAGCCAGCCAGTCAGTTAACATCCATGTCTGTCCAAAACGTCGCCACTAGGAATGGGAATATATAGGATTTATTGTAAATCACTCACAGTAATGACTTGAAAAAGCTGTATATCTCCCTCTAATGGTAGAGAAGTGAAAAATAGAGCATGCACAGGTGCACCTGTACATTGGAAAAACTTAACAACCACTGCATAAGGGAATGGCACAACACAGAAGGGCTGGTTTCTCAGGTCCAGGAGTCACATGCCTCTCAGCTCTCAAAGTATTCAAGGCCCTACAGGAAGTTAAATACCTAAACTCTCCACTAGTCAGAACCGAAGAAGCCTCTTGGATGAAACATCTTCAAAAGTATAAAGGAGGTCCAGGTGCCAACGATTTCAAAAACGACCATGACCTGGATGATGGAGAATCTACAGTTGCTTGGTGAGGACACAGTGACATTTGACCACCAAATACTAATTAGCTCATCTTTGAGTCCAGGTGAAAGTTGGTGTCAAATTCCCTTCTGAAATATCACTTTCAGGAGAATGGGACCGATGACCTGAAAACATAATGCCTCCACAGAGAGAACCATGAAGTATTCTGCTGACCTCAGGTGATCTGATGTGGACTTTTAAGCGTCCAGCGTTGAAGCTGTTGCCTGTGGCTCGCTGGACCCCATTGTGAAGAGATGTGCTGCTTGGAAAAAGTCCTTTCCCTGGGATGAAGGCTATCTCAACAGGACCATCGTGACTGGAGACACAATTCACAAGAGAACAAAGACAATAGCGTGTAGACAGATGAGTAGAGGAGCAAGGAATGGGCTGCTGTGATTTATAGATGTCACTCCACCACTTACCTTAGTTTGACTTTGTTCAGCATGCTTTTGGCCTCCTCGTGGGTCACACCTATCAAGGACTCCTTGTTAACGGCAATGAGCTGGTCTCCTGGTCTGAGACGTCCGTCCTGAACAACAAAGAGACAGAGTCTTTAGTCTGGAATGGAATGAAAGTATGAAAATGAGTCCCCGTGCCAAGACTCTCATGTCTCATATTGAGTCCTTTTTCACTGCATAAGCTGTGACGTAACTATCTCTGGTCCAAACAACAATGTTTTCATATTTATGTCTAGATAGCCTTATTTGGAGTGTTAATGGAGCAGCTACTATGTTAGCATAGCCTAGCAACAATCAATCCAGACTCCATTCAGAAAAGCAGCATTATAAAAGTAGTTAGCTTGTGGTCTTGCAGACAGACCTAACAACTAGTGCTGTCAAACGATTAAAAAATTTAATCGAGTTAATCACAATAACAGGTTGTGATTAATCACGATTAATCACAAGTTTAAAATACTAGTATTTACTAGTATTTTTGGGGGTAGATAAAACAAATACATCATGTGTGGTGTTGGAATAAAGAAATGCATGACAAACTGGTTAGAGGAATCAAAGTTTTTACTTTATTATAAGATATCAACTTAGTTGTGATAATTTCTGAACTAGAATCTATTAATTTGCTGAGTAAGAAGTGTCAGGGAGTGCTTGGCATTGCCCACAACATCCGTAATGAACTGCAGACTAGAAGGTGGCAGTCTTTTGAAGGTGAATTTGCCGTTCACAAATCGCCCCTGTGGACACGCACCTTCAAGGTACGTGTCCACAGGGCGATTTTAAACGCGTGTGGACGCGCCGCTTAGAGGATGATTGACAGGCGCTCTCCTTCAAACAACAGATTTTTGCGAGCGTTCGCGAGCGTTCCCGAGGCGGCGAGTCGAGCCCGGCGCCTCTGATTAGCATAAAGTAGATTCGACTTATACTTTAGGCAAATGAGGAGCGGCCAACTCGTGCGCAGTCTCTCGACATTCGCCGCGACGCTACCAGAATGCATTGCACGGCTTTTCACATAGACAATGAATGGGACTCGGGGAAACACCGCTGCCTGTGGGCACGCACCTTCCCTCTGGATCAAGACTACAGGTGCCACCGACGGCCATAAATCATACAATGTGCGTTGTTTTTTTTTAAATACCGAGCGTTAATCGCACGTTAAAAAAATTTACGGCGTTAAGAGGATGTTGCGTTAACGTGTTAACTTTGACAGCCCTACTAACAACGCATGACTTCACAATTTTTTACTGATCACCATCATTATGGAGTTATTTCAGCATCCTTTTCATCTGTTATTGATATTTAATCACAGCTAAATAGTTTATTCTGGTTCCTCCAGCTGTGATAAACCAGCCCACACCGGTCTTGTTAGATCCAGTGAATCCAGTTTGGTAAAATCCAGCGAACACCTCTGGTTGATGTCATGAACTCAAACAGGACAGGGTTTGGTTTCCTGGTGGATCTGGGACTTCAATGTACAAAGCAGCAATAGTGGGGATTTCAGCCATGACTGATGAATTCTTGTTTGTGTCTACATGGAAAGACACCACCCTCCCTCCCAGCACGCCTAGTGGGAGTGACGCAAATAAACACAAATGATCACATGGTAAAACGTGCGAGTAACAAAAAATTCACACCAAAACAGTTTGGTGTAAAGTCCAGTTAATTTGATTTATATAGTGCTCAATCACCATTTTCATCTAGAGAAGGTCCAGACCCCACTCTTTAGTTTACAGAGACCCAACATCCTGCATGAATAAGCAGTTACCTTCCCCTTTAACAGGAAGTAACCTGGAACAGAACCAGACTCAAGGTCGGCGGCCATTTGCCTTGAGCGGTTGGGTTAGGACACAGAGACGCACAGCAACAACAGCAGTTCTGATAAATGCATGGCTGCATAATTCCCTAGCTGACTCATGCCATACAGAAAATCACAGTGCATGAAATGCTTCCTACATGACACCGGGGATTATATGGGATTTAGAGGAAACGGACTGCTTCCATAAGCAGAAGACTGTTGTGACAGAGCCAGGCATGAGTGTACAGTGTTGATATACAGCGTCTCTTCACTGTGCCTGTCTCTAACACAATTGCATGATACCATTCCCCTTCTCTTATTGGAGATTTTGAAGTGATTTTTAGTGAAAACGCCATAAGAAATATCATGCATGCATGCTGGCTGCACTGCTGCCTCATTTGTTTTTCAGTCAGACGAGTCTTATAAATTCATGCATACACGAGTTGATGTGGACATTTTACTGCTTTCTGTCCACAGCTGAGATGCAACATCACCATCTAGGCTTTTTGACTGTCGCCAACTTGTTTTTTGCCCTTCAACATCTTGGTGTTCAACTTCATCTCCCTGGTTTTTGAACCTCACTTCCTTTATTTTTGGTCGTCACCATCTTCGTTTTTGTCTATTGCCATCTTTGTTTTAAGCAGTCACCAATTGTCATTCACCATCTTGATTTTTGCCTGTCACCATCTTGGTTGTTGGCTAAATGCTAAAATATTGTGGCTGATTGAAAGAATTTCCTCTTGGGTTGTCACGCTGCAGTGAAATAAGCATAGCTGTGTAGTCAATTTGAGCACTTAATACAAGGAATTGACATACATATCAAGCTGATGCTTCATATTTAGTGGCAACATGACCTGGTTTTCAATTACTAGGGCATGTCCCTGCCTGTTAGAAACAGGGCAATGTTTGCCACTACCAGCAAAGCTTTCATCTCAGCCTTGTGGAAATTCTAAATGAGGACCACAAACAACAATGAGAATGGTTATAATACAGAGGAAATCTAAACACCCATTTAAAAGAAATCCATATTGTACATATTGTACCAAAAGACACAAACCAGTGCTCATGGGATATCTACTCTACCCTGATGTGCTCCCTATGATTCACTGTCACTCACTGGCATCCTGAATAAAAATGATGCAAAACGTTGTAATAAGAAACATCTGCTGAGAAACAGCTTTCTTCAAGTAATATACACTATAATAGGGGATTTTAGCCCATGAATTAAAAATAAATAAAAACACACCTTGCAAACCATTATAACTAAAAAAAAGCTCAACATAGAAAGTTGCACACACTTTTCTGGATTATGCTAGAAGTTATTTAAAGCTTCTCGCTGCTTTTGTCTATGAAATATGGATATTCTTTTGGGAAGTGTCCATGGGCGTTATTTTTTTTGCCAGGAATGGTCCTTTCCTCTCCCTGCCGTAAATATGTGTGTATATAGTGTACTTCTTCTGTACCATTTATGTATTTAACTTTCTCTATCACTACAGTAACTTTTTGATTGAACTTCTCTGATTTGAACTCCCAAGAAACCTCCCCAGCAAACAACTGTTCAACTAAAGAACAGGTTTGCTCCACTGCTGCAGGACCATGGATCCCCTCTGATTAACTGGATAACCCCCCACCACCACGCAGCAGGGTAAGACCTGCTAGCTTAAAGCAACAGAGAAAGCTAACGACAGGGCCTGAAAATCTGATTGTGGTTGACTTTTCTGTAAAAGATATGAAAAGCAGTAATAACAGCAAAGTACTCTGCTTTCCGAAGGATACGGTGTCTGACTTGGAAAAAATAATCCTGGAAATTGTGGTTGCACACCCAACTGTGAAAAATATCATTCTGAACATTGGATTTAATGACATTGAAAAACAACAATCAAGAGAGTTGAGAGAACATTTCAACAAACGCTTTGAAACAGTCAGCTCTGTGAATGCTGAGGTTTTAATCAGTGGCCCTCTGCCCCCGACCGGGAGAGGAGCTGAGACATTCAGTAGACTGTTTTGGCTCAACAAATGGCTCTCAACTGCATCTCTTGCTCGCCCAATGCATTTTATTGACAATTTCCGCTTTTTCTGGGACCGCAGGCATCTTTTTAAGACAAACGGACTTTGCCTAAATAAGCTAGGAGCAAAGCTATTCATCACCAACATGTCTTACTGCCATCCATCTGTCGCCAAGGACAAGAGACGAGAGGAACCAACAAATAGGGAAGACAAAACACAGACTATCAGAAACGTCGAAGGAGGACTGAATGTGGATTCCCCCCCAAATCCCCATCCAGGTCTTCATCATTCTCCCTCCCTCCAATACATTTACATTTACAATTAGGTCATTTAGCAGACGCTTTTGTCCAAAGTGACTTACAATTAGTACATTTGTCAAAAGAAGGAAACAAAGAAACCCCAACGTATCATTGCCGATAAAGTAAGAGCTAAAAATAGAACAAGTGTTAGGTCCTCATCTGAGTAAAGTAGTACGTTAAGAGCGACAGTGCTATGATCAGAGTGCTATAGGTAAGGGTTTTTTTTTTTTGGGGGGGGGGGGGGTGTTAGTGGGTCATGCTATGTAGAGTCGAGGTGAAGTCTGAACAGGTGAGTCTTGAGCCTTTTTTGGAAGATGGCAAATAACTCTGCTGTCCTGACATCGGTCGGGAGTTCGTTCCACCACTGAGGCGCCAGAACAGAGAAGAGTCTGGATTTCAGTGATGGTGGTACCAGCCGGCCAGCTGAAGTAGAGGAGCGAAGTGCTCGCTTCGGAGCATGAGGTTTGACCAGTGTTTGAAGTTAGATGGGTGCCGTTCCATTGATGGCCCTGAAGACCAGTGCCATCGTCTTGAATTGGATGCGTGCTGCAACAGGGAGCCAGTGGAGGTCACAGAGGAGGGGGGTCACATGGGAGAATTTGGGTAGATTGAAGATAAGGCGTGCTGCAGCGTTCTGGATATGCTGCAATGGTTTAATCACAGAGGCCGGGAGTCCGGCCAGGAGAGAGTTGCAGTAGTCGAGTAGTAGAGGTTGACTTTGATGAACCTTTCTCTCCCCTCCTCCCCCCTGGAGTTCCAGGAGCTACCCCCACCTACCCCCCGCCCTACCCAGACCCCCTCTCCCAAGGCTGCAACAAAGTCACCAAAACCCAGGACCGCTCTTCCAAGACTGCAACTAAGTCACCAAAACCCACGACCCCCTCTTCCAAGACTGCAACTAAGTCACCAAAACCCAGGCGATCTCCCCCTCAGCGTCACATTCCACCTCCAGCAGTTCATCCCAGCTGTGACGCTGCTGACCCCCCCCCCCCCCCCCCCCCCTTATGGCCACCCCCTCCCCACCCTTGCAGCAGCCCTGAATATTACTGAGACAGAAAAGGGTTCAGCAGTAGACCGCATTATCAACTGGACCCTAGGTCGCCTACATCAAAACATGGCACCTTCTGCATTCCTGTTTTGACTACTAAGAGAGTAAACATTGGGAAACTTGAACACAAAGCTAACCTAAACAATCTCATTCCTGTTCTCTCAAAATCAAAGTCAACCTCAAAGCCTGTTAATAACACCATCAGGATGGGTCTGCTAAATGTTAGGTCTCCCAGTGTTCTCCTGTTAATTATTTACAGGCCACGTAAATATTCATCAAATTTTTTTGATGATTTTACTGAATTATTGTCTAGCATCTCCACTGATTTTGACTGCCTAGTTATAACTGGTGACTTTAATTTTCATATTGATGATTTGAATGACAAGGGTGCAAAAGAACTTTTTAATATTCTAGACACATTTGACCTTTCTCAACATGTGAAAGAGGCTACTCATTGTGAGGGACACACCCTGGACCTGATTATCACAAAAGGTCTCCATGTTTCTGATGTTTTTGTGACTGATCCTTCATTGTCTAATCACTTCTGTGTTTTCTTTAATATTTCTTTCATTCCTGACACACAAACAGAATCAAATAAGGTCAAAAAGCGGTACATCAATGAACATGCCAATGTACTAAAAATGCCATCTCCTTGTTTCCACCTCTTAACCCATGTTATGCTGATGATCTTGTAAACATCTTTAATTCCAAAATTCTGAATGTCATAGATGTCATTGTACCTGCTACGGTTAAAACAATTTATGGTAAGCAAAAGGCACCCTGGTGAAAAGCTGCTGCTGTGACAGCCCAGAGTACTAAACTTCATATTCACCATGACATCTATAAAGAGAGCCTCCGGGCCTACAATTTAGTCTTAAAAAGTGCGAGAGAAACATTCTTCTCCAATATCATAAACAACAACACTAATAAGGCAAAAACCCTATTTGCAACTGTTGACAGACTGACCAACCCCCCCAACACAAATACCAGCTAAACTCCATTCCACGCAGAAATGCAATGAGTTTGCATTCTTTTATACTAATAAAATTGAAGGCATCAGACGCGCCATCAATATCTCAAACAAAAAAGTTGGATCACCACCCTGTTCAGGCAAAAGTAACACAGCAATCATGGCAAGCTTTAATGCCAGAGACTCTAAAACTCTAGTGGAAACGGTGGCAAATCTAAAATCATCCACCTGCTGCCTTGATGCTTTACCTACCAACTTTTTTAAGAATGTTTTTGACTGCCTATCAATTGACGTATTGCAAATAGTTAATAACTCCATTCAATCAGGCAATTTCCCAAAGGCCTTCAAAACTGCAGTCATTAAACCTCTTCTAAAAAAGCAGAGCCTAGATGCCTCTATTATCAACAACTACAGACCAATTTCAAATCTACCCTTCATAAGTAAAATAATTGAGAAAGTTGTCCTCCAACAACTAAATCCCTTCCTGGCTTCAACTGGCTGCCACAACAACTTCCAGTCAGGATTTCAACCTTTTCATAGCACCGAGACGGCCCTTATTAAAGTTGTAAATAACATCCGTCTTAACACAGACTCTGGCAAAACTTCAATATTAATGCTATTAGACCTCAGTGCTGCATTTGACACTGTTGACCACTCAATACTTTTGGACAGGTTGGAAAACTGGGTGGGGCTCTCATGCACAGTCTTAAGCTGGTTCAAGTCATATCTACAAGATAGGAACTATTTTGTTTCCATTGGCAAATTTGTATCAGAACCTAACAATGTAACGTGTGGAGTCCCCCAAGGTTCAATCTTGGGGCCGACTTTATTCAACATCTACATGCTCCCACTAGGACAAATCATGCAAAATAATAACATTGACCACCGTTGCTATGCCGATGACACCCAAATCTATGTAGCACTATCACCAAACGACTATCGCCCCATAGATCTTCTGTGCCAGTGCATTGAGCAAGTCAAAGACTGGATGTGCCAAAACTTCCTACAACTAAAACTGAGATAATTTTTTTTGGTGCTAAAAAAGAAAGGTTATTCAACACTTTCACTCTCTTTCCCTGAAAACCTCAAACAAAGCCAGAAACCTTGGGGTTATTATGGATTCTGATTTACATTTCCACAGTCACATTAAATCAGTAACAAAATCAGCCTACTATCACCTCAAAAATGTAGCAAAACTTACGCCTGGTTCACACCGGCCGCGGAAGCGTCGCAAATAGGCGCATAGCGGAGCCCGCTTCCTTTCGGCGTCCCTGTTAAGCGATAGTGTCGTTCACACCAGACGCGGAGCGCCGCGAATAGGCGCTGTGAAGCGATCGTTTCGGCGCCTGCTCTATTTTTTGCGCGTGCCGCGAGCGAAAGCGTCAATTCTGGCAGGAAATCACACAAAGAAACACGAGACAATCAGGTCAATTTTCAAAATAAAAGCAATTTTCAAAATAAAATACCGCGATTGAAAAATGCGATCATATTTGTGTATCTAAACTCGCACTGGGAAACAGGAAGAGAAAATACATTTATTAAATGTGAAAAGCAGATAAAAAAATAAATGTATTTCAACGGTATATCTGCACTACTGTCTACTACCATACACACTCTCTCTGTCTGTGTGTGTGTCTCTCTCTCTCTCAGAGAAAGAGAGAACGGATAAATACAAGAAGTGTACAAACTTCTTGGTTACAGAAACATGGCGTATTAATTTTATGGGGTTATTTACTCCACAATGAAAAAAATAGCTCTGAATGAACAATGGCTGAGCAGAAGCGCTTGTCGACCGACGCGGAGAAATAGGCGTCTGGTGTGAACAGGGGTGCAGCAGACCGCGCGCGACACATCGCGGCACTTCCGCGGCCAGTGTGAACCCGGCGTTAGAGGGCTCATGTCAGCTCAAGAGTTAGAAAAACTTGTACATGCCTTTATTACTAGTAGGCTAGACTACTGTAATGGTCTTCCAAAAAAAAACTGTCAGGCAGCTACAGCTTGTTCAGAATGCTGCTGCTAGAGTTCTTACAAAGACCAAAAAATGTGAGCACAATACACCAATTCTTAAATCCTTACATTGGCTCCCTGTATGTCAGAGGATTGATTTCCAAATCCTCCTGCTCACATATAAATCACTACATGGTCTAGGGCCGAAGTATAACGAGACGAACGTCCGAGACCAATCTGTTAGTGATTCCCAGAGTAAACAACAATCACGGGAGAGCATAATTTAGTCACTATGCAACAAATACCTGGAATAAACTTCCTGAAGATGTAAGACTTGCCCCAACTCTGACCACTTTTAAAACTAAACCGAAAACTTTTATGTTCACTGTAGCTTTCTGCTAAATCTTTTAATGTCTGCACTGTTTTTTTTCTCTCAAAGATATTTTTATTGAGTTTTTACATAAATATAAGGTACAGGTATAAAATGTAGACAGGGAGCTTATA
Source organism: Chelidonichthys spinosus (assembly GCA_029853015.1). Taxonomy (NCBI): domain Eukaryota; kingdom Metazoa; phylum Chordata; class Actinopteri; order Perciformes; family Triglidae; genus Chelidonichthys; species Chelidonichthys spinosus. The sequence continues at coordinate 1,874,357 of CM056839.1, read as the reverse complement.
AAATGCACAATCAACACATAGGTCGAGAGAGATGGTCCTGTACATCCACAGCAGGGAGAGAAAACACAACTACACAGAACAAGAGTACAAAACAAGGAACCTTATCTAGCCCCCCACTCCAACCTCTCCATCCCACACATCATTACCTACAGTGCCTTGAAAAAGTATTCATACCCCTTGAACTTTTTCACATTAATTTAAACAAATACAAATCTGAAAAGTGTGTTGTGCATTTGTATTCAGCCCCCTCTACTCTGATACCCCTAAATAAAATGCAGTGCAATCAGTTGCATTCAGAAGTCACCTAATTAGTTAATAGAGTCCACCTGTGTGTAATTTAGTATCAGTATAAATTAGGGCTGTCAAAAGATAGATTTTTTTAATCGCAATTAATCGCATTTTGTCCATAGTTAACTCGCGATTAATCGCAAATTAATCGCATTTTTTGGCAAATTTTTTTTTCTTCTAAATGTAGGCTACCTTAATGTATTTTTTTCATATTCTTAATACTTTTAACAACATAAAGGCAAATATACTTGATTTATGAAAATGTTTATTTAACACTTCAAATATCCCCTTACCAAAACATGGGATCAAAACAGGGTTATAAGAATATATCACAAACAATTAAAGTGAAAATGTCACAGGAGATAGTGTAACAGGAGATAAGTACAGTTAGGATATAAGTGGCTTGCAAGTGATATCTCAGACTGGACGTATTTCTATGGTAGCGCATTTCATACCCACAGTACGCGCAGATGACTTTGGTCTTATCAAACCATCCGGCAGTCTTTTGAAGGTGAATTTGCCGTTCACAAATCGCCCCTGTGGACACGCACCTTCAAGGTACATGTCCACAGGGGCGATTTTAAACGCGTGTGGACGCGCCGCTTCCCAGTATTGCACGCTTGGTGGGCTGCCACTAGAGGATGATTGACAGGCGCTCTCCTTCAAACAACACACTTTCGCGAGCGTTTGCGAGCGTTCCCGAGGCGGCGAGTCGAGCCCGGCGCCTCTGATTAGCATAAAGTAGATTCGACTTCAACTTTAGGCAAATGAGGAGCGGCCAACTCGCACGCCGTCTCTCGACATTCGCCGCGATGCTACCAGAATGCATTGCACGGCTTTTCACATACACAATGAATGGGACGCGGGCGAACACCGCTGCCTGTTGACACGCACCTTCCCTCTGGATCAAGACTACAGGTGCCACCGACGGCCATAAATCATACAATGCGCGTTTTTTTTTTTTTTTTAAATACCGAGCGTTAATCGCCCGTTAAAAAAATTTACGGCGTTAAGAGGATGTTGCGTTAACGCGTTATTAACGCGTTAACTTTGACAGCCCTAGTATAAATACAACTGTTCTGTGAAGGCCTCAGTGCTTTGTTAGAGAACACTAGTCAACAAAGAGCATCATGAAGACCAAGGAACTCACCAGACAGGTCAGGGAAAAAGTTGTGGAGAAGATTAAAGCAGGGTTAGGTTATAAAAAAATATCCAAAGCTTTGAACATCTTAAGGAGCACTGTTTAATCCATCATCCAAAAATGGAAGAAGTATGCCTCAACTGCTAACCTACCAAGACATGGCCGTCCACCTAAACTGACAGACCGAGCAAGGAGAGCACTGGAGAGAGAAGCTGCCAAGAGGCCCAAGGTCACTCTGGAGGAGTTGCAGAAATCCACAGCTCGGGTGGGAGAATCTGTCCACAGGACAACTATAAGTCGTGTACTCCATAAATCTGGCCTTCATGGAAGAGTAGCAAGAAGAAAGCCATTGTTGAAAATCAGACATAAGAAGTCCCGTTTGCAATTTGCCACAAGCCATGTTAGGGACACAGCAAACATGTGGAAGAAGGTGCTCTGGTCAGATGAGACCAAAGTTGAACATTTTGGCCTGAATGCAAAGCGCTATGTGTGGCGGAAAAGTAACACTGCTCATCACCCTGAACACACCATCCCCACTGTAAAACATGGTGGTGGCAGCCTCATGCTGTGGGGATGCTTTTCTTCAGCAGGGCCAGGGAAACTGGTCAGAGTTGATGGGAGGATGGATGGAGCTAAATACAGGGCAATCCTGGAAGAAAACCTGTTGGAGGCAGCAAAAGACTTGAGACTGGAAAGGAGATTCACCTTCCAGCAAGACAATGACCCTAAACATACAGCCAGAGCTACAATGGAATGGTTTAAAACAAAGAATATTCATGTGTTAGAATGGCCCAGTCAATGTCCAGACCTAAATCCCATTGAGCATCTGTGGCAAGACTTGAAAGTTTCTGTTCACAGACGCTCTCCATCCAATCCGGCTGAGCTTGAGCTATTTTGCAAAGAAGAATGGGCAAAAATGTCAGTCTCTAGATGTGGAAAGCTGGTAGAGACATACCCCAAAAGACTTGCAGCTGTAATTGCAGCGAAAGGTGGCTCTACAAAGTATTGACACAGGGGGGCTGAATACAAATGCACACCACACTTTTCAGATTTTTATTTGCTTAAATTTTTGTAAACTATGTATCATTTTCGTTCCACTTCACAATTATGTGTTACTTTGTGTTGGTCTATAACATAAAATCTCAATAAAATACATTTAAGTTTGTGGTTGTATGAATACTTTTTCAAGGCACTGTATATGAAGAACACTCCGTTGGATCCTTGTCTGTCTTTGCAATAAGGGTGATATAGTACAGCGGTTAAGCCCTCAAATCAAGGGGAATTGTGCACTTTTTGAAAGAAACATGAAACTTCTACCATAGTTAGGTTATACCATTAGGTTAATTTTCAGATTTGGAGGGAAGTCAGATTTGACCTCTGAGGCCCAGTAGAGATCAAGTCCAAAATGGCCGCCATTAATATTCAAAAGTGCCTCACGTTGGAACCAAACACAGTAGAAAAACACTTAAGGTGTCATTTCCCACTAACTTTTGGGTGCCCATTCTGTATCTGATACATTTGAAACCTCCAGAATTCAAGAAAATGCATTTATGTAAAGGTCAATGTAAAAAAAAAAAAAATATTCATTTTTTATGTACGCCAATTAATTTCTTTGTTGTCTCTGTGTTATTCAGTTATTAGTTGTTATTTCATGAGATGTGTGGCTAATTTAATTCCTTCACAGCACAGAATTATCCACAGGTGACACCCTAGACCATTTTCACAGACCACCTGCAATACCACCACTGACCACTGGTTGAAAAACCCCTGCTTTAGAGCATTGTTGCTAGGCAACATGGAAGGCCACAGCACTTCAACCGACATATTCTAACAGGTAAAAAGATTGACTATGAACAAACAATATTATTACAGCCAATTCCTTGATACATGCCAAACATGTCACCAAGACCCGCCATGCACACCAGGTCACGGCTGCAAGTCTCTATACACTCCTGCAACAAGCGTACAATGAAGAGTGCATATCTGATGATAAAGATGTCATGCCACCTATCAGTCTATCTTTTGAGGAGTGGTGCATTCAGCAAGCAAAGGCCAGTGTTCACTTTGACTACTGGCATAAGACCCTGTCATTGCAGCTTCTCGTTCTTCGGTACATCAGGTCCATTCGTGAAGGCAACTTCCAGCTGTACGTTGAATCCCTGACACAGATCATGCCCTGGATGTTCGCCCTAGATCACACACACTACAGCAGATGGCTTTCTGTACACATCCGTGATATGATGACTCTTGCAGACAGACACCCAGCAGTCCTAGCAGAATTCATGTCCAGACATTTCGTGGTGCACAAAACCAGCAACCAGTTCTCTGCCATGGCACTTGACCAGTGCCATGAACAGAACAATGCCATGGTCAAAGGTTCTGGTGGGGCTATCGGACTGACTGGAAATCCAGGAGCACTCAGACGCTGGATGGTGGCAGGACCAGAAATCGCCAGGATCACTAAAGAGTTTGAAGAACAGGCAACAAACCAAAAACATGGACTCAGTGACTCAAGACACCATGAACAGCAACCTGGAGTGCAAACAGCATTCCTAAAGGAGGTTAAGGCACTCGTCACAGTGCTGGAAGAGATGGGGAATCCATTTCTAGAACACAGCCAAGATCTTTTAGTCATTGACACAAGAGACATCGTTGATACCCAAGTTGCTGATGCTGTAAGAAGGATTATTACCCTTGGTGAGGAGCAGTACACCGAGTTTGTGACCCAAAGGCTGGAAAGGTGTACAACACCTATCACACATCCTCTTCCAAAGAACAAGTTGCCACTGTTCAGCAGACCACCTGTCAAGAGCAAAACAAAAGAGAAGGCACAACTTGCCGCACTGAAGAGTGACTGTGGCCTTTTTTCAAGACCGTACATTTCATGTCAAACACGAGATGGAGACATCAACCACTTCTTTTCCCATGAAAACCAGGCAGCACCTCCAGCTCTGTCAAGTGGAGGAAAACTTCAGTTCGGGGTTAAAGCAGATCTGCTTCACTGCCTGGAGTCAAATCTGCCCGAAAACAAGAGTGTTCCAGAGACTGATGCAGTAATTCTAGATGGTGCAGTTGTGGTTCAAATGCTGAATCCAAACACATCAAGAACATTTCAAGAGTATGGAGAAACAGTGTTTGTACCATACATCTCTGCTCAACTAGAGGTAGGCGACCGTGTTGACCTTGTCTGGGATGTATACCTATCTGCCAGCCTGAAAGCCTCAAAAGAGGGGAAACGGCATGAGGAAAAGGGTTGCTCCCCTTACTGTGATGCCCAAGAACTGGAAAGACTTCCTTCGGTGTGATGAAAACAAAACAGAGTTGTTTTCCTTCCTGGCCCGGGAATCCATTAATCTGCCTGTAGCACAGGGCAAGGAACTGTATGCAACAGATGGAACTGGAGTCCTCTGCTCTCCTGCTGACTTATGTGTGGCCCGCCTTGCCCCATGTTCGCAAGAAGAGGCTGACACTCGGCTACATCTGCATGTGGCAGATGCTGTGCAGAAAGGTTGTAAGAAGGCGACCATACGTACCGTTGATACGGATGTGGTGGTGTTGGCAGTGGCTTCTTTTAGCAAAATAGCTCCTGATGAACTATGGATTTCCTTTGGTGTTGGGTCAAGTTTCCGGTTTATCGCTATTCACGAAATGGTTGCCACAATGACTCCTATCAAGTGCCTGACTCTCCCTGTGTTTCATGCTTTCACTGGATGTGACACTGTGTCTGCATTTGCTGGCCGTGGAAAGAAGACTGCCTGGGAGACATGGAAGTCTTTCCCAGAGGTCAGTGATGCTTTCCAGGAAGTCCTATGCATGCCAAGTGAGGTCAGTGTAGAGTCCATGTTACTGCTGGAACGATTTGTGGTGCTCATGTATGACCGAACCAGCGAGAGCATGGAAGTGAATGATGCCAGAAAACAGCTTTTCTCCCAGAAGTCCAGGAGTTTAGAAAACATCCCTCCAACCCAGGCTGCCCTCAAACAGCACATCAAGCGTACTTGCTTTCAGACGAACATCTGGAACCCGTCACTGGTCCTGGATCCAGAGATGCCAGAGCCATCTGACTGGGGCTGGACAAAGGAAACCACTGGTTGGCAGCCACTCTGGACCACTCTCCCTGAAGCAGCAAAGTCTTGCCATGAGCTGATCCGCTGAAACTGCCAGAAAGGGTGCACTGGACGGTGCTCCTGTCTCAAAGCTGCACTTAAATGTACAGATCTCTGTTTTTGTTCTGGAGACTGTTAAGATAAAAAAAAAAGAATTATTTAAAAGTTAAATAATAAATCAGTTAATTATAATAATAAATAAATACTATTATTGGCATTATTATTGGCATCATCATTATTGGCATCACAATTACTGTTGTTATTTTGGAAATAAACAACCATTTTGCACAGTTCACCTCCCTATGTCTGCATGATTTGACCTCCATATTGATTTAAATGCATTTTCTTGAATTCTGGTGGTTTCAAATGTATCAGATACAGAATGGGCACCCAAAAGTTAGTGGGAAATGACACCTTAAGTGTTTTTCTACTGTGTTTGGTTCCAACGTGAGGCACTTTTGAATATTATTGGTGGCCATTTTGGATTTGACCTCTACCGGGCCTCAGAGGTCAAATCTGACTTCCCTCCAAATCTGAAAATGAACCTCATGGTATAACCTAACTATGGTAGAAGTTTCATGTATCTTTCAAAAATTGCACAATTTTCATGGTTATCCGCTGTACTAATACATGCTTCATAGAATTATGTCGGAAGTTTACTCTCCCTGAATGAATCAGACAGTACTATGCTTAGCTGTGACGAAAGTAGTGAGGAAAATGTCTTAAAGAATTCTGGGGGATTTTCCTGACTGAGGAAATAGCTACATCTATCTCCTCTCTCGTTATGGGTTCATCTAATCTCATTTTACTGTCCGGGGAGAGCGTGGGAATGTTCAGTCGATTCAGAAAATTATTCATTAGTATAGTATTATTTGAAAATTCAGAGGTGTAGAGTTGGGAGTAATAACTTCCCAATGTGTCATTGATCTCTGCCTGATCCGAAGTAGCCTTACCATCCTCCATTTTAATTTTCGTAATATGACCCTTTGCTCTGAGTCCTCTCAGTTGATTAGCTAAGATTTTTCACCGTGGATATAGAACAAACTCTTACTCCTCGAAAGTTGGTGTTCCGCAAGATAAGTTGAGGTCAAATCAAATTTGGTTTGAAGCTCCGCTCGTGTTTTATATAGGTCGGGGTTTTTACCTTGAGCATATTGTTTATCTATTTCCTTAATTTGATCAGCTAATTCTAATCGTTCTCGGTGGGCCTTTTTTTTTTCAAATTTGCGGTGTAGGAAATAATTTGCCCCCTAAGGTATGCCTTATGAGCATCCCAAACTACTAGACTGGATGTATCTGGGGAGGAATTTATCTGAAAGAAGAGGGATATTTGTTCTTTTATAAAGTTTACAAAATCATTGTCTGAGAGGAGAGTTGAATTAAAGCGCCAGTGCTTTTTAACTTGAGGAAGGTCAGGCAGTGCCAGAGATAGCACATCAGGAGCATGATCTGATATCACTATGCTCTTATAAGCACAGGAGCGCGCCAATGGTATCAGTTCATTATCAATGAAAAAGTAGTCGATCCTAGTGAAGGTATGGTGAACGTGCGAGAAAAAGGAGTACTCCCTCTTATTTGGATGGAGGGAACGCCATACATCAGAGACACCGAAATTGGATAAGAAGGACTGAATGAATGAGGCAGACCTATTAATTAAGTCAGGGTTGGGAGAAGACCGGTCCAGCACAGGATCTAACCAACAATTGAAATCCCCACCAAGTATGAGGGAGTATGAGCTCAAATCCGGGAGAGAAGAAACAAAACCCACATCGTCTACATTTAAAGCATAAACATTGGTGAGCACCATCTTTGTATTGTATAATTTCCCTTAAACAATGATAAAACGACCGTTTGTATCTGCTATAACATTGTGATGCACAAAGGGGATGTTTTGATCAACAAGGATTGAAACCTCCCTGGCCTTTGCTTGGAATGAGGAATGGAAGTGCTGCCCCGCCTACCGTGACATCAGGCGAGTGTTATCAGAACCACAAATGTGTGTCTCTTGCAGCAAAAAAAAATGCTGGTTTAAATTATATATGTGAAAATACCCTCCTCCTTTTAACAGGGTGATTTAAACCCTTGACGTTCCAGCTAAAAAGTTTAACGGTCTATCCACTGTCTTCAGCTGAAAGTGCAAAATGATAAGTACAGATGATATCAAAATTCCAGGAACATAAAGGACATAATAGACCGAGAATGAGCTGTACATGGCCTGTGTAGGTTAATAAACGAGTACTGGCATAGGAAAAGCCACCCCTTACCCACCCACCCCACAACAAGACAGCTGCCAAAGAACATAGCAGCAAGCTCTTCAAAACACTCATTATTTACCCACCAGAAATCTTCCTGTCACTTATACCCAATATCTTCGGCTCCTTATTTTAACGTTAGAATGCACTCAACACTCCTAGGACCACATTTGAACTATTCTAGGAGTACTAACTTAGACAAAAAAGAAAAAAACACTCCTTTTAAAATCTCTTATGTACCGTTAATACTATAAAGTCATAACAGAATAAAAAAGAAATATGCTGCTTCAAAGATTAGCATCGACTCTGGCGGGTTTTCCTCACACTCGCATGTAGCAGTTCACTTAGTTAAAGGCTGGGGGATATACTCACATACCTACAGCCAGTGATTTTGATACTAATGGTTAAGTAAGTTGCTCCATACCAGCTGTGGTCTGATGTCTGAAATCGTACAAGGCAGTAGCCCGAGTAAAGGATGGCAAATTAGAGGTTGTATACAGTCGGGCATAATCATCAAACAGTCATTTACGGTGAAAGAGATGGAGGAGGAAGGCCATTGTTGTATTTTCTAGCCTCATCGATCGAGCGTAGCCACTTCTTGTCTCCGTCGGGAAGTGTGATGCGGAGCCGTGCGGGATATAGGAGAGAGGGTTTGAGCCCTCGGTTGTAGAGATCCGCCATGACTTCTCTGTACTCGGCTCTCTGGCTCAAAACTTCAGGGCTGTAGTCTTCGACAACTCAAACTTGGTGACCGCGGTACGCCAGCTTCCCTCTACGGCGGGCCTCACGGACCAAGAGATCCTTGATCTGATAGCGGTGCAGACGGAGAATGACGGGGCGCGGTCTCTGTCCGGGGGCCGGTTTTGCTGTTAGCGAGCGATGGGCTCTGTCAATCTCAGGCGGATATGGGAGTGTCTCCTTTCCAAAAACCTTGCACAGCAGATCGGAGAAAAAAGCTGTAGGTCGGCCACCTTCAATAGACTCCGCTAGGCCCAGGATGCGAATGTTTTGTCTTCTGCTGCGACCCTCTAAGTCAATAACTTTAGCCGTTAGCTTGGAGTTGCTTTCCCGTAGGCTAGAGCAGACATTTTCTAGCTCACCGACACGCTGGCTCAGGTCCTCTGTGGCGAGCTTGAGAGATGAAAGGCGCTGGCCATGCTCGTCAACTGTGGAGCGGACCTGGTCGAATTTGTTTTCCAGCTGGTTGAAAGACGTTCTAAAGTCGTCGGCTAGCGCCTGTCTGTGCTGGTCAAGTAGCTCCGAAAAAGCCTCCATGGTCAAGCTAGTGGCTTGGTCGTCTTCTTTCCCCGACTTTCTGCGGTGCGAAGGCATTTCGAAGTGAACCCGGGTTAAAGAAAAGTTAGTAGCTCAATGTGAATTGTCCAGTGTGGCAGTGGGGTGTGGTGAGGGCGCCGGCTGCTGGAGGACAGGGAGGAGTGGCTCAGCTGACGAAGGACGAAAAAAGAGGTCAGGAGGTTTCTGGGGCTGACCAGGTACTATAGGAGGTTCATTCCGGCCTTCTCGGAGCTGACTGGCCCCCTAACCGACCTGATCCGAAAGGGTGCCTCAGATCCGGTCCGGTGGACGGAGCCGTGCAGGATCCCGTGGCAGTGGGGTGTGGTGAGGGCGCCGGCTGCTGGAGGAGAGGGAGGAGTGGCTCAGCCGACGCTCAGACAGCTGGACAGAATCAGGTAATCAGTCAGCTATATAAGCATGCTTGTAACCTGGTTCTGGTCTCTTGCAGTAGGCTGGGTCCTGTGAGCGGACGGGAACGAAAAAGCGCATACGGGCTGACCTACAGCCGGAGGAGATACGGCTGTTCCTGAGTTGAATTTTAATAAAGGAGTGGATGCGTGAAAAAAAAAAGCAGAGTAGGCAGGAGCTCTCGCGCGTTGCGTCTACTCCATGCAGCAGCCGACCGGAAGTCCTGCACTGTTTTTAATTATTGCAAATATGTTTTTATTCTCCTTGTCTTTCTGTAATGCATTTTATTTTTGCCTTTATTTTCATTTCATTCTTCTATTTTTTTTTACTTTGTTGTATGACATGTCATGATGTGAAGCACTTTGAGTTTGCCTTGTATGAAATGTGCTATACAAATAAAGTTGCCTTGCCTTGCAAACCACTACGGAGTTATGACGCTCTAAAGACAACATGATCTTTTGTAGCGTACACACTACAATGGGTCTCAGAGGGTTAAACAGTTTATTTTATTTTTAGGGTTAGGGTTAGTGGGTTAGTGTCGGACACGGTTTGGAATGAAAGGGAGAAAACATGACTTTTTTTTTTTTTAAGACTTTAGTTTAGGTGGCAGCCCTTTGTTGTTATAAGGCCTTAAAGGAAAGCTTTGCAGGAAACCCTGGACAGCTGAGCTCAACATGATGGCCATCTAGTATGTTGGGTTTCTTCAACGCTTCTAAAGCATATAGTCACATGATTTGATTCATCTGTCAGTGTGTGGCGCAACATTAGGTAAGGCAAGTGCATTATTTATAGAGCACTATTTAGACACAAGGCAAGCCACTATTCAGAAGCTAGGTGGCGTGGCAGCAGGCTTAGGAGGGCAGTCCAGACCTCGCTCCCCCTGGCAACACTTTCCAGCTGGGGGACCCTAAGGCGTTTCCAGGCTAGATGGGCTGGGAAGTCCCTCCAGTACTTTCTGGATCTACCCCAGGGCCGCTTCCCAGTAGGACATTTTGTCTGGAGAAAGGAAGGAAGCTGCTTTGTCTCTTGTTGGTAAGTCAGAAACTAATTGTAGATTTGGGTTTAGGCATTGTGTGAGTAAAGCTAGTTGTAACATTTAGTCTTGTGTTGATAGCTTGTTGTTTAAATTATTGTGAAGCTGTCTATGCTAAGTGAGAAATCAGCTAGTTTCAGCCAGCTAAGCTGTAGTCAATAGACTTGATTGGAGGGAGGGGTCACAGTCAGAACTTAAAGGACTGCCAGTGAAACTCCTTCAAACCACATTTTGTCTGGAGAAAGGAAGGAAGCTGCTTTGTCTCTTGTTGGTAAGTCATAATTTAATTGTAGATTTGGGTTTAGGCATTGTGAGAGTAAAGCGAGTTGTAACATTTAGTCTTGTGTTGATAGCTTGTTGTTTAAATTCTTGTGAAGCTGTCTATGCTAAGTGAGCAATCAGCTAGTTTCAGCCAGCTAAGCTGTCGTCAATAGACTAGATTGGAGGGAGGGGTCACAGTCAGTGCATGAGGTAAACTGAGCACTAAAAGGCTGTCACTACAGCGTCAGCTGCAGCATCAGGACATCAGAACGAAGACAGCTGAACAAACACAAAGGGAGTCTATCTGTGGGAGTCCAGAGAGGAAGTCCATTGAGGTAGGCATAATATCTCAGCCATCTCTGATAATGGCACACCACTTGTCATCCTCTGTGACTTCAACATCCACCCGGGAAAGCTGCATTCATCTGAATTCATTGACTTCTTCTCTGCATTTCACCTTACACTCTCCCCCTCTCCACCAACTCACCGGGCCGGGAACCAACTTGACCTTGTCTTCACAAGATCCTGTGGCATCTCGGCACTCTCTGTTACCCCGCTCACCGTGTCCGATCGCCACTTTGTGACTTTCTCCCACCCCATGAAGCCCACCACGTCCCTCCCCTCTACGCCTCGAACGGTCACCAGCTGCTGCAACCTGAAATCCCTCACTCCCTCAGCTCTCTCCTCAACTGTTATTTCCTCACTACCATCCTCGGAACAGTTCTACTTAATGCCTACTGAGGAAGCCTCCTCCATCCTGATGTCCTCACTCTCCTCTTGTTTGGACACTCTCTGTCCCCCAATCTCACGACCAGCGCGATCATCTTCCTCCCCCTCCCTGGCTGTCCGAACCTCTGCGAACCAACAGATCATTGTTGTGAGCGTCAGAGAGAAAATGGAAGAAATCGGGCCAGCACGAGGACCTTGCTCACTACCACCACCTCCTCTCTGCCTTCTACCTGGCAAAGATCAACTCTTCTGCCTCCAACCCCAGGAAACTCTTCTCCATGTTCTCCTCCCTCCTACCCCTCCCCCCCCCTTCCTCCCTTACAGCCGATGACTTTGCAACTTACTTTACCAAGAAAGTAAATGACATCAGCTCCTAATTCACACCTATTCCCTCACAGAAGACCTCACCTCACCTCTGAAGACGTTCAGGCACTTGTTACATCTAACCGTGCCACCACCTGCTCCCTTGACCCGATTCCCTCCTCTGTTCTCCAGGACATCTCACACGACATCTTGCCATTCCTCACCACCCTGATCAACTCCTCCCTCACCTCAGGTGTCATTCCAGCAGATTTTAAGACTGCTACAGTGAAGCCTCTCCTTAAAAAACCCACCCTAGACGCTACTGACATCCAAAGCTACAGACCTGTATCTCTTCTTTCATTCCTCTCTAAAACCTTGGAACGTGCCGCCTACAACCAACTGTCATCCTATCTCTCGCAGAACAACCTCCTTGACCCTAATCAATCAGGATTCAGGACTGCTCACTCCACTAAGACGGCCCTCCTCACAGTGACCGAGTCCCTACCAGACGCCAGAGCCTCAACCCACTCCTCCGTTCTCATTCTCCTCGACCTATCTGCTGCATTCGACACAGTCAACCACCAAATCCTCCTCTCCACTCTGGCTGAACTTGTCATGACTGACTCTGCTCTCACCTGGTTTACATCATACCTGACAAATCGCACCTTTCAGGTCACATGGAATGGCTCTATGTCCAAACCCTGTTCTCTGGACACGGGTGTCCCTCAAGGCTCAGTATTGGGACCGCTTCTGTTCTCACTATACACCAGATCACTAGGTTCTGTGATCACATCACATGGATTCTCCTACCATTGCTACACAGATGACACCCAGCTGTTCCTCTCTTTTCCCCCAACCTCTGACACTCACATTGCAACTCGCATCTCGGACTGTCTAGCTGACATCTCTGTCTGGACAACTGCACATCACCTCAAGCTTAACCTGATTAAAACAGAACTCCTCTTCATCCCAGGGAAAGACTGCCCTTGCATGGACCTGTCGGTCACTGTCGAGGGCATCACAGTATTGCCGTCGTCAACTGCGAGGAACCTGGGTGTAATCCTCGATGACCAACTATCTTGCACCCCCAACATTACTGCTGTGGCCCGATCCTGCAGATTTGCCCTCTACAATATTCGCAGGATTCGGACCTTCCTCACAAAGGATGCAACGCAACTCCTGGTCCAAGCACTGGTCATCTCACGCCTTGACTACTGCAACTCTCTCCTGGCCGGACTCCCGGCCTCTGCGATTAAACCATTGCAGCATATCCAAAACGCTGCAGCACGCCTTATCTTCAATCTACCCAAATTCTCCCATGTGACTCCCCTCCACCGTGACCTCCACTAGCTCCCTGTCGCAGCACGCATCCAATTCAAGACGCTAATGCTAATGATTTCTCATAAAATTATTTTCATAGGGAGGACATCTGGCTGGTGGACTGGTCAAAAGGAAGACTGATGTTTGTGTCCCATTAGAACCATAAACTATATGTAAGAAGTTGATGTCATCATGGTGATAGTGATTGAGGACCGACTGGCGGCGGCCAGCAGATTTTGGACAGAGCGCAGAGCGGCATTTTTATTCTAAAAGGACTGGTCAAGTTCCGCTCACACCCCGAGTCTGAAGTAATGTCCCACCACTGGTCTGTAACAGGTCTGTAGTCTCAGTGGGTCCCACCACTGGTCTGTAATATGTCTGTAGTCTCAGTGGGTCCCACCACTGGTCTGTAATATGTCTGTAGTCTCAGTGGGTCCCACCACTGGTCTGTTACAGGTCTGTAGTCTCAGTGGGTCCCACCACCGGTCTGTAATGGGTCTGTAGTGTCAGTGGGTCCCACCACTGGTCTGTTACAGGTCTGTAGTCTCAGTGGGTCCCACCACTAGTCTGTAATAGGTCTGTAGTCTGAGCGGGTCCCACCACTGGTCTGTAATAAGTCTGTAGTCTCAGTGGGTCCCACCACTGGTCTGTAATATGTCTGTAGTCTCATTGGGTCCCACCACTGGGCTGTGACAGTCTGTAGTCTCAGTGGGTGCAAATAGATGAAGCATTCCTTTAGGCATTTCAGCTTTGGCTTCACTTCTAAGAAGAGACACCTGATTGTGACAAAAAAGTGCAGGATATTTTGCAGAGAACTTTTAACACAAAACCAGAAGGGTGTTTTTCTCAGTGTTCCCAGTGGAGACACTCGATCGACTAGATCACCAGTGGATTAATCTGCTGCTAAAAATAGTCCCCAAAAAAGGTACTATTTCCTACTGTTAGTGTACGGTTTCATAAAAACTACACTTTAAGAAAAGTTGAAGGAAGCCAAATTAAACTATAGATCTGTTAGCGTGTTCTGAAGATTTATGTCTCATTATACAAACACACAGAATTGCTGCTGTAGCATCTTCAAGTACGCAACATAAAGTCCATTGCAATGGTGTGTGTGTGTGTGTGCGTGTATCAGGAAGTATTATTTCCACTCATTCCAAAATATAAAAAAATAAAAACTACAAATTCAGTTTGCCTTACCAATAATAACAAATAAAAGAATATATACAAGATGTGTAGTTGATGCATGATTTAAAAAAAGTTTCCCCCTGACTCCAATGGAGTTATTGAGAACAAGAACAAGCAATCACTCAACAATGACAGAGCAGAACATGAATTCCCCTAATTTATTTAGGAATTTAGGCTTAAGGTTCTTTCTGATCAATCATAAATAATATTTCTTAAATTTATTCTGAAGAAAGTTCATCAGAAAAGTCTAAGTGATTCATGACGTGTTCTTAAACCGCAGAAATGTTCGCCTCTGTGTTCTTATCTTGATGGATCTGATGTCTTCGTAAATTGATAGCCAGTTGTTTCTAATCAGCATATGTTAACGCCCCGCCAATGCCCATAAAAGGACTGCACGGTTGTGTGTAAACAAAAATTGAGAAGACAAGTTGAGACGGAAGTAAACAAAAGAAACGAAAAGAGTGGGTCAGGACTGTTGTCTGGGCCCAGGAGTGGGTCAGGACTGTTGTCTGGTCCCAGGAGTGGGTCAGGACACAAATCCTCTTCTTTTGGGGTGAGGGGAATTTTGACACTGCGTTTAATGGCGATGGTGCATTTGGCTAAAGGAAGGAAGAGGACATCATAGTACAGAGACAGCTCTGGTGAAAATCACAAATTACCTAATTGCTTGTGACAAAGGACTGGTTTCTGTACTTGTCCTGCTAGATCTTAGTGCTGCGTTCAAATTCTAATATGTAGACTGAAAAAAATTAATTGCCATCAAAGAAACCACATTAAGCTGGTTTAAGTCCTATTTATCCAATCGAGCTGAGGCTGAAATATCCTTTTGACTGCTGGGGAGGGCGTTGTCGTTATCTGTTTCACCCCTTCTCCAGTCGAGCCAAAACAACGCAGAGTTTTTAAATACAAGTTGTTTCTCTTAACGTTTCACTATCCGCAACTTTTATTCATTTTATTTTTCTTATTTATTTATTTATTTTTGGATGGTTAGGTAGATGTAATCGAGTCTGGCGGTTGCCTACGTGTTGCTGCTAGCACAACACCGCTCGGAGACTCCCTGGATCTGCACTATCGACGCTGCTACAGAGGCCGAAAAAAAATCCAGAGTCCTGACCTGGACAGCCTGGTTTCAGCTCGTCCCTGCCATCGTGAAGTGCTCGTGAAATCGCCCATCGCTATTACCAGTGCATAGCTGGAAGTCCTTGTAGCATCTTGGCTACACAGCTAAAAACAACCTGCAGTGCACTCCCACGTCGCTGCCGGCACCACTATGTTGTGTTACTCGTTACGTCAACCAGCTGATGAATCTCAACAGTCTTTTCACCCCACCATGCATTACAGTGATTAAACAACTTGGACTTCTCCGCCGTCGGCGCTATATCCACGGAAGCTCCCGAAAAAAGTTCCTCTACCCACAGACAAGTCCTGTCATCCCGGCTCTCTAGTCAGTCATGCGAGCTGTCGCCCCTCTAACACGTCATCAGAGCGGCGTCTCCAACTGGATAAGTAGTTTGGGCATCTCCATGGCAACACCTCTCAGGGAGCTGGATGGACAACGTGGAGTGGACTATAGTCTGCTGCGGCCACTGCAAAGATATGTTGCTTCATCCAGCAGCTAAATGTAACTGTTAAATGCCCAATCAATCTCCAACAAATCCTGCCTCATACATGATCACATACTGGATAAGTGTCTGGATTTTATTTGTATCACAGGGACCTGGCACCAACCAGATACTTTCTCCTCTTTAAATGAGAGCTGTCCCCCAGGATATAGATACCTCCAGAAAGCCCGCAGTACAGGTCGTGGTGGCGGCCTGGCAGTCATCCATCACAGTGATCTGGAGCTATCTATGTAGCCATTGCCTGAACTCTCTTCATTTCAATGTCTTGCATTTAAATGTAAACCCCCTTCTCCTGTGCTGTTCCTCCTTATTTACCGACCACCAAAATCAAACTCATCTTTCATCCGTGAGATGTCAAATCTCCTCACAATTTTCTGCACATCCTCTGCTGACGTTATCATTTTAGGTGATATGAACATCCACGTTGACACCCCCTCCTGCCGCTTTTCTGCTGAATTTCTGCAACTACTGGACTGCTTTAATTTAAAGCAACTTGTTGATGTCCCCACACACACCAGGGGGCACACTTTGGACCTGGTCATCACAAACTCTGCTCCTCTCACCAACCTGCAGGTGTATGACCTAGGTGTCTCTGACCACAAGGTCATTTCTGTGGAGTTGCCATCCTCATCCAGCCTCTCCAAGCCTAAATGAAACATCTGCTTTAGAAACCTAAAAAACATTAACCCAGAACACTTGGCAGCAGACTTTCAGCATCTCTCCACACTCTTCTCATCCACCGACAAAGCAGTGGACTACTACAAGAGCCATCTGAGTAGCCTCCTGGATCACCATGCACCAAACCAGAGCAGTCACTTTCACCCACTCAGCACCCTGGTTCACAGATCGGCTACGGAAGATGAAGGCAGCAGGGCAGGTCCTTGAGCAGTGCTACAAGGCCTCTGGCCTCACTGTCCACAAACAAATCTACCGGGAGCACCAACAACAATACTCAAAGTCCCTCAAAGAGGCAAGGTCACTGCTTTACTCCAATGTCATCAGAAACAATCCAGGAAATTCCAAACAGCTCTCTCCACTGTCAACCATCTTCTCAATCCACAATCCCCCCCACTGACTGACCCCACAGAGGAGCAGTGCAATCACTTCATGGATTTTTTCACTTCAAAGATTGCACATATTCGCACTGCCCTTTCTGGTCCTCCCACCCAAACCATTCCCTCAACATATGCCGTCTCTCAACCCCTGACCTGCTTTCCTGTGGTTTCATCAGTAGAGGTGCATAACATCATCAGGAAGATGAAACCCTCCACCTGTGCCCTGGACCCTCTCCCAACCTCCCTGGTAAAAACCCATATCACTGCAAGTCCCCTGATCACCTCCATTATAAATCACTCACTCCAAACTGGTCACGTCCCCCCGTCTTAAAGAAAGCCAAAATCAGACCACTGCTCAAAAAACACACCCTTGACCCAGAAGTCCTATCAAACTACAGGCCCATCTCCAATCTCCCTTTCATATCCAAAGTACTTGAGAAAACAGTTGCCACCGACCTTCAAAACCACCTCAATCTTAACCTCTATGAAAAATTCCAGTCCAGTGTCCGCTCCGCCCACAGCACAGAAACTGCACTTGTCAGAGTTACAAACGACCTCCTGATGTCATCCGATGCTGGCCCTCCCTCCCTCCTCATCCTTCTGGACCTATCCGCTGCATTCGATACCGTCGACCATGGCATACTTTTGAACCAGCTCCACCTCACCACTGGACTCACTGACACTGCCCTCTGTTGGTTCCAGTCATACCTCACAAACCGGACAGAATACATCTCCCTGGGCCCCTCCAAATCAAACCCACGCACAGTCACTTGCGGTGTCCCCCAGGGGTCAGTCCTTGGCCCCATCCTCTTCATCCTCTAACTCATCCCCCTTGGTCAGGTCATCCGCCGCCATGGTTTTTCATTCCACTGCTATGCCGACGACACACAGCTCTATGTCACTGCCACACCTGCCACCCCACCCTCGTCATCACCGTCCCATCCCCATCAATTCTCACTACCTGTCTGGAGGAGATAAAGGTATGGATGGAACACAACTACCTCCCACTCAACAGCTCCAAAACCGAAGCCATCCTGGTTGGCACCTCTCACCAGATCAAATCATCACCCATGACCAGCATAACCTTTTCTGGCTTCAATATCACTCTCTCATCAGCAGTCACAAATCTTGGTGTAAAAATGGACCCCCAACTCACTTTTGAATCCCATATCAACCACCTCTGCAAGACCTTCTATCACCTCTGCAACATTTCCAAACTCCGCCCCACTGTCTCCCTCTCAGACGCCGAAAAACTGGTCCATGCCCTTATCTCTTCCAGACTGGACTACTGTAATGCACTACTCATCGGGATCCCTAGCAAGAGTCTGCAGAGACTCCAATACATCCAAAACTCTGCAGCTAGGATCCTGGTGAGAGTGCGCAAACATGAGCACATCGTCTCCCTCCTCACTCACCAATGTATACATGGACATGCCTCCCCCACCTACCTCAATGAACTTCTCAAACCACAAAACACAACACGCTCCCTCCACTCTACTCACTCAAACCTCCTCCACATACCCAGAACCAGGCTTAGGACCATGGGAGATAGGGCCTTCTGTGCTGCTGCCCCATGCCTGTGGAATGCCCTCCCTGACACCTTGAGGGGCACCGCAATCCACTGACTGCTTTAAAAGAGGTCTCAAGACATTTCTTTTTAGCAAAACTTTTGGTTCCCCCTCTTAGATGTTTAAAAAAAAAAAAACATTTCATTTTTATTTTTAACAAAACTGCTTTTGACCTGTAGCCCTTTGAGATCTTCGGATGAAAAGGGCACTATAAATGAAATGTATTAGGGTTGGGCGGTATGAGCAAAATCTTATATCACGGTATGAATAATTTCATATCACGGTAACGGTATATATCACGGTATGGTTTCCCCCTGTAAATTCAATTAATGGCTTAAAAATAACCATACTGTCACATTTGATCATTTTCCTCTTTTATTTTAATTTTCTCACAGCAGCATAACATTGTTTTGAAGAAAATATAATAATATAATAAACAATAAGCCACAAAGACTGTGCAAATGTCTGGTTAACATTTGAACTCCAGCTTTAACTTAAGCTATAGTGTGTGTGCAAATGTAAACACAGAGCTCCATCTTAATAAGAAATAAAAATAACAAATGAGAAAAAGTGTGCTTCGTGATGGCCTCCGTTATCTCCCTCCATCGATGTGATTTATTGTCATACGGGGTGCCATCGGCGAAATACACATAAAACTGCTTCGCATGTTTTAACTTTAAGTGGTGGAAGAGGTTACCGGTGTTTCCACCTGCAGCAGCAACAGTCGCGCGACACTCTTTGCAGAATATCGCCTTTTGTTCGTTGTCGGATTTTCTAAATCCGAAAAAGTTCCAACAGACATAGCGCTCTTTTTCGGAATGAGTTGGGTGGGTCGCGCTGCCTCCGTTTCCCAATAGTATGTCTCTGCACCTCCCGTTTCCTCGTGACGTTCACTCTATGCCTCCGCCATGATTGTTATTACTCAGGTAAAGCTGTTTCTTCTTCGTCGTGCTCATGCAACCACGCAAGCAGTCTGCTGCAATGCCCGCAGTGCCCCGTGTGTCGAGGCAGTGTAACTACAGTGACTCAGAGCGATGCTGCAGACATCTGCGCTTTCTCCGGTATAAACGGTATTGCAAAATCTCTACGGTGGACACTTTTATACCGTCACACGGTATAATACCGTCATACCGCCCAACCCTAAAATGTATTATTATCATTATTATTATTAATCGCTCTCAGTTTGTTCATGGCAATGAAAAATCCTCCATGTGTTCGATGCGGTCTTCATGGTCAGACACCACCATATCTAAAAGAGCTCATTAAACCCTACTGTCCTGCTAGAGCACTGCACTCACTCCCGCTCTCTCTCTTTCTCTCTCTCTCTCTCTCTCTCTCTGTGTGTGCATGTGTTCCCTGGAGTCCTGGTGCTGTCAGGTTTCCCTGGATTGTGGTGAAACCTGATCCTGACTGCTGTCGAGGCTGTTTTTTCTCGCCACTGTAGCACTGTAACGCTTGCTGCAGGTGATTTTGGGACTTAGACGATTCATTGAATCTGAAAATGATGTTCTAGTCCTGCTCGATGCATAAAGTGTCCTGAGATATATTTTGTTGTAATATGACACTTTCCATAAAATTGAATTGAATTGCGTCTCTGTGTGTGACGGCGGAGCACAGCAAGGTGTCACCCGAAGCAGAGTCCTAGTGTGATGGCTGACCTTCACACAGACTCTGGGACTCATCTAATAGAGCAGCACTGACACTGAAACAACACAAAGCCCTATTCTTTAATCCAGCATGAATTCATTGAGACTCAATAGGATTTAATGAATGGACAGGACAGGTTTGTTTGTCACCTTATGTTCTTCAAAGTCATGGTAACACAACAAATTACAGAAAAATACTGTATACATTCAGTGTTTGAAAGAAAAGAATGAAGGTGTAGTTCAACCTTTCCCAAATAAAATCCAACTTTCTTCACTTAATCATAAATCCTCATTTCTATCATCATCTATCGTCTATGCTATTTCTATATTTTATATTTTGTAGTGGAGTTGTAGTCTTGTATGTTTATAGTGTATGCTATTATATTATTCATAAAGATGGGCCAGTGTCTGTCTAAAAAGTAAAACTCATCATGATGAAGTGCTTCGAGTGGCTGCTTATGAGGCACTAGGTGTCATGTCCAAGAAGAAACACTAAGTATGTTTAGATTTGTCTGTCTTGTGACTTCCTGTTTTATTTTGAAATCTAACTCCTCTCGTTTCAGGTAACTTCCTGTTTCCCGCTATTCTGATTGTCTGCCCCGCCCTGATGGTTTACACCTGTTTTCCATTACCTTGTGTGTGTATGTAGTCTCTGTTTCCCTTTGTTCTGTGCCAGTTGGTCTTGTCTCGATGTCAGAGAACCACGCCAGCCACGTGATCCCAAGTCAGGTTCAGAATTCTGTTACATTTTTTGCAATAGTCTTGCTGAAACATTATTTTGATACTTTGTCTTTGTTCTGTATCGTAGTTGTTTTCCTCAAAAGAGTGATTTTTTTGTTCTACAGTTTTTTTCCCTCTCTGTGAGTGATTTTCCTTTGCTACTTTGTTATTAAACGTTCAAATGTCCTAGTTCAGTCGTGACACTAGGGTTGTCAAAAAAGCAATACTCGGATAATAATCAATACTAAAAATCTGTATTGGATTAGATACTAACTAGCCGTCTTTGCCATCTGTAGTTGATGGTGTATTAGAGCTTACAGTTTTCATCTATAATACTATTCAAATTTCATTCCATATTTGTTTCAATATTCAAATTATTTTCAAAGGCTGTGTCCGAAATCATTCACTCATTCCCTCCTCCCTACATAGGTGAGTTCTATGTAGAGCACTATATAGTGGACTCATTGGCAAAATGAAAAATACTTTGCCGCTCTCTCTCTCCTTTCGCCATTTGTCCTTCAGCGCAATGCATGATGGTAAAATGTGCTCTGCTAGTGACCATCGGTTGTACACTACTTTACGCAATGCATTGTGGGAAACTTTGATTGCACTTTATAAGCTGTGTCCCAATTCAGGGTCTGCAGCCTTCGGAGGCTGCATTTGAAGGCCGCTTACGTCACAGAGCTGCGCGAAGGCTGTCCCAATTCGTCTAAATTCGGAGGCTCCTCCAAATGCGGCCGACAAATGTGTCCTCCTTTCGCCCGTATTCGGAGGATGCACCGCTACTATCCTTCGCGGCCTCCCATATCCCAAGATGCTTTGCGCGCCGCTGTTCAACCAACAATGGCGGCGAAAGACGGCAGCAGCTCCGGCACCGGCAGCCGGTAAGTAACAGGGTTTTGCTTAACGTCGGACGTTCAAGGGGCCTTAAATCACATTTGAGTGTTAAAATGCGTGAAGTTAATAATGCTAATACGTGTAGCCACCGGAGTGTAGGGCCAGCTACGTGATGTAGCTTAAGGCTGTTGATACGAGGAGCTCAGTTAACGTTAGCCTTTAAACGTAACATAAGCCTAAAACCCTTCACTTTCAAATGTTACAAGCTCCGATGGTAACTTATATCTTATTGTAACCGTGGAGCTGTTCAGTTAATTTGTTCTCGTTGTAAGTTGTGTAGGCTACAGTCCGCTCCTCTCGCAGCTGAACATATAACGTTAACGATGGGTTGTGAGCCCCGCTGTATTTCTAGGCTGTAAAACTGTAAACGTTTGGATTGAATACAGAGCTAACCTTAGGATCATTATTACTGTTAATATCGTTATTATATCGTACAATCATTTTGCATGTTTACATAACAGGAAATGTAATATACATGTCGTTTTGTTGTAGAGAGCAAGGAGCAGACTGAGGATTTGATCAAACTCCGGATCCGGGATGAGAACGACCACCTGTTGAGGCCAAGAACACAGGGCCACCGACAGCAGCAAGAAAGAGTAAAACCGATGACTTGGATTTGATCAGGGAGGACATGAAGTTACAGAGGGAGAGCAAGGAAAGGAGAAAGAGAGGATGGAGAGATTTTTTTAGTTTATTGGAGAGAATGGTTGAGAGGCGTTGAATTTTTTGGGGGGTGGTGGATGTTTATATCTCTTCGATTAAGTTCTGTGTTGATTTGTAATTTAAATTGTTAATTAAAAATATTGTATTGTACCATTTTCTTTTCCAAATATTGTATAAAGTTAAATAAAAATCCTATAACCTTGTAACATTATCTGTTCCATTTCTTATTTACAACTAAAGTCAACTTTTGAACTGCTTTTCAGTGACAAGAAAATCATTTATTTTTTGTGTAATTAACAAATATTTACAAAGTTACAATAACTATTGATAAGTGGGTGTTCTTAACATGTAGAACTATTTACAAAAGATCAGCAGAAATAACTATTTACAGAGAACATACAGTATATACAGTATTGACTGAGCAGGAGTCCCTGGTGGTGCTGCTGGACTGGATGGGATGCTAAGGACCCTGGACTCTTCTGGCTCTGAGTGGGACATCATCTGGAAGGTGGGGGGTGTGGGATGCATGTCTCCACTGTCCACCACATCCTCCATCATCGGGGTTTGCAGGGCTGATGCAATCGACGGATGCCATGTCACTAAAATGTTTAAAAGAGAGGCAAGAATAAAATATTGAATTAAGTCGGGGTTATTTACAGGGTTCGGTCACATTTTACTATTCAATTCAATCACTTTATAAGCCAAGCATTTAGACTTAAATTCAAGCACTTTTCAGACCTTAAAAAACAGCATTAAAATTACAGCATTTTCAAAGATTTTACATTTTAAGCACCTGTACGAACCCTGTATTAAGTCTTATGGTTAAATGACATTATCCATGTCAATCTATACTTAATATGGCTTGTCACTTAGCAGTATCATTTATTAACGGGTATATTCATTACCACGTACTATGCTAGCTATGTATGAACATTAATATGGGTTAAAATAACGGCTTTAACGTTACCTCCCCACGGCTCTCTCCCAGTCGGAGATAAACAAGCCGCCGGTGTCGCCGCAGCCGCCTCTCCTCTTGCTCAAAAAAATAAAAATTAAATTAAATAAAAAAATAAAATAAATATATATATATATATATATATATATATATATATATATATATATATATATATTAAAAACTCTCCATCATGTTCGTCTGTCGTATTTTTGTTTTGACTGGTGTTTTTCTCGGGCTTGGCCGGCAGAAGTGATGACGTCGCGACGCAATCAGGAAATGCTCCGTAGGTTAGACCGTAGGTTAGACCGTCCCATTTACCGACGGTTGACCCAGCCTTCCGAAGGTGTCGCCTCCGTAGACCGCGAAGGCTGGGTCCTCCGAAGGCTGCAGACCCTGAATTGGGACACAGCTATAGACCAGCTACCAGACAGAACCATTAGCAGCCTGCTCTACCAACTCTATTAGACCAGTTACCAGACAGAACCAGTAGCAGCCTGCTCTACCAACTCTACTAGACCAGTTACCAGACAGAACCAGTAGCAGCCTGCTCTACCAACTCTACTAGACCAGTTACCAGACAGAACCAGTAGCAGCCTGCTCTACCAACTCTATTAGACCAGCTACCAGACAGAACCAGCAGCAGCCTGCTCTACCAACTCTATTAGACCAGCAACCAGACAGAACCTTTAGCAGCCTGCTCTACCAACTCTATTAGACCAGCTACCAGACAGACAGTATGTACACAGGAATCCTTGAGCTGTACAACACAATAAAACAAAGAGAATCGGAATATATTTGTCACATAGAATATACTGTGTATATTTATATATATATATATATATATATATATATATATATTATATATATATATATATATATATATATATATACATATATATATATATATACATATACACACACACCCTACGGTTATTGCTTATTACCGACACCACCGTTCCACTGATGACACCATCTCCACTGCACCTGGACTGTAAGGACTCACATGTACAAATGCTGTTCATAGACTTCAGCTCAGCATTCAACACAATTCTCCCTCGGTGCCTGATCAGCAAGCTGAGCATACTGGCTCTGAACTCCTGCCTCTGCAACTGCATCCTGGATTTCCCGATGAGGAGAACCAGACCGTCCGAATTGGGAGCAACACCTCCAGTTCCACCACACTGAACACCGGGGGCTCCCCAAGGCTGTGTGGTCAGTCCACTGCTGACCTACAACTTCACAGCGACACGACTGTGGTGGGGACTCATTAGCAAGATCGATGAGACAGCATACGGGGAAGAGTTGAGACAGCTGACGGCCTAGTGAAAGGCAACCTGCCTATGAAAAAAAAACAAAGAGGTGGTTTTTGACTTTAGGTGAGCACAGACCACTTTTAGTGTGTCAACGAACACACCAAGTTTCTTGATGTTCCCCTGACGGAGAATCTGACCGGGTCAAGATCCACCCCCCCCCAAACCCTCACCACCTTCTACAGAGGGACTGTCTACATCCTGTTGTGGCAGCTGCACCATTCTGGGCTGCAGCATTTAGTGAGGAGTGCTAAAGAAATTAGACGACGTTGACATTTGTGATGTTTGCAGATGACACTTCCGTCATTGGGCAGATTACGAACAACAACAAGACTTCAAATAGAGAGGAAACCAACAGAGAACAGGTAAAACCAAGGAGCTGATTGGTAATTTCATCCGTTTCACAAACATTTCCATCCTGGTGAAAAAATATCATAAAAAGCTGTCTCAAAGGAAATTGGCTGCTTAGCTTTCCAGAGGGGCGATAGAAAACATCCTGACTGGAAATATTACAAACTATCATGGCATGTTCAAGGTCCAGGACAGGAGGACTCTACAAACCACCAGAACATCACTGGTACCATCTACCAACATTGGTGATATTGGTGAGAAGAGGTGCCTAACTATAGTCTGTTCACCCTGCTGCATTCAGGGAAGAGATACACTGATGAACCAGCAGACCTCGAAGCAGCTAGAGACTCCCAAGTTCATCCTCCACCCTCCACCATATAATATAGTGTTTAGTATAGTATAGTTTGTTTTTGTGTGTATTATTCTTATGTAGCAATAATGGGACTACAAACTAAATGTCAAAATGCACTAAATTGTGCACAGTGGGAAGCTTGAACCGTGTGTGTTTCTGGTTGGTGGCTTCATTTCTTACCCGGTGACAGTCTCCCCCAGACAGCACCTCCTGGATGAAGACAGCGGGGCCGTCAACCTTGTTGGAGCCTCCTCCGATGGTGATGCCCAAACTGCTGGATCGTGCCACCGAAATGAGCTGAATCACTCCTTCACCTGGGTGACTGAGAACACGAAGACACAAAAAACACATCAACCTATGATGGAAAGAAAAGCAGCTTTATTTTTGTGAATGAAGATGCAGAAGGCGAATAGTGTAATGCAGGGGTGCCCAACTCCGGTCCTGGAGAGCCACTGTCCTGCATGTTTTAGGTTTCTCCCTGCTCTAACCTGACACCTGATTCAAACGATTTTCAAACCTGTGACAAGCTTCAGTTGCTCGATAACGAGCACATCATTAGAATCAGGTGTGTAAGAGCAGGGAGAAACCTAAAACATGCAGGACAGTGGCTCTCCAGGACCGGAGTTAGGCACCCCTGTTGTAATGAGTAGGGATGGGGCGATATAGGATTTTAGCAGGGATTGTGATAAAAAAAAAAGCTAACAATAAGTCAATCGTGGTGGATTTCTATTGTCAAGATAATTGTAAATATTGTCACAAATTACTTGAACAATCTGTCTAGCTAGCAATCATAGTAGATAAAATATTCTTAAAATATTCAGGAAAAGATATACTGAAAAAAAATGTATTAATTCTTTATTCATGCAGGGAGATCTTAAGATTTATGGTAATCTTATTTAAGATTGTTTGTTTTTCACAAAAAAAGTCTCTTTGTTTCTTGATTGGAGGTTGTTTTAACCATTCTAAGAGTTTTAAGCATATTATTATGGTTACCAGGATTATTTTGTCAATCGTAATAGCTTGGCGGGACAATCATGACATTCATTTAGTCACATCATCATCATGTCTGGGCCGAGTTGTCTGGGCTCATAGTCCACACGTTTGAGAACAATAGACATGCAACACCAAGGCCTTGCTTATTTCTATCAACATTATAAAATGACCTCGACCCCCAAAGTTACACATTCATGACACACTCATGTTTGTCATTGGATGGAAGTCAGTGGAACCCCCCCGGAATCTCCTGTACCCACCCATGACAACACTCAGGTTATGAAGGTCAGTCCACACCTCCACCCATGCCCTTTCACTTAAGGACCACCCCCCCCCACACACACACACACACACACACACACACTGGCATTCTGAGTGAACAGCCTCCTTTTTGAGTCGAAATGAAATGTTCGGTTATTGGTCCCTGATCCCAGGGTGGTGCCCCATTATCATATATATCCGTATTAATATTCATTTGATAGAAATAATTATTCATCAATAATTATCTTTTAATAACCCAGCATACTCCCTACTGAATCCCAACAAATCATAGGCAACATTCAGATTTGATCACATAGCAGAAGCATAAACATGGCTCAGATGTAGAGCGAGTCTGAAGATTGAAGGACGAAGATTTTGTGTGCCGAAGTGTCCTTGGTCAAGATACTGAAACCCAAATCGCCCAAATCGCTTCTTTAGGCTGAACCATCGCTGTGTGAATGTGTGTGAATGAGTTAGATCCTGATGTTCAGGCGGCTCTCTGCCATCAGTGTATGAATGTGTATGAATGTGTCAATGTAGACTGAATGTAGTGTAAAGCACCTTGAGTGGTGGAAAAGACAAGAAAAGCAGTTCCATTGATAAAGACTCCTTCATGTTCATGACATTCTCATGTACCCTTCCAATAAAGTGTTGCTGTAACATTTAATGCCAAGAACAATACTGACGCACATGAAAGAAAATCAAAAACCAGTTAGTTTGTAAATCTGAGTTGGCGCATATAGGCTATTTGCTATAACAACTCCCCTAAGAGACCAGAGAGCGGTGTCATGGTAAGTGTAAAATCTGACCTGAGGGAGCGCAGCATCGGCCCACTGTTGTTGTACATGTTCTGAGAGCCTGCTGGGCTCAACAACAAAGGACTCTGGGAGCGAGATGAGGAACCAGATGATGTACTGTCCAGGTAGCGGCCTCCTTTGGAATGGAAAGCAAGAACAAATGCTCAAAAAGGAGTGAGTGCAGTCATTTCACCTGTGAAGTGCTTGAAGGAGTATAATCAAATCATGTAAAAATGGTAAAATAGATGGATATGTGTGTGTGTGTGTGTGTGTGTGTGTGTCTATATATACTTCATTTAGCAATAGCTTATTTCTTCAAGCTAAAAATAGCTAAAAATAGACACAAGCTAAGTTCCAGCCAGCTGATCATGAAAGTGAAAGAAGTTAGTCCTGAATTAAGCAACAGCTTTGGCTGCTCTGGCCCAGACATTTAAGGTGGGCTGACCTTTAAGGTGGACCAGAATTATTTTCCTTTATCCCACCCTTAAGCACTGTTAAGGGAATGTGTATAGAGATAATTTTGGCCGCGTTCCCTAGCCATAACAACTAGGTAAAGAAGTGTGTTTTTCAATGAATTTGGGATTTTTTGAGTTTCATCCATATCCACTGTATTGTGTGAGATGTTTTTGTTATGTGGCACTGTTAACGACAATAATTGTACAATAATTGTATTGATTTAGTGATAACCTCTTCATGTCAGAATGGTGTGAAAAAATATTTCCAGGAGTGTGTCTATGTGTAATCAACCACAGACACTGAAATCATTATGTAAAAAATGCAATTTTGTAAACTCATAGAAAGCCATAAAGCCAGTATTTGTTATTCCTTGACCATGGAAGGATAACATCTGGATTTTCCATTCATTTTGAAGGTAAGGCCTCAAATGTTATGTTTTTACATGCATTTCATATGGTTTCCCACTGAGGAGCAATCATGCCTCAAGACCAACCAGTACATGGCCTAGACCCAAGACAACATAAACAAGTCTCAAGTTTGCATAAAAAGGTCATCATTCTCATCCAAAGTCAGGACTAAGAATGTTGATCTCAACCCAAATCATTAAAAAAATTATTTAATGCACACTAAAATAATCATCCTTATTTATATATAAATCACAAAATACAATTGGGAATCCTTCATTAATATGGATGCTGATGTGACCCTATAGAAACTGCTCACATGCTGATGCTGTTTTTAAAACATCTGTACCAGCCGGCTGCCTCCATCCTGACTCAAACAGATGTTGGCAACGGTCAAATGCACTTGTCATGATTCATTTTTAAAGGCACACTCCATTTACCCTTTAGGCTTAATCATATTCAATAAAAAAAAGTTTTTTTTACATAGAGCTGTATGATGACATCATTTAGGTATTGTTTGACATTGAAGAGACTTTGTACAGGAGTGCAAACACAAATTCAATTTCACATTGTGAAATATGCACAAATTAAATTACAGTCTCGGCTTGAGGAGAAGGAACAAATGCAGTGTGTAATGTAGTGTATAAGGGTATTCGTACCTTGCTGTATAGGAGAGTTGCGTGTCGATCCTGTGCTACCATTAGATCCATACTTCTCCAGCAACTCAGCAAATTCTCTCCTTTTCAGGGAAAACAGGAGAGAAAAAATATTCAGGTCAGACTTTGTCAGTCATGGAACAGAAAGAAAGATTTACATGTAAGCTGTTTTATTGTCTAAGTCTGGCAAGGACAAGCACAGGTTCTTAAAAATCCTTGAAAGCAACGGTATGTCTTAAGTAACAGGATATGCTTTAGGTTTTTGAGGACGTTTCGCCTCTCATCTGAGAGGCTTCTTAAGTAAGGTCAGGAGGATACTCAACAAACACCACATCCCCAAGCACGGCAAGCCCAGCAACACCGTGAGGCAAAAGCTTGTCCATCGCAAGCAAAACATCCAGGCACAAGCTGGACATAGTAGTGTTTGCGGTCCAATGCAGTAAGGGATGCACTGACCTGTACATCGGGAAAGCAAAACAACCGCTGGATAAGTTAGTTAGTTAGTTAGTTTCATTTATTGTCCACGGTGTGGAAATTTGTTTTTGGTCTCATAAAAACAACAAGCAGGTCAACAACAACAACAACAACAGTTACACACAGACATCTTCAGGGCAAAAAGCAGGACAGCAGTGGCAGTTACAACACATCAACGGGGCATGGTGTTCAGTGCCCCAATTGCATTAGGAATAAAGGAATTTTTAAAAATGTTACGATTTGCCCTTGGCACTTTGTAAGCGAATGGTACAATACAGGAGAGCCAGGTGGCAGGACAGGTTGACTCTCAGGAGCCTCTTGGATAAGAGGGGGAATATAAAGCAAGTCCAGCTGCTGACGACAAAGCTTTGAGAGAATACCATGACCTGGGGCCTGTACTACGAAGCAGGATTTGTGCTTAGCGAGGTAACTTAAGTGTTAACCCTGGGTTTTCCCCAGGTTCACTTCTTACTGGGGTAGATCGCCATGGTAACTTACGCTGTGGAGCTAACCTGCTCCGGAGCAGGTTATGTTCCTGATAAGAGATCAACGTGGAGAATAACACCGCCGACTGACCAATCAGCTGTCTTGGTGCGTGGATATAAAAAAAAAAGAAGCTCGGTGGATCGTGAGAGGGTCTCGTAAGAGAACTATAGAGTGTACAGAGACCGGCAAAACCCTTTTTGTCTGTGTCTGATGATGTTTTATATGAGAGATACAGATTCTCATCGGAGGGAAAGACTTTTCTTTGTCA
This sequence comes from Chelidonichthys spinosus, assembly GCA_029853015.1. Taxonomy (NCBI): domain Eukaryota; kingdom Metazoa; phylum Chordata; class Actinopteri; order Perciformes; family Triglidae; genus Chelidonichthys; species Chelidonichthys spinosus. The sequence goes on along the minus strand of CM056839.1, from coordinate 1,844,101 downwards.
GCATACAGCCTACTGACCACTTTGAATTATGTTTTATATTTATTTGATTTGCTCCCAAGTCTAGGGTTAGGGTTAGGGTTAGGGCTAGGGTTACGGCGCCGCTGTAAAGAGCCCTGAACACGGGTCGGTAACTCTACCACTAAGCTATCAGCAAAGTTCAGAGTTTCATTTAATCAGTCAGATCTACTAGTGTCCTTATGATGGGGCAGTCATATTATACTACTAATACTATTAATTACTAATACTATTAATACGACTTCCGTATTCACACAGTCGGTGAGTTTTTGCCAGCTTCCTGCATTTGGCAGATGAAACTGTTGCCTTTTGCCTGCATTATATGTTAAACTTCTTCGTATTTCTGTAAGATTACGGTTCGCTCCTCCTACGTGAAATACGCCGCTCCGCTGCCGTAGACTGATCCATGTTTGTGATTGGTCTAATGCTGCAAACGCCGCCTCTTTCATGTGCACGCGCTCATAGCTGGACAGGTAAACCCTGGGTTGAGTTCACGAGTTGATAACCAGCTTCGTGTGACCGCTTATCTCCGATTGCCTTTGTTAGGGTAACTTAAGCTGGATCTCTGAAAGATACCCTGGGTATGTTGAATTCGCTTCCTAGTACAGGCCCCTGGATGGTTGAGAACCTTCACAGACATCTCAGAAAAATTACATTCCACACAACTAGGCTGACCCCAACCGTTGTTTAAAATGTGCTGTATGAATAAAGTATGAGTTGAGTTATGTTTAGGCAACACAACCTCTTAGTTAGGGTTAGGAAAACCTAATTGCATTTCATACAGTTTAGGTTTAGGCAACAAAACCATGTCCAGTTTAGACAACACAACCAAAGTTAGGTTTAGACAACAAAACCAAAGTTAGGTTTCAACAACAAAACCAACATTAGCTTTACACAACAAAATCAACATTAGGTTTAGGCAACAAAACCATGTCCAGTTTAGACAACACTAGGGATGTCCCGATCCGATATTTGGATCGGATCGGCTGCCAATATTAGCAAAAAATGCATATCGATATCGGATCGGCCTGCACGGGAAAATCCTGATCCGGACTCCAGATCCATTTATTTTTTTCAAAACTCCGGTCCGTGTTTTTCAGCGCACATATGTAGGTAATCCATTCCAGTTTTTTCCGCTTTGCCCTAAAGTCCGGTCCGCGTTTTCCAGCACACCTAGCGCACACCTCGACCTGTCCAGCATCCATTAAACAACAACAAGACGGACTTGTGTGCATGTCCAGTGTTTCCCCTACCATTGTACAGGCCATAAAATCAATATGCCAAAAATAAGCCACCTATCAATTCATTCATAAATCAATAAACATTTACATTAGGAGCGCCTCCGCGCAACACAGTAGACTTGCTCCGCAAGACGCGCAGCCACAACAATCCTCGCCGCACCCTCCCGCTACGTTCTTCTTCGTGTACTTTACGCGCTTGATGTTGTACTGATGCTGTTGGTCGTTAAACCACCACAATGTCGCTTTCTACTTTGAAAACACAGAGTTGACACTGTATTTCGATAAGCTGAGCGGAACCGGACCGGTACCGGACCGGCATCCGCGCTGCCTGCTCGCACAGATCCGCTCGTGCGCACATGCGCTGATGCAGGTCGAGTGTTGTCGATAAATATATGCACTCCTTCAAAACAACATCAAGCCATATTGTGTGTAGTATTAGGACGTGATGACGTCTGTGGGGGAGGATTGTTTTTGATAAGCTGTGGAACTCTGAGTTAACCTATTAATAAATAAAACCAACATTAGCTTTAGACAACAAAACCATGGGATAAATTCATGGGACAAATTCATGGAAGAATTCACCGACGGGTTTAAAAAAAGATGTCTTTCACTGTTGATTACTGCACATATTTTAAAAAAAAAATCAGGTCTCATGGAAGACACAGGTCGGGTGGGTCTATATGTGTAGTATCAAAAACCATTGTGGGCAGCAGCGCATGCTTGCTAATGGAAACATGAGGCTAGCAAATTGAAAATCCCATGTAGCTGTTTTCTGGTGAATTATGTTTATTATCAGTAGGTTTTCCCTCTTGGTAAATAAACGTGACATGAGACTGAGATGTGATATGATTTTCTTGCAGCTGGACGGAGCTGCATGAAGCTTGTGCTAAGCTAGTTCTGACTTCTAAAAGAAGTAGAGGAAACAGACGGACAGAGAAACAGACATAATCCCCCCCTTCCCTGCCATCCACTCTCCTCCCCTCCAGCCCAATCCTGCCCTGGTAGGGTAGTTAAAGCACAGACAGCCCAGATTAAAGCTCATCTCGTCAGGAGCACAGCTGTAGGTTAAGCTCCTTCCTTTAGTCCACACTGACAAGTGGGGGGTTAGAATCCATCACGAGACTACTAATCACCTCAAAACATTAAACAAGACATTCATGTTCTAGCCTTCATCTTCATCTCAGGATGTCACGTCTACATATTCATACTAGGATCTGCCTAATAAATCCGCAGTGTGCTTCTGGTGGTTGTGTGTCGTGCTGTTACCACTATTAACTTCAAATTTCTGGCATGCATCCTCTCAAACAGCTGATGTGCAAATTATGTCTGCATCAAAGTCTCTTCGCTGAGGATCACACCTACAGGCAGAAAATAGCAGATTTTTTGTGAATATGAGGGACTCATGTTTAACTGTCTTGCTCATTTAAATTACAAATCCTCTGCAACTTTTGCCAATTTACAATTACGGACCATGTTTTCTAAAGTGGATTTGAGGGGAAGATGAGGCTGGTTGTGGTCAGATTAGAAAGCTGGTAGACCACTAATATTACCGCCCTCACCCATCAGTAAATAGTGTTGCCATGCCAATCAATACTACCCGGCATGATTTAGAAGGATTGCATTCTGCACAAGTGTTCCTAGTTATTCAGAGGTTGTGTAAATAACTTCAGATGTATCAGAAAACTTGATTCAGCATAGGTTCTGTGGTAGCAGGTGAGTTACTAAAACAAATGTAACAGCCCATCACAAACAGTGAGTTAAAAGCAGTGAAGTCGAGCTGCAAGTTAAAGTAGTGTAGACTAAACTATGTTTTTTATGTTCTGTAACTGTAGTATGGAATTAGCAAGCAAGCCAGCTAACTAGCCAGACCCTAAATGTGTAAACCTGAACAAATTAATTCTTCCAGCCTTTGCTGGACTTAATATGACACCCATTACCATCCCTCTGGAAGACGGACACGATGGATGGTCATCTGCTATGTTGGGTAACTCACACCACTCAGAATTTGAATCTCAAGTTTTCATGATGGACATTACGAGAGCTTATTTTTCCACATTTTCATCTGAGCTGCATCCCCCTAATCCTAGGGTTCCCATGGCTCATCAAGCATAATCTCTAGATTGACTGGATTGAAGTGGGGAGAAGACTGTGTACAGAATTGCTGTATTCCTGCCCATGTTTTTTTGCCCTTTCTACCTCAGGTGCTGAGCTTCCACCATCCGATTCACCTTCTCAACTGCTACGAGGCACAGCGGCAAGTGGGTATTTCCCGGACCTCTCATCCGTTGCCGACCTGCTACATGAGCTAATATGAGGTATTTAATATATTTATTTAATATTTAAGACAAAGGCCACATCCTTACCTCCTCACTGCTATTATGACTGCCCTATAGACTTACTTCCAGGTGCCTCCCCTCCCCGGGGAAGCCAGGAAGAATAAGTGTATTTGCCCCTGCATTGACTATAGAGGTTTGAACAAAGTCATTGTTAAGAACAGGTACCTTCTACCCCAGATTAACTCTGCTTTTGAGTTGCTACAGGGTGCTTCACAGAGCTAGAGCTCCACAATTCTTACCATCTGGTAGAAATCAGAGAGGGCGATGAGTGGAAGAACGCTTTCAACACTCCCAGGGGCCACTATGAGAAATATAGTGATGCCGTTCAGTCTCACTAGCACTCCAGCAGTCTTCAAACACATGGTAAACAAGATCTTACATTACATGCATTAGCATCTTTGTATTCATTTACTTGATTTTCTCCCTCGCCCTGTATCACTCATGTGATGTCAGTACTGAAACGCCTCGCAAACATCTCTCCCCTTTCCAGGTTGCTTATGGTTACCAGCCACCTTTGTTCCCTAAGCAGGAGTAAGAGGTCAGTGTTCCTTCAGCAATGTGGTTCATTTGACATTGCTGCTATACCTGGGTCCAGGCGTAGTGGATACTTTTAAAGACTTCTTCTCGCTTTAAGAAGCAGGCGGACCAAAGACACTCCCATGCACCTCACTATCGAGAGGGCCAAAGGGTTTGGCTCGCCACCAAAGACCTTCCTCTTCAGGGGGACTCCCGGAAATTGGCTCCCTCAATCTTGTGTCAAAGTTAAGAATCACAACAAAGAAGCCTGCAAACTATTGGCTGTAGAAAAATAATCACAAATGATGGATCCCCTGATGAGCACATTGAGAACCAGTGTGCCAACATATCAATGTACTGTTTCATTACATTTCTATGTTGCTTACTTTGCCTCCTCATCTCTGGCTATGAGAAGTCTCATGAGGTTGGTAGCAGAGGCTGCTCTCAAGACGTCCACAGCTCTGTAACACAAACACACATTTACATTATTCCTACAACATCACCTGAATAAATTACAAGAGCAGCAGTTTTTACTTAAATACCTTTCACTTGTGACTCCCACTAGACTGTCACCATTCACTTCCAAGATCTGGTCCCCTGGCATCAGGTTTCCTGTCAAAAGTGAAAGAAAGGTCAGGTTGCGTCTAGTAAAAACTAAAGGTTTTTGAGTGGGTGATTCTATTCAGAAACACTTTCTGTTATATTCCTTGAAATCCTCGTAACATACCGATAAAATGAATACAGTAATGCTCTGACATAAAAATGTTAAAAAAATGTCATCCGTGGCCGTGGCAGGACTGTAAAAGAAAATAGTGCCGATCGCCAGCACTTGTTTGGTGTTCTGACGGAGGGGCTTTGAACAGAGGTCTGAATGAAGGGGGTGAGACTTTTTCGGTTCATTGAACCAGGTCGAAGTCTCTGTGTTTTTTCAAAATGACTTACTCTGCCTTTAGGCACCTCAGCATTGCCTTAATTTTCAGATCCGGAGGTTTGTGCCTAGAGCGATTGCTTGATTCTCCTGGCGGAGATAATAGGTTTTGAAATTCTTCACATTAAAGAAGACCTATAATGCTAATTTCCCGCTCTATATGTTTTATTCTCTGATATGACCAGAGCAGCTTTGCATGATGCAAAGTTAGAAAAGGTCCATATGGACCCTTAGTCAAGCCTCTGTCTGAAACACTCCATTTGAGCTCCTGCCACTTTAAAGCCCACTTTCTTTTGATTGGCCAACTTCCAGAAGAACATCCAGTCCTTCTGAGGACTGCTTCCTTTTCATGCTGGTGTATAGCTTCAGAAAGCTAACAGTTAACATTAAATTAGCATGATGTCTAGTTCTTTATTGGAAATGGCAACTTCTCAAATCAAGCAGTACTTGTTTGAATCTGAGTTGGCTCCAGAATATGAGAGTGGTCAGCACAAACAGCTGCAGCTACGATTACAGTAGGACATCTCTGTTTGGTAAATATTACACTCATTACCTGCTTACTGCGTGACATAACGCTAGGTTTAGTCTTTTAATCACAAAACATGTTCATTGGTGTACGTGTGGGAAATGTTCTGAAATGCCGACCAAAGTGGAAAACGTATGCCGTCAGGAATTAGCAAGCTATCTAAAAAGCTAAATGATGTTGTGCTATCTCCCTACAACATGTTATTTCTATGCTGCCTGTAGTACATGAAATACCTTTAGTAGTACTCGGGTAGACTGTACTACTGATATTTTTAAAGGAAGGTTAAAGACACACCTTTTTAATCAGGCTTTTAACTAGTATTTTAAATTCTTCTTAACGTTCTTATGTGATTTTATCTTATTTTATATTTTTGCTTTTATCTTGTTTTTAGATGATATTGATCTTAAATAATTTTTGTTGTTTTACTTATCATTGGTATTGTTTTATGTTATTATCTTTATTATCTTTTATTAAGCTGGTCACTTATTTTTTCATGTGTTTTAGTTTTTAGCTTTAACTCCAGTGTTTCCTCAGGGGGGTCTTCCACACTGGGAGCTGTGTCTGGGCTGCTGCTGGGGGCGCAGTCCCTGGGTCCCTTCGGCCCGGCTGACTGTTGTCTGTCGGTGTCGGGGGGCCTGGGCACTGGTGCCCCCTGTGGCACAGCCTGCGACTCCTCCCAGTGTGGATGGCCCCAAAGATAGCGTTTCCTCAATCATCAGTGTCATGCCATGTCTCCCTATTGTCAGTAGTGAGAGTGTGTAGGTGTGTGTGTTTGTGTGTGTGTGCGTGTGTAGTATGGAGGGTGGGAGGGAGGGGCTTTATTTGTAATTGTTTTTTCTTTTCTTTTTTGATGTGTAAAGCACTTTGTGTTACATGTTCATGTATGAAAGGTGCTCTATAAATAAAGTGAAGTTGAAGTACTGTATGAATGTGTACATACATTAACCAAAGAGGCCACTATTTGAACAGCTTTTGGCTTGTAAAAAATTAAAAGTTTTATTTGGTTGTTTAATAATTATAGTTCAACCATTATTACTAGATCAAATGTCCTGCTAAAGACGTGCCTGCATCATCTTTCCCTCAGTAGCTGATGATTTTTCCAATTTTCCTTGTACATTTATCATTTTTGATTAAAATTGCAAAACTATTTCAATTCATATATTTATGGATTTATATAACATTTATTTAAAACAAGACACATTTGTGTGTGTATTAAAATGTATTTATGAGAAGAGAGTCATTTATATATAAATCACAAAATACATATGTGAATCTTTCTCTGTGCATTCATTGTTGAGACTGACCCCATAGTGCACCAAGTCCAGTCATGAAATGTCCTTGCTTCTAAATATTCCACAGTCAACTGTCAGTGGGATTATAACAAAGTGGAAGCAGTGGAGACGTTGGAGTGACCAATCACGCTTCTCCATCTGGCAATCTGATGAACGAGTCTGGGTTTGGCGGTTGCCAGGACAAGGGTACTTATCTGACTGCATTGTGCCACGTGTAAAGTTTGGTGGAGGAGGGATTATGGTGTGGGGGTGTTTTTCAGGAGCTGGGCTTGGCCCCTTAGTTCCTGTGAAAGGAACTCTGAATGCTTCAGCATACCAAGAGATGTTGGACAATTCCATGCTCCCAACTTTGTGGACCAGTTTGGGAATGGCCCCTTCCTGTTCCAACATGCCTGTGCACCAGTGCACAAAGGTCACCATAAAGACATGGATGAGAGTTTGGTGTAGATGAACTTGACTGGCCTGCACAGAGTCCTGACCTCAACCCGATAGAACACCTTTGGGATGAATTAGAGTGGAGACTGAGGCCTTCTCGTCCAACATCAGTGTGACCTCACAAATGCGCTTCTGGAAAAATTGTCAAAAGGTCCCATAAACACACTCCTTAACCTTGTGGAAAGCCTTCCAGAAGAGTTGAAGCTGTTATAGCTGCAAAGGGTGGACCGATGTCATATTAAACCCTATGGATTTAGAGTGGGATGTCACTTAAGTTCATATGCGAGTCAAGGCAGGTGAGCGAATACTTTTGGCAATATAGCGTATGTAGAACGACCTGTAGCTCTCCAATACGGAGTAGTAACGACAAGGACTGGCTGTAAATGGGCAGGACTTTGCAGCGCCACAGCGTGTCTCCCAATGTGGGCGTGCTGTACCTTGAGCAGATGACCAAATAGGAAAATCTGCGAAAGTTTAACATTGAGAAAGTGGAAAAAAACAGTCTGAAATGAAGCTTTCACAGTAGTTTGAATCTTGAGCAGCTCGTGGGGGTTACTACTACCCATGTTTACCTTATTTGAATGAATGAGGTAAACATAGGAGTAACCCCCACTTTAGTCATGTTGAGCGTGAACATCCAACATAACAAAATATATATGACAAAAATATGGAAGAAAAGGTAAAGCATAAGGTCCACTTTAATATATTCAAACCAAACCCTCCAGCAGTCTGGTCACCACTGTTACTCTTGGATCCGTGTTGATAGGTTGGCCTTTCCCTACAGTCACATGGCGCACCATGTCCTTAAAAACACTCCATAAAGACTATGGAGTACCTCCTGTCTCACACCGCTTTTTTCCTGTCCACACGATCACACTCTGTTGATGAGGATTAAACCTCTGTGTGACTGGCTTCTATTCACTGCAGCTTTACATTTTTCATTTGAATTTTTAGCATATCTAGTGAGGCCTAGAATAACTTAGTGTTAAAAAAAAATCCAATTAGATCCACTGAAGGTACAATGTGATATAAATCAGTGAGTACACGTTGTAGGGCAAAGCCAAAATGACTAAAAATGCTGACCAGTATGATTTGTCGGTACTTTGGTAGCTTGGTCTATATCCCTTTGTCAATCTTTATGTAACGTTTAAAAAGTAAAAAAAAAGAAAGTTTATCAAGAACTTTGCTTTTTGGCCTAACGCAGAAGATTAAATTAGTAATCGGCAGAGACCTGTCACCTGCCCAGGGTAAACTATGTTATTGACCTATTAAAAGGAAGCGCCATTGTCTGGGCCAAGCCAGCTTGAAGCAGTAATCCAAGTTTGTGTAATAATTCTGAACTGATTGTTTAAAGTCTAAAGGACGTTTTTGATCATCCTGACCATGTGGGAAATGCTTCTTGTCTTCTCCTTAGTCTCTGCCAGCGGACAAGAAGTGTCCTCTGTGGAGAGTGTTCACCTTGTTCACCAGTGTCACCTCTGGCCCAAATAAGAGGGCTGCAGAAGATGTGGGGGTATTGGTGATTCAAGTTTCTTCTCCTTCTTCCCCACCCAAAACCTAATTGTCAGTGTCAGCCACCATTTGTTTCCAGACTGAATCTTGTCCTTATCAAGTCTTACGCCCAATTTCCACTGCATACGTCTCCGATGCGGTGCGCCTCCGATCCGGCTTCGGTCCGCCATCCGCCAATCCCCACAGGATGCGTTTGAGTCCGCCACGGCGCAATCCGGCAGAACGACTGTGACGTCGCGAGACCTCGCGATAATAGGTAATCGCGTGAGACTGCAGTTAAAGAACTCTGAAAACCTCTGACCTTTTGACTCCGTACATGGCCCCGCCCATTCTGAAGTTTTTGTGACGAAGTTAACTGAAATATGATCTGTCGTCAAGAGGTTTTATTAACACGTGTTTTATTTTGAAGTAACCGGATGTTTTATTGTTGAGTATGTACCGAACTTCCTGTTTCGCTATATTTGCTCTGTGCTGAATTGCTGCGCCGTGGTCCGGCGTCCGCCAGAAATAGAAGCCCTCCGTATTTGTTGCGGAGAGCAGCGGACTGCCGGAGCGGAGACGCAGCGGACATGCTGCGGACACGCAGCGGACATGCTGCGGACACGCAGCGCAGCGGACACGCAGCGCAGCGGACACGCAGCGCAGCGGACACGCAGCGCAGCGGACCTGGTGGGGATTTACCCATAGACTAAAGTGAAAAGTATCTGCTCCGCTGCCGCAAGGAGACGCGACGCAGCGGAGACGCATGCAGTGGAAATTGGGGGTGACTAGACTCTGGAGCACTGGAGGTTTTCTAACTTTAACCGTAACATCAGAGACTATAGTAAAGTTGCACAAGCTGGGAAAACAACACTTGCTCCACTGCCAGCACTTTTCAAACTCTCACGAAACTCGGACGAAAAAGGGCAAGATAGCATTATTGTAACATCATTCGAAAGTATAATCTCCTGACCTTTGACCTGGCTCCTCCACCATTAAAAGAGTTCATATCACTGCACTTAGATTCTAGGACAACTAGGACAATCAACAAAGGTGAGTTTGGCAGATCAGCTTTCTCTATTAGAGCAACAAACCTTTGGAGCTCAGAGCCAAGTTATATAAGACAGAGCTGCAGCCATACTGCTTTTAAATTCAAGATGAAATCATGGCTAAAAAAAAACCTCAAACCAATCATGTTGCCATCACACATGAATGTAAGCACTTTTGTTAAAAGAAAGAAACTACAGTGGAGGTTTCTCTTTTGTCTGGAGAAAGGAAGTAAGCTGCTTTGTATCTTGTTGGTAAGTAGGGTTGCAAAATTCCGGGAATTTTCAAAGTTGGAAACTTTCCATGGGAATTAACGGGAATATATGGGAATTAACGGGAATTAACGGGAATTAACGGGAATAAATAAGAAATTTACAGAATTGAAGGTTGGCCCTTAACAGGGAACTTAAATATAGTTGGGGGAAGTATATTGTAGCATAGTCTTGGCTAAAACAACCAGATTTAATGCAAGTACACTCCTCAACCACATGCACACAGCACACTGCTTACTGCAGGGCTATTGAGGCCACGCCCCTACAGGCACTGTGCATTCCTCCATCACATGCACAGGTGATTTCTTGAAGCCTGGAGGCCACACATTTGAGCTCAAAGCACAAGACTATTGAAGCCACACATTTGAGCCCACGGACTATATAAAGTCAAGTAAGTTTTGATAATATTATGGGGTAAATATATTTGATCTATAATGGTATTAATGTTTAACCTGCAAATATTAAATAAAAATGTATTAATACAGTAGCTAGCTAGCTGGTAAGTTAGGTGCTAAATGAAAGCTATTTTTCATTTCATTGACCATTTAAGAGGCTAGCTTATTATGGTGGTAGCTACCTCAAATTTGATGCTGTTTTTTCTGACTCCAGCAAGACGGTTTTCTGTAACCATACAAGAATTTATACATCAATTGTCAAATATTTTGAAGACCATTCCAGTTGTTAATTCCCATAAATTCCCAATAATTCCCATAAATTCCCATAATTCCCATGGAAAGTTTCCAATTTGGAATATTTCCAAAATTCCCCAGCTTAACTTCCCATGGAAAGTTTCCGGAAAGTTTCCGGAAATGTACCGGAAATTTTCCACCCCTTTGCAACCCTATTGGTAAGTCAGAAACTAATTGTAAATTTGGGGTTAGGCATTCTGTGAGTACAGCTAGTTGTAACATTTAGTCTTGTGTAGATGGAACTGCCAGTCTGCAGTCAAGAAGGCAGACACCATCTCAGTGTATGCCTCCCTGCAGACTCTCGACTTCCTGGCCCTTTCGGAGACCTGGATCACCCTAGAAAACACTGCCACTCCAGCTGCTCCTTCAACTGCCTACTCGTTTTCACACTCCCCAAGACAAACAGGCCGTGGAGGAGGAACTGGGCTCCTCATCTCACCCAGGTGGTCCTAGCAGGTCCTTCCGCTGGACCACCTACCCCGATCTGCACATGAATTCCACGCCGTCACCCTTCCTTTCAAGCTCAACATCATAATGATCTATCGCCCACCTGGTCCTCTCGGTGACTTTTTAGATGAGATGGACGCCCTCCTGAGCTGCTCCACTGATGATGGCACACCACTCGTTGTCCTCGGTGACTTCAACATCCACCTGGGAAAGCTGCACTCAACTGAATTCATTGACTTCTTCTCCGCATTTACCTCACACTCTCCACCCACTCACCGGGCCGGGAACCAACTTGACCTTGTCTTCACAAGATCCTGTGGCATCTCGGCACTCTCTGTTACCCTGCTCACCGTGTCCGACCACCCCATGAAGTCCACCACATCCCTCCCCTCTACGCCTCGAACTGTCAGCAGCAGCCGCAACCTGAAATCCCTCACTACCTCGCTCTCTCCTCAACTGTTCTTTCCTCACTACCATCCACATAACAATTCTCCTTAATGCCTACTGAGGAAGCCTCCTCCATCCTGATGTCCTCACTCTCCTTTCTTTTGACACTCTCTGTCCCCGCATCTCACGACCAGCGCAATCATGTCCCTCCACTCCCTGGCTGTCCAAACCTCTACGAACCAACAGATCATTGTTGCGAGCGGCAGAGAGAAAATGGAAGAAATCGGGCCATCACGAGGATCTTTCTCACTACCACCACCTCCTCTCTGACTTCACCTCAACTGTTTCAGCAGCTAAATCTGCCTTCTACCTGGCAAAGATCAACTCTTCTGCCTCCAACCCCAGGAAACTCTTCTCCATGTTCTCCTCCCTCCTCAACCCTCCTACCCCCTCTCCCACCTTCCTCCCTTACTGCTGATGACTTTGCAATTTACTTTACCACGAAAGTAAATGACATCAGCTCCTCATTCATGCCTATACCCTCCCAGAAAACATCTCCACTAACTCTCAACTCTGATGGCCTTACCAGCTTTAGCCCCCTCACCTCACACACTTGTTACATCTAACCGTGTTACCACCTGCTCCCTTGACCTGATTCCCTCCTTTCTTCTCCAAGACATCTCACACGACATCTTGCCATTCCTCACTACCCTGATCAACTCCTCCCTCACCTCAGGTGTCATTCCAGCGGCTTTTAAGACTGCTACAGTGAAGCCCCTCCTTAAAAAACCCACCCTAGACGCTGCTGACATCCAAAGCTACAGACCTGTATCTCATCTTTCATTCCTCTCTAAAACCTTGGAACGTGCCGCCTACAACCAACTGTCATCTTATCTCTCGCAGAACAACCTTCTTGACCCTAATCAATCAGGATTCAGGACTGCTCACTCCACTGAGATGGCCCTCTTCACAGTGACCGAGTACCTGCGAGACGCCAGAGCCTCATCCCACTCCTCCGTTCTCATTCTCCTCGACCTATCTGCTGCATTCGACAGTCAACCACCAAATCCTCCTCTCCACCCTGGCTGAACTTAGCATAACTGACTCTGCTCTCACCTTGTTCACATCATACCTGATAAATCGCACCTTTCAGGTCACATGGATTGGCTCATTATCCAAACCCTGTTCTCTGGACACAGGTGTCCCTCAAGGCTCAGTATTAGGACCGCTTCTGTTCTCACTCTACACCAGATCACTAGGTTCTGTAATTACATCGCATGGATTCTCCTACCATTGTTACGCAGATGACACCCAGCTGTTTCTCTCTTTTCCCCCTACCTCTGACACTCGCATTGCAACTCGCATCTCGGACTGTCTGGCTAACATCTCTGTCTGGACAACTGCACATCACCTCAACCTGAACCTGAATAAAACCGAACTTCCCTTCATCACGGGGAAAGACTGCCCTCGCATGGACCTGTCGGTCACTGTCGAGGGCATCACAGTATTGCCCTGTTGCAGCACGCATCCAATTCAAGACAATGGCACTGGCCTTCAAGGCCATCAATGGAATGGCTCCCATCTACCTTTAAGCACTGGTGAAACCACACACCCCGACGTGAGCACTTCGCTCCTCTACTTCAGCTGGCCGGCTGGTACCACCATCGCTGAAATCAAACAAATGTTGAACAGCTACTACTTGACTCAGACGAGGACCTAACACTTGTTTCTATTTTCTAGCTCTTACTTTATCGGCAATTATATGTTGTTGTTCCTTTCTTTTGACAAATGTACTTATTGTAAATCGATTTGGACAAAACTAAATGCCCTAAATGTAAATGTATTAGAGCAGCAACCAGACAGAACCAACAGCAGCCTGCTCTACCAACTCTATTAGACCAGCTACCAGACAGAACCAGTATCAGCCTGCTCTATCAACTATATTAGACCAGCTACCAGACAGCACCAGTACCATTAATTATGCACAGAAACCTTGCACACTGTGTCCAATGCGTTTTTTAATTATTAGTTGGGAAAATGCTCAAAATGAAAATAAATCGAGTTTTCCTACAGTGTGGGAGATTTAATGATTATCTAATTCTTGAAAGAAGAAAAAGAGCAAGGCAACAGCTGGATCATGGAGATTGGTGGGCTTCTTTCTGATGTGTTGTCCCAGTAGTGCTGCAAACTGGACCACCGACATCCTGAAATACACCTGGGCCCGGAATCTTTGAAAACAATCATCCAGTAGTTTGCAGGATAGATCCGCTAGATAGTTCCTTGAAGAATTACACAATTACAACACCTTCCTCACTGCTGGATGACTGATTTTCAACGATCTTGTTCGGGCCCAGGTGGATTTCAGGATGTCGGTGGTCCAGTTTGCAGCAAGCATGAATTCAGACTACAAATCACCATCATTATGTAGTTATTTCAGCATCTTTATATCTGTTTATTGCAATACAGTCAAAGAAATATAATATGTGGTGCCACTATCACTCTACCCCACAACCCTGAATACAGGATAAGCGGCAGATGATGGATGGACTATCACTTTAATGGTGAACAACTACAAGATCTCGCAGGACAACGAGGAACAGAGAAGATACATGCATTGTTGATTTGAGGAGACAGCAGCCTGTTTTTAACTGTGACCAGTGAGACATGTTTTATACATTTTTCATGAATTATTTACACTTAAAAAAAGGAGGAAAAACTCAAGGTGTTCTTATTGATATGTGATTGTATAATGGTTTTACTGGTCTGGTATGGGGCCCATGAACTGAAATGAGTTTGTCAGCTCTTTTAATGCTTCTGTGTATCATGGTGGAGGACACAAGACTCACCATCAGTCGATGCAAGGCCACCTGGTAAAATCCGTTTGACGTAGACTCCAAACTCCTCTCCAGTCAATTCCTTCACTCCACCTATCACTTTGATTCCTGTTGGGAGGACAAGAAATATCACCTTTCTTAGTTTTTTGTTCATGTTCTGTACTTTTACAGCCAATAGAAGATATCAATGACAGCGACTCGACAGCAGAGGTAGCTCTGATCTTATAGAGCTCACGGCTATCACGGCTAACACAGTTAATAGATCTAACAGCTAACAGTACTGATACAGCTAACAGAGCTAACAGCTAACAGGACTGATACAGCTAACAGAGCTTTTTGGTTTTGAAATAGATCCCTTATACACCGTAACCACTTCCTACACCATACCTGGAAAGTCAAGTCAAGTCAATGAAAAAGGTCCTCAGATTTAGCTCGCCAAGGCATAATGTTGACAAGAGCCGACCACCAAAAGTCACCACTATATTACCACTTATCACGATTTCAAGTTCCTCAATAATAAGCTGATGAACTCCAGATGGAACAAGTGCTCAGTACAGTACAGACATGAATAATTAGAGCTTGGAACAGATGGGATTTTAAATATTGTAATCTAAGGGGAGTGAGGAGAAGGTCATTGCTTGAACAGCTATCATTGCATGGTGTAGCGCTGACAGAAGAGGACTGGAGGGTCATATAAGCCATCTTTCAGTTGATTTCAAAGAGCAAAACTGTTTTCATTCACTGCAGATATTATCTCAACCAGGAGTAATTCAGCCATGAGTGTGTATCTCTGCATTTTTCACCTATTTAACAAATATGCTGAAAGAATTACAAGAAGGAAAGAACACGATGTGTTTTTTCTTCCTGGAAAAAGAAACATGAGGCGTGCTTACATCCACTAGTACCAACTAGAGTTATCACGATACTAGAATTTCAAACTTGATACCGATACCCAGGAAAATATTTAATACTCAATAACATTTTCAATACTACAGGGGGAAAATGACAAAAATATAACAGGCAGAATTCAATTAAATATTAAACAATACAAATAACATCAATAACAACAAGAGTTGTCTGATAGAATCTGAAAATAGTTCCATATATATATATATATATATATATATATATATATATATATACCCTCCAGTTATGTAATTGATTGTTTTATTGTATCATATAGGTCAGGGATTTCTGCGTACATGAAATGATTCCATGAAGGAAGGTTAAAGGCTTTTGCACACGGAGTTCGATGCGTTTTTTAAAGTATATTCGTTGAGATAATTCACAAAACTAAAATAAACCGAGTCATCCAGCAGTGAGGAAGATTTGGTGGTCCTGTTATTCTTGACAGAAGAAAAAGGAGGGACTGCTCAACGATCCAGGTGGACTTCAGGATGACGGTGGTCCAGTTTGCAGCACAACTGGGACCGCACATCAGAAAAAAGACCACCAACCACTGTGATCCACCTGACCCTGAACAGGCCGCAGTCCCCCAATCCCAATCTGCTCGGTGATCCCTGCCACAATCTCTCCTTCATCTCTGCATCTTTATAGGAAATGGACCTGCATTTATATAGCTTTTCTAGTTTACTAGCTACTCAAAGCAGGCTACACTATATTCAGTCTCTTTTATCCATTCACACATACATTCATACAGAGGAGCCGCCTGCATATCAGGAGCTACACATTCACACGCCCATGGCACAGCCTTCAGGTGCAATTTGGGGTTCATTATGCCCAAGGAAAGTCAGCATGCAGACTGGAGGAGCCGGGATTCAAACTGCCACTCTTCCGATTGGAGGACAACTCACTCTTCTTCTGAGACACAGATGTCTTCAGACTATTTGTCATACAGCATTGATATATTGGATTGTTTGTAGCGCTACGGTGGCTCTGAGTGGTCAAATGCTTTTTGAAAGATACGAACAAAGCAGAAAATCAAACCTGTTCTTTCACGTGTTTTGAGGGACGAAAGTTTCGGAGCCGGTGTGCAAAGGTGATCAACATAACTAGCGTTCATGTGTCCAGCTGCTGGAGAGAGACGGAGCTGTGTCGATATATAATCCTATAACTATTTTTAGTTTTACAATTTTTTTCTGAGTATGGATTTTTTGGACAACCCTACTACCAACCAAC
Source organism: Chelidonichthys spinosus (assembly GCA_029853015.1). Classification (NCBI taxonomy): domain Eukaryota; kingdom Metazoa; phylum Chordata; class Actinopteri; order Perciformes; family Triglidae; genus Chelidonichthys; species Chelidonichthys spinosus. The sequence continues at coordinate 1,827,506 of CM056839.1, read as the reverse complement.
CATGATTTCACATTGAGTGTGAGAAGAACTGGTAAAGGTTAGCCTATCCATTCTGTGTTTGAAGTGAATACACACACCAAAGTGACTGAAGCCTCGCTGCTGAAGTCTCTTATTGAACCATGTGATCACTGTGATGCTGCAGCCTGCCTAGAGACAACGTGGTAACACTAACTGGGTCTGGAGTGAAGTGCTCCCTGTTAATTATCGCCTGTTGGAAGAACGGCGTTATCCAATTCTCCCCAGTCTTACTCTTTTTCTCTGAGGAAAAGTTCTTTTGTTCAGCGTCAAAGCACTCTCCTCCCAGCGCCTATCATCAGATAAGAAAAAACATCCAACTCATGCAGAATATAAAAGACATGCTTCTTTCCCTCCCGTTAAGCTTTATATTTTGTTTTCCAAATCATTATCTCTTGCTCAAGATGTATCAAGGGCATGTTTGCCTCCCAAGGATGAAATGTTCCAACACTTTAAGACCTTGTAAAGATCACAAACTTTAATGCGCTGAAAAAGACAGTGGCTTCAAAGATGGTTCATCATACTCCAGATGATACGTGGTCAATTAAAGTGATGGTTCGGAGTGAAATGCACCCTAGGTAATTTCCACCATGACATCCAGCCAAACACCCCCTCGGAAGCATTTTTAGCGATGGTCAGCATTGGTCAAGATAGCCGCTATCAGCCGAATGGCTTAGTACTAGCGCCATGGTACAGAGGGTATATCTTGTAAATTACCCCACTAATAATGCATGGAATGTTACCAAACTTCTGCAGTAGTACACATAGTGTCTGTACTCACAAAATGAGGCATTTGAAAGTTTGTAAGTACACCAGGAGTTTATTTAAAAAAACACTTGCCTGATAGCTTCTATCCTCGGCTACTAACGCTAACTAACGCTACCGCAGCGTAGACGCTACTTCCGTGTTTACCCAGCCGATGCCGTGACGCGAGTTGCACGCGAGAGTATGTAAAAGTTTCGCTAAATGTTTATAAATGCTTGTATTATCAGGTCAACACTTGTCAACACTTGTTGACCTGATAATATAAGCATTTATAAAAACTCAGCGAAACTTTTTCATACTCTCGCGCAAAACTCGCGTCACGGCATCGGCTGGGTAAACACGGAAGTGGCGTCTATGCTGTGGTAGCATAGCAGCCGAGGATAGAAGCTATCAGGCAAGTGTTCTTTTAAATAAACTCCTGGTGTACTTACAAACTTTCAAATGCCTCGTTTTGTGAGTACAGACCCTATGTGTACTATTGCACAAGTTTGGTAACATTCCATGCATTATTAGTGGGGTAATTTACGAGATATACCCTCTGTACCATAGCGCTAGTACTAAGCCATTCGGCTGATAGCGGCTATCTTGACCAATGCTGACCATCGCTAAAAATGCTTCCGAGGGGTATTTGGCTGGATGTCATGGTGGAAATTACCTAGGGTGCATTTCACTCCGAACCATCACTTTAATCATATTCATCATATTTGTTTCTGTCTTTTCATACCTCTGTGTTTTGCCCAATAAAGTTGTCATTTTTTACAGTATCATCAAGTTATCCCCAGAATCAGCACAACCTCAGCTAACTGGTTGTATCACTCAATAAATATTCTATTCACTATAAAAGGGGATTTTAGCCCATGAATTAAAATAACGGACCTTGAATTTGTACACATTTTATTAAAAAAAGCACTGCTAACCATTATAAAGAAAGAACAGCTCAATGTAGAACGTTTCACACACTTGTTTGGATTGTTAGAGAAGTATCTGAAGCTTCTAGCTCCTTCTGTCTATGAAATATGGATATTCTTTTGGGTAGTGTCTATGGCCGTTATTTTTTTGCCAGAAATGGTCCTTTCCTCTCCCTGCCCTAAATATGTGTGTATATAGTGTACTTCTTCTGTGCCATTATGTATTTAACCCTCCTGTTATGTTCATTTGTCAGGAACAGCAATGGTGTTCCTGGGTCAGTTTGACCCGGTGCATGTTTATTTATCCAAAGAATGTCTGAAACCAAAAAAAATCCTAACAAGCAGTGTGAATACTTCATTACTAACTCCATTACTAATTATTCATTTAGTGCAATGGTGTTCCTTACCTCTAACAGGAAATGGTTCAATTAGGATAATCTACTCGTTTTTCATAAAGAAAATACATGTTCAAACCTTTTTTAATGTTTCACTACTTTATTACTTTGAAAGACCAACATATAAATCACAATAGTTTTACATAACTTTGAAATATAACATTGAAATTTAGTTTTACATACATGCACTGTGAACCAGAAATGAACAAAATCGCAATACAACAATACAACAAATATGAACGTGTGTTTATGTGTGTGTGTGTGTGTGTCTGTACATCTACACAGCACACAAGTGACATGTCATCACACTGTGCTTTGTGCAAATGAATTTTGCACATTTCGCACAGGTCATGCTTGTCTTGACATCGTCAGATGGCCTGCAGACCTGGCACCTCTTACTCTTTCCCTCAGCAACAACCTAGAAACAAGAGGACCATGATTACTTTACTATGGTGTCTTTTTGCTGATACCAAGACACACACAACACACTCTCATACACTTATACACACACATACCCCCCCCCCCCCCCCCCCCCCACACACACACACACACACACACACACACACATACACACACACACACACTGACTCACCTCACGCACTGGTATAGTATGGTACTTGGTGCAGTCCTCTCCTGGATCTCCCTCACCATGGCTGCAGCGACTGGGGTCCTTGGCAGGTGCTGCTTCCATTGGATGTGCGGTGTCACAAACGCCTTCCCCAGCTCCTCAAGAAAAATGCACCTCTTGTACAGCTTCCTGACACATTCCAGTCAGGAAAGATCTCAGTCCAGATGACAAATGCATTGTAGGCCGATACATCTATCATGTTATAATAGATGACCAATGGCCAGCGCGCAGTCATTCGTTTGGTACTGCAGGACCCTGTTACTTTGTCCAAGTTGTCTACCTCCCCCTTTGGTGGCATTGCAATCAAGGATCATGTTTGGTTTCTGGTCTTCTCTTATGCTGATTTCAGCATTTTTCATTGTGTTCATGAGCACAACATTTTTTCCCTTTTTTGGGGCAGTAAGACACCAGAGCTGCGTTTCAATAACGGTTTGAGTCGCCCTCGCTCACTCGCCCTCAGCCCTTGCTATGACGTCACACGGAGGCCCCTTGGAGGGCGGAGGGAAAGAGGGCGGAGGGGGAGTGAAAGGGGTAAATGGAACACACCTGCCCTCGTTCACTAACAGCCCAGACAATCATGGATCAACCACACGTTGTTGGAGTAGCGCTATACTGCCTATTCCAAATTACACAAAATATGTGGAGACTCATTTCATTGAGACGAAGACGTATTCTACGCTTGATGGCAATACGTTGGCTTATATACTTACACTTGTAAACGGTGGGCTCTGCCATAACTCTGCAACAGACAGTCTAATTGCACAACTTAAGAAAATGAATTAAATTTAATTCATTTTCTACTTTCTTCTTCTTCCTTGGTGGTGAATAGACAGCAGACAACGGTGTTTGAGGTTCATTATCGCCACCGCATGGACATATTTTTCGTGCACCACTGCAATGCATTGTGGGTGATATACAGCTCTGAAGTGACTATCGTTGTTCACTCGATCACTCAGCCCTCAAGGGTCGATCTCACGGAGTTCACTTCAGCTGTTCAGGGAATTGGAACAGCCCTTAAGATGGCGGCGGGGATTCCCCCGAGGGCAAGTGCTTAGGGCAAGTGAGCGAGGGCGACTCAAACCGTTATTGAAACGCAGCTCAGGGCTGTGGTGTCTGTGAAGGCAAACATGGAAGATTGAGGGGCCCTGTTCTTGATTACCAGCAGCTCAGCAGGGAGGAGCACACCTGTGTGTGTGTGTGTGTGTGTGTGTGTGTGTGTGTGTGTGTCTGTGTGATTGGGGTGAAATATGTCTCAAAGTGGCAAAGAAAGAAATACATTTCTGACACCCTTTTACCGGTTTACATTGAGGTAGGTATAACATCTCAACCCCCCCCCCCCCCCCCCTCGCAACCATGTGTCTTATCCCAGTCAGAACATCACACTGGAGAAGATTTTACCAAAGACCCTTCACTCGAGGCTGTAACCCATCCAATCTCTGCTACCCACCATTCTCCACCGGTAAGGAACTTGAGGTACTAGGGGGGCTGTGGAACTGCCAGTCTGCAGTCAAGAAGGCGGACACCATCTCAGCCTATGCCTCCCTGCAGACTCTCCACTTCCTGGCCCTCACAGAGACCTGGATCACCCCAGAAAACACTGCCACTCCAGCTGCCCTTTCAACTGCCTACTCGTTTTCACACTCCCCAAGACGAACAGGGCGAGGAGGAGGAACTGGGCTCCTCATCTCACCCAGGTGGTCCAACCAGGTCCTTCCTCTGGACCACCTACCCCGATCTACACTTGAATTCCACGCCGTCTCTATCACCCTTCCTTTCAAACGCAACATCATAGTGATCTATCGCCCACCCAGTCCTCTTGGTGACTTTTTGGATGAGATGGATGCCCTCCTGAGCTGCTCCCCTGATGATGGCACACCACTCGTCGTCCTCGGTGACTTCAACATCCACCCATCCAACATTCACGTCTATTCCCTCCCAGAAGACATCTCCCCCAACTCTCAACTCGGATGTTCTTACCAGCTGTAGCCCCCTCACCTCTGAAGATGTTCACGCACTTGTTACATCTAACCGTGCCACCACCTGCTCCCTCGACCCGATTCCCTCCTCTCTTCTCCAGGACATCTCACAGGACATCTTGCCATTCCTCACCACCCTGATCAACTCCTCCCTCACCTCAGGTGTCATTCCAATGGCTTTTAAGACAGCTACCATGAAGCCTCTCCTTAAAAAGCCCACCCTAGACGCTACTGACATCCAAAGCTACAGACCTGTATCTCTTCTTTCATTCCTCTCTAAAACCTTGGAACGTGCCCCCTACAACCAACTGTCATCCTATCTCTCGCGGAACAAGCTCCTAGACCCAAATCAATCAGGATTCAGGACTGCGAGACGCCAGAGCCTCATCCAACTCCTCCGTTCTCATTCTCCTCAACCTATGTGCTCCATTCGACACAGTCAACCACCAAATCCTCCTCTCCACTCTGGCTGAACTTGGCATAACCGACTCTGCTCTCACCTGGTTTACATCATACCTGACAAATCGCACCTTTCAGGTCACATGGAACAGCTCTATGTCCAAACCCTGTTCTCTGGACACGGGTGTCCTTCCTCACAAAGGATGCAACGCAACTCTTCCAAGCACGGGTCATCTCCCGCCTTGACTACTGCAACTCTCTCCTGGCCGGACTCCCAGCCTCTGCGATTAAACCATTGCAGCGTATCCAGAACACTGCAGCACGCCTTATCTTCAATCTACCCAAATTCTCCCACGTGACCCCCCTCCTCTGTGACCTCCACTGGCTCCCTGTTGCAGCACGCATCCAATTCAAGACGATGACACTGGCCTTCAGGGCCATCAATGGAACGGCCCCTGTCTACCTTCGAACACTGGTCAAACCTCATGCCCCGAAGCGAGCACTTTGCTCCTCTACTTCAGCTGGCCGGCTGGTACCACCATCGCTGAAATTAAACAAATGTCGCTCAGCAAAGTCCAGACTCTTCTCTGTTCTGGCGCCTCAGTGGTGTAACGAACTCCCGACCAATGTCAGGACAGCAGAGTCATCTGCCATCTTCCGAAAAAGGCTCAAGACTCACCTGTTCAGACTTCACCTCGACTCTACATAGCATGACCCACTAACACCCTCCCTCGACACCCCCCCCCCCCCCCCAAAAAAAAAAAAAAACCTTACTTATAGCACTCTGATCTTAGCACTGTTGGTCTTGAAGCACTACTTTACTCAGATGAGGACCTAACACTTGTTCTATTTTTTAGCTCTTACTTTATTGGCAATGATACGTTGTGGTTTCTTTGTTTCCTTCTTTTGACAAATGTATTTATTGTAAGTCGCTTTAGACAAAAGCGTCTGCTAAATGACCTATGTAAATATAAATGTAATGAAGGCCAATCAGATCCTGTAGTATTCATTAATCAACTTATACTCCATTCTTCAAAGTATTACAGGGCCCTAGTTTCGTAGACCAGGCGTAGTCGGCGCGCAGTGCACCTGTGCCGCGCCGACGGGGTGTGTCTGCCTGGACTTTGCAAGTTTCGTGCACTGCGCAGGCTAGCGCAGGCACGCCTCCCGTCACTCCCACCCGCGCAAGTGGGAAATAGGAAGGAGAAGAAGGCATGAGTGGGAGATGAGGAGGAGACAAGGCGTGGACTGGGATTAACACAGCCGATTCAGATCTTCATCAATCAAATGAGCTCCTCTCCTCACATTTAATGCGCCAGCGAGGTTCAGTGCAAGTTTCTTCACTTGACAACCCAATGACAGAAGCAGCGCCGCCGCTCTCACCATGATCATCACGCGCTGTGCGTGCGTATAGTCATAATAATTATAATGCTGATATTATATATAGAAATTGTAGGCACATTTTAGGCATGTTTATCACAAAGCAGGGTCAGGGCGCACAGCAGTAGACATAATAGTGGCGAGAACCCGGTGCCTGCACAAGCCCGCCAGCCTTTCATCATCATCATCACCCTCTTCATCAGCTGCGCTCCACAGCTGCACCAGATTCCCTGTCCAACAACAGAACGGCGGGACACTGGGACGTCACGTGCCGCTCAGACCAGCTGCAGCCCCAACTCCAGGTCCAGCTTGCGGCAAAGTTGCGCGTTTCCACCGACACAACAGGCTGTCGAGGGGCGATACTAGGCACGAGAAGATTTTTTCAGGCATAGACACATTTTATTAGCAGTGGATAGATATGAAAAACAGGAGAGAGAGAGAGGGAGATGTTTTGGTCCGAGAGGTCCAAGTTTCAGCTGTGTTAATTCAGTCAGGCTGAGTTTCCGTTACATGTGCCATCCGCCTTTGATCTGACGTCAGTTTCGAGGGGACAATCTATATAGATATAAATTCATATGTTGATTCAATTAGTTGCGTTAAAAAGTGCTTGTTGTGATTATTAATTGCATTTAAATGTGCCTGGAACTGTGGAAACCTGCCTGTAAGGTCTTGGTGATGTGTGCGCACTGCGCGCTGGTCAGCCAAACTGCCACTCTGCCAGCTGTAATTCGCCTTATGCCAAGAGTAGACCAGGTTGGAGCTGGCAAGCTTTCGGCGCAGTCTCGTGGCTTTTTGCCACAGGGGGAGGCGTCACAGATTCAGCTTGGCGTGAAACTTCCACTGCGCCAAGCTGAATCTGTGACGCCTCCCCCTGCTGCGCCACCACACCCATCTTGGCGCAGGCGATCCACCAAACTGCCAAACTGACTGTGCGCAAGGCTGCGGCTGGTTGAAACTTGCATTACGCTGGCTCCGCCACCCTGCGCCACCCAGCGCTGCGCCACAAAACTAGGGCCCACAGACTACGATCGGACAGCCAATCACAGGGGATGCCTCGCCAGAAACGCTTTGCCTACAAAACCATCGTTTTTTGATGGCATGCCTGCCGTGTGATCGCCTCTGGCATTTTCTAGCAGATTTTAGAACTTTTCAGCGCCAGCATAGAGTCTCACTGCTCTTCAATCTCACACTTGGTCCAAGCAGCCAATCAAATGGAGCAAGAGATGGGCTTTACTACTTAACCACTTCCTTCCTGTGGTCCTGATCCTGCTCCATTTGGCTGGGCCAAGTGTTATCTCAATGCATGCTGCAACTCCTCACCTGAAAACATATTTCAACTTTTGTGTCCAAAAAAAAAAAGAAAAAAGAAATGCTGGAAAAACTTGTCACAGGATGAAAGGCCTTATTTCAGGTATCTAAACAGAAACACATTCAAACAACACATGACTTGAAGGTGAGGCAACAGGAAACTCATTCCCAGGTTCTTGGACTCCTCCCTGCACCACACTATACTGCTGGTCGTTGTGTAGGCAGAAGCTCCGCCAGCATGGTGGTGTATGGATCAAAACAATAGCAGCTCCCTGCATTCTTAACCCAGCTGAGTTAAGTGGGTTAGGGCTTTGCACCGTGACCTACTTCCCCTGCTAAGCAACCACACTGATACTTAACAAGGATACTTACTCTGCAGAGAAAATCCCTTAAAAAAAACTTGAACTATTTCAGCTATTCCAAATCAGACACCGATGACAGCAAGTGGAGGGTGACAGAGTACTTGATGTAGCTATAAATGATGTTGTTAGTTTAAGCTGAGCATTTGATTTGGACCTCAAATAATGTGTGATAAGCATAGCTTCCTCCCATCCCTCCTCGAAGTTGAAAGATTTTATTGATTTATATTTTTGTATTTTTCACAATTGTATGATGTATTTCATGTCATGTAATTATTAGTTTTTATATATATATATAACCCGCGACCCTGAATACTGGATAAGCGGAAGAAAATGGATGGATGGATATATATATTTAAAAACTAAGAATCACGACTAATGGATCACATGACTATGTGTCATGTGTGTCACTCATAGAACTGAGCCCACAGATGCCTTTCAGTTCTTTGTTTTGCCTTCATCACGCACAACTGTATTGTTTGGGCTCAGTGTCATCAGCCTGTTTCCAGCAGCCGCCAGCTGTTTCCAGTGAAACAGCTCTCATAAATCCACCGTACACTACCTGCTCCGCATGCAAACAGAAACAGCCGGAGAGTAGCTGGTGAACATAGTGGAGCAGCAAAAGAATTGGTGGAGACCAAACAGAGCTAAAAGGAGAGAATGAAAAGGACTTTCATTCATCAAGTGACACAAACACAATAGGAAACTGCTAGCCCTCTTTTGCCATAACATCTTGGAGCAGTGAATGGGTCACGGCATTTCCAAGGCCAGCTATACAGCAGCTTAGATGATAAGCAGTAAGTGGTCTGCAGCGTGGTGGGTGTGTTTGGGTTCCCGTCACTGCGCTGAGTGCTGCCTTATATTAGTGGTCGACGCATATGGGTTTTTCAATGGCCGATGCTGATATTTAGAGAGCAGGGCGGCCGATGGCCGATCTGTAATGCCAATATCATGATTTTGTTATCACGTTTTAGTTGCATCTCATCTGTGCACATGATAAATAAAGATCCCTGAAATAAGTAAGGGATAATGCCCGACAAGGTGTCCATTAACAGAAATGAATGGACGCGCTTCCGCGAAGTCCATTCTTATACCATGGTCACCTAAGAAAGAAAGAAATATTTAATCAATTAATAATACTTTAATGTGTTTTAGAGTGAAAACCGTGAGGTTTTTTTTATCTTTACAAGTCGAGCGGACTATTTAATATCTCCCGTATGCAGGCGTTGCCAAGCAACGTGGCTATAGCCACCCGACTGCAGCGGCAGCAGTTGATCAGTAATGGGAAGTGAGATGATGGCTTACGTTACGTGATACAAATATCATTTTAGAAGGCCAGTGCACTACTTACCGCTTGTGTGTGTCCAGAGGATGATGCGAAATTTTGTTTCAAAGAATCGAAGTTCACAGATAGTTTCCCAAATTGTTTTTATTATATGAGCCAGCGCAATAATTTAGAACTGTCATCAGGCAATTTGACGGAACGTCTTTCCTAGGTGTACATTAACACTTTTTAACCTACACCCTCCAGCCAATCAGAATCGAGTATTCACCCAGACCATGGTATAATTATTAATAATTAATAATAACAACAAATTAATACAAAATTGCTATAGGAGGCGCAACCCAACTACACTACAGACCTATAACTGATCAGTGGTGGGACCTCACTTCAGACTGGGGGTGTGAATGGAACCGGACCGGTCCACTACACTCACCACGCCGCTGGCCCCCACAAGTCGCTCCTGCGCTCGCCGCAGAGAAGACTCTACAATACTACAATACTACAAGACGGCTTATTGGGCCAGCAGCTTGCGGGGCTGGGGCAAGCAGAATGTTATGTGACGGCTCCACAAGGCTGCCCACAGATGTGTCTGCAGACATTTTTTGTTTAGCAGCCTCGTGAGCGCAGACATTGGCCTATGCCTAACATTTCAAAATGCCATAAATCGGCCGACCGATACCATTACCTTATATACGTGGAGGAACACATGAGCCAAATATGAGAGTCCAGTATAGAACTCTATGTAACTATGAAACCCTTGGAGAGGACCCTATCCCTCATCACCATGAACCAGTTACAGATATGAAGAGGACATTGGTACCTGTAGGAAACACAATAATACCTACATGTTTACTTTGTATTTTCTTCTATCCATGAAGAGATAAAAACTTACCCAGGCCGTTCTCACAGTCTGTAAACTCCATGGAATGAACTGCTCGGTCTACTCCGTATGGACCCATTAGTGTCCTGTTAGAGATGGAGGGGTGAGGAGGATGGAGAGACAACAGAGGAGAGAATAAGTCCATCACAAACTTAACTTCCATTTTCCCTTCAGAAAGAGAACCTTAGATTCCCCAAAGAGAAGGCAGGGCTTCCCTCCATGTAGACCCCTACCAGGTTTCCTCAACTGAACTCAACTCAAACTTTCCTTTATAGAGCACATTTTACACGACCAATGGTCGACCAAAGTGCTACACAGTTCAGTAAAACAGTACAATACAATACAATGAGAATAATAAAAATAAATAAATAAAAATATACATAAAATACAGTAGACGGGTATCATGCTCAGCCTGACTTAAAAGCCATGGAGAACAGGTGGGTCTTCAATAGGGACTTCAAAACCTCTAGGGTCTGGGCGGATCTAATATGCAGAGGCAAGCTATTCCAGAGCCTCGGGGCAGCGACCGCAAAGGCTCGGTCCCCTCTGGTTTTTAGTCTGGTCCTGGGGACTTTCAGGAGCAGTTGATCTGCCGACCTCAGCGCTCTGGCTGGAATGTGACAGTGTAATGCGGCGTTCACACCGGACGCGATACACGCAAATACAATCGCTTGAGACGCTTGTATCGCGCCGCTTGATCATTTTGGACTCTTTGTGTCATTCGCGTCATTCGCTTCATTCGCGCATGACGCCCATTTTTGAACCGGTGCCGCTCTGGCGGGGGAAACGAGGGCAGCGCCGCCAGGGGGCCGGCAGGTCACGTCGGCGGACCCTTCTCCTCCGCCTCGGGGTACCCGATGCCAGAGTCCGTGAGCCTCCTCCGGGAGCCACGTCCCTTGCACCTCTCCACAGGGAGAGTCGGGGCCACATTCGACTGACATTAGGATCATCAAGTGCCCACATGGTCATTTGGGGTCCAAATATGGGGTTCCAAAAGAGTTACCTCTCCCCGAAAGGGTTTTTAGACCCCCGTTAAACCCCCACCAAAATCACACAAAATCAAGGCAGTTCACGTTGCCCGGATTGGCGTTACCGGGGCCCCACCCTGGAGCCAGGCCCGGGGTTGGGGCTCGCAGGCGAGCGCCTGGTGGCCGGGTCTGTGCCCACGGGACCCGGCTGGGCACAGCCCGAAAGAGCGACGTGGGCCCGCCCTCCTGTAGGCCCACCACCCGCAGGAGGGTTCAGAAGGGGCCGGTGCGGTGGGATTTGGGTGGCTGTCCTGGGCGGGTGCCCCGGCGACCCAATCCCCGGGCGGTGACTCTAGCCATGGGGACATGGAATGTCACCTCACTGGGGGGGAAAGAGCCTGAGCTAGTGCGGGAGGTGGAGCGCTACCGGCTACAGGTAGTCGGGCTCACCTCCACGCACAGTCTAGGCTCTGGAACCCAACTCCTTGAGAGAGGCTGGACTCTCTTCTACTCTGGAGTTGCCCGCGGTGAAAGGCGCCGAGCTGGTGTGGGCTTGCTTATAGCCCCCCAGCTCGGCCGCCATGTGTTGGAGTTTTCCCCGGTGAACGAGAGGGTCGTTTCCCTGCGCCTTCGGGTCGGGGATAGGTCTCTCACTGTTGTTTCGGCCTATGGGCCAAACAGCAGTGCAGAGTACCCGACCTTCTTGGAGTCCTTGGGAGGGGTACTTGAAAGTGCTCCAACCGGGGACTCCATTGTTTTACTGGGGGACTTCAACGCTCACGTGGGCAACGACAGTGTTACCTGGAGGGGCGTGATTGGGAGGAACGGCCTCCCCGATCAGAACCTGAGTGGCGTTCTGTTATTGGACTTCTGTGCTGGTCACGGTTTGTCCATAACGAACACTATGTTCAAACATAAGGGTGTCCATCAGTGCACATGGCACCAGGACACCCTAGGCCGGAGGTCAATGATCGACTTTGTGGTTGTGTCATCTGACCTCCGGCCGTATGTTTTGGACACTCGGGTGAAGAGAGGGGCTGAGCTGTCAACTGATCACCACTTGGTGGTGAGTTGGATCCGCTGGCAGGGGAGGAAGCTGGACAGACTTGGCAGACCTAAACGCGTTGTGAGGGTCTGCTGGGAACATCTGGTGGAACCCTCTGTCAGGGAGGTCTTCAACTCCCACCTCCGGGAGAGCTTTGACCAGATTCCGAGGGAGGCTGGGGACATTGAGTCCGAATGGACCTTGTTCTCTGCTTCCATTGTTGACGCGGCTGTTCGAACCTGTGGCCGTAAGGTCTCCGGTGCCTGACGTGGCAGCAATCCCCGAACCCGGTGGTGGACACCGGAAGTAAGGGATGCTGTCAAGCTGAAGAAGGAGTCCTACCGAGCCTGGTTGGCTCGGGGGACTCCCGAGGCAGCTGACGGGTACCGGCAGGCCAAGCGTGCTGCAGCACGGACGGTCACTGAAGCAAAGGTTCGGGTCTGGGAAGAGTTCGGGGAGGCCATGGAGAAGGACTATCGGTCAGCCTCGAGGAAATTCTGGCAAACCATCCGGCGCCTTAGAAAGGGGAAGCAGCCCTCCACCAACACTGTTTACGGTGGAGGTGGGGAGCTGCTGACTTCGACTGGGGATATCGTCGGGCGGTGGAAGGAATACTTCGAGGACCTCCTCAACCCCACTGTCACGTCTCCCATTGGGGAAGCAGAGGCTGGAGACTCAGAGGCTCATCCACCCATTACCCGGGCTGAAGTCACCGAGGTAGTTAAGAAGCTCCCCGGTGGCAAGGCACCGGGGGTGGATGAGATCCGCCCTGAGTACCTCAAGTCTCTGGATGTTGTGGGGCTGTCTTGGTTGACACGTCTCTGCAACATCGCGTGGCAGTCGGGGACAGTGCCTCTGGACTGGCAGACCGGGGTGGTGGTCCCTCTATTCAAAAAGGGGGACCGGAGGGTGTGTTCCAACTATCGGGGGATCACACTTCTCAGCCTCCCCGGGAAAGTCTATTCCAGGGTGCTGGAGAGGAGAATTCGGCCGATAGTCGAACCTCAGATTCAGGAGGAACAATGCGGTTTTCGTCCTGGCCGTGGAACACTGGACCAGCTCTTTACCCTCCGCAGGGTGCTCGAGGGTTCATGGGGGTTTGCCCAACCAGTCCACATGTGTTTTGTGGACTTGGAGAAGGCATTCGACCGTGTCCCTCGTGGCATTCTGTGGGAGGTACTTCGGGAGTCCGGGGTCGGGGGCCCTCTGCTAAGGGCTGTTCGGTCCCTGTATGACCGGAGCAGGAGCTTGGTTCGCATTGCCGGCAGTAAGTCAGACCTGTTCCAGGTGCATGTTGGACTCCGGCAGGGCTGCCCTCTGTCACCGGTCCTGTTCATTATTTTTATGGACAGGATTTCTAGGCGCAGCCGTGGGCCGGAGGGGATCTGGTTCGGGAGCCACTGGATTTCATCCCTGCTTTTTGCGGACGATGTGGTCTTGTTGGCTCCTTCGAGCCAGGACCTCCAGCATGTCCTGGGGCGGTTTGCAGCCGAGTGTGAAGCAGCCGGGATGAGGATTAGCACCTCCAAATCTGAGGCCATGGTTCTCGACCGGAAAAAGGTGGCTTGCTCCCTCCAGGTTGGGGGGGAGTTCCTGCCTCAAGTGGAGGAGTTTAAGTATCTTGGGGTCTTGTTCACGAGTGAGGGAAGGATGGAGCGTGAGATTGACAGGCGGATCGGTGCAGCGGCAGCAGTAATGCAGTCGCTGTATTGGTCCGTCGTGGTAAAGAGAGAGCTGAGCCGAAAGGCGAAGCTCTCGGTTTACCGGTCAATCTACGTTCCTACCCTCACCTATGGTCATGAACTTTGAGTCATGACCGAAAGAATAAGATCCCGGATACAAGCGGCCGAAATGAGCTTCCTCCGCAGGGTGGCGGGGCGCTCCCTTAGAGATAGGGTGAGGAGCTCCGTCACACGGGAGGAGCTCGGAGTAGAGCCGCTGCTCCTCCACATCGAGAGGAGCCAGTTGAGGTGGCTCGGGCATCTGTATCGGATGCCCCCTGGACGCCTCCCTCGGGAGGTGTTCCAGGCATGCCCCACCGGGAGGAGACCCCGAGGAAGACCCAGGACACGCTGGAGTGACTATGTCACCCGGCTGGTCTGGGAACGCCTTGGAGTCCTCCCGGAGGAGCTGGGGGAAGTGTCCGGGGAGAGGGAAGTCTGGGCGTCCCTGCTCAGGCAGCTGCCCCCGCGACCCGGTCCCGGATAAGCGGAGGAAAATGGATGGATGGATGGATAAACCCCCACCAGTGGTACCATACCCTTCAAATTCATTTTGGCAAGAGAAAAGTTTCCAAATATAACAAATCATCCCATTTAGAATAAATATGATCATTAATCGTGGTGCTAGGGGCACCCAAAAAATGAAAAATAATTTTGGCCGTCAAACAAAAATTGGATTTTGGTGACCCACCTCTCACCCAAACAGACTGGTGATTCTGCCTTCAGAATTGTGTAGTACAAACTAGGGATGCACGATATTGATTTTTTGAAGCCGATACCGATATCGATAACTTTCTGCTCCTCGGGACCGATACCGATAACCGATAATATTGTTATTCGTTCTTGAATGTATATTCAGATCAAATTCAGGTCAAAAACACTAATGACTAAGCTTAGGTAGATTTAGCATAGCTTTGCCTTTTACCAAACACCATACCAGATGTATCACAGTGACATGATAATTAATACTATGAACAAAAGAAAGCCAAGAACAGTTTTGACTCTTCAATAAAATGACAATATATATATATATATATATATATATATATATATATATAATAAATGTGAAGAGTAGATAAACAAATATGTGTATTTCAACGGTATATCTGCACTACTACTGTCTATACCATACACACTCTCTGTCTGTGTGTGTCCCTCTTTCTCTCTCTCTCTCTCTCTCTCTCTCTCTCTCTCTCTCTCTCTCTCGCGCTCTCTCTCTCTCTCTCTCGCGCGCTCTCTCTCTCTCTCTCTCGCGCGCTGTCTCTCTCTCTCTCTCTCTCGCGCGCGTCTCTCTCTCTCTCTCGCGCGCTGTCTCTCTCTCTCTCTCTCTCTCTCTCGCGCGCTCTCTCTCTCTCTCTCTCTCTCGCGCGCTGTCTCTCTCTCTCTCTCTCTCTCTCTCGCGCGCTCTCTCTCTCTCTCTCTCTCTCGCGCGCGCCTCTCTCTCTCTCTCTCTCTCTCGCGCGCTCTCTCTCTCTCTCTCTCTCGCGCGCGCGCTCTCTCTCTCTCTCGCGCGCGCGCTCTCTCTCTCGCGCGCGCGCTCTCTCTCTCTCTCTCCGCGCGCGCGCTCTCTCTCTCTCGCGCGCGCGCTCTCTCTCTCTCGCGCGCGCGCTCTCTCTCTCTCGCGCGCGCGCGCTCTCTCTCTCTCGCGCGCGCGCGCTCTCTCTCTCTCGCGCGCGCGCGTCTCTCTCTCTCGCGCGCGCGCTCTCTCTCTCTCGCGCGCGCGCGCTCTCTCTCTCTCGCGCGCGCGCGCTCTCTCTCTCTCGCGCGCGCGCGCTCTCTCTCTCTCGCGCGCGCGCGCTCTCTCTCTCTCGCGCGCGCGCGCTCTCTCTCTCTCGCGCGCGCGCGCTCTCTCTCTCCGCGCGCGCGCGCTCTCTCTCTCTCGCGCGCGCGCGCTCTCTCTCTCTCCGCGCGCGCGCTCTCTCTCTCTGCGGCGCGCGCTCTCCTCTCTCCGCCGCGCGCGCGCGCCTCTCTCTCTCTCTCGCGCGCGCGCGCTTTCTTTCTCTCTCTCCGAGAGAAAGAGAACGGATAAATACAAGAAGTGTACAAACTTCTTAGTTACAGAAACATGGCGTATTAATTTTATGGGGTTTAATGGAAAAAATAGCTCTGAATGAACAACAGCTGAGCAGAAGCGCTTGTCGACCGCCGCGGAGAAATATGGCCAATAAATTTAAATTAATAAAGGTCTGCATGTCTCAGTTCTGGGTGTCTCAGACATGGATGTCTCAGGTCTGCATGTCTCAGTTCTGGGTGTCTCAGACATGGATGTCTCAGGTCTGCATGTCTCAGGTCTGCATGTCTCAGTTCTGGGTGTCTCAGACATGGATGTCTCAGGTCTGCATGTCTCAGGTCTGCATGTCTCAGTTCTGGGTGTCTCAGACATGGATGTCTCAGGATCGCTCGCGATTTTCGGCGGCGCACTGCGCCGCGGCGCTTCCGCATGCAGTGTGAACCTGGCGTGAGAAGGGAGCGCTCGATTTGTGGATTAACTCCCTCCTCCGAAACCTGTGATACCACAGTAACCACATCACATGCTAAACGGGAGGCGCCTAGAAAAAAACTAACGTCCGATAATTATCGTGCATCCCTAGTACAAACTACAATGAACTAACACTAATTTTCAGCCTTCTATCACTATTAGAACAGAAGTTATGGGCCTCCAAAAATGCCAAAAAATGAAATGCGAAATTCCAATGTGTCAAAAAGGGGTGTGGCACTTGAAATTCAAATGGAAGCCACAAAGCATTTGAGATATTGACCTGAAACTTCAGATTCCTTTGTTTGGTAACATAAGGCATATTTTCACCACCTTTCCGAAAAATCTGAGAGGTATCATGTACATGGGTGGCTGAGTTCTCAATAGTTCCCATCTGGTGGGTTCATCAGTATGAAGCCGAGACGGCTCATCAGGGAAACATGAGGCCAGTTAACACACACACAATCTCACGGGTCACATAATCACAACACAGCAAACTCCATCAGCATAACATGTTTCCCGTCAGACATTTGACATGTCCCAGTAAGAAGAGTGCAGGTGTATTTAATAATAGCCGTGTGACTCAGAGTCCCCACCATACGATATTATTGGCGTACGATATTTTTAAGATTTGTTTTGTGATACATATAGTTCAACTGATCTTTTTTCTACTGCAAATTATGCCGTGTGTCAACATTTGTTTTATAAGATAGGATAAAAAGTTAGCCATGGGATACGAACATTTTTACGTCACGATTAACCTAGCCAGCATATTTGCAATTCACAAATTTGCAGTTGAAAGACAATAAAATAATATAAGTTATCATAACATTACTTTGAAAAATGTTTAAAAATCACAATAACATTGTATCATGACTTAAAGGCAGAGTAGGTCATTTTGAAAAACAACAGAGATTTTGACTTTGAACGCATCGCCGACCCACAAAGTCAAAACAAAGTGATTGGACGGTGTTTTTACAGTCCTGCCACGGACACTGATGACATTTTTTTAAGCATTTAATGTATTCATTGCATCAGTATGCAAGGATTTCAAGTAATATAACAGAAATTGTTTCTGAAGAGAATCACCTACTCAACCTAGTATGTAAGTATGATTGGGCATGGGATGATCTGAAAATTTCCCGTGAGATCAAATTGAACAATCAATCAATTCCCATTATGCTTTAGCATGAACGGAATTATGACATCGACATCTGAGAAAATCTATTGAAACTTTCTTTGAAAACTTTATCGGTGACATCATCTTGCAGCCAACAAAAGCAAAGTGAGGTTTGGAACAACAATTCCATCCGCGTGAACACAACAGACTTTGAGTCACACTGTCTCGAATGCTGGTCTTCTGTACGAACTGATCCACAGCCTCTGGAAAATCAACAGGAAGTCCACCTGACTGATCAGGATTCATCTCACTGGCAACATTATTCTACAACCATCACGTGACCGCAGCTGCATCGTTTCACTAACTTTGTTTGAAGAACATGAAAGCTATGAAAGCAACAGAACGACCATCATTAATACAGTGAGGCGCACGAGATGACGGCTGCTCTACCCTATTCAGCGGAACGTTACCGAGATGACGGCACAAACGCATCACGCTCGCGAGCTTTAAGCAAAGTGATCTCGAACGGTTCCTCTCCGCGCGGAGTCCGGACCCACACGGTGAACGGGGAACGGCGCAGCGACAATCACACGCGGTTCCGTGCGGAGACACGCCGTCACTCACACCCAGCCTTTTACCTGCTGATGATGACAGCTCCTTTATACATGACTGAGAAGGTTGGCATGTTGACATTGGACGGTCGGTCGGTCGGAGCTTCCCCAGCCTTCAACCTTCCGCCAGCGGTCACATGCTGCTCTGCCTGCTCGCAGCAGCAGTTCAGCACGCTCCGCTCCAACATCTCCACCTTCACACACACACACACACACACGCACACGCACACACGCACACACTTAATCTCTTGCGTAACAAAGTCCGACCCGAAACATTCGGAAAGCAGGGTCTTCTCAGCAAAGGCTGGTTCGATTGGTTATTGATGATTAGACTATTCAAAAAGAACTCAGCTACAATGTGTCATTATTTGTGTCATTATTTTTAATATCTAGGTGGGATTATTGGTCATCATTAAAGGCAATGTATTGTTATATTTTATAATATTCAATTTATTTCTTCGTTTATTTATTATTCATTTACATTTTAAAACTTTTTTTTATTTAAATAACACATTTACAAATCGTATTATTATATAAGAAAATATTGATGATTAGATGATGTTTTCAGTTACAGTAGGTATGTGGAAATATCGTAACATTGATGTGGGATATTTGGACCATCATTAGTAAATGTATCATTCTATTTCATATTATTCATTTTTATTGATTTATTTATCCGTTATTCATTTTTTAAATATTTAAGTTAATTTTTTTAATAACACAATGACAACTAATATTATTATTGTTATTACACTATGAACATATTGATGATTAGACTATTCAAAATGACAGTAGGTGTGTGTAAATATTTTAACATTTGTGGGGAATAAATGGACATCGTTAAAGGCAATTGTTATTTTATATTAATCATTTTTAAAAATGTTTTTTATTTAAAGAAATAACAATGAAAATATTATTAATACAGTATAAATGTTGTTGACCCACTACACTAACACCTGTTCAGCCAAACTGGAGGAACACATGCATACATAAGTGCCCCACTCTGCATTTAGAAACAGCAATTTTAATCCTCAGTTGACATCCATTAGCAGTTGTTTGTCATGGAAATGGTCTGAGCAGTGTTTTCTTTTTGATGTTGCCAGCTCAGGCTGCACAATTATTTTTCATTGTCAATCAATCTCTTAATTATTGGTCTAATACAAATTGACGTATGCTGTTATACTATCCATCCATCCATTCATCGTCTACCGCTTATCCTGTATCCAGGGTCGCTGGGGGCTGGAGCCGATCCCAGCTGTCATTGGACAAAGGCAGGGTACACCTGGACAGGTCGCCAGTCTATTGCAGGGCTGACATGTAGAGACAGACAACCATTCACGTTCACATTCACACCTACAGGCAATTTAGAGTCATCAATTAGCTGTTATACTATTACATTCATATTAATTGAAAAATAAAAAGTTACCACAGTGGTATGATATGTTTATTACACTCAATTTGGCTGAGAAATTATGTTTCTCTCTGGAGTTATAGTCGTGGTGGGATTAAGCCAGGATTTCCCTTCATTCTGGCTGAAGTTATCCGTGATCCGGTTGCATGAAAGCATGTCTCATATGTTATGGAATAATGGATATTTATCCTGTGGAGGTAGCCAGCTCCAGACCAGGCTAACCGATCTATCAATCTGATCTGTATCTCAGTCACTTTGTTGGGAAACCAACGTGTTCATTACAGTAATTCCACTACTCGTTACATGTTACCATCCAGGAAGTAGCCTGCTGTTATTATTTAAACACTGTGACCATTATTTAACATTCATTCAGCCTATATTCATACATTATATTAAATTGTACAGATCGTCATGGTAACAGTTATAATTGTGTTCAGCTGTTCTTATTGTTCAGTAAAGGTTTCCAGACCGGTGGTCCCATAAGACTGTGAGCCCTTTCTGTGATTCTGGGTGTAATGTCCTGATGAGCCACTGGGGACACTGTTGTAAAGTGCGAGTTTGCCTTGCATGTTCCTCCTCAGCCACAGTACCTGTCAAAGTTGTTTCATATAGTATTTGAGCTCCAGATCAAAGTGCAACAGTAACAATATAACATCGTCTGGTTCATTAAGACATAGTACTTTTTGTAATTCAGGAGCTTGAACTCCTCCATCAAAAGCTTGTGCTCAGTTTGTGATGTGTTTTTATTATTATCTGACTTGCCCATGAACAACATATTTTCACTTCAATGCATACAATAACACAGCTTCATCAGTGGTCTAAAGCTACGGTCCCAAAAGGCAAGCCCTTGCTGAAGTGCCTTAAACATTCTCTCCGCTGGCCATCAGGGGGCGACTCCTCTCTGATTGTTCAAAGAAGTCTCATTGCATGGAAATCTCTAGGCCTTTTTACACAGAAGATTGCGCCACAATCACTGAAAGGAGAGTCAAAAATATGCCACGATCGCACCGTTTATAAAAAAGAAGAACTTTGCTTTGTGGCGTAATGGTTACAAAACATCCCAGCTTTGTGGAACCAGTGAGATGATGATGTAAGACAATAGCGCCATCTTTTCAAGGAGTGATACTCCCGCAAAGAAAAGGCAGTGTAAATAGGGTCACGTCTTCTTTAATCAAACATGATGCTCATTTAGTACATTATGGTCCATTTAGAGGCTAACAGACCAGAAAGCTTTAGGGTGCGGTTACCTAGTGACTGACAGGTTGCTACCATCACTACCATCGCTACCACATTACCGTTGCTATCACGCTACAGTTGCGATCACGCTACCGTTGCTATCACAATACAGTTGTGATCACGCTATCGTTGCTATCACGCTACAGTTGCTACCACGATACAGTTGCTATCACGCTACCGTTGCTATCACGCTACCGTTGCTATCACGCTACCGTTGCTATCATGCTACCATTGCTACCATCGCTACCATGCTTCCGTCGCTACCACGGTTCCGTTGCTACCAAGGTTCCCTCGCTACCATGCTTCCGTCGCTACCATGCTTCTGTTGCTACCACGCTTCCGTCGCTACCACGCTTCTGTTGCTACCACGCTTCTGTCACAACCATGCTACCGTCGCTACCACACTTCTGTCGCTACCATTTTTCTGTCGCTACCATTTTTCTGTCGCTACCACGCTTCTGTCACTACCATGCTACCGTTGCTACCACACCTCTGTCGCTACTACGCTTCTGTCGGTACCACACTTCTGTCACTACACTTCTGTTGCTACCATGCTTCTATCGCTACCATGCTTCTGTTGCTACCACGCTTCTGTCACAACCATGCTACCATCGCTATCACGCTTCTGTTGCTACCATGCTACTGCCGCTACCACGCTTCCGTCACTACCATGCTTCCGTTGTGACCATGCTACTGTCGCTACTAATCACTGCTGCTCTTGGACTTTGTGAGCAGGAAGCTGTGAGATAAACAATGCTTAGTTTACGATCCGCAATTCAATGTAGAGAAGATACTGGTCGGAAAAACAACTTCACAACATGTCCCAGTATGAGTATGAGACGTAGTATTAGTTGAAAATCATTAATTTATGGTGCGAGTTTTGAGTCATATCAGTACAAGACGGAAAATATCAGTTACTGGCAGCTTTAATGCAAAAACAATACTAACCTTGGCCTACATACAACACCTCTGGATGTATGTGCAGATAAGGAGGAAACATTAATTTGGTACAAACACCAACATTTATACAACCATGGTAAATGCATGCCAACATTTCCTCGATAACCATATTAGCTCAGTGTAGCCTCATAATCCCTGGCATGTAGGCACAAAAAACATCTGCCAAAAAAATTGGCTTAACTGACTGTGAAACAGTTGAAAACATACCTGGCAAAACCTAGAGGCACTTTCAACCTCTGGAACATGCCCGGATATCTTGTCAACATTCTCTCTGCATAGTCCCTCTCATGATGCACTACGGCTGCCAAGCAGTTATGCAGAGTTCCAACTGATGAGGGGAAGATAAGCTTACGGCAAAAGGATAATACACGCAAATCCATGTGGTACAGCAATGTGCTAAATATAGGCCTTTATAAGAGGGCTACTCAATTACTTTAAACAGTAAGCACCACTATACCTAGGAGCTACAAACATATTAAATGTTTCACACTATATTTTTACTTGCACCGTGTTTTCAGAAACAGACATCTGGGTGAAGTACAACAATTCAATTAAATTTTATTTATAGTGTCATATCACAACAGAAGTCATCTTAGGACACTTAAAACATTGAGCAGGACTATATAAAATTTCAAAGTCCCAACATCACCCAGGGGCAAGCGTTACAGTGACAGTAGTGAGAAAAAACTGTCTTAATAGGCTTTTAGCTTTTGGGTAAACACTGAAAATCATGGTGGCCACTTGTTTATGTCTGGATCACTTTTTTCAGTTCGGAACCTTCCTAAGCAAAATAGACTATTCCACCGCAGCCTATGTGTTTGTGAGCAATCATCTCCCTCTCTCCCCTCCTTCAGCGTCTGTGTGTAGGCTCGTACGAGATGAGCCAGGCCTGCGCAAAATCAATCGCCGATGATTGCCGCACAGTGCATGCTGGGTAGTTTTGTGTCCGACTTGATCCCGACTTGCTCTGACGTCATGAACAGGTGGGCGACGATAATCTCACGAGATCAAGGCGGCCTTAGTTTTTAGAGCCAGGCGCCGCAATTGCTCTCAACCGACTGCAAGCCCTGGGGCATGATGGGAAACGCCCGGCTCTCGCCTCATCTAAGAGCTGATTGGCTCTTAGGTTTGACAACAAACAGCATGTTTAGTAGAAAATGTATATTTCCTGTGTGAGTCTAATATTTAACGCTAGATCGTGGGCTGTTAGTCTCATGTTGTGCAATTAAAGTTAAATCTGTTAACATATCTCATATGGTTGATAATATTAATAATAATCATAATAACAACAATAAAAGAGGTTATTAATATAGCCCTTATCAAAACGAGCAATTTGCCTACGGTGTGCTTTAAGAGGCAGAAATATATAAAAAAAACCCAGATACACATTTAATACAGTTTAACTGTCAAACATTACTTATGTGCACTTATGTGCACTATGCATTAGTGTTGTTAAACGATAAACCAATGCGACCGGGTATTTGGTTGTGAGAGATACGGCTGCATCGGTAGCAGCCTCCTCAATCGATACGAATTATCAATGGATTCCTAGATGAATCGGTTACAGAGTCATGGATCGGGTATCGCGAGACTTTGAAGCGGTCGGCGGCATCATATCTATGGGGCGGCATTACACCAGCGTCTCTAAAACAACACGAGAGCTGAAGCTGCCGGCGAAACGCCGTAGCTGGCTAGCTTGTATGAGTTATAAACAAGGGACAACACGGAACATGGAGGAGATGGAGGTGGAGAGGCGGGCGCAGCACAGATAGGCAGCTCCGATGCTGCCGTGTGACCGCAGGCACTCCACGACCGCACGTGAGAGACGGATGGCTTTGAATGTCAATCTCTTGTGTCTCAACTTGCGCCACAAGAGGCGGCCGCAGCACAGGTAGCGTCCACGACACTGACAGACTTTTTTTTTGGTCCATGTCTAAAAATAAATACATTGACATGTGATTTTGTTGTTCTGTTTTGTTTTTTTTGCCAGTGCCATACAGCCACAATGCTTGGGGATGTGTGGTATTTTACATATTTGAAAAGAAACTGTGACTTTCATAGAATCGGCTTCTTTATTTTATAAAATATCTACAACAAATATTAACTGTAGAATCGAATCGTATCGTTCTTACACTGTATGGAATCGATTCGAATCAAATCGATCTGTAATAAAAGGATATCGTTTTTTAATCGAATTGTAACCTGTGTATCTAGATGCATATCGAACCGCTTATCACAAAGAGATGTGCAACCCTACTATGCATACTACTTACTTTAACAGCAGATACACTACTATACTGTATAGTGTTTTAAAAAAATACATTTAATTTATACATTACTAATATCTTGTCACGGTTCTGCCAGGACAGTGGGAGGGTTTTTTGTGTTCTGTGTTGTGTGTTTTCCCTTGTCTGTCTTTCCCCTCCTTTTCCCTCTCACTCTCCAGCCACTCTGGGGGGTGTGGCCAGTGGGCGTGCCGGCAGCAGAGGACCAAGCGGGCACACCTGATGCCAATCATCAAGATCACCAGCAGACTATTTAAACCTGGCTTCCTCATCACTCCGGCGCCAGATTATTTCGTCCCTACGGTGATGTGTGAAGCGCTGATCTTCGTCTCCGCAAACAGTGTTTTCTCCTGCCTAGTCGTAATCTCTACTAACGCCTTTTTTGTGACTTCGCTCTCCAGAAGGACTCCAGCGTTCTTCCGCTGGACTCATCCCTGCCTTCCAGTCCACCTGCTTGCTCGTCACCTCAGCAGTCCTCTGCTAACCAGCGCGAACGGACACGTCACCCGCACCAGCCTGCTGCACCATTCATCTCTGGTTACAATAAACATCTTAAACCTGCCTTCTGCCTCTGGTCTCTCAGTCCGGGTCCAATAGACAAAACCTACCATATCTATTGGCATTATTTTATACTTTATATTTTTATACTTACTTGACTCTCTTTCTTTCCTGAGTCTTATGAAGCAACTGCAGCTGTACATTTTCCCGAGGGGTTACTAAATTATTGTGATTCTGATTTCGAGAGATATTCATGAACAAATATAAATAAATGCGAATGTGGTCACAAACAACAAAAAGCCTACAGATCGCGTCTAACAGGATGCAACTTTTTCTATGACTTCCTGTCAAATCTTTGAAGGTCGAGGGAAACTGTTCGACTGGAGCGCAGCATTTAGGCTCCACCTCCTGCTGCTCCGCCTGCTCTCGTCTACTTTCCAGGCGAGGCGCAGTTCATCTCTAACGAGCCTTGTGTCTGTGTTAATGCTGCACAGGTGGTCCAGAGAAGTGGACGACGCGCTTTTTGTCGTCCATTATTGTAGTTTCTCCAGCGCAGACGCACGTCAATCACCGGTGCAGATCATCAGCTGTCAATCATCAGCAGCATTATAATGAGATAGATAGTGAAAGTCCGGTCAGATTCTCTGAGCACCGCTGTCGACTTTTCCTAAATCCTTTTGAGTTTCCTTCCAACTTTCTTTAACCCTGTGACGTTTTCCCCAGAGGTCAAGTAATAGGAGTAAGGACCTAATGCCTCAGCCATCTCTAGTTCCTGCACGGGCAGAGCCTGAACCATCTCCAGTTCCTGCACCGGTGGAGCCTGATCCGTCCTAGTTCCTGCACTGGTGACGCCTCAGCAGCATACAATCCCAGCCTCGCCGGAGCCTCAGGAGGCTGCATAACTCCCCCACCCTCTCGTGTTGATCACCCTACCTGCCCTAATGTGGTTCACCTGTCCCTCGTCAGCTCCCTGCCTCCCTGTGGCTTTAGTCTGTGTGTTTCCCCTGTCTCTCTGTTGGGTCAGCAAAGAACAATTGTCTGTGGCCACCACATGCAAAACCATTCCCTATGTGGGGGTTGTCTTGATTTTGCCTCTCCATTGCAGTTGTGTTGTGTACTTTAATTTGCACCAAAGCAGGTGAAACTGATTGACCATCACTTCTGCTTTCTAAATGGGCAGATTGACATCCACGAAGTTTAACTGACTTGATGTTATATTGTGATTAGGAGTTATTGTGGAGCTGTATTAGTGAGGAATGTTTGCAGGCCAAGCGTGCTGCAGCACGGGCGGTCGCTGAAGCAAAAGTTCGGGTCTGGGAAGAGTTCGGGGAGGCCATTGCATTGCCGGCAGTAAGTCAGACCTGTTCCAGGTGCATGTTGGACTCCGGCAGGGCTGCCCTTTGTCACCGGTCCTGTTCATTATTTTTATGGACAGGATTTCTAGGCGCAGCCGTGGGCCGGAGGGGATCTGGTTCGGGAGCCACTGGATTTCATCCCTGCTTTTTGCGGACGATGTGGTCTTGTTGGCTCCTTCGAGCCAGGACCTCCAGCATGTCCTGGGGCGGTTTGCAGCCGAGTGTGAAGCAGCCGGGATGAGGATTAGCACCTCCAAATCTGAGGCCATGGTTCTCGACCGGAAAAAGGTGGCTTGCTCCCTCCAGGTTGGGGGGGAGTTCCTGCCTCAAGTGGAGGAGTTTAAGTATCTTGGGGTCTTGTTCACGAGTGAGGGAAGGATGGAGCGTGAGATTGACAGGCGGATCGGTGCAGCGGCAGCAGTAATGCGGTCGCTGTATCGGTCCGTCGTGGTAAAGAGAGAGCTGAGCCGAAAGGCGAAGCTCTCGGTTTACCGGTCAATCTACGTTCCTACCCTCACCTGTGGTCATGAACTTTGAGTCATGACCGAAAGAATAAGATCCCGGATACAAGCGGCCGAAATGAGCTTCCTCCGCAGGGTGGCGGGGCGCTCCCTTAGAGATAGGGTGAGGAGCTCCGTCACACGGGAGGAGCTCGGAGTAGAGCCGCTGCTCCTCCACATCGAGAGGAGCCAGTTGAGGTGGCTCGGGCATCTGTATCGGATGCCCCCTGGACGCCTCCCTCGGGAGGTGTTCCAGGCATGCCCCACCGGGAGGAGACCCCGAGGAAGACCCAGGACACGCTGGAGTGACTATGTCACCCGGCTGGTCTGGGAACGCCTTGGGGTCCTCCCGGAGGAGCTGGGGGAAGTGTCCGGGGAGAGGGAAGTCTGGGCGTCCCTGCTCAGGCAGCTGCCCCCGCGACCCGGTCCCGGATAAGCGGAGGAAAATGGATGGATGGATGGATGTTTGTGTTTGAGTACAGGACAATGTGTTGTTGGTTGAATCCTCCAGACGGGACTCCGTCACTCAGGACCTTAAGCCTCACATTCAGCAGCTTCTTTTCTCTGCTACTGCCATGCTTTGGCTTGTTTGCATATTTTTCAAATGGCGAGCCAATATTTGGGGTAAGCCACTGAAATTCTTTCAATGAGCATTTGATGTGGGTGACTTGTGTTTACTTTGATCAGCCGCTGGATTACATAACATATGAAATCCTGCATTTTTTTCAATCTAATACCTAAAGAAGCTTAGTGGTTCTTCAAAGCATCTTTTTGGGGCTTTAAAGAACTGAGGGTGCTTTGAAGCTGCAGGCCAATGCCGTATATTCACTGACTTCACAGTGACAGTCGAGCATTCTGGTTCTTGGTCATGAGCTTTGTTTTTTTATTGAGGCATTCTGGTCATGATTGGGCATTGTCTTTGTTTTGTGTCACAATATGATAAAAAGTAATTATTTAAAGCTACATGATTTGATTTATGTCCCCACTTGAGAGCAGCACACCAAGATTAAAATATTCATATTTATCACTATATGATATTGTTATATGTTAGAAAATAGTTAATTATAAATCCAGCAACATAAACATTCGCATGGCAGCATGTGAAATAGTCAATACAATGCATGACAGCCAACACATGAAAGCGTTAACTTTACTTATGTCCCAGATGTATTAAGGTGGAAGTAACGTTAACTTTACTAATGTCCTTGATGTATTTAAGGTGACAAGTAACGTTGATTTTACTAATGTCCTTGATGTATTTAAGGTGACAGTAACGTTAACTTTACTAATGTCCCGGATGTGTTTAAAGTGGAAGTAACGTTGACTTTACTAATGTCCTTAATGTATTTAAGGTGAGGGTCACGTTAACTTTACTATTCAATTCAATTTTATTTATAGTTTCAATTCACAACAGAAGTCATCTCAGGACACTTAACACATTGAGCAGGACTAGAATACGCTCAAAATTTCAAGAGTCAACATAATTTCAAAGTCCCAACAACACCCAGGGGCAAGCGTTACATAAACAGTGGCGAGAAAAAACTGCCTTAATAGGCTTTTAGGCAGAAATCTTGTGCAGCCCAGGCCCTTGGGTTCCAACTGCATTTGGTGTTGGTAGTATGGTAGTAGTAGCATTAACAGTAGTGGTGGTATTAACAGAAGCAATAGTATCAACAATTACTAATGTCCCGGATGTGTTTAAGGTGGAAGTGACGTTAACTTTACTAATGTCCCGAATGTGTTTAAGGTGGAAGTAATGTTAACTTTACTAATGTCCTTGATGTATTTAAGATGAGAGTAACGTTAACTTTACTAATGTCCCGGATGTGTTTAAGGTGGAAGTAAAGTTAACTTTACTAATGTCCTGGATGTGTTTAAGGTGGGCACAACGTTAACTGGTGACTTTAACTACATTATATAATGATTAGCAAACCACGTTACTATTGTACAAAAGTAAGCTAGTAAGTTAACACTTGCTCCAAAAATAAGCTCGTTCGAGATGAGCCAGGTTTGCACAGGATTGTTCACCGGCGATCGCTGCACAGTGCATGCTGGTTTGTGTCTGACTTGATCCCGACTTGCTCTGACGTCATGAACACGTGGGCAACATAAATCTCACGATATCAAGACGGCCGCAGTTTTTAGAGCAAGGCGCCGCAGTTGCTCTCAACCGACTGCAAGCCCCGGGGCATGATGGGAAACGCCTGGCTCTCACCTCATCAAAGAGCTGATTGGCTCTTAGTTTTGACAACAAACAGCATGTTTGGTAGAAAATGCAAAGTTCCTTTGTGAGTCTAATATTAAATGCTAGATCGTGGGCTGTTAGACTCATGATGTGCTATTAAAGTGAAATCTGTTAACTAACATCTCATGTGGTTGATAATATTAATAATAATCATAATCAAAACTGCATAGCAGTGTCATGACAGGCCCTCGCTCATATGCGGTTGTGGACTGCCTGCGGTCACAGGGCTGTGTCGTGGACGCTGCCTGTGCTGCGGCCGCCTCTTGTGGCGCATGTTGAGACACAAGCGATTGACATTCAAAGGCATCCATCTCTATTGTGCAGTTGTGGAGTGCCTGTGTTCACACGGCAGCGTCGCAGTCGCCTACCTGTGCTGCGGCCGCCTCCTCGTGGCGCAAGTTTAGACACAAGTGATCGACATTCAAAGCCATCTATCTGTCACGTGCAGTCGTGGAGTGGCTGCGGTCACAAGTGAAACTACATTTCAGTAACAGAGCTCACACACATGTCCATGCCTTCCTGACATCTCTCCTCCTCCCCCTGCGTCCTCCTTGCAGGCTGAAATGAGAGGAATTAGTAGGGGTGTAACGGTACACAAAAATCTCGGTTCGGTACGTACCTCGGTTTTGAGGTCACGGTTCGGTTCATTTTCGGTACAGTAAAAAAACAAAATGCAAAATATAAATGTGCTAGTGGTTTATTATGTGCTTTTAACAGTAGCAACATGCACTGGAGCTAGAATGCCGCTCAAAAATATAAATACAAGTATTTAAAATATTTATTTAAAAAATATAAATAAATACAAATAACAGACTGTTTCTTTTAAAAAAATCTCCATCTGATGTGCAAAATTGAACAGTTGCAACACTAAATACTTTCAAGTTGCTCAGATTTAATAACATGAATAAGGCTCAGACTGTTTTTTAAAAAACAAATCTTTTCTCCATGATGTGCAAAATTGAACAGGGCAGGGAGAGGCTGTTTAAATGCGGTGGAGAGCTGTGTTTGCACTAACGTTACGCTCGTCTTTCTCCTCGTTGTAGCGATGTTCACATGGGGGTGGTGCCGTTTCAAAGGCGTCAACAGGTTTGACGTGTTGCCAGAAACATACCCGACCTCACATGAACAATGTCGGCAAACCGCTTTGCCGAAGTGTTCCCAAACGGGAGACCTTAATGTCGCGGGAGGGTCCTCCAACTCTGGCGTGTTGCCAACGCTAGCGGCATTAGCCATGACGTCCGCTACTACTGCTGTTTATTGTGTCGCGGTGTGCGCAACTGCGCATGTGCGGCTGCAGCACGCTCCACAAATGCGGTCCTCTACTTAATATGTCCGTATGGAAACTCGTTCGGTACGCCTCCGTTCCGAAACGAGCACCCCGTACCGAAACGGTTCAATACAAATACATGTACCGTTACGTCCCTAGGTATTAGTAAAAAAAATCAGGTGTGGCGGTCACAAAATCAATGACATTTCCTGTCGCCAGTAGGTGGCTCTCTGACTGTGAGTGAATATCACAGTGCAGATGTGTTCAGGAAGGAACTCTTATCAAGTATGGAAAGTTTGGAGCAAATGAGGGAAGAAATACTAAAGTTAAAATAGTTTTGATGTTAATGGCGAAGGTTCAACTGACAGCTGTCTGAGGTGCATGTGAAGTTTGGAGCAGATCAGACAATGCATAAAGTCATTAGCAGGTGTGGAAAATATCCTGACTGTTGATCTGGTGTTAAACAGTGACAGGTCACATCTCCTCCATGCCTTCCTGACAACTCTCTGAGTCCCCTTAGTGTTTTTCTCTCCGCCACGCAGGTGGTTAATTTTTTTTAACCACCTTTTTGCCCACTTGCTGTTGACTTTAGGCGGTGGGTTCAAGAGGCTTTTTTGTACATCTCCACATGGTCCATCCATCCATCCATCCATCCATTTTCTTCCGCTTATCCGGGACCGGGTCGCGGGGGCAGCTGCCTGAGCAGGGACGCCCAGACTTCCCTCTCCCCGGACACTTCCCCCAGCTCCTCCGGGAGGACCCCAAGGCGTTCCCAGGCCAGGAAGGGGAAGCAGCCCTCCAGAGGGAGGCGTCCAGGGGGCATCCGATACAGAGGCCCGAGCCACCTCAACTGGTTCCTCTCGATGTGGAGGGGCAGCGCCTCTCCCGTGTGACGGAGCTCCTCACCCTATCTCTAAGGGAGCGCCCCGCCACCCTGCGGAGGAAGCTCATTTCGGCCGCTTGTATCCGGGATCTTATTCTTTCGTTCATGACCCAAAGTTCATGACCATAGGTGAGGGTAGGAACGTAGATTGACCGGTAAATTGAGAGCTTCGCCTTTCGGCTCAGCTCTCTCTTTACCACAACGGACCGATACTGCAGCTGCTGCATCGATCCGCCTGTCAATCTCACGTTCCACCCTTCCCTCACTCGTGAACAAGACCCCAAGATACTTAAACTCCTCCACTTGAGGCAGGAACTACCCCCCGACCCGGAGGGAGCAAGCCACCTTTTTCCGGTCGATAACCATGGCCTCAGATTTGGAGGTGCTAATCCTCATCCCGGCTGCTTCACACTTGGCTGCAAACCGCCTCAGGACATGATGGAGGTCCTGGCTCGAAGGAGCCAACAAGACCACATCGTCCGCAAAAAGCAGCAATGAAATCCAGTGGCTCCCGAACCAGATCCCATCCGGCCCACAGCTGCGCCTAGAAATCCTGTCCATAAAAATAATGAACAGAACCGGTGACAAAGGGCAGCCCTGCCGGAGTCCAACATGCACCTGCAACAGGTCTGACTTACTGCCGGCAATGCGAACCAAGCTCCTGCTCCGGTCATACAGGGACCGAACAGCCCTTAGCAGAGGGCCCCTGACCCCGTACTCCCGAAGTACCTCCCACAGAATGCCACGAGGGACACGGTCGAATGCCTTCTCCAAGTCCACAAAACACATGTGGACTGGTTGGGCAAACTCCCATGAACCATCGAGCACCCTGCGGAGGGTATAGAGCTGGTCCAGTGTTCCATGGCCAGGAAAACCGCATTGTTCCTCCTGAATCCGAGGTTCGACTATCGGCCGAATTCTCCTCTCCAGTACCCTGGAATAGACTTTCCCGGGGAGGCTGAGAAGTGTGATCCCCCGATAGTTGGAACACACCCTCCGGTCCCCCTTTTTGAATAGAGGGACCACCACCCCGGTCTGCCAGTCCAGAGGCACTGTTCCAGACTGCCACGCAATGTTGCAGAGACGTGTCAACCAAGACAGCCCCACAACATCCAGAGACTTGAGGTACTCTGGGCGGATCTCATCCATCCCCGGTGCCTTGCCACCGGGGAGCTTCTTAACTACCTCGGTGACTTCAGCCCGGGTAATGGGCGGATGAACCTCCTAGTCTCCAGCCTCTGCTTCCTCAATGGGAGACGTGTCAGTGGGATTGAGGAGTATTCCTTCCACCGCCCGACGATATCCCCAGTCGAAGTCAGCAGCTCCCCACCTCCACCGTAAACAGTGTTGGTGGAGGGCTGCTTCCCCTTCCTAAGGCGCCGGATGGTTTGCAAGAATTTCCTCGAGGCCGACTGATAGTCCTCCATGGCCTCCCCGATCTCTTCCCAGACCCGAACCTTTGCTTCAGCGACCGCCCACACTGCAGCACACTTGGCCTGCTGGTACCCGTCAGCTGCCTCGGGAGTCCCCCGTGCCAACCAGGTTCGGTAGGACTCCTTCTTCAGCTTGACAGCATCCCTTACTTCCGGTGTCCACCACCAGGTTCGGGGATTGCCACCACGACAGGCACTGGAGACCTTACGGCCACAGCTGTGTCAACAATGGAAGCAGAGAACAAGGTCCATTCGGACTCAATGTCCCCAGCCTCCCTCGGGATCTGGTCAAAGCTCTCCCGGAGGTGGGAGTTGAATACCTCCCTGACAGAGGGTTCCACCCGACGTTCCCAGCAGACCCTCACAACACGTTTAGGTCTGCCAAGTCTGTCCAGCTTCCTCCCCTGCCAGCGGATCCAACTCACCACCAAGTGGTGATCAGTTGACAGCTCAGCCCCTCTCTTCACCCGAGTGTCCAAGACATACGGCC
Source organism: Chelidonichthys spinosus (assembly GCA_029853015.1). Taxonomy (NCBI): domain Eukaryota; kingdom Metazoa; phylum Chordata; class Actinopteri; order Perciformes; family Triglidae; genus Chelidonichthys; species Chelidonichthys spinosus. Next base: position 1,794,704 of record CM056839.1, on the reverse strand, counting down.
GGAGGTCAGATGACACAACCACGAAGTCGATCATTGACCTCCGGCCTAGGGTGTCCTGGTGCCATGTGCACTGATGGACACCCTTATGCTTGAACATGGTGTTCGTTATGGACAAATCGTGACTAGCACAGAAGTCCAATAACAGAACCCCACTCGGATTCTGATCGGGGAGGCCGTTCCTCCCAATCACGCCCCTCCAGGTAGCACTGTCGTTGCCCATGTGAGCGTTGAAGTCCCCCAGTAAAACAATGGAGTCCCCTGTTGGAGCACTCTCAAGTACCCCTCCCAAGGACTCCAAGAAGGCCGGGTACTCTGCACTGCCGACACTCCAACACATGGCGGCTGAGCTGGGGGGCTATAAGCAAGCCCACACCAGCTCGGCGCCTTTCACCGCGGGCAACTCCAGAGTAGAAGAGAGTCCAGCCTCTCTCAAGGAATTGGGTTCCAGAGCCCAGACTGTGCGTGGAGGTGAGCCCGACTACCTGTAGCCAGTAGCGCTCTACCGCACTAGCTCAGGCTCTTTCCCCCCCAGTGAGGTGACATTCCATGTCCCCATGGCTAGAGTCACCGTCCGGGGATTGGGTCGCCGGGGCACCCCCCAGGACAGCCACCCAAATTGCACCGCACCGGCCCCTTCTGAACCCTCCTGCGGGTGGTGGGCCTACAGGAGGGCGGGCCCACGTCGCTCTTTCCATGTGTACGCCCAACCTCAGAAAAAGGGCCGAAAATCAGTCACATTTCATGTTGCCATTGGGTGCCGCTCTGACTGCAAGTCAAAATTGCAGTGCAGTTGTGTTCAGGACGTGACTCTTATCAAGCATGAATATTTTGGAGCAGATCGAAGAAGAAACACCTAAGTTATAACAGCTTTAATGCCTTTGACAAAGGTTCAAAATAGTAGCGCAGTCATGGCGTCATCCTGGCCACGCCCCTAAATATTCTGACATCTTTTGATAACTTTTTGTCCTTAAGGCCTTTCCAACCACGTATCCAATTTTGGTATCAATCGGATTACCGGTATAGTCGGTTGTTGATCAAATACGACCCCTGTGAATGGCCAAAAATGGCCATTTTTGGAAATTTTTGGAAGCGCCCCACATTACTATATTTTGATGAAAATTGACATGTATGTTCTTTAAAGCTATGGCAACGTATGTTTCGAGTTTCGTAATCATTGGGCCAAAGGTAATGGAGTTATGCTAATTGCGTTTTGGTGGCAAAATGTGTGCAAAATTTCATGTCAATTGGAGTTACGGTGCAGCGGGGCTGGCCGCACAGTGCTCCACGCTAGGTGGCGCTAGCGAGCAACTTTTTCGTGGCCGAATGCGAAAATGCCAAATTCTCGAATTTCTCACCAGGCCGCATGGACAAATTTGGTTAGTTTTTTTTAATGCTGAGGCCCCCAAAAGGCACATCGAACCTGTGTAAGAATAATAAACATTTGAATAACAATAGGGCTTCGCAGCCCGACGTTGTCGGCACTCGGGCCCTAATACCTTATCAAAACATGCAATAACCCTCAATGTGCTTTAAGAAGCAAAAAAAAAAAAAGAAGCTGTCAAACTTTACTAATGTGCACTAGATTATATCATACTACCTCAACAGCAGATACACTACTATACCGTATTGTGTTTTATATACATACATTATGTTCATACATTACTTATATTTAGTGGCATTATTTTATACTTTATATGTTTATACTTATTTGACTTTCTTTCCTGACTCTTATAAAACAACTGCAGCTGTATAACTGCCCAAGGGGATTCTCAGGAATTTCCACAGATATTCATGAACAAATATAAATAAATGCAAATGTGGTCGTAAACTACAGATAGCCTACAGACAGCGTCTAACAGGATGTAACTTTTTCTATGACTTCCTGTTTAATCTTCTTGGCCGACTTTCTCGTCTACTTTCATCTCGACTCACCCCTCCCCCCAGAGGGAAGGTCAAGTCTTAACAAGCAAAGGATCTGGTGTGGCAGGAACCCAGAAACAGGCCTCTCCGATATTTATTAGTTTTGCTATGCAGTTATGTTGTTGTAGAATTATATTATATTTCAAAAATATTAGTCATAATAGTATTGGTAAAAATAGTGAAAGTTAAGTTTTTTTCTTCCCTCATTTGCGCCCACTAATGGATGATGATGCCCCTAGCATTGGCTTTTACAGCCTATACCAAGGGCCACTGCCAAGTCTTCATCAACAAGGATCCAGGACCCTCACTGACAAGAACTGCTTTCTGGTCCACGACAACATGCTGGGCTTAGAACCATCTAAAGGTGGCTGTGCTGTTACTATGGACTACTACTACTACTACTACTACTACTACTACTGTTAATACTACAACTGTTAATACTACTAGTACTGTTAATACTACTACTACTACTGTTAATACTACAGACACCAAATGGAGATGGAATCCAAGATCCTGGTTTTGCTCCAGATTTCTGCCTAAAGTCGAAAGTCTTATCCAACGTCAAGGCTCTAACTCTAACTGCGTTTGATTAAAACACATTTTCCTATTGCAACAATTTCTTGAATCAATATTGTGTAGACTGCATCCTCTTCATTTTAAATTGGGTATATTTTAGTTTTTTCTGTTCTCTGTTCTTTGCGTTTACTGTGAGCTATATCAAGGAAGACACAAAGGCAAAATCCTTGTATGTAAAATAACTGCTTGCGCACAGGACATTTCAGCACTGCTTCAGCATTCGTCCTCACACACATACACACACACACGCTGAGAGGGGAAAAACACACACACACACGCCGAGAGGGAGAAACACACATTATCATCACACAGAGATTTATTCTCTTCTTTTATTTGGCAGCCATGGCAACAACCGTTTGCCACAGAACTTTAATCACTAAATCTGCACAGTGGGTCATTATCAGATTATGGGATTATCCAATCCACACTGACAAATCAAACAAGTCGGCACCCAATCACAGAGAGACACACACGCATGCTCATAGAAACGCTGTCTCTCTCTCTCTCTCTCTCTCGCTCTCTCTCTGTGTGTGTGTGAGCGCGAGATAGAGAGTAGGCCTACTGCAAGCAAAATAATAGAGCTGGTTGATCACTATCAACACAAGGCTGCCCTCTATATATGACCAAGAGAGGCTGTAACCAGATAAAGAATTTATATACTTTGTATATTGAATATATATATATATATATATTTTTTTTTTTTTTTTTTTTTTTTTTTTCAATATATTGCAAATATACTAACTAAGAAATTTACTTTAGCTGGAAACATATACTGAAACTATACTCGTCATACCTTTTAGGTATTCTTTCATTGTAACATTTTTACACGCTTTCCACTATACTACCACTTATACTAATATTTTTAGGGAAAAGTTAAGTGAAAGTTTAGGTGTAATAACTAAAGTGTACTTATGTCTTTTTTGTTGTTAAATATATTTTGATATATTTTTAAATATAAGCTTAGAATTATTATTGTAAGAATGCATTGGAAGCAATCAAACCACACAATCCTTTTTCAAAATGATTTATTTATTTATTTCGGGCATGTCAGTTAAATCATCATCATCACACATCTTTGTTCAATAATACAATACACATGGCCGAAAGGGAAAGCGGGAGAAGCCAAGGCTTATCTAGTCTCGCCCCAATTTCCCACAGGATAAAATCTTCATCATAATATTTTCTTTATCGACTGATCGACTGATGTTTGAACGATTACACGCTGATGTACTTTAAAAAAAAACACGGCTGTCTTTAGTACTTTGTATACTACATATGTTTAATACCCTCAATCGTGATTCTGTGAAAGATTGTCCCAGTACAGAACATGTATACCACCAGTTTTCCTCCGGAGGAGGGTTTGTGTGTTTGTTGCCAGCTCAGGTCTGCTTTCATTATGAATGCTGTTTTCACAATGATTGTGATGTCATTCTTGAACGTGTATCTAGAAGTGTGTTGTGTATGTGTTCTAATATACACATATCTGGTTGTGTCACTTGTTTTATTGAAGAATAGCTAATACAGTTCTTCATTAATTTTCTATGTGCTTCACAATAAAACCATCAGCAGGAACTTATCATACGACGGTCAGTAAATATGAACATGAGGCTGATATGTGAAAGAAACAAACATAGATGCCAGTTAGAAGCTGTAAAACCACAGAGAGGCCGATCACACTGATACGTAGTGCATGTGGAAGTGCATGTGGAAGATATACATTATACTGCCAAAAGTATTGGCTCACCTGCCTTGACTCACATATGAACTTAAGTGACATCCCACTCTTAATCCATAGGGTTTAATATGATGTCGGTCCACCCTTTGCAGCAATAACAGCTTCAACTCTTCTGGAAGGCATTCCACAAGGTTTAGGAGTGTGTTTATGGGACTTTTTGACCATTCTTCCAGAAGTGTATTTGTGAGGTCACACACTGATGTTGGACGGGAAGGCCTGGCTCTCAGTCTCCACTCTAATTCATCCCAAAGGTGTTCTATTGGGTTGAGGTCAGGACTCTGTGCAGGCCAGTCAAGTTCATCTACACCAAACTCTCTCATCCATGTCTTTATGGACCTTGCTTTGTGCACTGGTGCACAGTCATGTTGGAACAGGAAGGGGCCATCCCCAAACTGGTCCACAAAGTTGGGAGCATGGAATTGTCCAACATGGCATGTTGAAGCATTCAGAGTTCCTTTCACTGGAACTAAGGGGCCAAGCCCAGCTCCTAAAAAACACCCCCACACCATAATCCCCCTCGATCAAACTTTACACGTGGCAAAATGCAGTCAGATAACTACCATTGTCCTGGCAACCGCCAAACCCAAACTCGTCCATCAGATTGCCAGATGGAGAAGTGTGATTAGTCACTCCAGAGAACTTCTTTACTGCTCTAGAGTCCAGTGGCGGCGTGCTTTACACCACTGTATCCAACGTTTTGCATTGCACTTGGATGCAGCTGATCGCCATGGAAACCCATTCCATGAAGCTCTCTACACTGTTCTTGAGCTAATCTGAATGCCACATAAGGTTTGGAGGTCTGTAGTGATTGACTCTGCAGAAAGTTGGTGACCTTTGCACTCAGCATGCCTCAGCATCCACTGACCCCGCTCTGTTATTTTACGTGGTCTACCACTTCTTGGCTGAGTTGCTGTCGTTCCCAATCACTTCCACTTTGTTATAATCCCACTGACAGTTGACTGTTGAATGAGTGAGGAAATGTCATGACTGGACTTGTTGCACAAGTGGCATCCTATCACAGTACCATGCTGGAATTCACTGAGCTCCTGAGAGCGACCCATTCTTCACACTTGTTTGTAGAAACAGTCTGCATGCCTAGGTGCTTGCTTTTATACACCTGTGGTCATGGACGTGATTGGAACACCTGATCATCAGCTGGTTTATGATGTTCACCTGGGATTATTATTATCTCCCCTGCTTCTCTTAGTTGTACGATATGTATTTTGTTTGAGAGTGTATGGGTATTGTGAGATGAGGAAGTGGAAAACAGATGTTACTCTGGTGGTCTAAATGAGGAACACTTGTCCAATCAAACATGACAGACACACCTGGTGGAGATCTGCACCTTTCTAGTCAACATGTTCTCTCCTTATTCATCCTGATTCAGTGAACAAAGAAACAGTTCCACTGAGGAAAGAGTCAACACCATGGTGGTGCAATTGTAGTTTAAATGTCCGGTCCTGGAAGTGATTAGGACACATCAAAATACTTCATCTTTGAGTGTTAAAAGAAAAGAAGTCATTTTCTACAAAGAAGAGTAAAGCGTTTAATAATAAAAATGTAGCAGGTTGGACAGATACAGGTTGGGGAGAGATACCATGCATGAGAGATTGTGTCTACTCTATTTAATTTCCTGTGAGTTCCTGCACATTTTTTTAAACTGCTACATAAGCGGATCAGAGCGAGGCTGACGTAGGATCAGTGACAGACAGGGAAACTGCTCTTTGAAGAACTTTTTCAGGTCAACACATACAGATACTGTTCATGTATGTATGTTTGCATCAGGTGGACCATACCAAATCAATCCTTATCACAATCATCATTATTAAGGTTTAGAAGGAGGAGTATGGAAGGTATTATCATTCACAACAGCAACACACAGAACAGTTCACGTTATTTAGTGAAGCAAAACAGATGAATCTTCATGAATGCATGAGATTTGAACACCATGAGGTAGCCCCACCCCCTAAAGCATCCCCTGCTTTCTGGTTTGTTGGACTCTAAATGGACCATAATGTACTAAATGAACATCATGATGGATTGAAGAAGACTTGAAACTGGAGGTTGAGACCATAAACTCATGTTTACAATGTTTACTGAGATAATACATCAAGAGAGAAGTAGGACCATTTTCTCATAGACTTCTATACAATCAGAGAGGAGTTCAGGAGGAGGCATTTTAGCTTTGACTTCACTTTTCAGAAAGCAAAAAGGTTGCCACTTTTACACAATATTTTATCCTTAGAACAACATTGTCTTGGTTCAGGATTTTTATTTTGATTAATCATTCCAAGCTTTTGAAAAGATGTCAAATATAACTACATCGAAAAGAAGAAAGGATTTCCTTAATAACTTAAAGTCCCAGTTGGCAACATTTTTTTGATCATATTCACTGAAGCCGACACTACGCTCCGATAGAAAAAAAGCGCACCTCTACGTGCACGTAGAGCCTTTTGTTTGTTTTGCAAAGATCTGCCAGCGCCCGGATCATCCTGTCCAATCAGCACGAAAGGGCTGTGTTCGTGCACACACAGAGCCCCTCCCCCCTCGGGTCGTTCCACTATCACAGGAGGTAGGCGGAGGGAAGTAGCAACAAGCTTCCAATTCTTCGTTAAAAACCGAAACGAGGAGGTCGAAAACAACCAAGGAAAAGAAAACACCATTGGAAAAGACGGAAAAAAAGAAAGATTGCGATGGTGCCCGTGATAAAACCAGAGTCAACATCGGACCCACGTTTCAAAGGTGGCATGATCTATGGGATTTCAAAGGGCACGAAGTCGAGGGGAAGGAGCTCGATGGTCGTGGGGGAGGAGCGTGAGAGTTGTAAACATTCAAAATCTGACTTTTTGTGCCCTCGATTCGCCAGACTTGCCGACTGGGACTTTAATTAGTCTTCAGTTGAATGAAAAGTATTAGGCTTGTCTCAGCTAATTAAAACAGTTAGATCCCAAACTTCCATCCTCACACTTGAAATAAAGAAAGACAAAAGGAAAAGTGTCTGAGAACCAATATCAATGTCCCCCCTAAAGCCTTAAACCCTGAACCCTCAGGGACTTCACTGACGCAGTAGATGGTTGAGTGTGAGAGGCTGTGAGGGCTGGAAATGTTAGAAATACAAATGGGACAGCACATAAGCAACATTCAACTAAATGGTTGATTAATAAACCAGGTGTGTAATGCTGTGTTTGATGTTCCATATTAAATATTTAATGTTAATGTTTCTGTGTGAAAGCAATATGCCCTATATGTGCGGTCCTTTGTTTACCTTGTTTTATAAATTCCTCTACATTTATTGTGGTAAGCCTGCATTTAACATCACAATGCTATGAACTGTGGGTAATTCCCTCAGGCAAAGTCTGCATACATGCTGATTTCTGGAAAGTGGGCATAAAGGGCTCAAAGAGTCTGACAATTAGACAGTGGGACAGACCTGAACCCTCAGGGACTTAACGGGAACGTGCATCAAAGTCTGTGAGTTTGTAAGTCCCTGAGTGTGGACATTGCGATTGGGTCAGGCACTCCTAAATAGACACGGGAGACCACTCAGCTAAGAAAGGAAACATCAATATGTAGATGAAAGAAAAAGAATCCACAACAGGCAAACTTCCCTGGAAACAAATCCAGTCAGCGTTTTGCTTCACATCATCTGTGGAGAGAAAATCAAACCCAAAGAAGTCATCCCAGCAAATCGATCTTCTCCAGGGGGAACAAGGACAAGAGTAGTCGATAAGAGCTGAATTGGAATCCCATTACTACAAATTGATTTGACCTGACAAGGAAGAATGGAGCTGATTCCCCCAGTGTCTTTAAAGAGTCTGCAAAATGTCAGAGACAACTTCAGAAGGAGATAGTAATGAGCAGTTTAGACGGATACAAGGCAGCACCGTGAACCATGATGGCAACCATGTTTGGTTTAGTTGTAGGGAATTGGTGGAGGTGGCGCCACAAAAATTGTCCAAGTTCTACTATTTCTATAACCTGCACATGGTGAATTTGTTTTAACATAGTGGCTATGGAGAAGTACATCCATGAGTCCCTAGCTGCAGGAATTATTCGACCTTCATCGTCCCCTGTTGGAGCTGGGTTTTTCTTTGTGGCCAAGAAAGACCGCTCTGTTTGCCGTTGTCTAATGTTGAGCGGTTTAAGGACCATATGAACGCCAACCAACATATCGTGCTAGCTAACTATATGAATTGTCACGTACTGAAAACCAGGCTGTAGCGATCTCTAATTGAGCCGCGGCCGCGGACGGTAGCTAACTCGGCTCCATTGACTTGCGTGTTAAGCAGCTAGCGGGCTAGCGGTCGCTGGCTTTGTTTACGAATTTTGCAGTCCATAGTTTGATTTACAAGGTAATTAATCTGATGTACATTATACCATAACTGTTTAAACTAACATCAACCTGTTCGGAGTTTATTAGCGTTACGTCATTGGCAACACAGCAGACTGAAAATAGGCTACATGTGTACAGACTGCTACAGTGCTTTGGAAACCTAACATTACACTGTGTATGTGTATTGTGTATGAATACATTCAGAAGTGTCAGAATGCTACAGTAATGCTGGAAAAATCATGCTGTTTTCATCATGCACACAATTTCTCTGACTATTGTGGATTCCAAATGAAGACAAAGATATTACTCATACCCCTTTCTTCTACTTTCAGAGCCCACTCAGATATTAAGGACAGGATCTGTATGAGTGCTGGAAATCCTTGGAAATGCTTCAATTGCAGTGATAAGTTGTTGGATTTTGAATAAAGTGCTGGAAAGTGTTTGAAATTGTAGTTGCATTATTTTCATGTAGTATAGCTTGATCAGTGACACAATTAGATACATTTTTCCATCCTAATTTGTCTCCCCCTTTATGTAGAAGGCTCTCACTAAACATAATTGTGGTAATTTAAAGCAAAATAGCATCTGATTTGGTTAAGTAAAATAATCAGTCTGCACACAAACATATAGCCAAACACTTTTGCTACACCTTAAATGTTCTTAAATCAACAATATCTAGGAGAAGCGGAGCTGAGACATTGTCAATCCAAGTCAAATCCACCTCTTTTGAGTGGGCCATTGGATTTCAACCCCATTGTTCCCTGCCCTGGAGGATGAGGTCTCTGTCCCCTCGGTCCAAGCCCATCTCCGCAGGTGCCGAAGGGTGTGGAGGGGAGCCCGTGCCGCCCTGCTTCGCACCGCTGACCGTAACCGACTCCTTGCGGACCGCCATTGTAGACCTGCCCCCAACTACCAACCAGGTCAGACAGTTTGGCTATCCTCAAAGGATCTCTTATTACAGTCTGACTCTAGGAAACTTTCACCCCGTTACATTGGTCCTTATGTGATTGACTCTGTTATTAACCCCACTGTTGTCAAGCTCAAGCTACCCCCTCATATGAAGATTCATCCCACATTCCATGTGTCCGTCTCATTGATGGCCATCCGACGTTCACTGTCCGGCGGTTGCTGGATGTGCGGGGAGCACACCGGGAGCATCCGGACAAACCTGGTGGGACGCCTGGAGGCGTCCGTCGAGGGGGGGGTACTGTTGTGGTCGGGGCTGGAGCCCCTGAAGTTTCCTAGTGTGTTCCTGTGTTTTTCCCTCCCTTGTGTTTCCAGTGCCCCCTGTCTGTCTCTCTGTTGTCTTGTTTGTGTTTTGGCATGGGCCTGGCTTCTCCTCCTGCCTCAGCTGCTTCATCCTGCAAATCAGCTCCTCACTCCAACCAGTCTGCACACCTTTCTCTCATCATCTCATCACCTGCAGTATTTATTCTCCGGCTCTCTAGCCACTCGGTGCCAGATTGTTGTTTCGCCACAAGTCGTAGTTACCCTCAGGCCTCCTCGTGCTTTGTTACTCCTATTGTTACACTGGTTCTAACTGTCGTCTCTTGTGCTCCAGGATCATCATCACCATCTCATCCCTCCGTCAGCCAACCTGCCATTTCCGACCTGCCATGCCACTGCCTCAACCCACTCAGATTGTTGTTTCACCACAAGTGGTAGTTACCCTCAGGCCTCCTCGTGCTTTGTTACTCCTAGTGTTACACCGGTTCTAAGGGTCGTCTCTTGTGCTCCAGGATCATCATCACCATCTCATCCCTCCGTCAGCCAACCTGCCATTTCGGACCTGCCACGCCACTGCCTCAACCCACTCACGCCAGCCTGCTTACCTGCCTCCTAATTTTCAATAAACCACGTTTACTTACCTGTTCAGTGTCCTGCGCTTGGGTCTCCGTCCGAGTCCGTAACACATAGCTACGTTTAAAAATGTACAGATAAACCAGATACTGGTTCCAGGCCACTGGGTGACAGTTGAGGCAGTCATGTACAGTCTGCTATAGATTGTACACATGGTCATACACTTTGGCAGGCCTGTCTGTCAGCTCTAAAAGAATGTCAAAGTTTATTTGGATCCTTTTGGGTGATGGACACATGAATTAAACACATTCACAAGACTATAATGTCTAGAGCTAATGATGTATTATTAAATATTGAGACAAACTCTTTGTGGTGGATGGGTCCACAGGACTTTAACCACCAGAACTGTTTTGGAAAGCATGTGTCCCAAAGTATGAACATGAAAATAAGAGTTGTTGTGTAAATCTTATGTTGGTTTTGTTGCTGAATGACAAAACAAAAGCCGGCACAAATTAACCTGACCATTGAAATTGATTTATTTAAAGTCAGGCAGAGTTAAAATTCATGTCCACGTACACAAATCAGTAGATTTCGATTTCATGACTATTTCACAAACTACCGTAAGAATGTTTTGGTCTGCAGGAACTCCTGTAAAACAGGAAATATCCCACAATGCACCTTCTATGGAGCTCTTTCCATTCCCCGCTTTACATGACAGACAAAGCCAATACATACTCTCATGCTCCTCTTGTGCTCCTTTTCATATAGGATCACTACACACAGTGCTACTTGTAGAGATAAGTCCTGCTAGGTGACTTTAGAATGTTATAGTTGTCATGGTGACAATAAATGAGACCAACGTTTCCTGGACCTAACAGCTGGTGTGTCTCTGATGTGCTCCTGCCTCCTTCGTCTTGACGATAGCTATAACGCTACAACATGGTGTCAGAAGTTAATTATTCAGAAGTTATTTAGTAGCCAAGTGGAACGTCAGCTGGCGGTTTGTTATTTTTTCGGTAAAAAAAAAGTGTCTTTTTAGTGTTAGTGTTGCCAACCGCTGCGCGGAAGGAAACCGTTAGTAACTTGGTAGCTGAACAGCATCGTTACCAGGCAACGGATCGACAGCGTTCATCATGAACCAGTTTCAAGTCGCTCCACCGGAGAAATTCTTGTTCAAAACAGAGGAATGGCCGAAGTGGATCAAACGATTCGACCGATTTCGTATCGCTTCAGGTTTGGAAACCCAAGCGGAGGAAAATCAAGTCAATGCTTTGATCTACACAATGGGCGAGGAGGCAGAAGACATTCTAACGCCCTTGCACCTAACGGCTGATGAAGCGAGTGAGTACCACACAGTCAAAGAGAAGTTGGACGCTCACTTTGTCGCTCGCAGGAACGTCATATATGAACGGGCGATGTTTAATCAACGGCAGCAAGAGTCGGGCGAGTCAGCTGACTCGTTCATCACTGCGTTACATTGCCTGGCGGAGCACTGCGGATACGGCGCGTTACATGACGAGATGGTGAGAGACAGACTGGTCGTGGGTCTGCGAGACAAACGTCTATCAGAGAGATTACAGCTGGATCCTGAACTGACACTACAGAAAGCTGTCACTCTAGTTAAACAGAGTGAACAGGTGAAAAAGCAAAACGAACTGCTAAAAGCTAACTGCAAAGGAGACATGATGAACACACAGCTGGACAGCATGCACGCACAGCAGCGCAGTGGCGTAAAAACAAAACAGGCTCAGCCACGGTCCAAACCAGTGTTCAGTAAAGCCCAGAACAGACCATGCAAAAGGTGTGGGGACACAAGAGGACACAGCCAAGACCAATGTCCAGCAAAAGATGCAACATGCAACCAGTTCAGGAAAAAAAGGACATTATGCTCGAGTCTGTAGGTCAAAAAAGTTACATGAGGTGAATATGGCCACAATGTCACACACAGAGGATAGTGATGAAGAATATGGAGTTTCTTTCCTGGGCTCAATGTCAACAGAGACAGAGGACAGTGCTGGTCCCTGGATGACTGAGGTAAAAATGGATGACCACAAAGCAGTGTTTAAAATTGACACTGGCGCAGATGTGACAGCCATACCCAAAAAACTGTACGACGAGGGCCAGTACGGTCAGCTATCAAAAGCTACTATGGTTCTGAAAGGGCAAGGAGGAAACCCTCTGAAAGTGATGGGCAAGTTCAAAGCCACTCTCAAAAAGAGAAATAAAACCTAGAAAGAGACTGTATATGTTGTGGATGGGCTGAGGACACCGCTGCTAAGCCGAGCAGCCGCCACAGAGCTGCAGCTGGTCGTCAGGCTGGACAACGTCAGCCTGGATACAAGCGAGGTGGTGAAGCAAGAATTCCCAAAGCTCTTTTCTGGACTCGGAAAAATGGGGGGTGAGTACACCATCGTTCTCAAGGAAGATGCAAAGCCTTTTGCAGTCTCAACACCTAGACGAGTCTCACTTCCCCTCCTTCCCAAAGTCAAAATTGAGCTAAATCGCATGGAGCAGCAAGGTGTTATCTCTAAAGTGGAGCAGCCCACAGCATGGTGTGCGCCCATGGTGGTCATTCCTAAACGCGCACGAGAAGCTGTGAGGATCTGCACTGACCTCACACAGCTGAATAAGTCAGTAGAGAGAGAGAGACATCAACTTCCCTCAGTGGAGAACACTCTTGGACAGCTCACCGGGGCCAAAGTCTTCTCAAAGCTGGATGCCAACTCAGGATTCTGGCAAATTCCACTTTCCAAGGAATCTTCTCTGCTGACCACGTTCATCACTCCGTTCGGACGGTACTGCTACAATCATCTATGTTTTGGCATCTCATCAGCACCAGAACATTTTCAGAAACGCATGCAGCAGATCCTAGAGGGCATAGATGGTACTGTGTGCCACATGGATGAAGTGCTCATCTGGGGAGTCAGTCAGGCAGAACACGATGAGAGGCTGCGGAAGACACTCTCAGGGCTGCAGAGTGCAGGAGTGACACTGAACGACAAATGTGAGTTTTCAAAAAGCAAGATAAAGTTTCTGGGGCAGATCATCGAGTCACCAGGGGTCAGTCCGGACCCAGACAAGGTGAGCGCTGTAAAATCCATGAAGGAGCCCAGAAATGTCAGTGAGGTGAGACGCTTCCTGGGGATGACTAATCACCTTGGTAAATTCATGCCTCACCTAGCTGAGAAAACTCACCCACTCAGAGAACTGATCAAAAAATAAAATATGTGGATTTGGGGGCCGCAACAGCAGCAGGCTTTTGACAGCATAAAAGAGGACCTGACTACTCCTCCAGGTCTAGCTCTGTATAACCCAAACATTGACACGCTTGTCTCAGCAGATGCCTCATCATATGGCATGGGTGCTGTTCTCCTCCAGCGGCAAGACAGCACAGCAAAGTGGAAACCAGTGGCATATGCATCAAGGGCACTCAGCAGCACTGAACAGAGGTATGCTCAGATTGAGAAGGAGGCTCTTGCTTCCACATGGGCCTGTGAGAGGTTTGCAGAGTTCCTCATCGGGAAAACCTTTCACATAGAGACAGACCACAAACCTCTCGTCCCACTGCTGGGCTCAGAAAGCCTTGATGAGTTGCCACCACGCATCCAGCGTCTACGCATGCGGCTCATGAGATTTTCCTACACAATATCTCATGTGCCAGGAAAAGAGATAGCGACTGCAGACGTGCTGTCTAGAGCACCTGAAAACAGCACGCCTGCAGGGCTGTCAGAAGAGGAGACCGACTTGTACGCCGACTCCATCATTGCTAGCCTACCAGCAACAGAGAAAAGGCTAAAAGAAATACAGACACAACAGGACAATGACGACATACTGAGACAGATAAAACAGTATTGTGCAGAAGGATGGCCAGACAAGTTTTCAATAGGCCAGGTGCTCCAGCCATATCTGCCATTTCAAGGAGAAATGACAGGTCAAAGTGGCTTGCTTCTCTACGGCAGCAGACTCGTCATCCCACCATCGCTCAGAGCAGATATTCTAGCCAAGCTGCACGAGGGTCATCTCGGCATAACCAAATGCAGGGAGAGAGCCAAGAGTTCGGTGTGGTGGCCTGGACTCAACAAAGAACTGACAAAACTGATAGAGAGTTGTGATACATGCGCCAGAGAGAGAACAACCCTGAGAGAAACAATGTTACCCACTGAGTACCCGCAAAGGCCGTGGTCTACAGTAGGAGCAGACCTGTTTCAAATGAAAAACAAACAGTATTTAATCATTGTGGATTATTATTCTCGCTTCTTTGAAGTAGCAAAGTTAACTTTCACAACATCAGAGGCTGTGATTGAACATGTCAAGTCTATCTTTGCTCGTCATGGCATACCAGAAGTGGTGCGCACAGACAATGGCCCACAGTTTGCATCAGAGACTTTTCAGGAGTTTGCACGGGATTGGAGCTTCAGCCACGTCACCTCCAGTCCACACTTCCCACAAAGCAATGGAGAGGCAGAGCGGGCTGTGAGAACGATTAAAAATCTCCTCAAGAAATCCAGTGACCCCTATCTGGCCCTGATGGCCTATCGTTCTGCTCCTCTGGCCAATGGATACAGTCCCACAGAGCTACTCATGGGGAGGAAGATCCGCACAACAGTTCCTGTCCTTCCCTCCCAGCTCAACCCCTCACGTACAGATATGGAGGACTTGAAAAGAAAGGAGCAAAGCTACAGACAAAAACAGCAGCAGAACTACAACCGTCGCCACGCAGCACGTGACATGCCAGACCTGCAACCCGGCGACCATGTGTGGGTCAAGGACACGCAACAGAGAGGCACCGTGGTGTCCACTGCAGGAACACCCAGATCCTACATCGTGGAGACTTCAAGAGGCAGCCTGCGGAGGAACAGATTCCATCTCTCGCAGACTCCAGTGGCGCCTGCCACACCCACCGAGATCCCTGACCTGTCATCGGAAAACAACACTCCAGCGACAGATCCTGCTAGATCTACTGACACATCCGTCACCCCTGAGAGGTGTGACTTAAGTCACAGACACACTTCAGTGAACGAGAGACGCTATCCAGCCAGAATCAGGACAGCTCCAGTTCGCTTGAACTATGAGAAGATGTGAACACCTACCCTGAGTGAATGCTGGGTAACAATAATTCCCTCACTCAGTGGAAGAGCCTGGGCTCTTGAGACAAAAATGTATATATTGTGTGTTTAAAAAAAAAAAAAAAAGAAAGAAAAGAAAGAAAAAAGTGACTGTGATCTTATAATGTGTAAAATAGTGATAATAATAATAATTGTTTAATATTAGAAAATAATTGTTTGAATAACCTAAATGAAAAGATTTTAGAGTTTGTTTGAATTTAAATATGAACTTTAAGTTATGAATGTATATATGACTATTGGTTAATTGTTACAACTAGAAAAGTTGTGTTTATTGGATAGTTTCCTCATGTCTAGTCAGACGCTTTAAAATAAGGTCTCTCTTGGACACTAACTGGAAAAGGGAGATGTAGAGATAAGTCCTGCTAGGTGACTTTAGAATGTTATAGTTGTCATGGTGACAATAAATGAGACCAACGTTTCCTGGACCTAACAGCTGGTGTGTCTCTGATGTGCTCCTGCCTCCTTCGTCTTGACGATAGCTATAACGCTACAACACTACTCTGATTGATAATATCTTTACTAATGTTACTGACACAGCAAGTGGACTCCTGATAAATTATATAAGTGACCACCTACCTATCTTTGCTATCTATGACTGCAAATTCACTGTGGGGCTAGGCTTGGGCGGTAATACGGTAATAAGGTATACCATGGGTCTTAAAAATAGCAACGGTATCAGTTTCAATACCGTCATTAAAAAAATGCAATGCACTTATATAGGAGAGAGAGGGAGAGAGAGAGAGAGAGAGGAAAGATGGCGAGTCGCACACCGAGTGACCTGGTCTCAGAGAAGAACACGACTTCTGCAGTTTGACAGTATTTCGGGTTCCGACCTAATGAGAAGTAGAGCTTAGTTCGGGCCCAGAAAATCAAGCCCGACCCGACCCGAGCCCGTGCGCGTTCTGCACGAACCCGGACCGACCCGACATATTAAATGTAATTAAGAGCCCGAGCCCGATTTCAACCCGACAATTATTTTTCATGCATGAGGCTGTTGTATGTGCATATCCATGGGAAATGGGGGTCCGGCTGCACCACTAATCACTCACAAAAATATACAAATCATTTTATAGGCTACGTTGGTGCCGCGATTAGGTTATGACTGGACAAAGCCGACATGTATGTTATCGCCTTCTCCCACTAGTCACTTGAAATGATCACGTACCTCGGACTTTACTGATGACTTGCTCAACGTTAATTGTCCTGTTTTTAATTTATCCTTTATGTCTCCAAGTCCCATGTTGCACTTTAACGTAACTCCTTTATTCGTTGATTTAGCTGCACAGAGCGGAACCGTTATGAATGATGCGTGCACACTATGTGTAGCGTCTTTTTTTTTTACTTTGTGTAACTTTGTACACATTTCTTACGTAGACCTACTCTGCTAAACATATAACCAATAATATTTAATGTTTATGCCTAGCCTTCTCCTCAGATTAGGGGAGAAGGCAAGGCATAAATGCAATGATAGAAAAAAAAAAAAAAAAGAACGAACGAAACGAACACAAACGCTTGTTTAAAGGCCCGGCCCGACCCATTCCGAGGGTAGTGGTGGGAAATTTCGGCCACGGGTCGGGCTCGGGCAGAGAAGCTAAACTCTAATGAGTTTGGTGACGTTGGCTGAGCCTTACGTCATAAGTTTTAATTAGTCACGGTAATCCCGTATACCGGGGTAAAATAGGGAGGAGGTTTGACGGCATCAAAATTTGGATACCGCCCAACTCTATGTGGGGCAG
Organism: Chelidonichthys spinosus; assembly: GCA_029853015.1. Taxonomy (NCBI): domain Eukaryota; kingdom Metazoa; phylum Chordata; class Actinopteri; order Perciformes; family Triglidae; genus Chelidonichthys; species Chelidonichthys spinosus. The sequence continues at coordinate 1,777,478 of CM056839.1, read as the reverse complement.
ACACCGAACAAAAACATAAACATAAGGGTCAGAACTGAAGAAGGAATGAATACACTGAAAAATGAACTACTGATACAAAACTGGAAAAATGTTAACAATGAGACAGATGTGAATGATGCATATGATTCCTTTTTGCAAATACTTAAAACTCTGTATGACAGACACTGTCCTGTGAAAAAAAGACACCCAAATCGGAATAAGGAGCAGAAACCATGGCTCACAAAAACATTGATAAACGAAAAAAAAAAAACTCTGTACAGACGGTTCATAAAATCAATCATTTCACCCTGACATACATTTTCAATCCGTCATTTCAAACCAGGACATTTCCCACCAAAATGAAAGTTGCCAAGGTTGTGCCACTGTTTAAGAATGGTGACACACACGAGTTTACCAATTACAGACCAATTTCAATACTGCCACAACTGTCAAAAATCCTAAAGAAGCTATTCAACAATAGGCTAGACAACTTCATCAACAAACACAAATTGTTATATGACAGCCAATATGGCTTCAGAAGGAACCATTCGACTGCCCTAATTATAACTGAGTCTGTGGAAATCATTACCGACGCTATTGACCAAAAACAATATTCCATAGGAATTTTCATAGATCTGAAAAAAGCATTTGACACCGTTAACCATGATATTTCAATAGCTAAACTGGAGAGATATGGCCTTAGGTGTAGCACTGCAGTGGGTCAAGAGCTATCTACACAACAGTTCCCAATGTGTCAAAATTAATGATAGCACATTGACTAGCTTGGACATAGTCTGTGGGGTCCCACAGGGGTCAGTTCTGGGTCCAAAGCTGTTTATATTATACATAAATGATATATGCAAAGTGTCAAATACTCTGAAATTAATATTATTCACGGATGACAGCAATATTTTCTGCTCAAGGAGTGACTTGAACCAACTTGTGGAAACAGTAAATCAGGAAATGGCCAAACTTCAAGTGTGGTTTAATATAAATAAATTATCACTAAATCTTGGAAAAACTAAATACATGCTGTATGGGAAAAGAGGCTGCAACAGTCCCAACATTCAAGTAACAGAGTTAATATTGAGAGGGTCCATGAGAATAAGGTACTGGGAGTGATTATCGATGACATGTTAAGTTGGAAGCCACACATAACACAATTAAAAAGGAAGTTGGCCAGGAGTGTGTCCGTACTTAGTACAAAAAATACTAAATCAAAAAGCACTTCATCTGTTATACTGCGCACTAGTCTCTCCGCACCTGCAATACTGTGCAGAGGTTTGGGGACACACATGTAAAGGCTCCACACAGCCCTTATTAATTCTCCAAAAAAGAGCCTTGAGAATCTTACACTATGCCAACTACAGGGCACACACCAATCACTTATTTATCGAATCAAGAACACTCAAACTATATGACTTAATAAACTATCGCACAGCACAAATGATGTAGTTAGAAGTTTCTAACAGAACTCTCCCCCAGAACCTGCAAAAACTCTTCCTACACAGAGAGAGACACAATCTTAGAGGGAACATGATTTTCAGGCAAGGGAAGGTACGAACTACGTTAAAATCCTTTTCCTTATCGGTCACAAGTGTTAGACAATGGAATGTGTTAGAAGAAGAAGGCAAAAAATCAGCAACACTAAGTGGCTTTAAGAAGAAGTATGTAAATTCAACCGTTGACCGGTACAGATTATTGCATGAGAGTTGATAAAGTAGTCTGAGGCAAGAATCAGCAGACATGGTGTTGTGACGGGATGGGAGCATAACAAATGAACATTCTGTTCCCAAACAATTGAACCTGAGAAACTTGTATGGTCCGATGTCAGTTGTACGTAGCAGGGAGTATCAACAATGTGGAGATAAATTAGGTACGACACACACGTAATCTGTATGCACTGGACTTCAGCTCTCTGTACCACCTACTGCTGTAACATGTTATGTCAAATGTCACAAGTAAAAGAAAATGTTATGTCAAATGAAAAATGCAAAAGATAAGATAATATTATGAAGAAGATTTTATCCTGTGGGTAATGGGGGCGGGACTAGATAAGCCTTGGCTTCTCCCGCTTTCCCTTTCGGCCATGTGTATTTTACTATTTGTACAAAGATGCGTGATGATGCTGATTTAACTGACATGCCCGAGATAAATAAATAAATAAATAAATATAGACTGGGTTTTTAATGCATGTCTTTTCAGCAAAGCAGGTGGGGGTCGGAGCCAGGCTGCAGAAGGCTTCCACTAGGGATGTCCCGATATTTGGATCGGATCGGCCGCCGATATTAGCAAAAAAATGCATATCAATATCGGATCGGCCTGCACGGGAAAATCCCGATCCGGACTCCCGATCCGGACTCCCGATCCAGCGCACCGATGTCCATTCCAGTTTTTTTCATTTTTTTCCCGAAAATCCGGTCCGCGTTTTCCAGCACACTGAGCGACCTGTCCAGCATCCCCTAAACAACAACATGACGGACTTGTCTGTGCATGTCCCACTAAGAATTTAAAGTTATCCATAAAAATGTCATGCACCTGAGCATGTTGAAATGATCACCTTTGTGAAGAAGAATCTCCCCATCATGCTCAGACTGCAGCCAGGGCAAACCGTAGAAATTGAAGGGAGTGTGGAGATGGAGCAGTAAAGTGTGGAGGAGATAGCAATACTGTAGAAGGCAGTTATTTGCCAATTCATTGTGTGTGTGGTAATTTGACTATTTTCTACTCAGGTTTTGTGTGTGTTGCTTTTATATATATTTTTATATAGTTAACAATATTGTTTACACTGATGGCTTTTTTAAGCCTTGGTTTACACTCTTGAGCAGAGCACTGATGCCAATTCAGTTTGTGTGTGGTTGATTGACTATTTTCTACTCAGGTTTTCTGTGTGTTTTGCTTTTTTTATACAGTTTACAATATTTGCACTGATGGCTTTTTAAGCCTTGGTTTACACTCTTGTTGTTCAAGAGCAGAGCACTGATGCCAATTCAGTTTGTGTGGTTAATTGACTATGTATTATTTTGTCTATTTTGTGTTTATTAAACCCTGTTAAGAATAAACAGGTCATCTTCTCATTACCAACCATTGTGGATTATTCAAACTAACCTAATTAAGTTGGCTAGTTGTTCTTAAGAGTAAAACCCTTTTCAACATGAGTCTGACAACAAAAAAAGTAAATATCTTTAATCTTAAATACATGCTTGGATCGGCCGGCATTGATACTAAAAGCTACAATATTGGTGCAAAAAGCTGGATCAGGACATCACCACCTTCAGGGCTGTAAACTAACTTTTTGGCTCACCTGCCAAGGGGACCGGTAGATGAAAGAATCTACCGGCCAAGTAAATTTTATACCGGCCAAATAATAAATTGCCTTTTTTTGTTGCATATACAACTGTTTCACTACTTTTCATTGAGATTACAGTATTATAGAGCAGTACATGCTTAGAAAAGAGGCCAAAGTGTTATTTAGAAATACATTTTAATATTATTAATTGAATTTCATTCATTTCATCTCAAACATTGCAAATTGAAAACTTTAACAGTGCAAAACTGTGACAAAGGAAACACTCATTAATTACTCATCAGGAGAGAGAGAGAGAGAGAGAGAGAGAGACCGTTGAAATACGCATTTGTTTATCTACTCTTCACATTTATTAAATTTATTTTCTCTTCCTGTTTCCCAGTGCGAGTTTAGATGCACAAATATGATCGCATTTGTCAATTGCGGTATTTTATTTTGAAAATTGCTTTTATTTTGAAAATTGACCAGATTGTTTCGTGTTTCTTTGTGTGATTTACTGCCAGATTTGACGCGTTCACTCGCGGCACGCGTAAAAAATAGAGCAGAGGCCGAAACGATCGCTTTACGGCGCGGGACGGCCGCGCCTATTCGCGGCGCTTTCACGGCCGGCATGAATCACACTCACTGCGCCAAACTTTTTAAAGAGCGGTGACGCGCACGCTACGTTGCTTCGGGGGAACTATTTTCTACAGCGGTGACATCGGGGGAGCTACTTCAGTGTGACACACAACAAATCACCGGTTTAGCTTGACTGTGCTACCGTCATAATTTATCAGTTTACAGCTACTACAATGTTTTGAAATATCATGCATAATTTATTGCATGAGCACGACCATCGGGACAAACATTTGTCCGCCCCATGGCAGGTATCCCTCCAAAATTAAGTCGCCAGGGGAATATTTTAGTCGCATTTGGCGAGTGGCGACCGTTAGTTTACAGCCCTGCCTACCTTCCACCACTAAGAAGCGACATGGATGACATCAATTGCCTGCTGTGAACTGTCCCATGAACTTATCATTCATCATGAGCAATGGTGAAATTCAAACCAAGCAAGTTGCAGAATCTTTCCCTGAGAAAAGAGGAGTGGGACGACAAGGCCACCTTCACCATCGGAGGAGAAAACATTGCCTTCATCGCATCTGAAGCCAGGGAAGGCAATACACAGCTAGCCTCATACACAAGGGGATGGGGAAAAACATCCTTCAGCAGCAATGAGAAGGCCTTGCCAAGATCAACTCAAGCCAGCTACCCAGAAAGTAAGTGGTGTGGTGTTCCAACTTCACAAAGTACCAAGGGATAATGGGGCCTCTGAAGCTGTGTGAAGTTACTTCATCAACCATATATAAGCATATATAATAAGCAGGAGGAATGCTAGAGCAAACTCCTCCTTCCATAAATTTGCGAGGGCTCCCGTGGTGCTTTTCTGCAGCTGGCCTGTACGGATGGACCTCACTGCATCTACCCCCAAAATCCATCACCCTTGGGTACAGGCAGGAGAAGGCGAGACTGGTGATGGAGTTAATGGACTCCTCCCTTAGTATTATTAAGAACTGCAATTCTGGAAATGGTCCTCATTTATATAGCGCTTTTATCCACAGTGGTGACTGACATTCACCCATTCATACACACATTCACACACCGACGGCAGAGGTGTTTCCACGCAGAGGATGCTCCAATCTGAATGTTCAGAAACAATTCAATCTGCATCCATGAATTGTTTCATAGACACAAACCCTGAGTTCCCAACACCCAATAGCCAAAACTCTTAAAAGGTATGGAATTGAACCTTTAAAGGCCATGTGTTTTCTCCACTTCAGTAGCACTTGCATCCACCAAACCTTCCAGTCTCATTCCTTTCTATATTCTGAAGGTTTTTACAGACAGGTTTGTTCATATATCTTTCATAGCCACATCTATACAGTGTTATATTATTAAAACCAGGAAGAAAAATGTAGTTAAATCTCCTCTGTATAAATCCTTGACTCTAACATGTCAATAAAAAGATTTTGAACCTGACTTTATCCAACGTTCACATTGATGTTCTGGATGTTTACAGAATTTAGAGATACACAACATAAAACATTTCTTTACTCCGTAAAACCTGACTGTAAAGCCTGACCCATCAAATAGTCTTTATTTCGGAACTGAGATGTTTATTAAACATTTAATCCAAATCCCCCCCAAAGATGATTTTTTTTTTTACATGACCCGTCAATGACAACGCACCCATATATGTGACCAGCCACGGCAAAACCAGGAACAAGTCGACCTGGGGGAATTTTGAGTTATTCACAGATGAAAGTGTAGTTTCTAAGCTTTCCAATGATGTCTAACACATGGAAATCTGGCCTGAAAGATTTGCAAATCTCACCTCACCTCACCTTACCTCACCTGGCCAGAAAGGATACACAATGGTGCTCATTTGCATCTCATTCAGATAAGCCCTCCCCCCTACAGATGTCACTCAGTGATAGGCTGCTAACTCGCTCACAGAAGTCCTGCCATATCACTCCTATCCTCCGCGCCCTAAATTGGCTCCCCATAGCTTTTAGATTCCAATTTAAAATTCTGGTAACCACCTTCAATGCCCTGCATGGGTCTGCCCCGGCCTACATCTCCGACCTCCTCCAGCCCTACTCCACTAGCCGGTCCCTAAGGTCCTCCGACCAGGGGCTCCTTGCTCTTCCCTGAACCAACCTCAAAACGAAAGGGCGCTGAGCCTTTCGTTCGGTGGCCCCCAGACTCTGGAACACTCTTCCCTCAGACTTAAGAGCCTCTGCGTCGATTGAAGCTTTCAATGCGCAGTTAAAAACCTACCTGTTTCGACAGTAGTTAACTGCCATGAACTGCATGGCAGTTAACTACTGTCGTTGTTTTATTCTTTGCTGCTCTTCATCTTTGTATACACTAGGGATGCAACGGTACAGTTTTCCCACGGTTCGGTATGCATCACGGTTTTTGGGCTACGATAACGATACGGTTTCGATATTTTAATATACAACTACTCAGACTAGCAAAGGCAATATTGTAATGTAAAAATAATTAAAAGCAGCACAGATATAATCAAACCACAAACTTTATTAAAAAACAGTGATCAGATCAAATTAAACAGCAAACATAAAACCACACAAATTAAATATTAAGTTAAGTACTAAACACTACAAATACAATTAAATGTAAACATGACAAATTGTAGAGCAGGAGCTCTGCATGATGGATACGGCACGTCGAGTTGACGGCCCTGTCGCCGTATGTGAATTTGCATAAAGTTCGATAGATTGAACTTTATGCAAATGACGTCCGTCCAACGCAATGCCGCCGGCTCCAGAAACTTCGTTCAAACTATCAAACTAGGCAGTGTTGATCAAATATTAATCCAGATTCTGTTACTGCACTACACATTTCCCGCCTCAAATGTTTTCAGAAACATGCTTTAGCGTGTAGTTTAACTGTAAAATGAGATCGTTTGTGGCCCGGCCGCCATGTTGGAAACGGCAGAGCGAAACTCAAGTCCCGCCCACTTCCCAGGACGTCTATCCAATTGATCCAACTTGAACACGGAAGCGCCCACTCGCCGGTGCGTTCGACCATCCGTTCCGTCCGTATCCGTCGCTGCCGGAGTTGGTGTGTCTGAACCAATCAGAAGGTCACAGGAGCCAGCCAGCGCTCCTCAGCGTTCAACATTTGCATGCAGAGCGCTGATTGGCTCCTAGGGAATTCAGGGACGTTCTGATTGGCTCTGAGGCGGCATGACCAGCGCATGGCACTGAGCCTGCTTTGGCCTGAACAATGTGCTGCGGCTGCTCTCAGTCACTGCTCCCGAGGGACAGACACAGCATGCGCGGCTGCACAATGTTTTGAAAGTTTTTTGCCAGGGAAACGTACCGAAAATACCGTTGTTTGCCGTTGTGCATTGAACCGAACAGGGCATATTGAACGGTTCGGTAAAATACCGAATATTGTTGCATCCCTAGTATACACTGTGTTGTCTTATTATGTTTTGTGAAAGCACTTTGTTGTGTTGTTTTATTATGTTTTGTGAAGCACTTTGTGATTTTTTGCTGTGAAAAGTGCTATATAAATAAAGAATTATTATTATTATCTGGTATCTGTTAGCCTGCAGGTCATAAAGTATTGTAGTGGTTTGAACAATGGTTATCAAAAGCAGTTATCATGAAGGTAATGTTGATCTAGTGTTATTATCGTTAAGCACTTTACTGGACTGATCAGAATTAGAAGGTACTTTATTGACATGGAAATTCTTAAAGTGTACAATGTAAACATTGGAGGAAAAAAAATCCTACAGTACAGTCAGTACCAGAATTAAGTGAATTTAGTCCAGGCCCATTTTACTCAAAGTGTTTGACTACTCTCAGCACAAGGCGGCGTGGCAGTTTGGTTTACCGGCGCACAGTGCGCACACGTCACCAAGACCTCACAGGCAGGTTTCCACAGTTCCAGGCACATTTAAATGCAATAAATAATCACAACAAACACTATTTATTGCAACTAATTGAATCAACACGTGAATTTATATCTATATAGATTGTCCCGTCACATCTGACGTCGGATCAAAGGCAGATGGCAAGTGTAACGGAAACTCCTGACTGACTGAATTAACACGGCTGAAACTTGGACCTCTCGGACCAAAACATCAGTTTCATCCTGGGAAAAGTTTGGTCGTCTGGCGCTGCTGCTGCTGTCTTCAGTCATTGGGTTGTCAAGTGACGAAACTTGCACTGCACCTCACCTGGCGCATTAAAGGTGAGAAGAGGAGCTGATTTGATGGGTGAAGATCTGAGGGCCTGTCCACACAAAAACGTTCAGTGCATAAACGCAGAAGTCTTGTGAGTTTCGACCTGCTGTCCATACGGATCCGGCGTTTTCGCGGCGTGAAAACACACTTTTTGAAACCAGCTCTCAGGATGGAAAAGAAAAAAACGGCACCCCTCCGTTTCGTGTTTGTTTTCGTGTGAACGGCGAAAACGAATATGCTTACGTCATCGGCCTGCACCCCGACCCTCGAACCTGACTTCTTCCCCCGCAACGTCTCGTAACAACAACAACGGCGGCCTCCGTGCTCGTAGCAGATATATTGCTCGACTGTACGACGGCGTATCAGGGCCACCGTATGAAAAAAAAACGGAGCCGAGAGAGGGGGGTGATATTCCGGGAAAAAAGTTGCAGATATGCTACTTTATTACAATGCTAACAAACAACCGCTAGCTAACTTCCCATGAATGTAGGCATTTATTTGTCTAATTAATCCATCCAACGTGTGACAACGCCTCGTCAAGGTCCTTAGGGTGACGGCTGTTGATGCTTATTGTTGGTTTTATTTATACGGGACAAATTGTCATCTTATGGGTGTTTATTGATCGGCTGGTCAGGCGGAGATTAGCCGCAACTCTCACGTGTTGCCATAGCAATGGCAAACATCCGGTCAAGCTCCGTCTCTTCTTCTGCATTTTTGTAGCAGAAACAGCACCGCATAAGGGCCTGGAATATGTACTACAGCACGTTGAGTCGTTTTCAGTGGATTCGTCTGGACGCAGATTTTCTTGAAATGACGCCAAGGCAAAACGGAGAAAAAAAGTTTGTTTTGCTTCGTCTGGACACGCCCTGAATCGGCTGTGTTAATCCCACTCCACACCTTGTCTCCTCCTCGTCTCCCACTCACGCCTTCTCTCCTCCCTCTTTCCCACTTGCGGGGGTAGGAGTGACGGGAGGAGTGCCCGCGCTAGACTGCGCCGTGCACAAAACTTGCAAAGTCCAGGCAGACACACCCCTTCGGCGTGGCGAAGTACGAAACTAGGGCCCAAGAGGTCCGGGCACACTTTCTTTTCGTCTGCGGCTTTTTGGTGGATGCAGTCATCTCCGACGTAACTACTGTACGTCCGTTTGCTCTCTTTCGGCAGCTAAAGAATCCATCCATATGCTGTACATAAGTTCTTGAGAATGTCTGTCGCTACATGAATGTCTTTCAGGGAGAGAGTTCTCCTTTCTTCTTCCGTAGCATTTGCAGTCAGTTACGGATTTCCTCCATTTCACTGTCTTTATCCCATGGAAATGTAACCGTAGATATAGCGTCTGATATCTTCTGCTCCAACTCCTCCGCTGCGGCCGACATGGGCGCTGTATATTAGCCATGTGTTTCGCTTCTAAAGTGCAGCTGATTGACCGAAAAATAACAACAGCGTGTGAATGGCCAACGGTGATCAGTATGGAAATTAACTGCATCACTGTACTCGCCCCAGCAAGGACACAGACACGGCAGATTTTTTCTGAAACTACAAATACAAAATGTATACCTTTAAGGCAACCAATACTGTTATCTGAAAGATGGAGTGGCTTCTTCATGATCTCAACTTGCATATTCTGCAAAAAAACTAAAATCACAAATTTCGTTTACGCAAATTCGTCCCAGCCGACTCTTTGCTGGTTTTGCCGTGGCGGGTCACATGTACCTGCAGTATCAAATTTGATTTATGTAATAGAAATAATTAATTGTTAAGTAATTATGCACACAGTGCCACAGATTGTATGTAAAATAGCATCAAAAGATTTCGCTGCTGTGTTGGGGGGCCCTGTAAAGATTCTTTTCATGGGGCCCAAAATTCCTAGCGGCGCCCCTGATCAGGACATATACAACAGGTTTTTAAGGAAAGTATCGGAAAGTATCATGAGTTCTCAGGAGTCGGGGTAGCAAATATGACACATGGTGATACAGGGTTGTAAGTAATCAACAGATTAATTTATGTAAATCTTACACTAACAATGACTCTTAAATCCGCACATTGCCTTGACTATCGTGAAAAACTGCTACCTCCTATCCTACACATGCTTAGAGCAAAACTGGCAATATAAGGTCCATCAAATCTTTATGGACAACTGGTATAAAAGCAGGCAGAAGAATCTTGTATTTTGTGCTTAATACCCTCAAGTTTATCACGTTGAAACGGAGAAGTGTGAAGGCAGGAACTGTTGCCATATTTAGGTGCTTTGCTTTTTTTTTTTTTAAGTTTTCCGGTGGTAGACTTGTTGAACCCCTCTTTCATTCTTTCAACCACCTTCTTGAGGAGGTTGCTATTGTGATATTTGTTGATATCCAAAAACATATACAAGTCCTTCATAATGATTAAAAGTAGGTGTGTTTCTCCTTCTTTTCTTTTGGTTAAGCATCTCTACTCAGCTTTACACACTGTTGACTAGTTGGTTTGTGTCGAACACACACAGCAGGACGTTAACAGGAATATGTGTGTCACAAAGTCACATAAAAACACCTACTGAGACGCATATTGAATGTGCAGCGTACATGTCCAAGGAAGTGCACTCTAAACCTGAATCATACCACATATCACACGTGTCTTCACCTGAAAGCGATCCATTCTGAAGAATTTCAAAGAATGAAACAGAATGTTTACATGACTCATATCCAATTATGAATATTGTCATATGTCATACTCACAGTGGCTTATAATGACAGCATGAGGTTGCTGCTGAGAGCTCCAAGAAGCTCCAGTGCAAGCCATATGTTTGTCAGTGTCGGGGTACCTACCTGCCCTGCTGTTTTACGCAACTTGATGTATGGATTTATGTGTAGGGCATCTGAGTCAGAAAATGTCTTAATTGCTGTTCTGGCTAACCCTTTATGTAGTTCTGTCAGATATTTCTCCAAACTGTGGAGTCAGTGGCGGGCATGTCTGTATGTTAGACATTGAAAATTGTGGAAGGTCTTGTATTTTATTTTATTATATCTTTACTGTGCTGTGCTGTTTTTTTAATGTGATATGGATCCACTGGGTCTGAAATAAAGGAACTACTCTACTCTACTCATATTGTCATATTCAGAACAATGGAATATGACTATGTAAACAAAGTCACTGATTCACCTTCCAGAATGATGATCCATGAAACCCAGCCAAGCAGCTTTAGGACAGGTCCTTAAAATGTCCCCAGGTGGCCCAGCTAAAGCCCAGATTTGAGCCCCACTGTGCAACCTGAAGTTAACAGTTCACCAATTATCCTAATCCAGTCTGACAGAGGACGGGAGGAGCTGGGCTGTGTTTCCTGGTGTGCATAGCTGGTCGGGGCATAACACAGACACTGGAGGATGTAATCATTGCAAGAATCTACAGGAATTTGGCCTTCTAAAGTTTCCTCGAGAAATAAAGCCAGGTCTGGTTATTAATTAATGATGCGATTAAAAGGTCAGCTAAATATGAGGGAGTCAATCCATGGAGTGCTTTATAGACAAATAGTAGTCTTAAAACTTAAAGGGGAAATCCAGTGTAAAATGGATATTCGATATGCTTAGCATGATAACGAGTTTGAACGTTCGTTGCGGAGCCAAAAAAACTCTATTCCGATACATTCTAAACTAGTCTGTTTTTAGCCGATGCTTCCAAAATGCCAACAGTGGTAGCGATAAGGGCATCTCTCATGGTAAAAAGAAACTGCTCATTTTAAACCATTTCCCAGACTCAAAGTAGCCCGACACTTCTTTGGTAGTATAAAGAGGCTCCTAACATATAAAACAAGGCATTGACAACTCTATAAATGTACAGATATTTTATTAAAAAGGTTTAAAGTTGAGTCATTTCAGCCATCTTGAAATTAAGGCCCTACAAGCGGATTGATGAACACAGATATTGAGTCTTGTTGACGAAAGTAGGGACTTCAAATTCTTCGTCATATTCAGTATCTGCACTCTGCCATCTTTGTAAACTCCAGCTTGCATCAGCTTTCCTCTTCTCTACCTTTCTGTTCACATGCACACTCCTACCTCCGTCAACAACACGTGTTCGTCAATCTTGCGTTGTACTGGGCCATCGTGGTGAGGAAGGAGCTGCTGGATTTACCAAACCATCTACCTTCTGACCCTCACCATTGGATGAAATAATGAGATCACAGATACAAGAGACTGAAATGAGCTCCCTTCATAGGCGCGCTGGGTTCGGGCTTAGAGATAGGGTTAGGAGCTCAGACATCTGGAGGGAACTCGGAGCAGAGACACTGTTCATTTTTGGGTGCCATTTGAGGTGGTTTGGGCAACTAATCAGGATCCTCTTGAATGCTGTCCTTTAGAGGTTTTCCAGGCATGTCCAACTGGGTGCCCTGGGGTTGACCCTGAAGACACCGGAGGGATTATGTATATATAGCCTGGGAACACCTCAGGGTCCCCCAGAAGGACATGGAAGGCGGTGCTGTGTAGGGGCATATGGAATGACCTCTAAGCCTGCTGCCCTGCAACCCAGCCCTAAAAATGGAGAAAAATAGATGGGTCCTCGTGTTTAAGGGAACCAGGTAAAAATCACAAAAAAGCACATACTAACGATGGACCAACTCCTATGTCCGAGAAGTTAAGGTGAGTGGTAATAAAGGCACCGATTACTTTTTCACAATCTTGGAATGATAAAAGCAGTTTAAAACTGCCTCTCACCACAGAATGTGTTTTTAAAATCAGAAAAACAAAATAACAACTTAAGTCTTTTTGTTTTAAAACCAGAACTGTAAAGTGGGAAAATGGAAAAACAATAAAACAGTCCTCCTATTTTGTTTTTCTGTTTTACATCCCAAATGGTTTTGTTTTCAGTTTTTTCATTTGTGTTATATTGTATTGAAAATCCAGACGGAGATGCAGCCTTGCGTTAGGGGAAAGCAGAGCATGTAGTTACGGTCACACTTGAGCCTTATGTTGCCTTTTGAGAGGTTACCGCTGTCAAACTAGTGAGTAACACAGTCAAGCCAGCCAGTTGTTTTGTGGTGCATGTAATACTAGGGGTTACGGTAATAACTTCAAAACGTTCTGGTGAAAATGATTTCAAGTTAACATCTACAATAAATTAGTCTAATTACATAATCGGCGAACATGGAACTGTGGGGTTCCACAGGGGTCAGTTCTGGGTCCAAAGCTGTTTATCTTATACATAAATGATATATGTAAGGTGTCAGATACTCTGAAATTAATAGTATTCGCTGATGATACAAATATTTTCTGTTCTGGGAGTGACTTGAACCAACTTGTGGAAAAAGTAAATCAGGAAATGGCTAAACTTCAAGTGTGGTTTAATATAAATAAATGATCACTGAATCTTTGTAAAACTAAATACATGCTATATGGGAAAAGAGGCAGTAACAACAGTCCCAACATTCACGTAAACGGAGTTAATATTGAAAGGGTCCGTGAGAATAAAGTACTGGGAGTGATTATCGATGACATGTTAAGTTGGAAGCCACACATAGCACAATTAAAAAGGAAGTTGGCCAGGAGTGTGTCCATACTTTGGAAAGTACAAAAAATCCTAAATCAAAAAGCACTTCATCTGTTATACTGCGCACTATTCTCTCCGCACCTGCAATACTGTGCAGAGGTATGGGGACACACATATAAAGGCTCCACACAGCCCTTGTTAATTCTCCAAAAAAGAGCCCTGAGAATCTTACACTTTGCCAACTACAGGGCACACACAAATCAGCTATTTATCGAATCGAAAATACTCAAACTATATGATTTAATAAACTATCGCACAGCACAAATGATGTACAAAGCTTCTAACAGGACTCTCCCCCAGAACCTGCAAAATCTTTTCCTAGACAGAGAGAGACACAATCTTAGAGGGGACATGATTTTCAGGCAAAGGAAGGTACGAACTACGTTAAAATCCTTTTCCTTATCGGTCACAGGTGTTAGACAATGGAATGTGTTAGAAGAAGAAGTCAAAAAAACAACAACACTAAGTGGCTTTAAGAAGAAGTATGTAAATTCAACCGTTGACCGGTATAGATTATTGCATGAGAGTTGATAAATGTCTGAGACACGAATCAGTACACATGGTGTTGTGACGGGATGGGAGCATAACAAACGAACATTCTGTACCCAAACAATAAGTTGGACCGAAGAAACTGTATGGTATGATGTCAGTTGTACGTGGTAGGGAGTATCAACAATGTGGAGATAAATGAGGTATGAATACCAAACCCAACTACTACTCCTACACTTCACGATGGAGTTACTGAACTGGTCACTGAATGCTATCGACAGAGTGTTCTCAACACGGCGTGCGGGTTCTGGTGAACCTGCGTGTCCGGATGGGACCTTCATGTCCGGCTACATCATGGATGGTTGGGGAAAGTGGAGAGTCATCTGCCTTGCCACTCTGGATGTGGAAGACGTCGAGGACGTGTACCTGTTCGCGTTCATGACAACTGGAATGATCGCCTTGGGATGTGGAATATTCATGCAACATCTGAAATTGAGAAAGATCGCCACGGAGCTGACCAGTGTGAGGGCGGATAACGCCACCACTCGGTCTACTGTGGTCGGGATGCGCTCTGACATCTCTGCAGTTCGCGATTCCACGGCACTGGTGCGAGTTGAAGTGGCCGCTAACCGGGAAGAAATAGTGACAAATCGGTCAACCATGGTCGGGATGCGCTCTGACCTCTCCGCACTTCGTGAGTTCCCTTCACGGAAGCGAGCTGAAATTGTCAATCGGGAGGAAATGGCTAAGTCAAGGGCAGCGAAAGCTGCAGAGTACAGTGACGATTAAAGAAGAAAAAAAAAAAAAAGAGAGAGGGGGGCTCCCAGACCATCTCAACAACTAGTAACTACACTGGACTTTATTTTTTATTTTTATCTTTATTTTTTCATTCTTATTTCTCTTTTCCTTCGGACCTTGTTACATGATGAGACTGCTGCTCTATTGTGATGAATAAATATGGACACGTGTGCAGACACACACGTAATCTGTATGCACTGGACTTCAGCTCTCTGTACCACCTACTGCTGTAACATGTTGTCAAATGTCACAAGTAAAAATGGAAAAGTTATGTCAAGTGAAAAATGCAATGATAAGAAAAGATTATGATGACGATTTCATCCTGTGGGTAATGGGGGCGGGACTAGATAAGACTTGGCTTCTCCCGCTTTCCCTTTCGGCGATGTCTATTTCTTTTCTTTTTTTTTCTCTATGTGAACAATGATGTGTGATGATGATTTAACAGACATGCCCAAAATAAATAAATAAATAAATAAATAAATCTAATTACATAATGTGATATTAACAATGAAAATGTACGTTTCTATCGCTACAATAACAAATCTAGTCCTGGACTTAATTTGCGTTTGTTCATATCACAAGACATTGTATATTTTTTCTTTAACAAGATGTACTCATTCTTTTTAGGTAAACTCACACAACAAGCAATGATCTTGTTTTATTTACTCTCTTCCAATATAATTGTGAAATGGGAGGAGATTTCCTGTGAGGTGCTTGTGGTCCGTCATTTTGTCTGCAGCCAGGTTGGCAGAACAGGTGGCACCAAGAAGACACAGACTGAAGTTTAAGGTAAGAATAAAGTTTGCAGAGTATTGCTTGATGCTACAGTTTTTCCCCCTTGTGGTCGTATTGTTTTGTAAAAAACAGATAAATTAAAAACTTGACAGTCAAAATGTCCAGCAATGATGCTAGCATTTTATGCTAGTTTAGATTGTGGCTTCATGTGAGGCTGCCGCGCTAGCTTGCAGCGTTATATTATATCAGCGTTAGCTTATTGGCGCTAGTGTAGTGGCGTTAGCTTTTCGGTCTTATCGGTGTTAGGTTATCGGCGCTAGCGTAGCGGCGCTGGTTTAAGGGTGTTAGTTTAGAGGGGCTAGTTAAGCGGCGCTAGTTTAACAGTGCTGGTTTAACAGTGCTAGCTTAGAAGCGCTAGTTTAGAAGCGCTAGTTTAGAAGCGCTAGTTTATCTCGCAATTTTGCAGGGGCCTCCAGGCATGCTTAATCCCTGAATTACCTTGGCACTTATCAATTCCTATCAATGACCCATACCTACAACAACATTTGATTTACTGTAGATAGAGAATGTGAAGTTAATACAAATCAGAAAAAAATATTTATGTTAAGATATGATGATTGCATAATTCCCATTGAGAACATTGTGATCAAGTCTGTATTTATGGCTATTTAAATATATGTGAATGTGTGTGTGTGTGTGTGTGTGTGTGTGTGTGTGATATATATATATATATATATGGGCTGTCAGTTTAACACGTTAATTAGATTAATTAATTACACTGCAAATT
Source organism: Chelidonichthys spinosus (assembly GCA_029853015.1). Classification (NCBI taxonomy): domain Eukaryota; kingdom Metazoa; phylum Chordata; class Actinopteri; order Perciformes; family Triglidae; genus Chelidonichthys; species Chelidonichthys spinosus. The sequence continues at coordinate 1,761,109 of CM056839.1, read as the reverse complement.
AACGCGTGATAAAAATTAACACAATTAATTCTGAGATTCTGAGTGGCAATCCAATGCACGAGCATTTTAAATTTGGCCCATTGAATGACCCGTGGGCTACTTGGCAGTGGCACATCAAGGTAGCACTAGCACCGAGGAACTTGTCCAGACGTGTTTGTCACTTCCCACCTGCCGCTGTCAAAGCAGGGTGACAACAGACATGGACGCGACTGGGGAGTGAGGTGAGCAGATCGTTGCTAGGGCAAGTTTATTTATAAAAAGAACGAAGACGGGACTATCGACAAGAAAGCGATGATTTGTAGCTTTTGTAAAAAAAACAAAAAAAGAATTCTATCACCAAAGCTGCTCCAGCTTGACTTATCAGTTAAACGCTAAACACGCCGGGACAAGTTCCATGGTTAGTTAGTTAAAGTTGTCTGTTGTCAGATCCTCTAACGTTAGCTTGGGATGGGTTTTTGATTTGAGGAGTTGATACTGTAACCTATTTTGGGTTTGAGTTGTTATGTTTGAGTTGTTATTGAATCAATTTGCAAATTTGGCAGGATTGTTGCATTGGATGCTTTTTTTGTGCTCTGCCCATCTTTAGGAACATACAGAAGCAACAGTGACAACAGGTTTGATTCTCTTCCGTGTATTTCACAGGCTTTTGACGACAGCGATGAGACAGCCATCCATGAGGCCATTACTTCATTTGTCTTCAACATCTTTGTGGTCTGCAAAGCCAAGGATGAAGGTCTCCACAAGCAAGCTGGAATAGCCATCGAAGGCGCAGAGGTGCTTTTTGGTATTCCTGATGTGGCACATGCTTGTACCTACCTGATGGCCTTATATATTCTTTGGAACTAAGCTACCCTAAACATCTGAAATATACCTTTTGAGGTGTTTCAGAAGATCTTCTTAGAGCTGGAGGATGTGAACAAAAAAAATGTCCTCAAAGGTCCATGAACTCAAGGTCAGTCTACATGCCTAAAGGCCATAAAGACATTGTATGTATGTATGTATGTATGAATGTACAGGGTTTGAGTGAGCTTATCAGGTTCAAGTAAAAACATTTGTCTCGGGTTACAACATTCCGTTTACATATTTTGATGCGGGTGGTTTTATATGAATTCCATTAGTTCGCTGCCCTTTAAATGGCACATAATTCAGCTCTGGTCAGGCAAATCACTATCGCCTATATTATGGAAGTAAATCTGTCATCAGATTTTGAAATTAAAAAGGCATTGAATTTCCAGCACTGAATATTTATGCAGTGAAAGTTAACGTTCTGAATGTTTTCCCTCAGAATTTATCTCTTTATTTTAAAAATTTCAACATAACAAATTCAGAAGCGCAATACAATGCATACAATTCAATTCATAAAAATAATTAAATATGGTATGTGTTTCCCCATTGAATATGATAACGTCCGACACCACGCATTTTTAACATTGAATTTGTGAACATTGAAAAATAGCGTTAAATTCAGAAGCAAAACATTCAAATACATAATTTCAATGCATAAATATTCAGTGCTAGAAATGCAATGGGTTTTTAATTTCAATATCCGATGACAGATTTACTTCCATAATATATTTTCATATAACATGTTAAAACAAATACTAAAACACGTTTGTTGTTTGACTTGTGTTGGCCTGTGTATAATACCTTGCATGTAGGTGACCATCCCTATCTTGACATTTGACTCCATGGCAACATTTATTCAGAGGAATTTAATTGAATGTTATGAGCACATTCAAAATAAATCCTGTCAATTTTGGTGACTTGATCTTGACTGATCTTTTCTCTGGCACAACTAGGTAGTACAATGTTGGGGTTGTAGCAGGAGCAGATTTGGTTATCAACAGTTAATTATTAATGTCAATATGATTATCGATATTAATAATTATATTTAATATATTCTCATGATATAATCATGAATAAACGGGGCACCACCCTGGGATCAGGGAAAAGATAACCTAAAACTGTATTCAGTCTCAATATAAAGGTTTTATACTCAAATGCCAAGGATCGTGATCATTGGCATAGAAGCATAAAAACAATCTAACAATTAAAAAGGCGTGAAATTCAAGCACTAGCCTTCACAACCTGCTGTTATCCAGTGACATATACACAACAAGCACAAGAGACCGCTAGTTATAATATAAGTTTTATCAAAATCAGTAATAATGAATCAATAACACTGCAATTAACAAAGCCTTATTACCTAACTACCTAACACACAAAGCTAAGCTAGACTGATAGCCTCTTACTGGTGTCGTTGCGTAGGTTGCGAATCCGTCCTGGCGTTTGCGAAGGTGGTTCGTGAGTCCCGGCGTTCGCGGGAGACGTGACGAGTCGGCTTAGTCCAGGCGAGAACGGAGTGGGTTTCCTCTCGTTAGTCAACCTCGAATAAAGAAAACAGTCCGTGTTTCTTTCTTCCACGGACGGCGATATAATCGCGGCTTGGCGATTTAGTCTGCTTACTTCAGACAGCGTCTGGTGGCTGGACGGCAGGAACCGGCTTGGTTCCTCTTGTTGTAGCGGTGACTGCGGGGCCGTGTCCACCTCCTGTTGGTGGAGGGGTCGCCTCCCGTGGCAACGTGGTGTTGCGATGGAAGCGCTGGAACCAGCGCCCGGGTAAGAGCGTAAGAGCAGAAGAGGAGTAAGAGCAGTAAGAGAGCGTTCTCTAGGCGGCTTCGGGTTATAAAGCTCAGGCCGCTCCAGGGGACCCCCCCTGGTGCCTACTGACTGTCAGCCAATAGTGCACCAGTTGGGTGGCGTCGCATCTCTCACCTGGGTGAGAAGTGAAACTAAAATGGCGGTGTAGTTTTTAATCTCCTTTGTTCCTTTGTCCTGGCCGCATGTGTAGGCTTTTGTAGGCCGCATTGTGTAGTCTTAACGGTTAGGTCCCCAACAACAAGTACAATATTGTCTTGTACACAATATTTCAAAATATGTTTGGCAGATACCATTTTTGGTGAACATATTCATAATTTCTAAACTTTGAACCCTGTGAATTTTGATTATCTAGTGACTACAATGTTGGCTTTTTAAACAAGGTATCACACAATGTAATAACTGGATTGCCTTAATATTTCACAATTGTGCTAATTCTACTTAAAATAATCAAGGCAACTTTTTGCATCAGATAATTATATAGATCAAGCAAGACCATCCATCCATCCATCCATTTTCTACCGCTTATCCTGTATTTTAGGGTCGCGGGGGGGCTGGAGCCGATCCCAGCTGTCATTGGGCGAAGGCAGGGTACACCCTGGACAGAACGCCAGTCTATCACAGGGCCGACATGTAGAGACAGACAACCATTCACGCTCACATTCACACCTACGGGCAATTTAGAGTCACCAATTAACCTATCAAGCAAGACCTTTCTCCCTCAATTTTTGCAGATTTTTGCAGATATTGTTCCTTTTTGTTTTTGCAGGCTACGAATATGTATGAACATGGGAGTGTGTTTGTTTGTTTTTTCTTCTTCTCTTACTCTCCCTCTTGTAGAAAGCAGACAGAGCATTGGGTCTTCAGTAAATCCTTACTGGTATGCTCTGGGCTACTGAACCCACGGAACCTGATGTTAGCGGGGTTAAAGCTTGGGCATCCTCTTTTGATTGATCTCTTTATTCTTTTGTTATATGTTGTGAGTGTGTGTTTATGTGTGTTTTGAGTTGTGTTCTGACTTATTGCAACCTTATTTTAGTTTTATCTATTTTGTCTGGTGACGATATTGGTAACATTGGAAAACACACTGGATGATGTTAAAGGATTCACCTAAATATTAGAAGTCTTGTAACCAAGATTGATTTACTTCGAGCGTGGGTTTATTTGCACAAACGAAGTGTCATTACACTTTCTGAAACATTCCTGAACAATGACATCTCTGATAACAAAATCAGCATAACAAATTATGTATTATATAGGGCCGATAGAATCACTAGGCATGGGGGGGTGGCTATTTATGTCTCTGCTGACATTGTATCTGAACTTATTACTTCCTCTGTTACTCCACTGGGTTTTGAGTCAATCTTCATTAAAATTGTTTTACATATGAACAAGTGTTTACATATAGGCAGCATTTACAGAAAACCCTCTTCTCCAGTGGACTCTTTTAAAAATCTGATCGCAACTATCACATCCATATCTGCCATGAATTAATAAATTTTATTTCAATAGAAACTGGCTAGACAAGTCATCTGACACAATTAAAAGTAAATTCATTGGCATAAATCTTACCCAGCTAATAAAAGAACCAACACGTGTCACTAAAAAAACAAATACTCTGCTGGATTGGATACTGGTCTCTCATCTTGACAGGATTATTAAATCTGGAGTTATGTCCGATTGCTTTAGCGATCACTCATTTACTGTGTATGGAAAATTAAGCTCCCCAAATCACCACCAAAGTTGATTAAGATCAGGCAGCATAGGAAAATGGATCCAGATTTATTTTGTAATGATTTAATTAATATAAATTGGGACCGTTTTCAGTTTATACCCAATGTTCAAGATGCCTGGGACAATTTTTTTACTGAGTATAACGATGTGCTTGACAGACATGCTCCATGGAAGATGGTTAAGGTCAGGGGCCAACATCTTCCCTGGATCACCCCAGAACTTATTAGTCTTTTCAGGCAGAGAGATAAAGCATGGTCAGTTTACCGGAGAACGAGAAGTAATGCTGACTGGGAAGTGTACAGACAACTCAGAAATCAGAGTAAAATCAAAACTCGTAATGCTAAGGCTAATTATTATTATGAAAGTCTGAACTCTGACTTCAAAAATTCAATCAATTCTGGCGGAAGGTTAAATCAATTACGAGCAATAAAGAAAAGCATATAATTAACAAACCAAGAATTGATTTTTACATGACTCTTCTTCTGTTGCCCAAGCACTTAATCAGCATTTTTCCTCGGTCTGTTCTACTCTTCTTCCTGTCTCAAACACCAATTTATGGCGTGGCAACACTTCACCTCCTGTCAGCTCATTTTTTTCATTTAGAAAAATCATGCCAGCCGAAGTGCTGAATGTGATTAAAGAATCCAACGGAAACAGTAGTGCTGGACTTGATGGCCTGGAAAATAGATACATCAAATTAGCTGTCAATGTTCTCATGTATCCTCTTGCAGATCTATTCAATCTCTCACTTTCAACAAATGAATTAACTACTATCTGGAAATTGGCACGAATTACACCACTCCATAAAACAGGTGATGTTCTCGACTGTAATAACTATAGACCCATATCTATTATTTGTTCAATTGCGAAAATTTTCGAAAAACTGGTCCATTCTCAACTCACAGAATATCTCAAAATTAATAATATTCTATCACCCGCTCAATCTGGCTTCAGATTCAATCACTCAACAACCACTGCACTACTGAAAATAACAAATGACATTTTCACTGCTGCAGGTAATGGCGAAGTCACCGGTGCAATATTTATTGATTTAACCAAAGCGTTTGATTTTGCTGACCGTTATTTGTTATTAGATAAACTCTACAACATAGGTCTTTCGAAAAATGCAATTTTGTGGTTCAGTTCATTTCTCCATAATAGAAAACAATGTGTTGTTTTAGATGGCAAATTTTCTGACTGTTTGATCCAGGAAAGAGGAGTGCCACAAGGTTCTACCTTGGGATCCCTTCTTTTTTCTATATACGTAAATGATTTGCCATCCATCTTCACTAATTCCTCTGTGCAACTATATGCCGATGACACTGTCATTTATATTTCAAAATCTGACCTATCTGAAGTGCAAACCATCCTTCAATCCGAATTCAATATTCTGCAAGACTGGCTTTTGTACAATAAATTACTTCTTAACAAAAACAAATCTGTCACTATGACCTTTGGCACTAACTCGAAATTGAAAACTATATCAGTTCTCTCACTATATCCTGCAATGATGGCACACCTCTACAGAAGGTAGACAAATTTAAATATCTTGGTGTATGGATGGACCCCACCATGTCATTTAATACGCACATTGACAGTATTGTACGTAAAGTGAATTGTCGGATAAACATGTTATACAGGTCCAGGAAATGTTTCACTAATCGTGTCAGAAAGAGAATTGTTGTGCAACTGATCCTGCCAATATTTGATTACTGTGATGTTGTGTAGATGTCTTCCTCCAAACGTGTTCTAGCTCCTCTTAACAAAGTTTACAATAGAATCTGCAGATTTATACTGGATTGTCCTTATCATACTCACCACTGTTCAATATACCAGTCCCTTCACTTGTCTTCTTTACATACCCAACGACAGATACACTGGTTACAATTTATATTTAAATGTATTTATCTTAATTACCCGCCTTATCTAAAACAGTATTTTGTTCAACTTACACCCAACTATCAAACCAGGCAACCTATTTATCCTTTTTTTTTTCAGTGCCTCACAATATCAAATTTAACAGGTAGAAAAGCATTCATGTTCAAAGGACCAAATGACTGGAATCATGTACCTGTGGGTATTAGATCATCGCAATCACTAAGCTGTTTTAATCAAGTTCTATCCTCCTATTTTGAAACATCTTGTTCATGCTTTCATTAACTCTGTCACCATATCCCATTTAATATTTGTACAAACTTTGGTTGCAATTTTGTCCAAGTGATTTTTGTAGATGTCTGTCTTGTCTTTTATTTTTTTATTGTCTGTATTGTACTGTATTGTCTTGTTTCCTTTCATTGTATTGTGCTAAGTTGTGTTATGTGTGTAGGACCCCCTCGTAAACGAGTTGTGACAACTCAAGGGGCTTATCCTACGAAAAATAAACTTCAACTAAGACCAGTCTTTGTAGGAACTACATAATTATTTGAATGCAAGAAATACATTTAGCAAGTAGAGTCAACTTAATTTTGCCAGTAAAGTCAACATAATTTTACAAGAAAAGTTAAGTTGACCTTGGTTGATAAATTAAGTTGACTTTACTTGATAAATTAAGTTGACTTTACTTACAAATGTATTTTTTACATTCAACAATGTATGTTGTATGTAATGTACAAAGACTAGTCTTACTTTGTCTACATAATAATCTGATGCAAAAAGTTGCCTTGATTTTTTTAAGTAGATCCAGCAGTTTATTTTTATCAGTGTTGTTTCCTGAATGCAAACCAATTGTTCATGTTAAAAGTCTCCAGGAAAAGACCATACGACCACACCTGCCTCCCTCAGGTGCAATCACTTCCACTCAATGAGAGGCTAAAAATGTTGCTGTAAGTCCATTTACTTCGTAAACTTCCTTATTGCACAATGTGTGTTGATTTATTGGTAACTAATATGATGATAAAATAATTGTTTTCTATATGCAGAGCTACATCCATTTAGCCAAACCAAAACAATTATGATCGAGTGCGTCTCTTGGCTGCCTGGGCGCCAGCATGGTGTACCACAGGGAAATAGGGGTTTTGCAGGTGACATCTTTCTAGTGTTTCTCCACCCTGAGACTGTAGATCTTGAATATTGAAACCTTTGTATATAGACTGGTAGAAAGTTCACAGATAGCAGTTTATTTCATGTTCACATCATTGGGCCCTAGTTTCGTAGACCAGGCACAGTCAGCTCTCAGCGCACCTGCGCCACGCCGACGGGGTGTGTCCGATTGGACTTTGCAAGTTTCGTGCACCGCGCAGGCTCGCGCAGGCACACCTCCCGTCACTCCCACCCGCGCAAGTGGGAAAGAGGGAGGAGAAGAAGGCATGAGTGGGAGACGAGGAGGAGACGAGGCGTGGACTGGGATTAAAACAGCCGATTCAGATCTTCACCAATCAAATTAGCTCCTCTCCTCACCTTAATGCGTTAGCAAAGTGATTCGCCTTGAATGAATGGACTTTATTTACGCCTTGTGCCGAGAGTAGACCAGGTTGGAGCTGGCGAGCCTTCAGCGCAGTCTCGGTGAGGCTTTTTGCCACGAAATTCCGCTATGCCAAGCTGAATCTGTGATGCCTCCCCCTGCTGCGCCGCCACACCCATCTTGGCGCAGGTGATCCACCAAACTGCCAAACTGACCGTGCGCAAGGCTGCGCGGGTTGAAACTTGCATTGCGCCGGCTCCGCCACCCTGCGCCACAAAACTAGGGCCCATTGTGTTTGGTGTCCTTGACTTGAATTTGCTGGTGAAAGTGTTGTGGCCTGTGACAGCGGTGGCAGGTGTGACAAGATGCACTCTGACAGGTTATTTACTCGACTCCTGCCCTGTGGTATTCAGGCCTCCGCCAACAACAAACATCACTTTCTTTCTGCTGTCAAAGAGGAAAACAACATGCTCTCCTTAAGTCACCTGGCCTCAGCATCTTTCCAATCCTGATCTGGGACACATTATGACACACATGTCCTTTGTTCCTCTCCTCTTAAATCAAGATCAGATGAATGTGTAGAATACAACTTTGTGTTTTATTAAGAATACATCACATGATGTATATCATAGAATCTCTCTCTCTCTCTCTCTCTCTCTCTCTCTCTCTCTCTCTCTCTCTCTCTATATATATATATATATATATATATATATATATATATATATATATATTTGTGTGTGTGTGTGTGTGTGTGTGTGTGTGTGTGAAACCCAGCCTGTGTGAGTCGGACACACGGATGGTTAAGATCATGGCTGAGACTGCGTGGCTTATTAGGTGTCGATGCTGGCGGCTCCACCGTGCAAACCATAAACAAATTGTACAATATTCAAAATAAAGCGATGTACCTTCACAGCTATTAAACCCCTTAAAACAAGGTTTCAGCTCAAAACCGAGCATGAGAAAAAACCCACAGGAAGATGAATAGCAAACAGTATCCACGGAGCTAGCAGAGACTCGGCCGACATACTCGTATAACACATTATTTAAATAGAACAGCGCATTAACGATTTATGGTCAAGATATTTTACTACGATGTGGAGAGATATCTTTAGTGCTGACTAGGGCTGGGGGTACACGATTATTTTTAAAATGATTAATCGGGCGATTATTTTATCGATTAATCGACTAATTGGACCATTAGTCTAACGTTTATTTTTTTGTTGTTCGATTAATAAAAACCATAATGTATCTCAAATAAATACCCAAAAATTCTTAATAATATAGTTTATTAAACAACACTGTTTTGCACAGCAAATATAAAAATATAGAATAAAATTATACAAAATAAAAAGGCCAGCCTGTTTACTCTTACAGCCCAACAAAAATCTCTCCTGTACAAAATTACAAAAGATAAAAAAATTTAAGTGCAAAAACAAACTGTGCCGTGCACAGTACAGAAATTCCTGAGTGTTTAACACAATATAACAGTCCCAACATAGAACCTGATGCAAAAGGAAACTGACTATCTAAAAAACATGGATGTGGTGCTCATTTTAATGTTTTCAATGCTCATAAAAACATTAATTCATTCATGACCACTGCGCACCAGCTTACGTGCAGCGCTGGCCTGGACATTGCTTGGTTCCATTCGTTGACATTAGCAAACTAGCGTGGCTTCACGGTACATACTTTAAGCTGGCTAACGTTAGTCTAATGTTATGTCTGACCACAACATGAGCTAGCTCTCGGTGCAGTTTTTCGTGCCGGGTTAGTGGCGGCTCGATAGCTGTGTTCTGCAGCCGTAAGCTAGCTACCATTCCAGACAACATTAAATGCTAACAAACATTAACTAACACACAGCTGTCTAGCCGCTAGTAGCGAGCTAACCCTTAACTACTAATGAACCAAGCTAAGATAGTTAGCTCGCACTACCGAAGTGCACAGAACTCAAGCTGCACAACACACTACACAAACGTGAAATTAATATAGCCAAAGTTAGTACTCCACAAGAGACATGGGGGTGCCTCCACTGTGAGTGAGTCTACGAGTAGAATTCAGCAAGACGCGAGGGGCGATGGGCGAGTAGCAACGTATGTTAATGCGGCTTTAGATGCTCCGACATCGCTGTTGTGCTGGTGTGGTATGCCAACTCTATTTGGCAAAGACTGCAAATAACAACGCCTTTGCGCTTGGGACTAAATTTATTAATTTGGGCTTTTAGCAGGGCTTTGTTGGCAATCCTGTGAAGAGGTCGCAGTTTCAGTCTCCATTCTGCAAAGTGCGATTGCGAACTGTTTGTTTTGGGTGACCCACTTGTGCTTGGCGTAGCGTCGACGACAAAATATGATGTTGACGATATTTTGAAGTTGACGCATCAACGTGATTGACAGGCCTAGTGCTTACCTTGCAAACAATAAACAAACACTGAACCAACATGGCGGCCCCGCAGAGCAAATACCTGAAAACACGTGTCCGGTAAAGGAGCTAGACACACTCTTATGGACCAACTTCCATTATTTTTTAACAATGACTAAATATTGGTTTTAATTTTCTATCTAAATGTGTTCAAATGTCCTAAAATGAGAAAGAACATATTACTAATTGCATGTATATATGAATGGATATATGCTTGTGAATGTCAACATGCTCAAATAAAAAACATTTTTAAAAATCTCCCACAAACGAAAAATGATAGGAATGTGTTGCAGCTGTAGCCTTCCATCACATCGGAGGTGAGCAGGCCGACAGGCTGATATTTGAACTTACACAAAAGGCCAACGATGGCCTGACGGTTCTGTCTGGTCCAAGCATCGAGTGCCACAAGCACACAAATATGAAAGTGAAGTGGAAGAGACAGACAAAAAGAAAAGAGCAGTCAGCGGTTCACCATCTGTCTCACTGTCTCAACATCCTGCCTGATGTGTGTTGGCAGATGCAGCGTGAGATTCATGCTCCATGTCTCTCTGTTTAAATGTTTCAGAACACACAATGAGTTCAATTCAACAAGAATGATGTAGAATCTGCATAATGCTCATAAGCACCCTTCCATATGACCCGCAGCCCTGACTCTAGTTCATGCAACAGTCAGCTGTTGTGGAGTTCACTACAATGCTGCGATCACAACAAGCAAATCCATCTGATGCCTGTGAGTTATACAGTGTTACATGTTTTCCTAATCTCCACATCTTGTCCAGAAACGTCCAGCACAAGGTGTCAGCTGGCAGGATGGAGATCACCTGGATGTTTCCTACTTCCTGTTGGTTGTGTTGGCATTTCATATCGAAGACTGTTCCGGTTTACATCTCCAGTCTGATCTGGATCACAGCTGATAGGGTCATGGTTAGTTTCCATGATGCAACAATTCCTGTCAGGACACAGGTCTATCTCTCTGGTTTCTCCACATAGTCTGATCTGGTCTCTAGACTAATATGACCTACTATTGTAGACTTTGGGGGACCAGAGACAGTCTCTGGTTTCTCCACATAGTCTGGTCTGATCTCTAGACTAATGTGACCTACTATTGTAGACCTTGGGGTGCCACGGAGAGTCTCTGGTTCTTCCACATAGATTATGAAATTAACAGTGGATGGGAACTATATACAACGTTCATTTTTATCTGATTACTCGATTAATCGATGGTATAATCCGTAGTTTGATAGATTGGTACATTGGTATATTGATGAAAAGATTGTTGCAGCCCTAATAGACATGAATTTGCAGGCAAATTTATGCACAAATGACACCAATGCAAACGAGAAGAAGACGTGAAATCCACATCATTCACATAACCGCACAAGTTGAAATATAATCATCTCAATCTATATGGAGAAACCAGAGACTGTCTGTGGTCCCCCAGAGGTCTAGATAGTAGCCCACATTAGTCCAGAGACCAGACCAGACTATGTGGAGGACCCAGAGACTGTCTGTGGTCCCCCAGAGGTCCAAGATAGCACCTCTCATTAGTCTAGAGACCAGACCAGACTATGTGGAGAAACCAGAGACTGTCTGTGGCCCCCCAGAGGTCTAGATAGTAGCTCACATTAGTCCAAAGACCAGACCAGACTATGTGGAGGACCCAGAGACTGTCTGTGGTCCCCCAGAGGTCCAAGATAGCACCTCTCATTAGTCTAGAGACCAGACCAGACTATGTGGAGAAACCAGAGACTGTCTGTGGCCCCCCAGAGGTCTAGATAGTAGCTCACATTAGTCCAAAGACCAGACCAGACTATGTGGAGAAACCAGAGACTGTCTGTGGTCCCCCAGAGGTCTAGATAGTAGCCCACATTAGTCCAGAGACCAGACCAGACTATGTGGAGAAACCAGAGACTGCCTGTGGTCCCCCAGAGGTCTAGATTAGGGTTGCACGGTATACCGGTACTAATTTGGTACCGGGGTACTGAGGCATTTAAAATGGTACCGGTACTTGCAGCGCCGCCGGCAGCGCCCGCAACAGCGCGGCGAACTCGCGTGACGTCACCGCGTTGTAACTCCAGCTGAGAGGACGAGGAGCGAGCCGCTGGAGGAAACAGCTAGCTAGTTAGAGCACAGCGTGGACTGGAGCAACAAACAGAGCAGGAGGAAAGCTTGGAGAGAGAGCGAGAGAGCGAGAACGAGAACGAGAGAGAGAGAGAGGGAGAGAGCACGGAGAGGAGAATGGCTGCTGCATCCGTCACTACGCCGCAACTTGTGGACAAACCAGGGGCGTGAACTGCGATATGGCCGTACTTTAGCTTAAAGACAAATACGCAAGGTGAGCCGTTAACGCCGATGCACCACTGTGTAAACGGTGTTTAAAACATGCATAGCTAACGGCGGAAACACCTCCGACTTAGCCAAACACTTAAAGGACAAGAACCCAGACCTGCACACTGAGCTCAAGGAACGACAGGTCATTTACTCAGGGGAAAAAAAGTCACATTCAGTGCTAAAAGCAAGCGCCACCCCCCTTCACTCTTAACAAAAGTAGCTCTGGAAGAAGAAAAAATAAAGCTGGTTTATTTATATTATATTTTATATTATTGTATTTATATTTTCACATTTTAAAATTGTGTGCATTAGAAAACCTTGTCTTTGTGGTATTTTATTTTATTTACTGATTAATATGTTATTGTTCTAACATTTTCTATTAAAATAAAGTCAGTAATGACATTATTTGCATTCTCTCTTTATTTGAAAAAGTATCGAAAAGTACCGAAATACATACATAACACCAGTCTAGATAGTAGCCCACATTAGTCCAGAGACCAGACCAGACAATCTGGAGGACCCAGAGACTATCTGTGGTCCCCCAGAGATCTAGATACTAGCTCACATTAGTCTAGAGACCAGACCAGACTATGTGGAGGAACCAGAGAGTGACTGTGGTCCCCCAGAGTCTAGATAGTAGCTCACATTAGTCCAAAGACCAGACCAGACTATGTGGAGAAACCAGAGACTGTCTGTGGTCCCCCAGAGGTCTAGATACTAGCTCACATTAGTCCAGAGACCAGACCAGACTATGTGGAGAAACCAGAGACTGTCTGTGGTCCTAACAACAAGGTCTCTGTTGTATTTATGTCTAGATGACTTATTTGGAGTGTTGATGGAGCAGCTACAATGTCCATCAACCAGACTCCATTCAGAAAACAAGCATTTTAAAAGTAGTTAGCTTGTGGTCTTGCAGACAGACCTAACAAAGCATGACTTCAGACTTTTTACCCAGACAGGACGGGGTTTGGTTTCCTGGTGGATCTGGGACTCCATCACGTACAAAGCAGCAATAGTGGTGATTTAAGCTGTGATGGAGGAAACCTGCTTGGAGTCTACATGGAGGTAAACCCTGCCTCCTGTCTGGTACAACTAGAGCGAGTCAATAAACACAAATGATCCCACAGTCAAACTTGCGCAATTAAAAGTGAGAACACAAGAGCAGGTTAAATTCCGACACTCTCACAGCCTTTTGTTAAAGCCATCTAGATAAGCCTCTCACACCTACCTGGTCTTTATGGTGGGGTTCATCCTGAGAGGAAACAGTCCCAGGTCTATGTCTTTGCTCTCAGGATTAAACTCTAGGGCTCCTGAGATGTAAATCAGAAAGTAGTCCCAGAGCTCGGGTAACTTCTGGGAGGAGAGAATCATGAGGGAAGCCTTCGGGGTGATAACAGGAGAGACGGCAACACAGCAGAGTCATATCGTCTCCCTTCAGCTCGCCTTTAAGCACCGGAGGCAGCTTCAAGCGTCCACTCAGCACCTACATTCAGCTGACCGACTCCTCCTCTCAGGACACGATGCAACTGTCCCATGGGATCATTCACGTCATCACAGCATTCCTCCAGTTTGACATGGAAAATATAGAGGCTAAATGTATTTACTATTTGGTTCTGAACAGTGTGTCATGTAATCCCAATAGTAATAATCGTAATAATAATAATAGTAAAATGGTCATCTGCAATGCATTCTGTTTCTGAAGTAAACTTCAAGTGGTTTCACCTCCCCTTCTTAAATCCTGCAGTCTAAAAGCACATATGATGGAGAATCATTCATTCATCTTCAGGGTTTTACACGGATGAAAAGGTGCTAGAACCATTGCTCGAATAGCAGTAAAGTTACCGAATGTCCTTCATTTCAACATATTTGAAGCTGTTTATGTTGTGGAGTGAATTATTAAAAAGACCATTCTTTAAATAATTGTGTGCAGAATAAAAAGTAAAACCGTCCACACCATGAACCACCAACACACACACAGGTCTGCTTCTCAAAATAAGTCCGATTTCAGAATAAAAGGAAGAAACACTGAGGATTCTGTATATTATGAAAGCACTGAAACTTTGATTTGAAAGACTTCACTTTGTGATTACTGTTGCGTCTGGGAATCCTGGTGGTCTGGCAGCCTTCAGCCATGTTTAAAGACAGACCACTGAGCATGCTTCACCTACCAGTAAATGAGCGACAGTCCATCGAAACGCTCGAGCTCTCTCCCGCGTTGTTTCAGCAGAGACATGTTATCCAAAAGTGGTCCAAGTGTTCAGCCCCCACACTCGCCACAGGACCCGCGGGAAGCTAAGTGTCCGAGTCCCTGAGAACGCATCACTCTGGCCGCTCCTCGCCTCCGCGTGCCTTCGCTGACTGCGTGGATGCGTCAGCGTTCTTTCCCCTCCAGATTGAGACGGACGCCGCTCGCCGGTAACGGGACTCTAATCTGACCGGCACGTGCGCTTCTTTCCTGCTGACTGACCTTTATCCATCTGTTTGACCAAAGTCCATTGTCCACGGTGCTGGCAGTAGATAGCGGAGCAGTGCTGGAGGTACGAGACCACTCACTGTGTGTTTGCCTCCCGTGGATCAGCGATGCTGCGTTCAAGGGTTAATTAAAAAAACTGCGTGGACGTTTACACACACACACACACACACACTGTGGTAGTGACTTCCTGCTGGGAGGAATCCATCACACAATTTACTTATGTCCCATATTTGATGTTGCATGTCAGTCATTATTCTTGCTGGTCAGTCGTTATGACATAAGTTCAGTCGGTATTCAAGCAAGTCAGGCATTCTTCCAGCAGGTCAGTTGTGGTTCCATTAGTCTTTCATACTCCAGCGTTAGTGTCTGTAATTAGGGCCACGTCAGTTGTTATTCTAGGAGGTCAGTCATTATTCCATCAGGTCAGTCATTATTCCAGCATGTCAGTCATTATTCCATCAGGTCAGTCCTTATTCCAGCATGTCAGTCATTATTCCATCAGGTCAGTCATTATTCCGGCATGTCAGTCATTATCCCAGCATGTCAGTCATTATGCCAGCAGGTCAATATCAGTCAGTTATTATTCCTGCTGATCAGTTGTTATTCCAGCAACTCAGTCAGTATTCCAGCAGGTCAGGGCCGCAGCTACCACGGTGGACCATGGGGTTGTTTTTTAGGAATGTTCTTGATTAATGCAGTGTTCACCTCAAACGTGAAATTAATGATGTGAGTTTGACTACAGGATCATTTCTATTTATAGAGGCACCAGAGAGGGGGGGGGGATAACAACTATAAAGCAGCCATATATGGCTGCTTTATGTGTTGTGATGTCCCAGATGCCATTGCTGTCTGGGTTCAAGCTAACAACTCGGTTGATGGGTGCTAGGCTATGCTAACATTGTAGCCGCTCCATCAACACTCCAAATAACATAATCTAGACATAAGGCAATGTTGCTGTTTGTACCATAGACATTGACATACATTTCTCCACATACTCTGGTCTGGTCTCTGTACTAATACGAGGTACTATCTTAGACCTGAACCAGGAGACAACAAAGGCCCTAGTTTCGTGGCGCAACGCAGGGCGGCGCAGGGTGGCGGAGCCGGTGTAATGCAAGTTTCGACCCGCGCAGCCTTGCGCACGGTCAGTTTGGCAGTTTGGTGGATCGCCTGCGCCAAGGTGAAGGTGGCGCAGCAGTGGGAGGCGTCACAGATTCAATTTTGCATAGCGGAAGTTTCGTGGCAAAAAGCCTCACCGAGACTGCGCTGAAAGCTCGCCAGCACCCAACCTGGTCTACTTCCGGCGCAAGGCGTAAATAAAGTCCATTCATTCAATGCGAATCACAGCTGGCGGAATGGAAGTTTGGCTGACGGCGCGCAGTGCGCACACGTCACTGAGACCTCACAGGCAGGTTTCCACAGTTCCAGGCACATTTAACTGCAATAAATAATCACAACAAACACTATTTAATGCAACTAATTGAATCAACACGTGAATGTATATCTATATAGATTGTCCCGTCACATCTGACGTCAGGTCAAAGGCGGATGGCACGCGTAACGGAAACTCAGCCTCTCGGACCAAAACATCTCCCTCTCTCTCTCCTGTTTTTTATAATATCGGCATTGTTATTATTATGATACGCGTGCACAGCGCGTGATGCGCGTGGTGGGAGCAGCGGCGCTGCTTCTGTCATCGGGTTGTCAAGTGACGGATCTTGCACTGAACCTCCCCTAACGCATTAAAGGAGAGGAGAGGAGTATTAATTCCAGTCCACGCCTCGTCTCCTCCTTGTCTCCCACTCACGCCTTCTTCTCCTCCCTTTTTCCCACTTGCGCCGGTGGGCGAGACGGGAGGTGTGCCTGCGCGAGCCTGCGCGGTGCACGAAACTTGCAAAGTCCAGGCGGACACACCCCGTCGGCGCGGCGCAGGTGCGCTGAAAGCTGACTGCGCCTGGTCTACGAAACTAGGGCCCCAAGTGTTTACCAATATTTCAACTTGAACGAATTGCGCAAAATTCACATTTTCATTTGCATATTCTCCTGATGTTTATACTACAATCGGCAGTTCTATGTTACACCCCCATTGTATGAGCCGTATTAATTTTTAATTATTTCATGTTATTTTGCCCTGTGCCTATAGGGGGGCTGTTTTGCTCTGTTGCTCAGCCAAACTCGGTTCAGGTAGGCCATTTAATCTAGAGGAAACACGTAGTTTGATGTGGTGAGCAATTTGGTTTGTTGTTTTGGTCATGTATTATGAGATAAAGTTATAACTGTATGATATATGAAGGAAATATGCGAGATAATTGTAACATTGCTGAACTCTCCATTGCTATGTTCGAGCGCGCTGGGCGCACGTCTAAATCTAATCTGCCGTATTCGCAACCAGTACTAGACTTCTTTTAGGACTTAGTCATTTCACCATATAGCCTGAATGTAATGATCCTTTGTTTCATAATCAAATGTTCCCACCACTGTGACAATTTTACTTTGAAATTGGCAGTCGAATCAGGCTCCTTTGGTTGATTCAATAAATGGAAGGTGGAGACATTCTACAATTTAAAACAAATGAGTTACCCTCATGGCATCCTGTAGAAACCATGGGACGGGGTAATATTCCAGCAAAACTCAGTTATTACCAGATCTATTTCTGTGCAATTTTTCACTTCAATACATATTAATATTGTATTGGAAAGTAAAGATGAACAACTTCTACTCGACTTCTTTAATTATTTCAGCATAGCTAAAAAAGCAAGACACTATTTATGTTACCAAAGTTACAAACTGACGCTTGTAAGGGACTCACCAACTGTCACTGTGTCAGTGTGAACACAGAAAAGGCAAATGACATAACCGCTTGTGTTGTGTTTAGCCTGTTTTTTTTTCATTACCATGTTTTTTTTAATATTGCTAAGTTATTTTCTCATAAATGTATGACTTTTTCTTTTACATTTTATGTACACTTTTATTTTAGACTATCCATGTTTTTTTCATTCAAAAATGAATCACCAAATGTTATGGGTTTTCTCATCTGATTTTATCTATGTATATATTATTCTTATTTGGCATTGTATTACCCTTCCTGGTCCATTTACAACGTGGATGGATACATGTTGATGATAGGAGAAAAGCGGAGAACACGCAATGAACACAGGGATTAAACCGAGGACTCCTGCTGTGAGGTCCTTGCAGGATTTGTGGGAAATACAATTTCAAGTGTAACGAGTACTCAAAGTGTTGTTTGGGGTTCAGTAACTTTCGTATCACTTAGGACTGGAGGAGCCCGGGATCGGACCTCTGATCATCCTATTATAAAGTCTCAATATGAATATGTGAATGAATGACTCCTACACAGAGGCACAATCATTCCCATGACCTTAACGTTAGCGAAGCGAGTCTCCCATATGTTTCTCACCAGGGTGTCTGCCCTCCAATCCTCCTGTTACCTTAATCCCACCATGGAGGTTAACTAGCCTCAGCACTCCAACTCTGACTCTCTGACTGTTAGGACTAAAGATTGGATCGGGGACAGCTATAATCTGCTATTATAGGAAACCAAGATCAGCTAATCCAATCAAATCCAACATGTCACCTTCTCCACTGAAGAATTAGTAACCACAAAACTACGGCACATATTACAAGTAATCATTGCCTCACAGCATCTTCTTGTGTTTCTTTTTTATCACTTTTTATTATTTTATCCGTGTTTACATTTGAGCATAGTCATCAGATACTCCACTGATATAATAATCTGGCCAAAGGAAGTGATAAAGGCCACTGATATCAAGACAAGTAAGCTCACCATGCATTGAGGGTTTCACCCCAAGTCCAACACTCTGAGATTGTACACAAATTGAGGAGGGAGGCTGAGGATTAGTGGGTGCAGAGCCACTGTCCAGCATAAAAACATCCAAGTTCCAGGACTACATCAGGAAGATGGCGCCTCCTTAGTGAATATCTCAGACAGCAGAAACCTGAGGATGAAGAGGGGGAACCAACAATCGAAGGACAAGCCTCTGTACGGCATGTACAACCTACAGAAGAAGTGACTGATATGGAGAAATCATACGAGTGGTTAGAAAAGGCTGGCCTGAAGGACAGAACAGAGGCCGGGGTCTACCACACCAGACAGGACCCCAGGTGCAGGCCGGGGTCTACCACACCAAATAGGACCCCAGGTGCAGGCCGGGGTCTACTATACCAGACGGGCATCTTTGCACAGCCTGCACCTGGGTCCTGAGACCATCCAGCACATAACATGTAAGATACAGGCAGGTATACAGGAGCACCATAACTAAGGCCATAGTGTATACGAACATCTGTGCTGAGTATTATGGGCTGGAAGTCCCGAGGTCAATGGAACAAACCTCCACAATGCTAAGTGAGTCATTATTAATCAAAGATATGGAACAATTGTGGATGTTGAGATTGTGCATGCTGTGACACTCGCAATGCTTTCTATGTGCAGTTCTCCTATTCTGCCACTAGGTGCTGTGCGTAAGCATGGTCAGAGCTGTTCTTTTATTTCCACGCACAGAGGTCGCCAACTTTCTGCAGTCAATCACTACAGACCTCCAAACTTCATGTGTGCGGTCGTGGAGTGCCTGCGGTCACACGACAGCGTCGCTGCCGCCTCCACGTGGCGCAAGTTTAGACACAAGCGATTGACATTCAAAGCCATCTATGTCCCTGACTGCTGTCTGAGGTGCGTGTGGAGCAGATGAGACCATGAATAAAATCATTAGCAGGTGTGGAAAGTTTCATGACTGTTGATCTGGTGTGATCCAAAGTGAACTACATTTCAGTCATAGAGCTCACACACATGTTCATGACTGCTTGAATCTCTCCTCCTTCCCCTAGTGCAGAGGTGCCCAACTCCGGTCCTAGAGAGCCACTGTCCTGCATGTTTTAGGTTTCTCCCTGCACCTGATTCAAAGTATTTTCAAACCTGTGACAAGCTTCAGTTGCTTGATAACGAGCACATCATTAGAATCAGGTGTGTAAAAGCAGGGAGAAACCTAAAACATGCAGGACAGTGGCTCTGCAGGACCGGAGTTGGGCACCCCTGCCCTAGTGTGACCCCTCCTCCTCCCCGTGTCCTCCTTGCAGGCTGGAATGAGAGGAATTAGTCAAAAAATAACCAGGTGTGGCTGTTACTTGGAAAAAGTCACAAAAACAATTACATTTCCTGTTGCCAGTAGGTGGCGCTCTGACTGTGAGTCAACATTACAGTGCAGACGTGTTCAGGAAGGAACTCTAATCAAGTATGGAAAGTTTGGAGCAGATCAGAGAAGAGAAAAAGGGCATAAAATCTGTCACATTTCATGTCGCCATTAGGTGGCGCTCTGACTGTGAGTCAATATTGCAGTGCAGATGCGTTTCGGACGGAAATCTTATCTTTTGGAGCATATTGGTGAAGAAATGCTGAAGTTATAACAGCTTTAATGCCTTTGGCGAAGGTTCAAAATAGAAGTGCAGTCATGGCATCGCCTTGGCCACGCCCCTTAACTTTTGGAGCATCTTATGATAACTTTCTGTCCTTAAGGCCTTTCCAACCATATATACAATTTTGGTATCAATCGGATCAACGGTATATTCGATTATAGATCAAGTACAACCCCTGTGAATGGCTAAAAACCAAAAACTGCAAAAATGGCAATTTTGGGAATTTTTTGACATGTATGTTTTTGGAAGCTATGACAACATAGGTTTCGAGTTTCATGATGATTGGCCTAAAGGTTATGGAGTTATGCTAATTGCGTTTTGGTGGCACAACCTTCTTATATTTATTGGCCAATATCTTCTGAATATAAGCATATTTTCACACGCCTCAAGCTAGGCATACGCTAAATGACGTTAGCAGTTGCTTTCTATGAGTAAGTTAGCCAGCCTACCTCTGTGTAGCATGTACTCCATGCCTTTATCGACGAGAGAAGACACTGAGTGTTGGAAACATTCCAAATTTGACTGAGTTAACTCCATTTGCCAGAGTTGCCAACTGCAGCTTTAATTACAAATTAAAAAAAAAAAAAAATCCAACCCTATGTGAAAATGTAATCGTCCCCTTGGTAATCAATCAACCAAAAGACCAAATTGAATTTATGATTGGGTTCAATTTCACAAGACACCAAGACCAAGGTTACTAAAGATGGTGGTTTTACGCCGCGTACCCACCAAACGCGATGAACGCGATTTAATCGCGCGACAAATGAAATCGCGTCGCGCTAGACGCTCCAGTTTTGACGCCGGTCCAATATGCCAAAAAACGCCTCATCGCGGCATCGCGTCGCGCGACGAGCTCGCCCAAACAACAACATTTCTTCCGCCATTTAATTCTCTCGTCGATCATGGCTGAGATAACCACCATCGCTGCACTGTATCTACTCTGGAGAAGTTCCCAGCTTCGTCTGCGGGCTAGGCGCCGACGTCGGTTCTGGGTGCATGCTACCCTACGGAGGCGGCGTGAGCTCGGCGAGTTCCACCGTCTCCTGCAGGAGCTGCGCCTGGACGACGGCCGGTTCCAGCGGTACTTCAGGCTGACTGTTGCCCAGTTTGAAGACCTGCTAACCAGGGTACAGGACCGGGAGGTTTAGCTGCTGCTCTGCCCAGAACTGGTGCTTCATAGCCGGCCATAAGCCCCAGTGATAAACAATCGCAAAAAAAAAAGATCTCTGTGTGTGAAAGAGCTGGGATTGATATGTATGTGTGTGTGTGTGTGTGTGTGTGCGCGCGTGCGCCCCCCAACTTTGATTATGGGCAATATATAATATAACATAATATAATATATAAATATTGTGGCAAAAAGCGAGGGAACACCAGGACGTCCGTACGTCAGCACGTGGGTGACGATCTCAACGCTGATAGGCTGTCGCGGCGCGTCTTCACGCGAATTCGCCGCAAAAGTTCAATTATTTCAACTCGAGCGATGGCGCGATGAAGCGATGGCGCGATGAAGCAATGCAGCGATGAAGCGATTTTTCGCGTCCATCGCGCTATCTCGTCCATCGCGTCGCCCGGCGCGATGAAGCGTCTAATCGCGTCTTTGCATTGACTTTACATGTAATCTTATCGCGTTTGGTGGGTACGCAGCGTTAGTGTGATGGTCTGGGACTGCTTCAGGACCTGGACAACTTGTGATTATTGATGGAACAATGAATTCTGCTCTCTACCAGAGAACTGAAGGAACATGTCCACCCATCAGTTTGTGACATGGACCTGCAACAGGATAATGATTGAAAGCACACAAGCAAGTCCACCTGTGAATAGCTAAAAAAAAAAAAAAAATGAATCAAGGCTAAAAGAAATAATGAAATGCAAATTTAATAAATGACCAATGTGAAGAATATCTTGCATTTGACAGAATCAGATTTATTTGTCATTACAGAAATGGTGCGTGGAATCGAGACACATTTCTTTGACGGAAATGGGGAAATACCCTAAATACAGTATATTAGACTTCCAGGACAACAAGTTCAAGTATGTGCTATAGTATGTGTGTGTCAAAAATACAGTTTTATTATGAAATTGAGTAGAAATAATACACAAGATTACAGTAATGTCATGTTGATCTAAATTGTTTGTGTCATTGTCAATAAGGACATGTGGGGACATTCTGGCTACTAGTTTGGTGCAGGGGGGTCCTGCACCAAACTTTCTCACAAGATGGTGCTATCATTTCTTGTGTCATGGGGAGATGGACAACAATGGTGCGCCTGATGAAGTAACTGCTCCGGACATTAAAAACCTGAAGAAAGAGGTATTTGAAACAGTTTTATAGATGCATAACTTTTCCATGTCATGTTAAATTTATCAGAAAATGTTTTTCTACTTTGTCAGTAACATGGTTGAGTTTGTACTTCCAGGTTGAAAATGCAGAGATCGAAGCACTGATGGAACTATCAGATGCAATTGTGGCATGTGGCTACACAGGGCCAATAAAGGTTGACTGCAAAAAGGCCATCATACAGTATGTTAACACAATATTTAAATATTTGTCACAAAATGCTTCAGTGTTAACATTTTTACTCTGAGTAAATACAGTTTTTTTTTCGTAATATTTCTTAGTGCCATCGCTTTGCATGGACTGGTGAGGCTGATCCCGATACTGAACCAGCCACGTGAGGGGTTAAGGCTCTATGGATTAGATGAGGTTTTGGCACACCACCACCAGATGTGCCAGCAGCTCTTTGTTCCCGGCCTCATACAGGAAGTCAGTAATATGAATGAATATTTCTTTAATTAAAATAGTCAGCACATGTTGATTTTCTCTTATTGCTTATTCCACATTTTACTTCCAGCCACCTTCTGGTATTGGTGTTAAAAGAACACCACAGGCAGCAACATACAATCAAGTATACATGTAAATCTGCAATGTGCAAACCTCAGTGCACCTGTGACCCGAACATGTGTAATTCTTCCCTCTAATGATTTACCATGTTGTTTCTGTTTTTAATTTGTCTCATTAATTTAGGTGGATTCAGGCTTCCTTGTGCGTGCTCTATCTCCTGATTTCAGTGAGGAAGGGTCTGTGAGAAGGCAGCGGGAGGTGAAAGTTATCAACTTCCTGCAGGATTTCCTTCAAAAGCTGGAGGACAGAGGTAATTCTTACGTCCTCTTCCACCTTGGGTGGTGTAGTTCTCCCTGTATGTATTTTCCCTTGGCTGCTCTAGTTCTCTGCCTCTCCCTAATGTGTTTCAGGTGTGGACCTTAATCATGGGGTGGAGACACTACCTATAAGAGCAGGTCTCCCTGCAGTGTTCGGGCTCTCTCATCCCAGGGGTGCCTCCACACCAACTGTTGCGCCTGCCATTTTCCTGCTTTTGTTGTGTTTTCACATTCTTGATTTCCGTTAAAATTCCCTGTTTATATCATTTTGTAAATAAATACCCCCTAGACACGGGCTTCTTTTGACTTTGGTCATTGTTGTGTTGCAGTTAGGGTATCTGGTTGTAACATAATGGGAGCTCGTCCTTTGTTGAACCTTTTTGGGTGAAGTAGGAAGCTGTAGGGTTTTGATTGTGACTTTTGGTAAGTACCTCAAGCGTTGCTAGGTGTTGGTGATTGCATCTCAATTAACAGCCGCCGGGCGGAGACAGACTCCGTCACTTTGTTGTTTTAGTTTCTTATTTTATTGGTGGTAATCCTTATTCGGTTTGTTATCGGTGGGTTGCAGTTGGCTGTGTAATTGGTCTGCTGCACCCTCACGAGTTAAACGGTAAATCCAGGTAGGGAACCCACCGAAGACTAGAGAGAGGGTGAGTTTAGTTTTTTTTGTTGGTAGAGGTTGAGGTGTAATTACTTAACATCCAGTCATTCGGTGCTCACTAGATGACGCTTTATTGTAGTCTTGTTCACTGCGAGTGCAGTGTTGTAACAGGTTGATCTGTAGTGGTTTAGGCTTTGGGCTGCTGTGATTTTTGTGGGTTTTACCCATATTAGTTAGTCTAAATATTTGATTCTCCTGTTAAGAGTTGTGGTGTGTTTAAAGGGCCTATTTGAGAAAGCTGTGGTCATTTTGGGGGATTTAATGGCCACTCGTTAGTTTTGCGTTGTAGTTGCAGCCATTCAGTTTGTTTGTTTGTTTGTTTGTTTGTTTTTGTTAATTGTCACCATGACATCGGTGGCAGAAGATTTCCTTAAAATCCATCAGTGGAGGCATTTCATGGTCTCACGAAGGATCAACTATTGGAGGTGGCGACTGGGTGTGATATTGAGCTTACTAGCTCGGAAAAACCGTTAAAACACATGGTTAAGTCAATAATTCTTCCAGTTCTTGTTGAGAAAGGTATGTTGCCACCTGTAGACATGAAAGAAGCTATCAAGCTGAAAGAGCTTTCTATTTGAGAGAAGGAACTTGACAACGAAAGAGACCGGTTGCGTTTTAAAGGGTGATGAAAATCAGCTTGAGTTGAGAGGTCTAGAAATTAAGGTGAGAGAAGATAATCTTGATTTAGCTTAATCTAGCTCATTTGATATTTCAAAGAACATCCGACTAGTACCACCATTTGTTGAGAAGGATATAGAGAAGTATTTTCCGCACTTTGAGAAGGTGGCATTGACTTGGCCTAGAGATGTGTGGCCGCTGTTGCTTCAGTCTGTCTTAACTGGCCGTGCTCAGGAGGTGTATGCGGCACTGTCTGTAGAACAAAGTGCAGACTACAACAAGGTTAAAGCATCTATTCTCGGCTGCTATGAACTTGTTCCAGAGGCATACCGGCAGCACTTTAGGTGCTATAAGAAAACTGAGCGTCAAACCTATATGGAGTTTGCACGCAAGAAAGAAGCGCTTTTTGATCGCTGGTGCTCTGTAAAGGAGGTGAATAGTCAGGCGAAAATGCGTGAATTAATGTTGGTAGAAGAGTTTAAGAATTGTATACCTATGGCTGTGTCGACCTATCTTAATGAACGTCAGCTCAACACCTTGCGTGAAGCTGCAGTCTTGGCAGACGAGTTTGCCTTGACCCATCGTGTTTTTTTTTTTAAAGATAGGCACAAGTCTGACTCTTCCCACGCTAGTCATACCGAGAAGTCAAGTAATTCTTCCAGTAATTCTGAGCCAATCTGTAAGTACTGTAAAAAGCCCGGGCACATAGTGGCAGAATGGCCCGTGCTGAAGAAAAAACAGGCTAAGTCTGTAGGTTTGATTAAAGCGACTCCACAGCCATCATCTGTTGCATTTCCTAATGACTCCAAGTCTGGGTACGAGCCTTTTCTCAGTGATGGTTTTGTGGCCTTGCCTGGTGGTGAACTCGTTCCAGTGCACATTTTGCGCCATACTGGCGCTGCGTTGTCATTACTGTTGGAAGGTTCTAGGGTTCTACCAGTGTCTGAAGAGTCAAAGAGTCACCGGTACCAGTGTTCTTGTTTGTGGCTTTGAGATGGGCTCAACTGTGGTTCCTCTTCATCGAATTGAGTTGAAGTCCAATGTGGTTACTGGTAGCGTTGCTGTTGGTATCCGCAAATCTTTGCCAATTCCAGATGTGACTTTCATTCTTGGGAACGATATTGGTGGGGGAAATGTGTGGAAAAATGATGTTGAAGCATTGCCTTACGTTGCTGTTCCAGACAAGCCTTTAGCCCATCAGTGTGCACAGCAACACCCTGATGTTTTCCCTGCCTGCGCGGTTACGCATGCTATGGCAACGCGTTCCAGCTCCTCTGAGGGGAAAGAGCGCTCATCTCCTCTTGTAGTTTTGGAATCTTCTGACTCTTTCTGTGATTTGTCTGATTCCTTTCTTATTGCTCAAGATGATGTTAGGAAGACCCTCGAGTCCTCTCCCAGTGCCTCTTGTGCTGGGTCTGAGAGATTGTGTAAAGTGAGTAGCGAGAGTGTGCGCCTGTCTCGTGAGAAGCTACTTGATGCTCAAAAAGTTGATGTGTCCCTTGCCTCACTGTTTCAGCTTGCCTTATCAGATGTTGATCTGGAGAAGGAGCCGCAGTGCTTATTTTTCCGAGATGGCATCTTGATGAGGAAGTGGAGACCTTACAATGTTCCCGACCAGTGTAACTCCGTCGAGCAGATTGTAGTGCCATCTGTGTATAGAGATGAGATTTTGAGTGTGGCTCATGATGGTTTGGCCGGTCACTTGGGTATTTCTAAAACACTAAATCACATTAGTCAGCATTTTTTCTGGCCAGGCATTAAGCAGGATGTGGTTCGTTTCTGTAAAACATGTCATGTTTGTCAGCTTACTGGCAAACCCAACCAGACGATTCCACCCGCTCCCCTATACCCAATTCAAGTCATAGGCCAGCCCTTTGATCATGTCCTTGCTGAAATTGCTGGCCCGCTTGTGCGCTCTAAAGGGGGGTATCAATATCTGTTAATGATGATGTGTGCCGCTACTCGTTTCCCAGAGGCTATGCCTCTGAGGATGATTTCGGCCAGGGTGGTGCTGAGAGAGCTACTCAAATCTTCAGGAGTCACCGCCATTGTAGCTACCGTCTTGTGTCTTCCTCCTCTTCTTTTTTTTTTTAATTGTTTTGATTTTAATTTTAATTTATCTTCGTCTTCTTCTTCTGCTTCCAACCAGGCTTCCAGCTTCCAACCATAGACTGCTTCCAACTTGCCGCTAACACACAACTTCCTGTCTGTGGCGGAAGCTGTCATCAGCATAAAAACAGAAAAGGCACCCACGTGGGGCAGAGCGATGTTATATCTATCGCTCTGACTGGGGTGTGTTTCTGTTTGCCGTTGTGACCAATCATAAGAGGGCCAGGCATGCCCCTTGGTTCCGCCCCCAAACTGTCAAAAGTCTGTGACTCGAGCGAGCAGAGCGCAGGAGGGAGAGAGGGAGAGAGCTGCAACAACCCAGCGTGCGCAAAGCAACTCGTGCTGTAGAGTTTAATATACACATCACGATGCATTTTTTAGCTCTTGCTGTGTATTTTTACTCGCTCGCATCTCCCTGTACGCTCTCGGTTGTTGAATTTGTGCGGGTGAGGACTAAAAAAGTGTGCGCGGCAGTTAACTCTGCGCGTGTGATATTAGATAATTTGCGCATATGTATGTTTTATCGCTCGCTCGACTTATGACATGAATATTACGCCATACCTTTTGATGATTTTGCCTCTAGAACAGGCTCATAAAGTTTGGTAGGAATCGGATCAGCGGTCTTGGAGGAGTTCGTTAAAATATACTTTATGACATCTACATCTCTACATGTTCTATGTACCTACAAAGTTTCATGCAGGTACGTCAAAGTTAAAGTTGGTCAATATCTGAAAAGGAGCCGTAAAAGTGTAAAAACATATTTCCAGGTACCATCAGGTGGCGCTCTGACCTTAGGTCAATATTACAGTGCATACGTGTTCAGGGTGAGACTCTAATCAAACATGTGTTTTGAGCAGATTGGACATTGTATCCTGAAGTTACAACAACTTCCTGTACACTGGCCAAAACGCAAGCCCTGGCCACGCCCTTTGACTTATGTAAGACCTTTTGATGATCTTTCATCAATTGAAGTCTTGAGTACATGATAACCAAGTTTGAAGTGAATCTGATAAAGCTGCTAGGAAGAGTTCGCTGAAGTAGAAAACTTAACACTTTCTATTGCCAGTAGGTGGCGCTCTGAATATCAGTCAATATTGCAGTGCAGATGTGTTCAGGGTGGTACTCTTGACAAACGTGAAGTGTTGATCATATCAGACAATGTACATTGAAGTTATAACAGTTTAGATTTTTGTGGTCGAAGCATGAATTTCGTCCATGTTCAGGACGCCGTCCCAGCAACGCCCTTTGACTTATGTAAGATCTTTCAATGATTTTGCATCGTTGAGGCCTCTAGAACAGTCTCAGCGAGTTTGGATAGAATCCGATCAACGGTGTAGGAGGAGTTTGTTAAAATACAAAGCTTACAATTGGCTAAAATGGCATAAAATGGCACAAAATGGCTGATTTACTGTAGCGCCCCCCGAGTGGTCAATTTTAATAAAACTTCAGGATATGTTCCCATGAGATATGTCAACATATCCTGCAAGTTTTGTCATGATTGGGATAAAGGTTATGGAGTTATGTGTATTGATTTCTAGAGCCCCGCCCCTCTGATGTTTATTGGCTAATAACTTCTGAACGCAACAATATTTTACAAAGCCCTTAATATAGATTCATCAGCTCGTAATGATACACAGCAATTTTGGTGAGAATTGGATTTACGGTTTAGGAGAAATTAGCAAAAAGGTGTTTTTCACAAAATTCAAAATGGCGTAAAATTTCGGTAGGCGGAGTTTGGTGCCATAATGTAATTTTTTGTAGAGCACACTTGCCTGCATATGTGTGCCAAATTTCATGTCAATCGGAGTAACGGTATGAGTAGGGTTGCCGAAAAGGCATGCGCGTTTTGTTAGGTGGCGCTAGCGAGCAAGTTTTTTGTGGCCGCTCATGTGACCTCTAAAATATCGCAAGTTTCGCCAGTCCCCTTGTGCACACCAAATCTTTTTAGCTAATTTTGATGCTAAGGCCTCCAAAATGGCAGCCAATGTGGCAGAAAAGTAAGAATAAGAAAAAAAACCATTCGCATTTCAATAGGGCTTCGCAGCCCGACGTTGTCTGCGCTTGGGCCCTAAAAATAAACACTTGTGGTCACATACAGCCTGCATTTGAATTGAATAAAATAATTTGCGATTAAAATAACACTGGGCTTCTGCACTCGGGGGCTTGATCCGCACATGGCATCCATTGATGCTGCCCACGACCCTGGTCATGGTGGTGGAAAGTAGATAACCCTGCTTTTGAGGCGAAGCACTCTCCCAGTGACCCGATGGACTATGTCTTAAACGGTGGCCCTTGGGATGGCGAAGACTCGTACGCCGACGCGGTAAGAGGTGGCACTTGCCAGCCAAAACAAAAACACTAACACCTCCAGATCATGACCTCAGCCATGGTCAAAAGGAGAGCGCAGGATGGCCATCAGATGACCAATGGCGGGTCTGGAGAGGCGGAAATCAGGTCGCATGTCGCTCTGGTCATCGAAATACATGGCCAAGACGGGAACTTGGCAGTTCAATGAGCAGTACCTGGATGGTTGTGCCCACTGTAAATAAAGTGTATAAACGAATCAATAAATATATTCAAACTGATAACATGTTGTCCTGCAGTGTAATGTGTGACTTAAAGCTATGTACGATATATCAAATGTCTGTTTTAATCATTTACTGTCGAGATTTTGCGATGTCTATATAGCCACAGTAGGGGGTATAGTCTGACACAATTAACCTAGCTAGCATCTTCTTCGCTAGACGAAGAGCTAGACGCCGCACATGTCTCTGGCCCTCCTCCTCCTCCTGGCTAAAAGTACTCTGACAATAGTCAGAACAAACAAGGTGATGATTATTTTTGGATCCATAATAGATCAAAATGCTTGTAAGAGTTGAATGAATGAATCCTTTGTTGGTGGGAATGTACAGAGGGATCTGACACGCATTAATTACGCGTCAGTCATCAACACCGCCGAAAGAAATGCGAGTAGTGTCCGAAAGTGTTTTTTCATTTTGCCAATGAGTCCACTATATAGTGCCCTACATAGAACTCCCCTAAGTCCTGACTTAAATTCCACTGAGATGCTGTGGCGTGACCTTAAAGGGGCAGTACTGTTCAATGTGGCTAAATTAAGAATATATATATACATATATATTAGTGGTGGGCCGGTATCGGCGTTAACATGCTGCGTTAATGCGAGACACTTATCAGGCGATAAAAAAAATGGCACCATTAATCTATTCTCAAAGTTGGGTTGGGAGCTGGGTCTATATCGGGGCTATTCAATTGGCGCCCCCGGGCCGGATCCGGCCCGCGAAGGAATATTTACTGGCCCTTTAAGTGGAAAAAACATTAAAAAATGCTGGCCGTATAGTGGCCGATATGAGATGCCCTCTCTCATCTCCGCGCAGCAGTGTAGACTGTAGACGTGTGGCCACAACAATCCTCACCGCGCGCCCCTGCTACGTTCTTCTTCGCGTACTTTACGTGCTTGATGTTGTTCTGATGATCGTCCGCTTCGTTGAACCACCACAATGTCACTTTCTACTTTAAAACTCTGCAAGTTGAGACAGAAAAGACTGTATTTTGATAAGCTGTTGCACTCTTCAGACTCGTGGTGTGAGCGGAACCGGACCGGTACTTTTCTAATAAAAACGCGGCTGTGTGTCTCCGTCCAAAATCCGCGCTCACGCTGCCTGCTCGCTCAGATCCATTCGTGCTCACATGTGCTGCTGCAGGTCAAGTGTTTACTAGAAATATATGCGGAGACGGCGCTCCTTCGAAACAACATATATACCGTAGATGACCAAATAATTGCCCGCGTGCAAATACGCGCCTGCGCTCTAATAGCCGCCAGGGTCCGACCTCATTTGGCATAATAAACGCCGGTTCAATTAAACGCCTGGGCGATTAAGTGTTTATCATAGTCTTGCACAGAAAACAAAAGTTTTTTTTTAACAGCACTTCACCGGCTCTCACCTCTTCTGTCAGTCAGCCCCTCCTCTCGCTCTCTCTCTCGCATGCAGGCGCGCACACACACACACACAGACACACAAACACAGGCGCGCTAGACTGAGGGATATAGGGATATAGATAAATGCGCTAATGTACAGTGTTGAAATTACCGCGATCGACCCCCCCCCTTCCGTTATCATTCATAACACTGCTCTGATCAGCTCCCTGTGTCGCGGTAACACAGACAAACTGTCTTTGTATTTATTGTCTGATGTCAATAAAGATGCGTCGGGGGGAAAAGTAGTTTTGTTCCAGTGGTGCTATGGTGCTATGGTGAGCTCCTTGTTCTTTGCATGATGGTCTGGTGCTGCTCATTGCAAAAATAAATTGTAGCCTGTTGCAAATACGCGCCTGGTTCTTATAAACGCCTGGGGCCTCATGTACTAAGAATTGCGTGGATTTCCTACTGAAACATGGCGTACGCTAGAATCCAGAAACTGTCGTACGCACAAAAAAAATCAGATGTATCAAAGTGTGCGTACGCATGGATCCAAGCACTTTTCCTTTGTACATCCCAATCAACGTGGAATTGAGCGCACATGTGGAAGTGCTAAACTCCTCCCTGTCCACGCCCTCATTTAAATATGCAAATTATTTTAAATAGGGCCTGCACCGGGGATTCCCCGAAGACCAGTATTATTTGTAGAGTTCTCAACGGGTCGGCCCAGCCCGACAAACCCGACGGGACCCGAAGTTTCGGGCCGGGTCCGGGCCGAAAAAATACGCAAATGAGCCGGGTCGGGTCGGGCCTCGGGCTTCCTTTTTTTATAAAACACATTTCATTAAAAAATGAAAAATAAAAAAATTGTAGGTTGTAAATTATATATTGTTTGCTGTGAATCATCGCTGTTCACGTTTGGTCAATCTGGCTGCCTGCTTCATGGGGCAGACGCACACCTGACGACTCTGCGTGACGCACTCACGCCTATAGACTGGCTGGAGAAGATGCAGCTGGTCAAAAGTAAACTTGCCACAGGCGAAAGATTTAATTTAATATTTATTTACGGCATATTTATTTATATAGGCTATTTAAAGTTTCGGTTGTTTGTGTTAAATCTTTTAATTTTAAATAAAGTTTCATTTGAATTCACGTCTGCTGTCTGTCTGATCGTGATAACAGGTGTATGAGGAAAACAATGCAGGCGCGCGGGGGGTCGGGTTCGGGTCGGGTTCGGGCCGACAATTCATGCTGGTGTGTCGGGCTGCGTCGGGTTCGGGTTTAAAAGCCCGCGGGCCGGGTCGGGCTGTAATTTTCAGGCCCGTTGAGAACTCTAATTATTTGGTAGCCTCTCATCAGGCATAAACACAAAAAAAAGAAATGTGAGTGAGAGCGTGTGTGTGAGGCAGTGAACGCTGTGGCGTCGGAGCAGCGGAGCGCACAATCCCTGAAATAAAAAAGAAATGGTCCGACGTGAAGGTGGAGGTGAAGAGGAGGATTTCGGCCCACCGCCCCGACCGCAACGGGCGGGGGGCAGGAGGATATTAATGTATTATATATTATATTATTATATATATTAATGACTGCAGAAGCCTTCGCCCAATGACAGCTGGGATTGGCTCCAGCCCCCCCGCGACCCTGAATACAGGATAAGTGGTAGAAAATGGATGGATGGATGGATGGATGACTGCAGAAGTGCTCCATGGCTACTGCAGTGTGACATTTCCAACTTTACGCACACGTTTATCGACACAAATACTGAACACAAGGAGACAATAAAGGGCTTGTTAGATAGCTCTGCCGCTGTATTTTCACCAGGGAAAAACAAATGCACATATTTGAATGCACGTGCCCAAATGGGCATTGTGCTGGTTTACATTCGGGGCGCAATTAAACGGATACATTGACTCACCGAGAAGCCACCCATCGCGCACCGTGCCAGCCTCCAGCCTGTTACCAACCATGCTATTAGTAAGAATGAACGAGTCATGCGTTGAATCAGGCCACCTTGCCACGATGTTGGTGAGCTGCATTTGCGCATCACATATTATTTGAACATTTATTGAATGAAAATGTTTCCTCTTGACAAAAACAAATTCATCCTGTGATGGCGCTTACAGCAACATGTGTGCAGTCAATAGCTCCGATTACATTAGGGAAACCGGCTCTTGCTGCAAGTTGCGCTTTCATGTTGGCTTGTTCAACCCCTGGCTCCTGGCTGTGTTTAGGGCCGGCCGCATGCTTTTATATCCATCCATATGATTGCAAACATGTGTGTGTTAATTGTCCATTAATGTGTCTCTGATGTGCACATTACTCTGAGGACTAATTGTTTTCACATAATTAACAGTTTCCCAGCATCACCTCAGAGTGTCGCCAAAGGAACAATAGCTGTAGAAACGTGCGTACGCCAGCCATGAAGCTGCCGTGGGACACCGCACATTTCCACGCTCATTTCACTTTTGATACATCTGAACGTTGGCGTGGAAAATAACGTACGCCACGTTTTTGTGCGTACGCAACATTGATACATGAGGCCCCTGGGCTCCAAGTCGATTTAGCATATTAAAAGCCCAGGCTACTAAATGGTCATCTAAGGTATATAAACAATAAATAATCATATAAAATCTGTATTTTGTGTCCACTCAAGATATCTGTTTTATATTAAAATTAATTTGATGATCTGAAACATTTACGTATGGCAAATATGCAAAAAAATTAATTACATTCATTTTATAATAAATATGTAAGTATGAATTTCCTCAAGCTGCACACTGCTAATCACAAAAACATTTTCAATTAATATCCTCACCTTCCATTAATCTGGCATATTTTGTCTCTCTGTAAGGTGGATCAAAATGACTCCCAGATATTTTGGATAGTAGAAAACATTGTGTAACTTATTTACAATATTTGATATTACAGCTTTAAAATTAGACGATGACAAAAACATATATGATTAGAGTACCAGTGTTCCACTGGCTTCATGTATCTGTGAGTGTAATTCTTAATGTGACAGCAGCTGTATATGAAACCAAAGCCTACACAGTGAACTAGCTAACACCAGTACTACATATTCAGCAGGATTACAGATAATCAGCCTTGGTATGGAGACAAATACTCAACAGTGTATCTGGATTGAAGAAGGATTTGATAGATTATGCATAACGCCAGGGCTCACCATCTCATAATCATAATAAACACATTTTCTCTACAGAGCGCTTTTCATGCTACTCAGTCGCTCTTCAGACTAAATTCTGTTGGATAGCAGCAATGTGGCAGGTCAGCTCCAATAAAACTATATCACACTGTTTGATAACAAATATGAGGCTTGTCAGATGTTTGATATAACTTAAGGTTCAAGAAGGAAATATCCACTCTGAGTTAACAAGTCAATCTGCACCATTCTCTAAACCTTACAAGTGGACCTGAACTATGGGTTCCTCGTCCTATGGGTATGATCAGACAGACAGCTCATATGTAGCACCCTCTTCTGGTCACTGTTTTTCACCTACCCTTTGAGTCAACTATTACATTTTTTCACAATTGCTAAAACACTGAATCCCAGTCTCTGAACTAAACAGTCAGTGGCCTGAACGCATAAATTGAACTGACCACACTTTTGGCAAAACCTTGAACAATGATACTACTTGCTGATTCAACTGCTCACACGCAGTCATAATATCCTGTAGACCACCCAGAGATGGAAGGAGATGTTCAGTGGTATATGGCCGCAGGCAGGGACAGACTGGGACCAAAAATCGGCCCTGGCATTTTGGCAACCAATGATGATCGTGCCTCTCTGCCTACTTTTCGACAGATTGAACCTTGCTTCATCTATGAAAATGTATTTGTGGGACCTTTCCATGTGTGATGGGGAAACCAGTGTTTCCTCATGTTAATTAGACTGTTGGGTCTTGAACACAACCTAGTATTCAGGCCAACCTCTTCCTGATTAGTCTGAGGGCATTTAAGGCACCTGTGGCCTCATTGCTGTCCTTGTCTCTCCCTGGTTGTGTGGGCTCCTATCTGTCTGAGCTACTCTCTCCCTCTTGCCTGGTCATACTGGTGTCTGCATCAACTAGTGAATGAAGTGGATGCTCATTGATAAGCGTGGGTTAGCCTGTACACCTTTTTATAAAGGTCATTGTCAGCTGCTGTTTTGCTTTACTTAAGATTCACCTTTGTTTTTTTTGTTTTTATTCTCCATTTTAGGCTGGACCAGCTTGTGTGTTTTTAATTGTTTTTAGCACTATTTCTTTTGCTCTTGTTTCCTTTTTAGTGGCATTAGTCGGCTCATATTGAAGGCTAGGCACATTAGAGTGGTTCCCTCACTGTTTATAGTGTTAAAGTTCTGAAAGGGTTTGTAGGCTACCCTTACATGCACATACCGATATCTTAGATCTTTACTCTTGCAGAGTTGCACTCAAAGAAAGTGGGTCACATAGTCGAAATGTAAAATACATTTAGATATTGGTGCCTTCTTGACCGAGAAAAGGCAGCCAGTGACTTTTTGGCGCATGTGGATGGAAGACAACAACTCCCATAATGCACAGCTCCGCAGGCCAATAAACAGTCACAAATAAACAAGGTATCTCTTAGGCTGATGGCCTGCGGCTCCTCCGTTCCCTGGTCCTCTCACAGGACCCAGCCTACTGCAAGAGACCAGAACCAGGTTACAAGCATGCTTATATAGCTGACTGATTACCTGATTCTGTCCAGCTGTCGGCTGAGCCACTCCTCCCTCTCCTCCAGCAGCCGGCGCCCTCACCACACCCCACTGCCACATACCCCCACCGCCTGACTTAGGCCGGGATCCCGCCGGCCGCAAGACCACCCTCACCCCCCTCTCCGCGGAGCGGGAGAGGAAGTCAGCCACGACCATGCGGTTACCCGGCCTATGGATCACCTTGAACTTAAAAGGCTGTAAAGCCAGATACCAGCGAGTGATCTGCGCGTAGGCATCCTTCATGCGGTAGAGCCACTGGAGCTGATCTGATCTGAGGCACCCTTTCGGATCAGGTCGGTTAGGGGGCCGGTCAGCTCCGAGAAGGCCGGAATGAACCTCCTATAGTACCCGGCCAGCCCCAGAAACCTCCTGACCTCTTTTTTCGTCCTGGGTATTGGGCAGGCCGCCACCGCCGCAGTTTTTTGCACCTGTGGCCGTACCTGCCCGCCCCCCAGGTGGTACCCCAAATACCGTACCTCCCTCTGTCCCACCGCACACTTCTTCAGATTGGCTGTGAGCCCCGCCTGCCTCACGGAGTCGAGCACTGCAACAACAAACAATCTGAACGGAAGTGTGGCAAACTGGTACAAACCGTACGGAGTGGAGAAGGCCGTCCTTTCCTTGGACTCTGGCGACAAGGGAATCTGCCAGTAGCCCTTGGTTAAATCCAGTTAAATCGTATAAAAGCGAGCCGTGCCCAGCCGGTCCAGGAGTTCGTCGACCCGGGGCATTGGGTAGGCATCGAATTTGGACACCTCGTTGAACCTGCGATAGTCTACACAGAACCGTATTGACCCATCGGACTTGCGAACCAGCACGATGGGGCAGCACCAGTCACTGTTGGACTCTTCTATCACTCCCATCTCTAACATGGCCTGAAGCTCCAACCGAACAATTTCCCTTTTGTGTTGCGGCAGCGAATAGGGTCGCGACCGGACCGTCACGCCCGCGGGTGTTTCTATGCGGTGGTGTATGAGGCCGGTGCGTCCCGGCAGGGGAGAGAACACATCAGCAAACCGTTGCTGCAACGAGGCCACGTCCGCTCTCTGGCTCGGCGAGAGATGGTCATCAGTGGGGACCGGTGCCGACCGGTTTGAATTAGCCACCTCCGGTCCCAACTCATCCCCCTCGCCCACCGTAGTTGCCAGAGTAACTGGCGTCGCCTCCCTCCAGGCTTTAAGGAGTCTGAGGTGGTAAATCTGCATGGCCCCACCCCTGTCAGAATGCACCACCTCATAGTCAACATCCCCCACTCGCCGTGTGACCACAAAGGGCCCTTGCCACTCGGCGAGCAATTTGGAGCTAGATGAGGGGAGCAATACAAGCACTTTTTCTCCCGGTGAAAACTGTCTAAGTTTGGTCCCTCTGTCGTACAACCGCCGTTGACGCTCCTGGGACTGGATCAAATGCTCTTGTGATAACCTACCCAGTGCATGGAGCTTTGCTCGCAGGTCCAGGACATGCTGCACCTCGTTTTTGCTGGCGCTTGGACCCATCTCCCAGCTTTCCTTAACCAGGTCCAAGACACCCCGGGGCTTTCTGCCGAACAGAAGTTCAAAGGGGGAAAACCCCCTGGAGGCCTGGGGCACCTCCCGCACCGCAAACAACAGAGGGTCCAACCATTTATCCCAATTATGGCTATCTTCGTGCACAAACTTACGAATCATGTTCTTTAGTGTCTTACTGAACCGCTCCACCAGGCCGTCGGTCTGGGTGTTATGCCCCAGCTAGGGGAACCTAGAGCACAACATGAATGAATGGACACCTTCCCTCACTCCCAAGCCACAGAGAACCCAAAAACACGGAGTTGTGCGTTTATCAAACAATAATTTATTTATACAATAATAAGAGTAATAAGATACACAACTGAACATAAAGCAGCATTTGCGTCGGGGTGAGCCAAGGCCAAAATAACAAACACAACCCAACTAACTAAAGAACCGAGGCTGACCTGCAAAAGAAGAGGAAAGCAAAATACAAAGTCTAACCTCCCTACTTACTGAACACAGGAAAAACGAAAAACAAAGCAAATGGCAGCCCACCCCTACTGCTGCGTACGTAAACTAAACAAAACCGACTAGGTTGGGAGTGGAGGAGGGATGACGAGAGAGACCGGACCAGATATCCCTCCATATATGGTCCCCCTCACGCTGGCTGGACCAATCAGGGCTGGATCCTGGCATAGAGGCCTAGACCCACCCCTGGGTCGTAACACTGGGGATGGTATACACTCGTCCGGATGGAATGGACGCCCAATAATTTGTATAGTTCGCGTAGTGTACGTGACATAAACGACGTGCCCTGATCAGTCAGGATCTCTTTCGGGATCCTGACTCGGGAGATGACTTGGAACAGCGCCTGTGCAACACTCTTCGCAGAGATGGTGCGCAGGGGCAATGCCTCAGGATAGCGCATTGCATAGTCCACTAGAACTAATACAAAGCGGTATCCCCGTGCGCTCCGGTCTAATGGCCCGATGAGGTCCATGGCAATTCTATCAAACGGGACCTCAATTAGGGGTAAGGTTTGCAACGGCGCTTTTGGGTTGGCCGGCAGGTTGACCAGCTGACATTTGCGGCAGGATGCACACCACCGACTTACATCTGCCCGAATGCCCGGCCAGTAAAAGCAAGCCATTATCCGGTTCAATGTTTTATCATAACCGAGGTGGCCTACCATGGGGTTGTGACCGGCCGTGCTGGCACCGGTGGCCCCATGCCTCCCCCGGTAGCGTCGGGACGGGGCACCTCCATCTCACCACTGAGCACAGCACACCACTCACACTTCCCTGACATACGTGACTGCACCCTCATCGTTTCCCCCGCTAAGCTAGCGAACCCCGGCCAATTTGTGCCCAAGATTAGAGGGTGCGCGAGGCGAGTGCTAACTCCAGCCCTGACCCTATGCTTTTTCCCCTTGAAATAAATGTCCAGAGCCACCATCGGATAATCGTGAATATCCCCATGCATACACCTCACCTTCACCCACGATGCCTCTAGCAATTCCCCCCGGTCGAACCAAGCGCTGGTGGATCATGGTCTGTTCACAACCCGAGTCTAGCAGAGCCTGGTGTGTACCCCCCTGTATACATACCGGTATACGGTACGTCCCTTCCGAACTGGCGGAGGGGGCTGGCGGTCCCGCAACCCGAACCACTTGACCCACCTCCATGAGCGGGCACTCCGCCCGGAGATGGCCAGGCTGCCCGCACCGCCAGCACCCCTGCCCTGGCGTCTGAGGAGCCCTGGGGTGCCAGACGCTCAGACACGTAAGCTGGGCCCTGCGGCACAGGAGACAGAGGGTCGTCAGGGCCCCGGAGCGGTGCATGCTCCGGGGTGTGTGCGTGTTTGCCGACGCTGGGAATCTCCTCCTCGGTGCTGGGATGGGCCGGCCCGCGGGGATCACTGCTGGCCTGGTTTCCTCCTTCGTGCTCCGCCGGGGAAGGGAGAGATGGTCCTCCGCGAGGACAATCGCTGCCTCGATGCTGGAGGGTCGGTGGCACTGGACCCAATTGGAGGTGGCCAATTGGGTCAGGCAAAATAAGTACACCTAAGAGCAGGACTACCCTAGTCACAGTTAAATGCCAATCTAAAAAAGTGTGTCTTCAGCTTTGATTTAAAAAGGCTGAGGTCAGTAGTGTTGCAAATGTCGGGGGGCAGTCTGTTCCACAGCCTGGGAGCTGTGACAGCAAAATAAGGATCGCCCCACTTTTTAAGTCTTGACCTTAGGACCTCTAACAGGAGCTGGCCGGAAGAACAGAGTGCCCTGCCATGATCATGGGCAGTTAAAATCTCTGACATGTAGGTAGGGAGCCAGGCCATTAATAGCATGAAAAAAAAAAAAAAAAGTTTAAAATCAATTCTAAAACGAACTGGAAGCCAGTGGAGTGACGACAGTACAGGGGTAATATGTTCACGCCTGGACGTGCCTGTTAAAAATCGGGCAGCAGCGTTCTGAACAAGTTGGAGACGTAAGATTAAAGACTGGCTGAGGCTGACATAAAGTGCATTACAATAGCCCAGTCTTGAACTGATGAAAGCGTGCATCGCCTTCTCGAGGTCCTGCCGCTTCACTTTGGCCAGGAGACGCAGCTGAAATAAGCTTGTGCTAACAACAGACCTAATCTGTTTATCAAATCTGAGCCCACTGTCGAATGTTACCCCAAGATTCTTTACATGTGGTTTTAAAAGGGCGCCAGAGTCCCAGAGTTTGTAACTAAAACATTTGACATAGAAGGTGCGCCAAACAGAATACATTCAGTTTTGCTGTCGTTCAGGTGCAAAGAGTTCAGAGTCAGCCACTGTTCTCACCAGACCCCCACTGGTTTGCACTCACACATCGACAAGTGATGTCTGGACATATTTCTAGTAAACACTTGAACTCTGGATCTGCATGTGAGTGTGAGTGAGTGAGTGTAGAACAGCATTTTTATTCTAAAAGGACCGGTCCAGTTCCGCTCACACCCCAAGTCTGAAGTGAGGTCCCACCACTGGTCAGTAATAGGTTAGCAGTCTCAGTGGGTCCCACCACTGGTCTGTAATATGTCTGTAGTCTCAGTGGGTCCCACCACTGCTCTGTAACAGGTCTGTAGTCTCAGTGGGTCCCACCACTGGTCTGTAACAGGTCTGTAGCCTCAGTGGGTCCCTACACTGGTCTGTAACAGGTCTGTAGTCTCAGTGGATACTGCCCCCTATAGGCAGGTTGAAGACATGAGGAACTAGTGTTGTAGTCTCACCTCCTCTAACCAAAGAGCCTCTGATGATACGACATGAGGATATTTGCATCATCGGAGGCTCTTTTTCAGAATAGAAACAGAGATCTCCGTCTCTGGAAAATGAGGGAATGTTGCACGACCATCAAACACACTACCGGGTTTATAACAATACAAAGCTTATTGCAAATGGTGAAGTATCCCTTTAATGTCTTTATGATACTGGCCACAGATAATCTGCTCAAATTGGGTTGGATTCTTTGTCCTGCTTCCCTCATTGTCATTCCATGAACAAGGACATGGTTGTTCTTGGTCCTCCTCCCCTTCCTCCTCGTCCATCACCTCTCACACCAACTCTTCCTCCTCTGCCTCTGTACATTTCTTGCATTCTTGGATTTCTGAAAATATTGTGTTTCTTTGCCACCACCATGTGTGCGATGATGTATTGTTACTAATGTAAGCTAATATGCAACACTGCAGTTTCATCGGCAAGATAATTAAAGGAAAAGTTCGGAATTTTGGACATAGGACCTCATTTCCAACTTACCCGAGGTGATATAGGTTGGTGGAGACCGTTTTCAGCACAATTGGTCCAGTCCTTATAGTTGCACAAGTCACTGTTGCTAAACTGGTGTTGAGCTAGTGCACGTCAACGGTAACATCCAGCCTGTCTCAAAAACAGCTTTAACTGCTCCGCAGAACACCCGAGACAAATGTATTATGACGTCGGACTATCGATGAACATGTCAGTGTTGGTAGAATAATTAAAAAAATTAAACCAAACTTGCATGGCATTGGAATAGCTTATACTTTGTTCCCTGTTGTTGCTAAGGCTACGTCAGCGGCGGATTGATATTATCTCCGGGCTAGTGAGGCTACGAGTACTAGCTGTCTAGACTGTAGGGCGCTTAGGTTTCGTTTTTACGCACTACTACTAACACGCAAAGTAAAATTACGCTGCTGCTGAGAAACTAGTCCCTCAAAATGTTTTATCATTGAAAATGCAAGGTTGGTTTAATTTCTAAAATTATTCTACCAACACTGACATGTACATCGATAGTCCGACGTTATAATACATTTGTCTCGGGTGTTCTGCGGAGCAGTTAAAGCTGTTTTTAGTGACAGGCTGGATGTTACCGTTGACGTGCGCTAGCTCAACACCAGTTTAGCAACAGTGACTTGTGCAACTATAAGGACTGGACCAATTGTGCTGAAAACGGTCTCCACCGACCTATATCACCTCGGGTATGTTGGAAATGAGGTCCTATGTCCAAAATTCTGAACTTTCCTTATAAGATGTATTATTGTGATAATGAGAAATGCAATGATATAAAGCATCAGAATACAGAAACACTGACATCACACTGCTAAAACAAACTCAGGACATCGTTAGTGGTGGAATCGTTTATTTTGAATCTTTCTCCAGTGTGTACACTATAATAATAACACTATTATAATTAATAATCATTATACCGTCCTCTGCAGAGTCTCCCTCCGGCAGCTGAATAACGAAGGCATATGAACAGAGACGATGTTGGAAACTCCAACCTCGACCCTGCAGAGACTCTCTCTCTCTCTCTCTCTGTGGGCTTTAAGCGCACAAACAAAGTAAAGTGACAGCAGGACCCAATCCCAGTCTCCTTGCAGTGTGTTGGCTTTATTGGATTCATTGCATCCTATGGAGGAGAAAAAGGAAAACCCCAGCCAAAGCAATCAGGCTCCTCCCCCTTTATGGATCTATCTTCCAGACTCATGACCTCGCTAACTAACTAACACATCACCAAAGCATGGCGTTATCAGTCGTAGCGTTTAACCTTAGTCTGATCCCTCCTCCCCACAGAGTAGAAATAATAATCAATGTACTATGTAATGTTTTTTTTTTATCAAAACAGCATCACTAAGCAGATTTCAAAGAACTGGTTGATGAATGAAGCAGGAGTTTAATAATCATCATGTTTCTGATGCATTATGTTAAATCGTTAATGTTTCTCAGCCAGTCTTCCGGTTCTCTTTTTTATTTACGCTCATATTGTTCACCTATTTAACTATATTTGCCAAAAATAAATCAACTTATTGGTATTTTAAGATCAAAATCCCAAATCGTTTTCATCCTGGAAAACAAAATGACACTTGCTATCATCAGCTAATACCAACTCATTTCAACCAATAAGATCACGACAGCGCCCATCCGTCAACCAATCAGAGCTAGAGAAGGTGGTAAGCTCATCTTTTCAAAGACCAAATTAAAACATGATGTCCTGTTTCACCGTACAAGGTTGCAGACTCACGCGACTTTAACGTCAAAGGGCTATGAAGTGTCTGCAGAAATGCTGAGTCATGCCGGGGAGGAGGTTGGTGAGCCTGGAGATCAGGGTCGGGCCCCACACAGAAGTGCAACATCAAACCTTCTACTGGGCTTCTGGGTATTGTAGTCATTTTACCAAAACTCCTAATGCTGTGATCACTACCGGAATCGTGTTGAATGCTTGGAGTGTGTGTGTGTGAGGATGTGGTGGGGAGGGGTGGGGTGACTGGGAGGAATGGGGAGGAAGTGATGCAGCCCGCTAGTTGACTTCAGTAGGCGTGGTCTGCCACGAACAGAGAGTCCTGAGCGGCCCCCTGCTCTCCGGAGGACTGGTACTTCCCAACAGCTGCCTTGCTGTTATTCTGTGGACAAACACACAGTCAGACATTGGATGTCTTTTTCCTGTTATTTATAGAACGTATAAAACATAAAGGATTTGTAATTCCATGACGTCATGTTTTTCAGCAGATTAAAGGCAAATCTGTAGCGTAGCCGCAATAACAGACAAGGAAAATGATACACACATAAACTCTATCCACATATTCCTACACATAAATATCTCTAAACTGAACCGTTACCATGGCAAAATCAAATTGGAATAATTAGGAATCTTCCTCTATATTCAATAACAGTTTTTCTAAAACCAGTAACAGTTCAGGTAGAGAGTGGTACTGCAGCAGGGAAGCAGAGAAGCTTCCAGAACAGAAACACACAAACAATGATAAGATGCACTACTTAATACATATATATCTATTTCTGTATGTGTATTGGCTTTCCCCTAATAAACCTGGTTCTCCCCTCCCACTCCTCTTCCCCCTCTTCCTCCTCCTCCTCCTCACCAGAGCTCTCTTGACATACTCCTCCTGACAGGCCTTGCCATTCTCCTTCTTGCCCCCCCAGGCCTTCAGAGCCGAGGCCTGCAGGGCCCGTCCGTAGGAGAAGGTGAGGGTCCAGGGCCGGTGGAGGGCACACTGGTTGATGGCGTTAAGGTTGACGGTGGCGTCCGCCTCACTTTGACCGCCTGACAGGAAGGTCACACCTGAGGGTGGGGGGGGGGGAACGCACAGCAGGAAGGTCAGGTGGAAACAAGGTACACTCTCATTGAGCATGTTATTCTCCAGGACCACCTCACCTGGCACCGCGGGGGGCACAGCGCGGTGCAGGGCGGTGACAGTCGCCATGGCGACATCGTGAGGGCTGTACTTTCTGGGGCAGGAGTGTCCAGCAGTCACCATGTTGGGTTTGAGCAGCGTGCCCTCCAGGTAGACATGGTGGTCGGACAGAGCCTTGTAGACCGCCGCCAACACCTGTGAGAAACAAGAAACCACCACGTTGGTACAGTCATCTCAGCAGCCGTGTCCTCCCGAGGCCCAGCTGAAGACCTGATCCATCCTAGCAGCTGAGACTCGGCCGTCCCGTCTCAAAGACTCTGCCTTCTTTTCCTGATTCAGAGGATCCAGCTGATCCTTCACGGCCCACAACGCTACCCAGGATTCATCGTGCCACTGTGACGAGTGGATCAGCAGCCGGAGATCCATCCATCCATCCATTGTCTACCGCTTATCCTGTATTCAGGGTCGCGGGGGGGCTGGAGTCGATCCCAGCTGTGCAGCCGGAGATGCAGCAGAATAAACTTGTGAATGTGATGAGTTTCAACTCCCTGGAACGATCCAAATGTAAAAAAGGAACGTCCCATTTTGGTTAAAAAGATACTAACCAACAAGCTAACGTTACTATGAGCTTCCGCACTATTTAGAGCAGTGCGGCTACCATCATCCGACCTTTAACTGACCTTCATCCGACCTTAGTTACATCCACTGAAAGTCAAACTTTTAAAATGTAATTTTAATTTACCTAAAATCATCATCATGATATAAAATATGACATCCGGCATACTTTTAATCAGATAAAAGTTAGATACCTCTTCTATGCTGTTATGTCAACCGGAGCCGGTTACTAGGCGACAGGAGTGCCAAAGGGTGGAGGCAGGAACAGCTGGTGATGCAAACAGGAAATGCTTGGTGCTTCAGCAGTTTCCTATGAACAATGTGGCCGACACCACGTCTGAGTGCCAGAAGGAGAGAGACTCCATCCATGGCTGCTGCAGCTGTTAACAGCAGCACAACCGGTTTGAATGCCTCTCGTACGCATTTGCAGCCGCAGACGGGTTCAGACACGATCACAGTGAGAACATGCACACGTTCACCAGAACCAGATTCAGGGCGA
Source organism: Chelidonichthys spinosus (assembly GCA_029853015.1). NCBI lineage: Eukaryota > Metazoa > Chordata > Actinopteri > Perciformes > Triglidae > Chelidonichthys > Chelidonichthys spinosus. Next base: position 1,716,195 of record CM056839.1, on the reverse strand, counting down.
CGTGCCACCCCAGCCATCAGGGCTGAACCATAACGAAGCTGTTGTTGTCTCAAACGCAGGCTAGTGAGTTAACCACACCTTACAGCTGAGGCTGCAAATTACAATCTGTCTTTAAAAGGCAAACCTCACGGGTGAATGTGAATGTGTATTAAAGTGGGTCATATGTGTAGTCGAAAAAATACATTTAGAATTTGGTGCCTTCTTGACCGAGAAAAGACAGACGGTGACTTTTTGGTGCATGGGGATGGAAGACAACAACTCCCACAATGCACAGCTCCGCAGGCCACTCCCAAGCCTCAGTGGGTTCCACCACTGGTCTTTTACAGGTCTGTAGTCTCAGTGGGTCCCACCAATGGTCTGTAATATGTCTGTGGTCTCAGTGGGTGCTGCCCCCTATAGGCGGGTTGAAAACATGAGGATATTTGCATCATCGGAGGATCTTTTTCAGAAACTCGGAGATCTCGGAATTGAGGGAATGATGACGACATTCAAACACACTACCAGGTTTCTAACGACACAAAGCTTCATGCAGATGGGTGAAGTATTCCTTTAACGATCATGCTTCAGGTATTCAGTTTACATGATGGAAAAATGAAATCTCCATGTTTGGGAGGCTGAAAACAGCATTCTCCATCCTACTAACGATTGGTCAATTCCACACGAACATCTATTGTATGAAACGGCTGAATGTCGCCTCTTCTGTCCCCACCATCACTCACCTTCTCCGTCACATACTGGCACCACTGCAGGTCGTGGTCCCCATCTGGAAGAATCTCCGGCTCCACGATGGGCACGATGCCATGCTGGATGGGAGAGAAGACGGCAACCCATGTCATGGCAACGGAGACAATAGCTCCTCCTGTGGTGGGGCTGTGACTTGTGTACCAACTCTGCACTGAGAGAACAGCTTCTGGAACTGTTGGAGAGTCTCACCATCTGGCAGATGCTGGCGTAGCGGGCCAGCACGTTGGCGTTCTCCATGATGGCCAGCGTGGATGGCGTGGTGGAGGTGATCTTCAACACACATCGCCACTTGGCAAAGTCGGCGCCGTCCTTCTTGTACTGAGCACAGCGCTCGTAGAGTCCGTCCAGACCTGCCGAGCAGACGGGACAGCTTGAGTGATGCAAGCAGACTAATGACAGAACTTTGTGCTGAGCACGTCGTTATGGTGACGTCACCTGTTGGTTTGGGAACCACGGTTTTGAAGTCGCCATCTTGGAAATGTGTTCCACCCGTCGCTCCTCCACATTCCAAATATGGTCACTTCCTTCTCTGGTTGGAGAAATTCCAAGATGGCGACGGGCAAAATGCTGAAGTGGAAGCTTCAAAACCGTAGTCCACGACCAACGGGTCACCATGACGACGTCCTCTGCGTATGTACGGTCTGTAGTAAAAGCTTTGTTTCTGTGTGAATCTGTCATTACATGGTGATAATGATCTTATCATGAGTAGCAATTTTCCCCTCCAAACCTTGAGTGGTGGTCTCCCCGTTGGTGCCAGCGAGGGGCACCACGCCCTTGTCCACCTTGATGCCCACCACCATGCCCTTCTCCTTGACCAGCTGGGGGAAGAGCTTGCCGTCATCGGTCTTCTGATAGAGCGTCTCGTGGAAGAAGATGACGCCGCCGATGCAGGAGTTGACCCGGTCGTCTGCAGTGAGGAGCAGCTGGCGGTAGAGCCTGCGGTTCTCCTCTGTGTTCTCAGCGTTGATGCTCTGGAAGCGTTTAGCCATGCTGCCTGAGGGAGACACAGCACAATGATGTCATTGTACAGAGAGACGTTCACAGTTCCATTGGTATTTACATGATTTTATCCACAATGTTTATTGCACCAACGTTTTGGCTCACGAGTATAACTGGAGGTCAGGTCACAGAGGGAGGTGAGGGGAGATGCTGAATTTTTGAGGCCAATATACTGTATCATCCAACATATCAGCCAACATAGACTTAGTTCAAATATATCAACTCTGAGTTGAAGTAGAAACTTGTGTGACTCTAAATCTTTCTCATCAATGAGATTCTCCTCGTGTCGTCCAGACGTTGCTGAATCCTAAATGGAGGAACCAGATGTTGCCTCCTGTGTCTCTGGTCCCCCAGAGGTCTAGATAGTAGCCCACATTATTTCAGAGACCAGACCAGACAATGTGGAGAAAACAGAGACTGTCTGTGGTCCCCCAGAGGTCTACCATAGTAGCTCACATTAGTCCAGAGACCAGACCAGACTATGTGGAGAAACCAGAGACTGTCTGTGGTCCAAACAACAAGGTCTCGTATTTATGTCTAGATGACCTTATTTGGAGTGTTGATGGAGCAGCTACAATGTTAGAATAGCCTAGCACCCATCAATCCAGACTCCATTCTGAAAACAAGCATTTGAAAAGTTTTCTAAAGCTATTATTACATATCAAGGTTTCCCGCAGCGCTTTCCTGTTAAGACGGCCGCCTTAACAACAAAGGGCTGCCGCCTAAACTAACGTCTTAAAAAAAAAAGAAAAAGGAAAAAAAAAATCCATATACTAGCATTATTCGCCGCAGTGTTTCCCCTACCATTGTACAGGCCGGGCAGGGCCTCTCCAGGCCAAAAAGAAATTAATATATGCCAAAAATAAGCCACCTATCAATTCATTCATAAATCAATAATCATTTACATTGGGGGGAGACACCCACCGTGGGGGAAGGATTGTTTTTGATAAGCTGTGGAACTCTGAGTTAACCTATTTCTACCTGAATTTCTATGAACTATTAAGCTGTTGAGTAAACCCATAACTTATATTTTACTTCATAAAATAAGACATGCACTCATATGTCGTTGTAGTGTTTTACAGTATCTGTAGCTATTAATGTGATGCTCATCATCCCCCCCCCCCTGACAGACACCACCTTAACTAACACATTTTCTGGGGGAAACACTGCATATTCTGACTCCAGATCAGCTATCTGCAAAAGCTGCTTGCAAAAGCAGGCTTTCAACCAGTCGAGGGCTGTCTCTGTATATGTATGCTTGGCTGAGTTTGTCCTACCTGTGGACTCATCGGCTGCCAGAATGCCTTTCCCAGGAGCCACGATCCTCCGAGCGATATCACCCAGCTCCTTCTTCTGTTCAGCACTCAGGAAGGGATGGGCGTGAGTCATGGTGGCTGGGACGGACACACAGACACACACCTCATCAACGTCCTCCCTGAGGAGCGCCACACATTGTGCTGTGTGTGTCCACACTTTTTTCCACATCAGATCATAACTTTTTCTCTCTTTAAAAACGTTTGAAATTGTAGTTCTAAAGTTGTCACAGAGCATTCTTGGCTGCATGAAGAAAACTGTCTCTATTTATTCATTTCCACAGTATATTCCTTTATTTTTCTGGCCAGGAAATAGTGTTGTTGTTTGTAGGGGTATGTATTAATATCGTTCATCCTCCACAACCTCCAAGTCCCCAAACACATTCAACACTAATCAGAATGGCTTTTATGTGATGTCCTCTTTTTAATAATGCTTTCATTAATTATTGCATTTTCACAAATTGTATTTGTTGTAGTGATTTGATTTATTGTTTCATTTATTCTCCTGTTTTTCAAAGCACTTTATAAACTCTGTTTTTAAAAGGTGCTATACAAATACAATTATTATTTTTAACACTGTCTTTATCGATTTTTCAACGTAAGTCAAGCAACAAACAACGTGACAATTTTCAATTCCAAAACCTTGCTGGGTATAAATGTATGTATATATGTTCAAAGTCGTTCTGTTGCTGCAAGTTACATGATGGTTATGGATTCAGGATCTTTTAATAGCATTTGATCATCTTGGTCTAGTGTTTAGGACATGTCAACAATATGCTTTTCAAAAAATTCTAAACAGCAGAAAATCTAGTTTGGTGGACTTTGGTGGTCCTTTAGGGTTTTTGGAGAGCAAATGGAGCTAAATTTCACAAGACATTGCAGTTACGGTGAGAGGGGCGTGGCCATGTGAAAACCAACCTTTTGTAGGGGGTGCTCGTGAGTCATTTTTTTCACGCCCGAATACGAGACCTAATGTAATATAATCACATTTTTCACCATGCAGGGTCCATTAACATGCCACTGTATATTTTTCAAAAGTATTACTGTAACACTTCACTGGAAGCATATTTTAAAGAGAAGTCATTGTAATAAGACAGAAGAATAACTGAACATACTATTTCTACAATAAAAATATATTTATGATATATTGCTTATATATAAGCAAGTTACTCACTCCATGTTTAATGTACTCGTAACAAACAAAGCAAACTTTACCTTCATTATTCAAGTATGTAAATGAGGACATACAGAGTTGTGTACTAATATGTACTCCGTATCCTTAAAGCAGGGGTGCCCAACTCCGGTCCTAGAGAGCCACTGTCCTGCATGTTTTAGGTTTCTCCCTGCACCTGATTCAAAGTATTTTCAAAACTGTGACAAGCTTCAGTTGCTTGATAACGAGCACATCATTAGAATCAGGTGTGTAAAAGCAGGGAGAAACCTAAAACATGCAGGACAGTGGCTCTGCAGGACCGGAGTTGGGCACCCCTGCCTTAAAGGGACAGTGTGTAACATTTTAAGTCATTTATTATCTAAAATCAATATCTTCATTCATAAATAGGTCCTCATAAGTGTATAATAAAATTTGCCAGTAATCTGATTTCTCCTCGTAAACAAAGAATGTCTTCTCTGTGTTTCCATTGGACGGTAAGTCCTCCAGAGGCTTCCATGGCGTTCCTCCATGTTGAAGACTAGAACCTCCGAGGAGGGACATGAACCTAAACGTGATGTTGTTCAGAGCCAGCGTGAATGAAAGTAGATCACGTCAGTGAGAGCGACTTCTACTGAGCTTTTCATCCGCCCATGGTGGACGTCCCGGACACGACCTCCGACCTTTTACAGTCAGTGTTGTAGAGCAATATGAGCACTTTAGTCACATTCCTTTGTGTTTGTTGTGTGTCTAGTTGTTAGCTGATGCTAAAGGCTACAACATCGTAATGAAAGGCTACCAGAAATAAACCAACATAAATGACTATCTTGCTGGAGGAGTAATGACTTCTACAGGCTCACACATGTTTGTTTGAAATATCAACCTCATCACCTGAATGAATACTGGTGAAGTGGTGTTGGACGACATGTTGTCAGAGCTTCTTGGTTCATAAAGGCTACCGGAGCACTAGAGAGCACTATTCATCTGAATGCAAAATGCTATTTCACCACTAGATGGGAGTAATTCCTACACACTGTCTCTTTAAAGTAGGCTCCACTACACCCTCTGTTTTTTCAACCAAAATACAGCAAACAAGTGAACTAATGAAATGTACAAGTATACAAGTATACTGATAATTCGTGTGTTCGAAGATATAATATACTTCGTGTACCGACAGTAACAGCCTCACGGCCGCTTAACAGCATCGATCTCATTATTACACCAACTTCACCGCACACTTTGACTTTTACTGATCTTTCCGGCAGTATTTGGTACTTGCTTGCGTTTAATACTGTAGTAATCTACGCTACGATACGGGCATGTCGTCACTTTCGCGTCCTTGCCAAGCCTTCTGAAGGACTTTTAGTGGGAGTTCAAACGCAACTGAGCCTTTATTAAAGTCCTTTATTGAGGCAAATAACTTATCTTAAGATAATAGCTGGATGATAATACATAAATAATACATGAAGAGAAAAGTCTTCCTAGCTCTTCTTTTAAAAAGTTGGATGGAGAAAAAACTCACCAGATCGTTGCGACGTTCAGAGTCGGGAGGAAGAAGAGAGATGCAAGAAGCTGCTGACGTTCAGAAACAGAGATGGAGGCACTGGGGGCGGGGCCTCGGCGGGACTGTCCAATCAAAGCTCAGCTTCAAACGGGACTGACGCAACACTTCATCCAGTAGGAGGGCGTTTACGATGATGCTGAAACACTAATGTTTTTCTAACCCTCACCGCGGGCTTACAGGCGAATATCACAGTCGACGAATGGCAATAATCCTTTACCTTTAGCTCAGTCATGACTACAAACACCAATGTACGGGTGGAGCTGATTGGCCCATTAATATGTGATACAAGTGCACACTTCTCACGCTCACTCATCTCTCTCTAGAGAAAGGGTTCAGTGTAGAAGGTAGCTAAAAACAACAACACACTTATTACCCATTCATTATAATTGGATTTCTGTATATGACAGAATGAGAAATTATTCATTTTATTGAAGAGATTTTATAGTTTTTAATTTTGGTTTATATCCGTGAAGGTTCTCATAGTTTTTGTAGTTTATGTGTGTCATTTGCTACGAATAAGATTTTTAAATGAACATCATGCTGGATTGAAGAAGACTTGAAACTAGAGATTGAGACCATACACTCAACGACGTCGCCATGACTACGTCCTCTTCTTATAGACCGTGACAAGATGTTTTCTTTTTCACTGACACCATTTTTATTAATTTAATACTGTAAAGCAACCTTGTTTCCCCCCCCCCCCCCCCTCTGTCTCTCTCTCTCTCTCTCTCTCTCTCTCTCTCTCTCTCTCTCTCTCTCTCTCTCTCTCTCTCTCTCTCTCTCTCTCACACACACACACACACACACACACACACACACTTCTGACTCACCCGCAGGGAGGAATTTGAGTTGCTTGGCTTCACATTTGTTTTGGCAACCTGGCATTACATGCAGTGCAGGTCCTCACAAGAGGCTGTTTTCTAAATCCCTCCTTCAGGACTTCACCCATGAACAGGTCTATTTCTGCATCATGGCTCTCTGTGTGTTTCTCCTCCACAATCACATCCTTCTGTAGTCACACTGACACCATCAACAGGCGACTAGCTTCATAGTTCAAGGTCAAATTCAAGTGTTTCAAGTCATCTTACAGTTATTTATGATTGCTATGCTATGACAATTTTTTCAATACTTCAATACTTGGTACTTAACAATTTTAACATTTAGCTATACAATTAGCACATTTCATGTTGCTTCGACACAAAATGCATACACTTAACACAAATTTTAAAATGCTTTTACACTGTATGTCAGAACAGTCATGTTGTGTTTTTTCTGTTTTTTGCACTTCTGGTTCTGGACACTTACAGCATTACTTGTACTCTACACAATGACAACAAAGCTGAATGTAATCAAATCTAAACAATGTATTGGCTGAAGTCAAAGTGAACAGCTGTTCATATTGTACATTGAAAAACAATTACATGTATTTTTGCTACTGGGAAACAGCTGTTTGAAGTTATGCAAATGGATCAATCACAGAGGAAACACACTCAGGTGTTGAGGTTCTTTCAATCACATGACCACATGGTATCCAGGAGAAGAGGACGTCTTTGGGCTGATCTGTGTGGAAAAGGAACAACATAGAGCAACACAAAGAACGTAAGAAACACCTGCAAGAGGGAATGGAAGACGAGTACCAGGACAAGGGAGAGGAAGACTAGTACCAGGACAAGGGAGAGGAAGACGAGTACCAGGACAATAGAGAGGAAGACGAGTACCAGGACAAGGGAGAGGAAGACGAGTACTAGGACAAGAGAGAGGAAGACGAGTACCGGGACAAGGGAGAGGAAGACTAGTACCAGGACAAGGGAGAGGAAGACGAGTACCAGGACAAGAGAGAGGAAGACGAGTACCAGGACAAGGGAGAGGAAGACGAGTACTAGGACAAGAGAGAGGAAGACGAGTACCTGGACAAGGGAGAGGAAGATGAGTATCAGGCAAGGGAGAGGAAGACCAGTACCAGGACAAGAGAGAGGAAGATGAGTACCAGGACAGGGAGAGGAAGACAAGTACCAGGACAAGGGAGAGGAAGATGAGGACAAGGGAGAGGAAGATGAGGACAAGGGAGAGGAAGACGAGGACAAGGGAGAGGAAGACAAGGACCAGGACAAGGGAGAGAAAGACAAGGACCAGGACAAGGGAGAGGAAGACTAGTACCAGGACAAGGGAGAGGAAGACTAGTACCAGGACAAGGGAGAGGAAGACAAGTACCAGGACAAGGGAGAGGAAGAAGAGTACCAGGACAGGGGAGAGGAAGACAAGTACACGTCCTGTTGCAAATAAGCCTTTACTGCGCAGTTCTGTCTCTGTCTTTTTTTTTAATAATCCATATGTTCTATAATGCTATAATTATATAATCTATAATTCTGAGAAGGGTCAATCATTTTTTGTACTGCATTTCTACAGCAAAAGAAACTAAATTCATTTACTAAAGCCAACAAAACAGAAATGTAGAGAGGCTTCAAAAGAAACTGCAGTGTAAAACACAATCTATGATCTCTACAATATACTGCTTTCCTGCTTTCTGGTCTGGTGGACTCTAAATGGGCCATAATGTACTACATGAACATCATGCTGGATTGAAGAAGACTTGAAACTAGAGATTGAGACCATAAACTTATGTTTACAATGTTTACTTAGAGAAGTAGGTGTAATTTTCTCATATACTCCTATACAACCAGAGGAGTCACCCCCTGGTGGCCAGTAGAGAGAATGACAGTTTAAGTTCAGCATGGCGTCATTTCTCAGAACCAGATGTTGCCTGCCTCACAAGCCATAAAAAGGTTTTGAATATGGGACCCAAACTATGAAAGGATCCCGCGTAGATGACTGTCTGCTGCCAGCCTCAACACTGTGTGTGTGTGTGTGTGTGTGTGTGTGTGTGTGTGTGTGTGTGTGTGTGTGTGTGTGTGTGTGTGTGTGTGTGTGTGTGTGTGTGTGTGTGTGTGTGTGTGTGCGCGTGTGTGATGATGTGACAGATCTGTACCACTTGGTGGCAGTAGCTGACTATTCGGACACCTTAGATAAACTGGCCTCACAGCTCAGACATCAGTCTGAAATGCCTGCAACTATTTGAAAGGTTTCTTTCATTTATTTTTAACCTTTAAAAAAAAGAGCCTCTCAATAAAACTGCACAGCAACAACTAAATACTAATGACATACACATTTTTTTAAAATCTCATTTTAATTCATATTAAGTTTTAAAATGAAACAGTGTATAAACGACAATACAAAGAAAAAAAGTTGGGAAATGCCACATTGTATAGTCAGGTCTTTTAATTGTTAAATAAGTGGTTTCTTTTCCTTGTCTCTTGAGAGTTTTGTTCTTGTATTGTCAGGCCATGTTATATTCTTTCCATGATGTAAATGTCCTCTATTCTATTATATCCATTCTGTTATGCCCAGCTCGTTCAAGAGCATAACCAAGGAGGGAGGACCACACAGGGACCAGGTCAATTAACCACAAATTTATTAAAGGAACACAAGTTTAAGTGTAGGTCAGTAATCTGTAGCGTGGTGAGAGGTGCTGGATGTGTGTGTGCAATCATAAAGTAACAAGAGGCTAACAGAACACAATCAAACAAAACAACGCTGAGGTGCCTGGGTGGCACCAGCCATCCAGGAGGGAGGAAGAGACCGCCATCTTGGAAAGACCTCCTCTTTATAGACACAGCCACAGGTGGAGTTGATCCCCCTGATGAGGTAGGAGGGACACGGGCAGAGAACCTATGGAGGGGAGATGAGACAGAGAGACACAGCAGCAACACAACATGGCTGAGGGCCATAACAATTCTGATTGTGTTTTTTTACAGCTTTTTTTTCAGTGATTATTCTACATAATTCTAACCAATTAAATGTCTTGCCTTTGTACATTTTCTCTAGTATCATTAAAATGACACAGCTAAAGTACCAAACTACTAAACAATATCCTCCAACCTCCATCCTTTCGATATGTTAATTGGTGGATGTTTAGTGACTTTTCCACATCTTCTGATATTTTCATATCAACTTCTGATACCGATTGTTTTCTTATATATTTAGTTGTAGGCCCTACACCGGTTTATCTTCAATATTAGTATTTTATTATTATAAATGATGTGCAATAACTTAGTCTCCTATAAAATTACATTCCCATACAACTAAACAAAACAGTCACTATGGGAAAATGGACCAGTGATTGTGTTATTGCTATAGAGGGGCAGTAGGGAGGGGACACTGTAAATGTCCTGAGGAACAACCGCAGAAGAAGAGGGCGGTTTTGTAGTGAGCGACAGCAGAGTTTTGGGCGTGGCAGGCTGGACAGCATGGAGGACCTCCATCAGCTCTAAAAAGGGAGAAACGATTGAAATTGTCAATAAAACCTAGGTTTTGAGCGGTGCAGGTGGACTGAAGCCAGGTATTCAGCTAAAATGTTCCGCTCCGCAGGCCAGCAGAAATTATTAACTGACCACAAAATACATTCAATTTCCATATTCGGTGCAATAGACTGCACGCACATGCGCATTAAAGCACCCTCTCCACACCATTCCCATATTTCTACCGCAACCGGTATCACTCCATCAATGTGCAACTCATCTGCGACTCCCAAAACCTCTTGAATGTCTCCTGCTTCCCAGGAGGAGCACATGACTCATTTGTGTTAAACACTTCTGTTGGTATGCGCCTCGGCCAAGAATTCTTTGAATAATTCATTATAAATACCAGCAATAGTGTACTCTTTTCCCATGATGACTTCTTTTATTAGGCGATGGAGGAATCTGCTCTGGCTCCCTGGTTGATGACGTCACTCACCAACAAAGTACGTGTCCACAGGCAGCGTTGTTTCCACACTTCCCATTCATCATGTGAAAAGCCGTGCAATGCATTCTGGTAGCGTCGCGGCGAGTTTCTAGAGACGGCGCGTTGAGTTGGCCGCTCCTCATTTGCATAAAGTTGTAGTCGAATATACTTATTTCTCGCATAAAATGTTTTCAGAAACACATTTCGGTGAACTATTGTCATAAAATAAGAGAAAGTTTCCAAACGAGCCGCCATGTTGGTCGATTTGAAATCCGGGAGCAGACAGGCCACCAGTGAAAGCGATCGCCAATCAGGTGCAGCCATGAAGTGTGCGCATGATTGTATGAAGGAGAGCGCCTGTCAATTATCCTCCTAGTCGCAGCCCACCGTGCAATACAGGCAAGCGGCGCGTCAACTATGGCATTTAAAAATGCCCCTGTGGACACGTAGCATCACCCGTAGGTGTCGTCCAATCAGTGGTACGAATGTACTTGCTCCAGAGCGCACAATGGGCATTGGCGGGGTGTTTCATTTGCTTATTAGGAACAACTGCCACGAGCTTTGAATTTATGAACACATGGGATTCATCAAGATGAGAACACAGATGCGAACATTTCAGTGGATGAATCTGGTTAGGTTTTCTTCTGAACTTTCTTAAGAACAAATTTATATTTCAAATTTCAAATTTATTAAGGGAAAACCCCTTGAGATGCATCATCTCGTCTTCCAGGGGGTCCTTTACATCAAAACAATCAAACAATACAATACAATACAATCACATATACACAACTCAAAACATACACTTAAAGTGTGTACAACGGCTCCCGAGTCCCTCTTCCCCACCCCACCATACCCCATCAGCCCCTAAAACCATCACAAGGGCAAAAAAAGGTAAAGATACATGAAAATAAATAAGGAAAGATAAATAAATAAAAAATAAAATACTAATAGCAACAGCAGGGGGTCTGTAACAAGGACATTAGTCTTGAACAAATGGAAGGAAGTGACAGATCTAATAGATGGTGGTAAATTATTCCAGTCAGAGGGGGCTTTGTGTTTGAAAGCACATCTACCAATTTCTTTTGAGGTTATTGGGACGGAAAAAAACAGCTGATGCGAGTGTCTGACAGAGTAAGATGGTCGGTAGAGGACTAGATATTGTTTTAGGTAGTGGATAATTAAAGTGGACACATTTATAAATAAACTGAAGCCAATGAAATTGTCGCCTACTGTTAAGAGGAAGCCAATCAATGATACATAATACAATGATGGGTTCTATAAGGACATCTTAGGACAAATCTACAAATACTGTTAAATGCAAGATCAAGAGAGTGTAGGTATTTCTCTGATGTGTTTTGGTATATGGTGTCAGCATAGTCCATTATTGGTAGTAGCAGTTGGGTGGAGATTCTTTCCTTACTTGAGGAGTGAAACAATTTATGGAACGATAACGTATGCTGAGATTACGATTTATTCTATTTACAACAGATTCAATGTGTGGCTTGAATGTTAATGTAGTGTCGATCCAAAGACCCAGGTATTTGAATGTATCCACTTTTCCAAGGGGGGGTACCATCATTAAAGCAGACAGATAGTTCAGCAGAGTGATGTGCTAATTTATGACTGGTACCAAACAACATAAGACATGACTTCTTTTTGTTTAATAATAATCTGTTATGGCTGAGCCAGTCCTGTACATTAATAAATTCAGACTGCAAGCATGTTTCCATTTCTGATATATTGGTGCTTGATGTGTAAATTTATTTATTTGTTTATTTCGGGCATGTCCGTTAAATCATCATCACACATCTTTGTTCACATAGTAAAATACACATGGCCGAAAGGGAAAGCGGGAGAAGCCAAGGCTTATCTAGTCCCACCCCCATTACCCACAGGATAAAATCGTCATCATAATCTTTTCTTATCATTGCATTTTCCACTTGACATAACTTTTCCTTTTTCTTGTGACATTTGACATAACATGTTACAGCAGTAGGTGGTTCAGAGAGCTGAAGTCCAGTGCATACAGATAACGTGTGCGTCTGCACACGTGTCCGTATTAGTTCATCACGAGTGAGCAGCAGTCTCATCATGTAACAAAGTCTGAAGGGGGTCCAATCGCCTCATGTCCAGGTCAGGGTATAGTGGCGCATCAACATCAGTAGTAGTTTTGGCTACGCGTTTGAAGACCAGGTGTCTTATCTCTGTGTCCTTCACTGGTGTAAATGACTATATCATCGGCATACAATTGGGTATGGCAGCCAGAAGAGGAGAGGAAGATCATTAATAAATATGGACAACAGAAGTGGCCCTAAAGATGACCCTTGTGGAACACCCCTTTCTATAATTAAATAATCAAATTGACTTCCACCACAATTTACACATTGACATCTATGTTGCGAGCGTCAGAGAGAAAATGGAAGAAATCGGGCCAGCACGAGGACCTTGCTCACTATCACCACCTCCTCTCTGACTTCACCTCAACTGTTTCGGCAGCTAAATATGCCTTCTACCTGGCAAAGATCAACTCTTCTGCCTCCAACCCCAGGAAACTCTTCTCCATGTTCTCCTCCCTCCTCACCCCTCCTAACCTTTCCCCCCCTTCCTCCCTTACTGCCGATGACCTGCAACTTACTTTACCAAGAAAGTAAATGACATCAGCTCCTCATTCATGCCTATTCCCTCCCAGTAGACATCTCCCCCAACTCTCAACTCGGATGGTCTTACCAGCTTTAGCCCCCTCACCTCTGAAGACGTTCACGCACTTGTTACATCTAACCGTGGCCACCACCTGCTCCCTCGACCCGATTCCCTCCTCTCTTCTCCAGGACATCTCACACGACATCTTGCCATTCCTCACCACCCTGATCAACTCCTCCCTCACCTCAGGTGTCATTCCAGCAGCTTTGAAGACAGCTACAGTGAAGCCTCTCCTTAAAAAACCCACCCTAGACGCTACTGACATCCAAAACTACAGACCTGTATCTCTTCTTTCATTCCTCTCTAAAACCTTGGAACGTGCCGCCTACAACCGACTGTCATCCTATCTCTCGCAGAACAACCTCCTCGACCCCAATCAATCAGGATTCAGGACTGCTCACTCCACTGAGACGGCCCTCCTCACAGTGACCGAGTCCCTGCGAGACGCCAGAGCCTCATCCAACTCCTCCGTTCTCATTCTCCTCGACCTATCTGCTGCATTCGACACAGTCAACCACCAAATCCTCCTCTCCATTCTGGCTGAACTTGGCATAACTGACTCTGCTCTCACCTGGTTTACATCATATCTGCTAAATCGCACCTTTCAGTCAACATGGAATGGCTCTATGTCCAAACCCTGTTCTCTGGACACGGGTGTCCCTCAAGGCTCTGTATTAGGACCGCTTCTGTTCTCACTATACACCAGATCACTAGGTTCTGTTATCACATTGCATGGATTCTCCTACCATTGTTACGCAGATGACACCCAGCTGTTCCTCTCTTTTCCTCCAACCTCTGACACTCACATTGCAACTCGCATCTCGAACTGTCTGGCTGACATCTCTGTCTGGACAACTGCACATCACCTCAAGCTTAACCTGAATAAAACCAAACTCCTCTTCATCCCAGGGAAAGTCTGCCCTCGCATGGACCTGTCGGTCACTGTCGAGGGCATCACAGTATTGCCGTCGTCAACTGGGAGGAACCTGGGTGTAATCCTCGATGACCAACTATCCTGCACCACCAACATCACTGTTGTGGCCCGATCCTGCAGATTTGCTCTCTACAATATCCGCAGGATTCGGACCTTCCTCACAAAGGATGCAACGCAGCTCTTGGTCCAAGCACTGGTCATCTCCCACCTTGACTACTGCAACTCTCTCCTGGCCGGACTCCCGGCCTCTGCGATTAAACCATTACACCTTATCTTCAATCTACCCAAATTCTCCCATTTGACCCCCCTCCTCCGTGACCTCCACTGGCTCCCTGTTGCAGCACGCATCCAATTCAAGACGATGACACTGGCCTTCAGGGCCATCAATGGAACGGCACCTGTCTACCTTCAAACACTGGTCAAACCTCATGCCCCGAAGCGAGCACTTCACTCCTCTACTTCAGCAAGCTGGCTGGTACACTCTTAGAAATAAGGGTTCCAATAGGGTTCTTCTACAAGGCCTGAGGTTCTACCTGGAACCATTTGCTTCTGAAAAACCCTTTCCCGAAAGAAGGGTTTTTCAAGGGTTCTTGGTAACACTAATGGTTCCAGTAAGAACCATTTTGATCGAGAGAACCCTTTAAAACCCCTTTCCTGAATAAAGGGTTTTAAAAGGGTTCTTGGTAACGCTAAGGGTTCCAGTAAGAATTATTCTGATCCAGAGAACCGTTTTTGGAAGAAAGAGGTCTTCAGGGATTGTTGAAAGCATGGGTATAAGATCCTGTGTCACCAGGGTATACTTCCTGATAACACTTACCAATAATGGTGCAAAATACAAAATACTTCCTAAATGATTTTGCTGTTTTACTCACACATCTATCCACTCTATCACCAAATATCATATTACTGGGGGACTTCAATATACACATGGACAACATTAATCTACCCCTCACCAGAGACTTTTCATCATGCCTGGACAGTTTTGGACTCCATCAATTCATCAACTTCCCAACACACACAAAAGGACACACTCTGGACCTAATCTGCTGCTCTGGCCTCACCCCCTCCAACTGCACAGCTGATGATCTCCATGTGAGTGACCATTTCCTCATCTCTTTTAGCACTGCTCTCTGCCTTTCAAGAATCAAGTCATCACGCTTCATTTCATTCCGGAACTTAAAGAACATTAACATTGACACTCTCTGCTCCAACGTTGACACTATTCCAATCTCTGACTTTTCTACCACCTCTGATGAAAGGATAACCCTCTACAATACACGTTTAAACAACATCCTCAACTCCCTCGCTCCACTCAAAACACGCTCTGTTTCCTTCTCCACAACTGCCCCCTGGTATACCCCTCATCTCCGCTCTATGAAATCTAAAGGCCGCCAACTGGAACGACTCTATAAGAAAACTGGACTCACCATTCATAAAGAAATGTACATAACCCACATACACCACTACAAGGACTCAATCACCCAAGCCAAAACAAATCACTACTCCGCTCAGATAATCTCCAATGAAGGAAACACCAGATCACTGTTCACACTGCTCAACAGAACTCTCCACCCACCTGACTCCTTACCTCCCCACCTGTATTCAACTGACACCTGTAACTCCCTAATGCAGTTTTTCAATGACAAAATCTCCATCATTCACCAACACTTAGACTCAGACTCACTCCCTTCTCTCCCACCTGCACTTCCTCTCCTCTCACCAGCCCCCTACCACACTGTCAGCACTTCTCTAATTTCCAACTTCCCACTGACCTTCAAATCCATGACCTCATCCGTAAATCCAAACCCTCTACCTGTCAGCTTGACCCCCTTCCCACCACCCTTGTCAAATCTTGTCTCCCCTCTGTGCTTCCCCTTATATCTACCATCATTCACTCTTCACTCACCACTGGTACTGTTCCCTCACCCCTCAAAACGCTATCACCCCTATCCTGAAAAAACCTGGCTTAGACCCCAACAATTACAATAATCTCCGCCCCATCTCCAAGCTACCTTTCATATCCAAAATCCTAGAAAATGTAGTCGCCACCAAATTACACACCCACTTAACTAAAAACTCCCTCTATGACCCTTTCCAATCTGGTTTCCGCCCCCGCCACAGCACCGAAACTGCACTCACCAAGATCTTCTCACTGCAGCTGATTCCGGTTCATTTTCCATCCTCATCCTCCTCGACCTAAGTGCAGCCTTTGACACCATTTCACACCCCATCCTCCTTCGTAGACTCTCCTCCATCGGCATCACCCACCCCCCTTCACTGGTTCCACTCCTACCTCTCAGGCCGCACTCAGTTCATCCAGCTCAAATCCTTCAAGTCTGACCCCTCCCCAGTCACTACAGGAGGGCCCCTTCTCTTCATCACCTATCTCCTCCCCCTTGGCATCATCTTCCGTAAATACAATATTCATTATAATTGCTACGCGGATGACACCCAGCTCTACCTTTCCAGTAAACCAAAGTCCGCACTCCCACCCTCTTCCCTCACCACCTGCTCATCCGAAATCAAATCCTGGTTCACTTCCAACTTCCTCAAATTAAACAGTGAAAAAACAGAAATCCTCCTAATTGGCACCAAATCTACACTTTCCAAATTTGACCGTTGCCCCCCCCCCCCCCCTTCTTATCGACAGCTCCTCAGTTTCCCCCCTCTGCTCCGCCTCCATCCTTGTCCATAGTCCCGTCACCTCCCGTCTTGATTACTGCAACTCTCTCCTCTTCGGTCTCCCTCACAAGTCTCTCCATAAGCTTCAACTGGTTCAAAACTCTGCTGCACGTGTCATTACCAAAACTCCTTCTTCCCACCATATCACCCCCATCCTACAGCAACTTCACTAGCTTCCAGTTGCACTTCGAATACAATTCAAAATCCTTCTGTATACTTTCAAGGCTATCCACAACCTCGCCCTGTCTGACCTTCTCCACGTTGCCACTCCAGCACGCTCCCTCAGATCTTCCTCCTCTCTCCACCTCACTGTGCCCCCTGCTCTCCTCGGCACCATGGGGAGCAGAGCTTTCAGTCGCTCTGCTCCCCGACTCTGGAATTCCTTACCATCTCACATCCGTAACATTGACTCTCTCCCTCTTTTCAAAACAGAACTCAAAACCCACCTGTTTAAAATTGCTTATCCACTCCACCACCTCTCACCCTAACATCTCCCTTTTATTCTTCACAGTTTTATCTATTTGTTCTTTTCATTTTTCATTTTTACTGATGTTTTTTTTTTATTTTGTTTATTCTGTGCTCTTGTGTTCTTATTTATTGATGATTTATTTTGTGTTTTGGTGCTTGAGGATTTTAACTGCTGTACAGTGTCCTTGAGTGGCGTGAAAGGCGCTTTCTAAATAAAATGCATTATTATTATTATTATTATTATTATCTACTGATCAGACATACAAATAATGAAACTGAAATGTTCTGTTACCAATTTATTTTCACAACCATTAATTATAAGAAAGCAAGACCTTCATCAGCAAATCTTGTTGACCCAGGCAAAGATTAGCTGTGACTGGGATTTTAACCCCCACCCTTCAAATCTAAATCTGTACCATTACCCACTGAACCATTATCCAGCAGAATGTGTAGATCAGGGACTCCTCTGACTCGCCACACTCACTCACACAGCCAGGTTGACAGCTCCTTCATGTCGGTGGTCAGAAAGAGGGAGCTGATCATGTGTCTGTTTAGCTCTGTCTGTACAAACTGTTACTTCTGCTTTTAGGTCACAGTATCAATTCCCATGTTGACAGATAACATACCTTGATAATTGCACTTCCAGACAATTAGCTCAGTTGGCTAGGAGTTGGTTCTTGGTCATTTACATTTACATTTAGGTCATTTAGCAGACACTTTTGTCCAAAGCGACTTACAATAAGTACATTTGTCAAAAGAAGGAAACAAAGAAACCACGACGTATCATTGCCGATAAAGTAAGAGCTAAAAATAGAACAAGTGTGAGGTCCTCATCTGAGTAAAGTAGTACTTCAAGAGCAACAGTGCTAAGATCAGAGTGCTATAGGTAAGGTTTTTTTTTTTTTTTTTTTTTTTTTGGGGGGGGGGGGGGGTGTCGAGGGAGGGTGCTAGTCGGTCATGCTATGTAGAGTCAAGGTGAAGTCTGAACAGGTGAGTCTTGAGCCTTTTTCGGAAGATGGCAAATGACTCTGCTGTCCTGACATTGGTCGGGAGTTCGTTCCACCACTGAGGCGCCAGAACAGAGAAGAGTCTGGACTTTGCTGAGCGACATTTGCTTGATTTCAGCGATGGTGGTACCAGCCGGCCAGCTGAAGTAGAAGAGCGAAGTGCTCGTTTCGGGGCATGAGGTTTGACCAATGTTTGAAGGTAGAAGGGTGCCGTTCCATTGATGGCCCTGAAGGCCAGTGTCATCGTCTTGAATTGGATGCGTGCTGCAACAGGGAGCCAGTGGAGGTCACGGAGGAGGGGGGTCACGTGGGAGAATTTGGGTAGATTGAAGATAAGGCGTGCTGCGGCATTCTGGATACGCTGTAATGGTTTAATCGCAGAGGCCGGGAGTCCGGCCAGGAGAGAGTTGCAGTAGTCAAGGCGGGAGATGACCAGTGCTTGGACCAAGAGCTGCGTTGCATCCTTTGTGAGGAGGGTCCGAATCCTGCGGATATTGTAGAGGGCGAATCTGCAGGATCGGGCCACAGCAGTGATGTTGGGGGTGCAGGATAGTTGGTCATCGAGGATTACACCCAGGTTCCTCGCAGTTGAGGAAGGTAATACTGTGATGCCCTCGACAGTGACCGACAGGTCCATGCGAGGGCATCGCAGTTGAGGAAGGTAATACTGTGATGCCATCGACAGTGACCGACAGGTCCATGCGAGGGCAGTCTTTCCCTGGGATGAAGAGGAGTTCGGTTTTGTTCAGGTTGAGCTTGAGGTGATGTGCAGTTGTCCAGACAGAGATGTCAGCCAGACAGTTCGAGATGCGAGTTGCAATGTGAGCGTCAGAGGACGGGGGAAAAGAGAGGAACAGCTGGGTGTCATCTGCGTAGCAATGGTAGGAGAATCCATGCGATGTGATAACAGAACCTAGTGATCTGGTGTATAGTGAGAACAGAAGCAGTCCTAATACTGAGCCTTGAGGGACGCCCGTGTCCAGAGAGCAGGGTTTGGACATAGAGCCATTCCATGTGACCTGGAAGGTGCGGTTTGTCAGGTATGATGTAAACCAGGCGAGAGCAGAGTCAGTTATGCCAAGTTCAGCCAGAGTGGAGAGGAGGATTTGGTGGTTGACTGTGTCGAATGCAGCAGATAGGTCGAGGAGAATGAGAACGGAGGAGTGGGACGAGGCTCTGGCGTCTCGCAGGGACTCGGTCACTGTGAGGAGGGCCGTCTCAGTGGAGTGAGCAGTCCTGAATCCTGATTGATTAGGGTCTAGGAGGTTTTTCCGCAAGAGATAGGATGACAGTTGGTTGTAGGAGGCACGTTCCAAGGTTTTAGAGAGGAATGAAAGAAGAGATACAGGTCCGTAGCTTTGAATGTCAGTAGCGTCTAGGGTGGGTTTTTTAAGGAGAGGCTTCACGATAGCGGTCTTAAAATCCGCTGGAATGACACCTGAGGTGAGGGAGGAGTTGATCAGGGTGGTGAGGAATGGCAAGATGTCGTGTGAGATGTCCTGGAGAAGAGAGGAGGGAATCGGGTCAAGGGAGCAGGTGGCGGCGCGGTTAGATGTAACAAGTGCGTGGACGTCCTCAGAGGTGAGGGGGCTAAAGCTGGTAAGACCATCCGAGTTGAGAGTTGGGGGAGATGTCTTCTGGGAGGGAATAGGCGTGAATGAGGAGCTGATGTCATGTACTTTCTTGGTAAAGTAAGTTGCTAAGTCATCGGCAGTAAGGGAGGAAGGGGGGGTAGGGGCAGGAGGGGTGAGGAGGGAAGAGAACACGGAGAAGAGTTTCCTGGGGTTGGAGGCAGAAGAGTTGATCTTAGCCAGGTAGAAGGCAGATTTGGCTGCCGAAACAGTTGAGGTGAAGTCAGAGAGGAGGAGGTGGTAGTGAGCAAGGTCCTCGTGATGTCCCGATTTCTTCCATTTTCTCTCTGATGCTCGCAACAATGATGTGTTGGTTCGCAAAGGTTCAGACAGCCAGGGAGGGGCGGGAGATGATCGCGCCAGTCGTGAGATTGGGGGACAGAGAGTGTCCAAAGAAGAGGAGAGTGAGGACATCAGGATAGAGGAGGCTTCAGTAGACATTAAGGAGAACTGTTCCGAGGATGGGAGCGAGGAGATAACAGTTGAGGAGAGAGCGGAGGGAGTGAGGGATTTCAGGTTGCGGCGGCTGGTGACCATTCGAGGCGTAGAGTGGAGGGATGAGGTGGGCTTCATGGGGATGGAGAAAGACACAAAGTGGTGGTCGGACACGGTGAGCGGGGTAACAGAGAGTGCCGAGATGCCACAGGATCTTGTGAAGACAAGGTCAAGTTGGTTCCCGGCCCGGTGAGTTGGTGGAGAGGGGGACAGTGTAAGGACAAAAGCGGAAAAGAAGTCTATGAATTCAGATGAATGCAGCTTTCCCGGGTGGATGTTGAAGTCACCGAGGACGACGAGTGGTGTGCCATCATCAGGGGAGCAGCTCAGGAGGGCATCCATCTCATCCAAAAAGTCACCAAGAGGACCGGGTGGGCGATAGATCACTATGATGTTGAGTTTGAAAGGAAGCGTGACAGAGACGGCGTGAAATTCAAGCGTAGATCGGGGTAGGTGGTCGAGAGGAAGGACCTGGTAGGACCATGTGGGAGGAGCCCAGTTCCTCCTCCTCGCCCTGTTCGTCTTGGGGAGTGTGAAAACGAGTAGGCAGTTGAAAGGGCAGCTGGAGTGGCAGTGTTTTCTGGGGTGATCCAGGTCTCTGTGAGGGCCAGGAAGTGGAGAGTCTGCAGGGAGGCATAGGCTGAGATGGTGTCCGCCTTCTTGACTGCAGATTGGCAGTTCCAAAGCCCTCCTAGTACTTCAAGTTCCTTACCGGTGGAGAGTGGTGGGTAGCAGAGATTGGATGGGTTACAGCCTCGAGTGAAGGGACTTCAGTAAAATCTTCTCCAGTGCGATGTCCTGACTGGGATAAGACACATGGCTGCGAGGGGGGGGGGGGGGTTGAGATGTTATAACTACCTCAATGGGCTTCCTCGATGGACTGCCGCAGATAGACTCCCTTGTCTTTGTTCAGATGTCTTGACTCCCGCAGATAGACTCCCTTGTCTTTGTTCAGCTGTCTTGACTCCCGCAGATAGACTCCCTTGTCTTTGTTCAGCTGTCTTGACTCCCGCAGATAGACTCCCTTGTCTTTGTTCAGCTGTCTTGACTCCCGCAGATACACTCCCTTGTCTTTGTTCAGCTGTCTTGACTCCCGCAGATAGACTCCCTTGTCTTTGTTCAGCTGTCTTGACTCCCGCAGATAGATTACCTTGTCTTTGTTCAGCTGTCTTGACTCCCGCAGATAGACTCCCTTGTCTTTGTTCAGCTGTCTTGACTCCCGCAGATAGACTCCCTTGTCTTTGTTCAGCTGTCTTCGTTCTGATGGCCCGACGCTGCAGCTGACGCTGAAGTGACAGCCTTTTAAGTGCTCAATTTACCGCAAGTACTGACTGTGGCTCCTCCTTCCCTCTAATCAAGTCTATTCACTACAGGTGAGCTGGCTCAAAAACAAGCTGATTGCTCACTTAGCACAGACAGCTTCACAAGAATTTCAACAACAAGCTATCAATACTAGACTAAATGTTACCACTAGCTTTACTCACACAATGCCTAAACTCAAATCTACAATTAGTTTCTGACTTACCAACAAGAGACAAAGCAGCTTCCTTCCTTTCTCCAGACAAAATGTGGTCCCAGATGATGTGGGTTCAAGCCCCAGCAAGGGTGATAATGTTAATACATCAAAAAACCTTGTAGTCTTTGTGAAACAAATGTACAAAATTTTGGAGTCATGGTAGATGATGTTTGACAAATACATATCAGAATTTTACCTCAAACACTGATTTTTGACTGTGAATGGCTTCGTCAATTTGTGAAGCCACAGTTGAGTTGCCACTAGCTCAGTGCGATAGACAATGGTCTTTGGTTCCAAAAATTGTGGATTTCAGCCTCAACTGGTGCAAAATGTGCAACATTACAATGTCAACTGTCTTGCCTTCCTATTCTCCTGTTTATTTTTGGCAACTTTAGGCAATTCTGAGCAACAGTCTGGACACGACGCAGCTATAATTGTGTTTATTTTTTAAAAGTTTAGTTACACTACTCCCTTCTTCAGGAGGAAATGACACACAGCAAAGAAGCAGCCAGGGGAATTGTACCCTGGGTCCCAACAGCAAGGATATAACCCCTCTTTCTGGGGCATTTAAGTGAGCTATACTATTCACTGGACAAAGGCTTTTGAAAGTTTGTTATGAGTCAGGTGATCTAGAGATACAGTTTGAGGTTGTGAGTTCAAGGCCTGGTTGATGCAGAGTGACCATGTTAATACCTACTGAGGTGATGTTTGGATTAGTAACAGACAATTTGAAAAATATTAAACACTTATTTTACAGACAATTTTACTCATGTATTTGTCTCCTCCTCATACTTTTCCATGATCGGCCTAATCCCATGGCTGCTGTACCCTGCTGACTGGCTTAGTCAAGTTGTGAAGCTGCACATAAGTTCAGTGATAAAGGAAGGTCTTTGATGTCAGAGGCCAAGCCTTAACTGATGTTAAAAAAAAAAAATCATATTGTAATGCTGCCTTTGGGGCTACTGCATCAGGGTTTGTTGATGCCAGGAATTGAACCTTGATATCCCAGAGGAAAGGGTGAGGTTTCACCCTCTACAAACCAGGCGTGACATACCAATAGTGATTACTGTGAACAGAACAGAACAAAGAAGAACAGAAGAGAGAGGGAACAGAAGAAACTTCAGAGAATCAAGGTGAGCTAAATATAATATCTTATTTCAGCATGCTTGGCCCTAGCTGAGGACTTTCATGGTGAAAGGTGGACTAAGCATTTGTTTCTTGTTATGTTTTGTTCGTTTGCTTGCTAGCTTGTTTTTTTGTAGAAATGACTTACACAGCTTGGACGAAAGCCGAAGTGTGCCATTGGCTTGAAAAAGAGGGTTTTGCTGAGATTTCCATTATTGTTACAATATGTAACATTTTGAGTATTTGTTACATAACACTGATTCTGTTCCACTGTCACGATTACTACGTACAGTATGTACTCTGATTCCTTTCATTGGACCATGCATTATTGTATTGTTTGTAGATAGCTTACAATAAGGTGAAGTAAGTGCACCTTGGATTGATGGAACTAAAACTCTTTTTTGTCTCCCCTTTCTGCCATGTCACCGTTGCTGGAGATTACACAAATCCACGACTGAGGACAGCATGATGTGCCTGGCCTGTCATGTTGCTGATTCCACTGGACCTATGCTGACTTTTGACCTGTTCTCCCCTGGGACCTACACAGCCTGTTCTGTTGGACTATCTTTAAATAAATGTTTTTCTCATTAAAATGTTTTGAATGTTTGTTCAATGTCAACATGATAAATGACCACAATATAATATGAACTAAACTGATCTGTAGAATACAATATGGTTCTTTATAGAACCCTCAGATGACAAGACAGTTATTTGTGAAAACCTTTGAAAAGGGATGTTTTTAGAACCCCCTGTGTGAGGACTAGATGAAACCCTCGAAACATGAAAGGGTTCTTGGTGGAACTCCTTTTGTAGGTTCTAGATGAAACCCTTGAAAAACGAAAGGGTTCTTAGTGGAACTCCCTGTGTGGGTTTCTAGATAAAACCCTTGAAAAATGAAAGGGTTCTTAGTGGAACTCCCTGTGTGGGTTCTAGACGTAACCCTTGAAATATGAAAGGGTTCTTAGTGGAACTCCCTGTGCAGGTTCTAGATGAAACCCTGCGACTGATGTTTATAATAATTACTTAATGATTAATAAGCTGTTTGTAAACCATCAACATTTATTTGACTTTTATTTGTGATCTATAACAGAGTGATTATTTTGCATTGATAAAAGAATAGGGTCTGATTAACGTATTGAACACGTTTATGAACAGAGAGTCAATAACATGTACCACATAAATATGGTGGTAGATAAGAATGGTGGGATTACGACACAACAATGACAACTTAATTTTAAAATGAATTGATGATACAATATTCAGGCACACTGCACTTAAAAATTAAGTATTTCATTGTCTACTCACCCCATTTTTCCACGAATTAACAACAAAGCAATGAACAACATCACACACTCTGGAATGTCAATGTGTTGCCTTCTTGGCATCATTTATTTGTCTATTTGTATTGCTTTGCAATATCATGGAGCAGGTGTCCCAATGGACCATTATAGTGTTTTTTACCCAGCCATTCATTCCACTCAATCATAATCAGGTGATCTCTTAGTAGATCCTCGGTGCGATTCCCCGGAGTCTCCCGATGGTCTCCTTGTAGCTCCTCCAGGCCCTCTCTATGTGTTGAGTGTGGCAGCCTGTATCAGCATTGACATACTCCACACTGTGGTTGACTGCATAATGCTTGTATCCAAATTCAGAGAGAGCCTGACGGTAGGCCCGCCACTCATCAGACAGTATTGTGGATCCCGCGCGAACATGATGCAGAACCAGTGGGATCAGCTCTCGTCTGGTCCGTCTTTCCACCAAGCGGAGAACAGGCATTGTCTTCTGTCCTCTGTGCTTCACACCCAGCATTCCAAACACCCACTTTTTCCGTGTCCATCCACCAACCATTCTTCCACATCCATACTGTTGAAATATTCAAATAGAACACATATTAGAAATTGTAGTTATTCACAGGATGTGTGACTAATATATGGTAATCATTTGACCATTAAAACATAAAATTAAACTAATGTAATTGACTTAAATGAGTTAAAAATTATGATATCCCTGTAAGTATGGATCCCCCCCCCCCCATTGTATCAGCAAATCCTTCCTCTTGGTGCAAATAGTTTTCTCATGACAATGTTTTCAAATTTGCTGTGAGCATTAGGTGGCAGTCTCCTTACCTGTTATTCATACAGTGACAAAAACCCAAAGATACAGCTCCTTATGGAAAATAAATTTGTCACAATGACCTATTAAGTCCACCGTTTTTGGAGATATCTGCCATATAGATGTCTGCCTTCAATCCAATACAATGGAGCTAAAAGGTGCTGGGTTTGTGGCAGGAATTCCCACAGAAATTTTAGGCGTATGGCTGTTTCCACTTACCTTCCTTTTGTGTCTGAAATGGCTTTCATCGATAACCACAAACTCTTTCCACCCTCCCAGTCTCTGTCCTTTTCTTCTCTTCCTTCTCTCCATTTCCTCAACACATTTCGTAGCTTTTTGGCCATCTTTGACAGTGTTCTTGAACTCCCAGCAATGTCATCTATCATCATGTTGATTCGTCTCAATCGTAGGCCTTGTGCAAACCTTAAAAATACATAAAATGAAAATGTTGTTGCCTTATGCAGACAATACTTCAGTAATTACACTTGGAAGGGCATTCTTTAATATGACAATGGGAATGACAGTGATTCAAGGTACAGCCCAGCAATGTCGGCATTACCGATGTGCCTGCCCACACTTAGACAAAGTTTGATGATGAAATAACGAAATAGAAAATAACTGGAATAGAATTAATCTGAAGTTCACAAATGGTTAGTATAATGGACATCACTACACAAACTTAAAGATGTTTTTTTTTTGTAATTTTTTTTTGCCCTACAAACCAAATTATGTTCTCCATGACTGATTTATAAAAGCAATAAAGGGTAAAACATCCAAGGGGTGTATACTTTTTATTTTATTTAGGCATTATATGTGTAATATGCTTATAGCCCATCAGGTCCTCTGGCAGGAGTCTGCTAGTTGTTCCAAAACCTTTAGGTTTACTCTGAGCCACCGGAACAGTCTGCCTGCAGATTTGAGAACAACTGAAAGAGTTGAACTCTTAAAACATAAACTTAAAACCTACTAAAACCTACATCATTTACTACTATTACTGCTATTATAGCTTTTAAATGTGACTTTTTATTACATTTTCATAGTTTTTATTGTCTTGCAGTGGTCTCAAATTCTTTGTTTTTTGTTGTTTTTAGAGTCTACACTATAATTATCGACTTGTCAGTCATCTGTGTATGGGGTCAGTTCAGTCTCATTAATAATGAATGCACAGAGAAGGATTCACAAATATATTTTGTAATTTATATATATAAATGACTCTTTTCTCACAAATACATTTCATTTTAAATAAATGTAATATAAATCCATAAATATATGAATTAAAAAAATATTTGCAATTTTCATCAAAAATGTATTTGTATGTTGTTACATTTATATACAAACTGTAAAACTTTAATTAACAAGACGCTTTTCATTTGTGAACTTGTTTGCATTTGTTCGTGAACTGGTCTGTATGTATTAAAGGAACTCTCTGTAGCCAATCAGATGCCTCCCTTGGTTTCAGCCAGCTGTGGGAGGAGGGTCTAGTATTCAGAGTTGTTCTATTAATTTTAGATACAGACTGATATAATTTAAAGTACTGCATAGGTTGCAATACTCCAAAATCAAACTAAATAAGATTGATACTTCAATCTCTTTCATGGCGTACCTTATGTCCTTATTGTCTTTGTTTTTCGTGATCAAAATAAAATACTTTAAAAAAAGAAGCACATCTTTCCTGTACATCTCAGAGGGGACCTACAAAAACCCTCTGGGATGGTTCTCTTTAAACAGACTGCTTATGCTGATAGCATTTGCGAGTATATACTGTAACCCACCTCTGGCTTTGGTGTAATAGGTAATAAGAAATCTAAATCACAGGTAATGTGATTCTTTCTATTAATGTAGATTATTTCTATGTAATCTTTAAAATATCCAGTAGATATTTTAATATTATTTCCATACCTGTACAAGAATCGCATCCAGTTGAAAAGGCTCATCTTGGATTTGCTGAAGATAGACTTGTGCCGGACTGATTTTGTGAGAATGCCTTTGTGGTTGGTCCTCTGTTGACAAACCCTATGGGTTCAAGAGAGATTGGGTCTTTTTACTTACCATTTATGCAAATCTCCACGACTGCAGTCCTTCATCTTCATTTTGTGTTGGCAAATGTTGCATTTCATTTCCTTTTTGACAAGCTTTCTTTTTTGTAGCCATTTTATAAGTTTCAAGTGGTGCTTTCTTTTAGATCTAGAACCTTCAACTAACTCCCTCAGTTCAGTGGCTAAACCCGGCATTTTTCCATCAAATGAGCTTGAGCTGTTCAGACTTCCACTTCCTGTTTGCGCCAAAAGTATGCCATGAGGTCACAGGTCACAGGTCATGCTGCGTTCTTCTATGGTCGGAGGTGGGAAATATGTCATCTCAGACCTAGGTGTGTGCGAGTAACAAAGTCAGAGGTTGAGGTCATTCAAATTCTTAAAAACTCATAAAATGTACATTTTTCTCACCGTTTACGATGTGGGCGGCCATGGTAAAATTACGTCATACGACGAACTGGGGGTTATTTTATTTTCCTACTCGGAAGTCGGAATTTACGACCTCCGAGTTATACATGAACACAGCATCACTCTTCATACAGATTCAGACCGATTCAAACCTGTCTCTCTCTTGCCAACTACAGCCTCCTGACATGTGCATGCAACTAGACTGTTTTTTTATCTAACATCTTGTTTCACGATGACCAAAAGACCTTTCACCAGATCTGGAAGAGCCTTAAAAGAAGACATGTTGGCGACACCGCCTTCATGGAAAGAAAAAACGCAGCCAACAGCACCTGACGTTAGCATCATGTCGGACGACAGTAGCGATGGCGGTGAACACAAGAATTTGAGGGAAACTAAGGCTATCCAAGATGACAAAGATGACATTTATATTTCCAGCGACACCCTTGATGCTGACAGGAAAGTTAGCTAAGTAAATGTTGACCTGTTAGCACTTGTTTTAGTCTATCTAGCTTAACGTTAGCTGGCTAACCTAATATACTATTCTTAAGGTGTTTTCACATCCATAAGTCTGGTAAAAAAGGAGAGGAAAAATATACTTTGTTGCAAATTAGTTTTCATCCTGTTCACAACTGTTCTTGTTAAGCAAACGTAATTTTGTAAACAAAGGTGAACATGCGGTCCAAAATTTGCGAGCTATCAAACAACAATGGATCAGCAGCAGCATATTGCCATTTCTGTGGCACCTAATATACTATTATGTGATCTGTTGTTGCAACCAAAATTTTAAAACAGAGGAGTAGGAACACAGATCAAGATGTGCAAGATAGAATTGAAATGCTGTCACGATTAACAACTGTCTTGAAGTTGGTTTACTGTTGCCTTGACAATCAGAGGCTGAACGATATGGACAAAATTTCATATCTCGATATTCATGCCAGATATCTCGGATATCGATACGATATGACTACGGGTTCGGTGAAAACCAAATATTTTTCAGAAAAATAAAAACATCATAATACAAAAGAATGTGGAAACTGCATCGGGTTGAATAGTTGAAGTCGAATCTACTTTATGCTAATCAGAGGCGCCGGGCTCGACTCGCCGCCTCGGGAACGCTCGTGAACGGTTGCGAAAATCTTCTTAACTGAATGTTGTCGATCTAAAATAAAGACAGATTCAGCAACTACATAGATTATTTCTCGCTTAAAATGTTCTCAGAAACACCTTTCGGTGAACTATTTTCGTAGAATAAGAGAAAGTTTCCAAACGAGCCGCCTTGTTGGTCTGCGTGGACTCCGGAGCAGACAGGACAGCTGTGAAAGCGATCGTCCAATCAGGTGCAGCCATGAAGTGTACGCGTGATTGTTTGAAGGAGAGCGCCTGTCAATCATCCTCTAGTGGCAGCCTGCCAAGCGTGCAATGCTGGGAAGCGGCGCGTCCACTCGCGTTTAAAATCGCCCCTGTGGACACGTACCTTCACTCCTGCCCGCCCTCGTATGTTCGTCATTGGTTGGCTTCAGCTGTCGATCTACAGCAAGCATGAAATAAGGTTTGTGGTTGGCTGGCCATAGCGGTGCATTCAAGTGCAATCGTAAAAATGTTTATTGTGACTGCCAGAGCTGTACATGCAGGGCAAGCGGGGGAATACTATATCGTTGCTTTTCGATATTAATATCTTGAATGTTCATATCTAGATATAGATACGATAACGATATATCGTTCAGCCCTACTTGACAACAGGTATGTTTGTGGTGAAAACACTGGATATTTTAACCCAAACCACGATATTTCCCTTACCCTGGGTTAGACGTAAAGTGTTTTTTAAACCTAACCAGACCGGAAAGGTGAGGTGACGTATTATACTCATTTACAACAAGTTCACATAGGTCTCAGAGTTCCTATAACAGTGATTTTGAGGTGTGTTGCCCAAAACCCACCTTGGTCCTGGATGGAATACAGCCAG
The DNA here is from genome assembly GCA_029853015.1 of Chelidonichthys spinosus. Lineage (NCBI taxonomy): Eukaryota > Metazoa > Chordata > Actinopteri > Perciformes > Triglidae > Chelidonichthys > Chelidonichthys spinosus. Next base: position 1,686,572 of record CM056839.1, on the reverse strand, counting down.
AAAAGTCCCTCTAGTATGCTCTACTGAAAACAGGCCATTGTACTGTATAGCCTTATACAGTAAAGCAACACAAAATGGTAAAACTTCCACATTTGATAATGTGTCATGTACAGATCCATGCTTTATCTTCATACTTTAGCTAAGCCTGCTTTGTATGGACCAAGGTCAATAAAGTAGTCGTCTGTAATATATGATGGACGCACACATAGAACATTTCAGGGAGTTTTGAGGGTACATTTCCGTTTAAAATGAAATCACTCCACTGAGGCTTCAGAGGCTCAGAGGAAGGGAATGAAAATAGACTGGGTGTTGCAGTCAACAACACAGCAACAACTCTCACAGAGATACGTTAACAGGCAAAACATTTTTATTAGGTAGCTCAAGCACTAAATATTAAATTTCTTATTTCTTCATTATTACCCATTCCACGGTTTCCCACAGAAAAGTTGTTAGGCCTGGTAGTATAATACACACTCTCTTATTAGAGCTCTGTAATATGAATTCAGTTTAACACACAACATTTAAGAACTGGAAATTGAATTGTGTCTTCTAAATTCAAATATGTATAAAATCTACATTTTGTGCAGTATCATTACCCCTTAGTCGCAATCATGTTCAGATTATCTCCCATTATGTTCTAAAATTCTACTTTTGTTCCAATTCCCTTAACCAGCATTTCACATAACATTTAACATGATTTTAGATGCACTCAACTTTATTTCTTTCATTTTCAGTCATGAGTCCAACAGCAGCAGTCATGATCAAAAAGGCTAAGAAAAGAGAACATCTGCTGAGACTGAAAATCCGCAAATTGAACAAGGAGATGGCCTCCGTTCGTCAAAAAGTTGCAGGTAAGTGTTTTTCTTTCTCCTCAAAACTACTTTCTCTCCATACCTAATCCTAATCTCAGTATCAGAATCAGTTGTGTTCTTCCAAACATTTGAACATGGGCTCAAATGCAGTGAAGCACATAGACAAAATAAAGATACTAGATTAGTATCCAATTTTCGATACAGATGCCAGAAGTAAACTTTTTTTTTTTAAAAGATCATGAAGATCATTACATGATGCATACTGGCCATTAATAAACAATTTATTTCAAATGATTACAATATCATCTTTGTGCAAAAAGGTGTAAAAAGATAGTCCAGTATTTTACTAGAAATAATATGACACAAAATAATAATAATAAATATACCCGCAATGGCCAAGGTCCAAGCAGAAATGGCATTTAATGACTACATACAACCTTTAGAGGAAAGTGAATGCATGCCACATGGATACATTGGCATACCCAGTGTACCTAGTGTATACTTGGGGATTCAAACCTAATTTTGGTTCTTGATATTATTATTATATATTGGTTATTATTATTTTCTCCCCCACCTAAAATATTAGAATCATATTGGAGATTCTAAGATTCAATAAGAACTGGATTTGATAAGCAGAATCAGAACCAGAATCAATCAAATCTAAACAATGCCCAATCCTGCTCGAGCAGCCCAACTTTAATGTTTTTGAAAGAGTGAGCACATTGTTTGCTGTTAACACTGTTATTATCGGGGGTGCACATAACTTTTTTGGTCAAAGGAGCACCTGGAGATGTTGCTTGGTGCTCATCCTTTACATGTGATTAGTGTTGTCGCACATTTTTGTTTCAATACCGATACCAATATAAATCTAATACTTTGATACTTTTTGTTAGAATAAATGAATGTTTATAATTTTTTTTAACTGACATTGATGTTTCTGGGTGTCAACTTCTGAGCAGCAGGTGTGTAGCCACCAGCCAAAAATAGTGCACAGGCTGTGAGCGCAGGAATCTATAAAATTGTGGCAACCACATTAGATGTCTGTCTGTGTCATAGATGTGTAAAGAGCTGCAGGTCTCTGCGTGTGTGCGTGACGGTGGTCACACACATACAAACCCGCGTGTGGGTTAAAAATAACCATACTGTTGCATTTGATCATTTTCCTCTTTTTTTTTTATTTGCTCACAGCAGCATAATATTATTTTAAAGAAAGTATAATAATATAATAAATAATAAGCCACAAAGAATGTGCAAATGTCTGGTAAACATTGGAACTCCAGCATTAACTTAAGCTATAGTGTGTATAATGTAAACACAGAGCTCCATCTTAATAAGAAATAAAAATAACAAATGAGAAAAAGTATGCGTCGTGATGGCCTCCGTTATCTCCCTCCATCGATGTGATTTATTGTCATACGGGGTGCCTTTGGCGAAAAACTCATAATACTGCTTCGCATGTTTTAACTTTAAGTGGTGGAAGAGGTTACCAGTGTTTCCACCTGCAGCAGCAACAGTCGCGCGACACTCTTTGCAGAGTATCACTTTTTGTTTATTGTCGGATTTTCTAAATCCGAAAAAGTTCCACACAACAGACGTAGCGCCCATTTTCGGAACGAGTTCCTCCTCTTCGTCATGGGTGGGTCGCGCTGCCTCTGTTTCCTCGTGACGTTCACTCTCCGCCTCCGCCATGATTGTTATTACTCAGGTAAAGCTGTTTCTTCTTCGTCATGCTCATGCAACCACGCAAGCAGTCCCCGTGTGTCGAGGCGGTGTAATTACAGTGACTCAGAGCGATGCCGCAGACATCTGCGCGTTCTCCGGTATAAACGGTATTGCAAAATCTCTACCGGTAGACACTTTTATCCCGTCACACGGTATAATACCGTCATACTGCCCAACCCTACTCAGCAGTGTGGTGCATTCCTGCAGGTTGCGAGGAGGTGCACGTGTTAATTTGTGATTTAGAACGTAACTTCTGTGAAACAATGGGGAAAATCAAGTTTTATTCCTTGGATTTCACTGCTTCGTTCTGTTAACGTGGCCTGCTCTCTCCACTGATTGTCTGCCTCGCTCGACAATTGCCGCTTTGGAGAGGAGCGGCTCTTAATGCTGTGTTCACAGACAGTCTGTAAACAGTAGTGATGACGTTATTTCAGTAAAGTAGACTAACTGTGTCCCAAAAATGTTGGTACACAAATGAGCCTTTTCACCTGTTGCCTGGTGTACATTTTTTATTTTGACCACGCATGCGCACCTGCACACCAGTTATGTGCACCCCTGGTTGTTGTTGTTGTTGTTTACACAATTTTCTCTTCTTTTTAGCCCAGGCCAATGCTGTAGTAACGGAGTCATCATCATCATCTGCACCCCCCTCATCAGCCACCTCCTCCTCTTCATCTGCTGACTCCAACTACTCCTCATCCTCGTCCTCATCCTCCTCTTCAGATGAGAGGAAAAGAAGAAAACGGTACAAAAAGAATAGGGACAAAAAAAAGAGCCACATCGAAAAGGGAAAGAAGAAGAAGAAGAAGATTTTTTGATTTTTACAATCACACTTTATTTACAAGTTAGCTAGTCATTTTACACAACTACAGATGTATCTATTTATACAACAAACCCCATAAAACACACACTCATACATAAATACATACATACTTACATCCCAACAACCCCAAATCAGTCAATAAATTAATAAATAAATAAATAGATACTCCGTCAGTTTAAAATATTAGTGAAATGCAGCTCATTGTTTAAAATAGCACACAGGATGTTGTTGTGGCACCAAATGTCGGCAAAGCTTCCCAGGTCTCCCATCATCCTATAAAACGAGAATTCGAGGCGGATCCTGCAGCGGACGTTGCAGCGCCACACTGCGGATGCCTCCACACCAGCCTGGCCTTCCATTTTATTTCTCCTCGAGATGTAGACTGCCATCTTTGCCTCTCCCACGATAAAATTCAGGAGTTGCCACATGGCCTTCTTTTCTTTTTTGTACCCCGCCCCATAAATAAACATTGTGACTGTAAAAGTTTGGTTAAAAAGTTTAAAAACACGTGTCAATAGATTAAAAACCGCTGAGAGCCTCCCACACTCGCTAAAAATGTGGAAGGTTGTCTCCCTTATTTCACAGAAAGGGCACTGGTTGGACACAGCAGGATTAAAAACAGATATAAAACAGCTCCATTGACATTCAGCGTTCCTACTCTAAAACAATTCATTTTGAGGATAAAAGAGAAATAAAAAATACAAAAGGTAGTAATAAAAAGAAACACAGGCTGCATCATCATATTCAAAGTTGTAATTGTTTTCTGACTTTGAACATGTGTTTTCTTAACCTATATATTTCCTGATGAGTTAAGTCAGTTGAAGCTTGGTGCTTTATGACATGCTTGGCCGTCAGGAGAAAGGTGAGCTTGTCAGGGAAATGTTGACCAATGTTAAGGTTTTTAACCCCTTTTGTTTTCTGCAGGAAGCTCTTAATCATCTGAGGTGTGTACAGATCTTTCTCCTGACTGGCAGTGACTGTATGTGTCTGTGAGAAGGAGAGCTCACTGCTGTCCGACATGGAGATTTCACTGTCACTGCTGTCTGCAATGGCAGCAGCCGTGGCGTCATCCTCCAGCCGTACAGCCTTCGCTCCTCCCTCCCCCTGCACCTTGATTTTCCGCTTACTCTCTCTCTGAGATACCACTGGCCTCCAGCCTGATGTTCCCGCACGCTCACCATCAGCCTGCTCACACAGCTCACCACCCACAGAATGCTCACACACACCACCACCCTCAGACTGCTCACACATGCCACCACCAGACTGCCCACGCACATCATCAGGCTGCTCACACAACTCACCACCCTCAGACTGCTCACACATGCCACCACCAGACTGCCCACGCACATCATCAGGCTGCTCACACACATCAGTAGACTGCTCACACACATCAGTAGACTGCTCACACACCCCCCTAGACTGCTCACACACCCCACTAGACTGCTCACCCACACCACCAGACAGCTCACACACATTGGTAGACCCACCAGCTGTCTTTTCACCCACATCACCCGGTGCTTTACCTCCACCTCCACCAGCTCCTCTAGTCTCTCTTCCGGTTACCCTATCCTCTCAGCCGACTCTCCCTCAGCCACCGACTCCCCCACCTCACCTGTGTCCCTCAGCTCACCTTCCTCCATCTCTTCACCTCCATCTCTCTTTCTCACCTCATGCTGCTGTTGCCCTGACTCAGACGTTGCTCTCTCCTCCCCGTCCGAACCGGCGGTGCGCCCCACGCGCCCGAAAAACCCTCCGCCGCGGAGCGGGGACGGGCCGGACCGACCCAACTCGGACGAGCCCTAATCAGGTGATCCTCCTCCCCGCAACCAAAACATTTTGCTTGTGATGATGTAGCAAACAGAGTGTAATCAAAATCATCGACTCTCACGATGCACCGATAATTAAACTCTTCTGCCCGGTTGTTGAGTATCATGTAAAGCTGCCTCCGGTGCGACACCACATGGCGAAGCAGCGGCGACTTACACCCGGAGAGCAGCTTCCTAATGGGGGACACTACTTTGCCGTGACGTGACAGCTCCCGGACTAGGAAATCATCGCTGATGAAGGGGGGCACATTAGACAGGGTGATACGGGTCGCAGGCTGCGTTAGTGGCATCACCTCCTCGAACAGCCCGGTCACCGCCAGCCCCGTCTCCACCAGCATCTTCACCTGCTCTACCTTTTCTAAAAAAAGCACCACAGACCGACTCACCCGAGCAGGGGACTTCACCGACCCATGGCCGATCCGCTCGCCAACAGCCAGGGCTACGTCCTCCACGCTGCACGGGGAGCCGGCTGCCAGCTTGATCCCGTGCTTCCTCGACAGGGAGGCCAACCCGGCGGCCGCCATGACGGCTTCACCTGGCCTCCTCCCCTCGACCAGACAAAGTCTGGCCGCAAACACCCCGAAACCCTACGTAAAAAAATAAACTAACCCTTCAAACTAACAAAGTGACAATGATTAACAAAATCCCCTGTAGTGAAAAAATAGTAAATAAGAAAAGAAAGCACAAACGTCTCTCACTCTCTAACTCTCTCCGCTCTTCCACTCTCCTTCCACTCACACGAAGAAGAAGAAGAAGAAGAAGAAGAAAAGGTGGCAAAAGAAAAGACATCACTTGGCAGACGAGGTGAATCACGAATCATCCTATTTAAAAAAAGTTTTATTAATGTTAGATAAGAAATCTGAAACATTTGTGCTTAGTGATGTCACTTTTGGTTTGAAATTCTAACCATTTCATTACCAAAGTGGTTGTACTACTTTAAAGGAGAAGTTCACAAAAAATACAAAAGAAAAAACACCAACCTATTTTTCCTCTTCCCCAGAGTGATATCAATCTATCAAGATAATCTCTGTGTTATATGGCAAGGGTTCAACAAGTCCTCCAACTCATACGACCACAGTTGTCGTTGGTCCATGCACTCGAATACGACCTCTGGGAGCGTATTGCGGAGATTCTTCCGCAACGATAGAAGTGGTTAAGGTTAGGGTTAGGTCGACGTGTGGAGGCGGTCTCCGCCGATGATGCACGCGCGGGGGGGGGGGTAGGGGGGTTAGGTTTAGGTCAACGTGTGGGGGGGGTCTCTGCCGATGATTGACGGGGCGCGCGCGGGGGGGGGTAGCGCGGGGGGGGTGGGGGGGGTAGGGGTGGGTGGGGTGGGGGTGGGGGGAAGATGTCGTGGAATCGGGGTAGGTTTAGGTCGACGTGTGGGGGGGGGCCATGGTCTGAGACACCGGAGTGTCGATATTTACTTGACCGCTAGAGGGCGCGCTATTTTGAAACGTAACATGGTCGTAATTCGGTGCTTGACACACGACCTATGTGGTCGTTTTCTCGAGGAGGACAGTCTGCAAGGGTTAGATACATCAGCTGAAGAGATGTCTACTATCACCCCAATACAATGGAGTTGAATGGCATTGGGTTTGTGGTGCTCAAAGTGTGAAAAAATACATTGGACAAACTTGAAGGCAATGTTTCCTTACAGAAATCATGACCTGCGAATTCAAGATTATCCACAGTCATTGTTGTGAGCAGTTTCATGCAGAACTATTTTCTACCAAAGATGACTACCATAATACTTTTCAATGAAACTGTTCATGAGGTTTGTGGATTATCTTGAGTAACCATGTCTTGATTTCTGGAAAGAGATGTGCTTTTCAAATGTAATTCTTGGCGCATTGAGCTAATTTGTTTTACTACTGAATTAGATTACTGCAGTAGTAAGCATCTAGTAAGATTAGTGATGTCCAAATGAAGCTTCGTGAAGCATTTTCTTTATTTTCTGAGCCCAATAGATAGCACTCTCTGTTCAACAAAGGGTTGAAGGCCGATATATTTCCATTGCTTTCAACCTTTGTTGAACAGAGAGCGCCATCTATTGGGCTCAGAAAATAAAGAAAATGCTTCACGAAGCTTGATTTGGACATCACTAAGTAACATAGATATGCATACAAATAAAAATACTTGTGATGATCTAAGAGACTAATCACAGCTGTAGAAGTTGAATTGGATATGGTGAATTATAAGCTGTCCCATTAGGGTTTGTAAATTGAGATGTCCCAGTAGTTGTGCACTACTTTGTGATTTGTTGATTGACCAGTTCGTCCTTATTTACTAACTCTTCTCTTACTTTTGTAGCCTGTCGTCCCACGGAGATCATTGCCAGATACAAGAGGGTGTTGAGAGCATACAACAGTGGAAAGAAATTGGGTGAAGCATGTGCATTCGCTGGTGTAACAGAGCTGACAGTGAGATGCAAGATGGCAATCCCGGAGCTTGCCATAGCTTGCCCAGATAAATTTGAAAAACTACTGGCAGGATTCCATAAAAGAGATAAGATAGCTGACATTGTCAGCAAATGTGAATACATGATTCAAAATGATGCAGAAGTCAGGGCCAAAATAGTTAAAAATAAAGCAGTGGGTAAGCTCATACCATACAACAAGAGGGAGCAGAAGTAATCGGTTGGGCAGCCGGCTGCCTTGATGTTGGAAGTTACATATGTTATGCAAAAAGCTTAAACATGACCATTAGCCACTGTACGTTATTTATTAATACAGAATAGTAGGCTACTGTTGCGTCATTTACACTGTTGTTTTTCCTTTGAATTTAAAGTGATGGTTCGGAGTGAAATGCACCCTAGGTAATTTCCACCATGACATCCAGCCAAACACCCCCTCGGAAGCATTTTTAGCGATGGTCAGCATTGGTCAAGATAGCCCCTATCAGCCGAATGGCTTAGTACTAGCGCTATGGTACAGAGGGTATATTATGTCGTCATTTCAGTGCCAAAATCCGCGAGCATAAAAACCATATTCAGCGCGCATAAAGACCACTCTCTGCATGCTCGCCATCACTCTCTGCGCGCTCGCCGTCACTCTCTGCGCGCTCGCCGTCACTCTCTGCGCGCTCGCCGTCTCTGTGCACACGCTCGCTGTCACTCCCTGTGCCTTCTACGCGCTTGACTTTGCTGAGTTTTGGCACTCTGGGGGCGGGCATTGAATAGACGGCCCCGCAACCCCCCCTCCTTTCTGATTGGTCACTTTAAACGCCTACTGTCTCCAGGTCAGAGCCAATCCGAGGCAGAGTAGGGCGGGTCATCATTGCGGTTGGCGGCAGCATTTGATGGCGGAATTGCAGATGAGATGTCAGAAAAACAAGAGGTAAGTTGAGGAACAAACAGATATTTAAATTATGAATTTATTGAACAGCTTGCGAGTAATTGTGATGGTTTACTGACTTGCTACAAGGGAGAATGGCGGCTCTCTGCCTCCACCGCAATCGGCCTCAATCAAAGCACAAAGCCTAATGTGTGTTGTTGTTGTTGTCTTGTTAACTTTTACTGTTAACAAGACAAGACTTGCTAACAGTAAAACGATCTGCTTATGGTAGGCCAATTCATATACTAATGTTACTCCATGTGGACTGTTATGATAGGGAGAGTTGCAGGATGCTGCGCAGCGGCTGGTGTCCTTGCTACAGAGTGCCCTGTCTGAGCCAGCACCTAGAAACAGTGAGGATTGTTATTATCGCCTTAATATAGTCTATTAGCATGTTTAAATGCATTTCATGATGAATTAACACAATATTACCAGTGGGAGCTAAATCAGTATAATTTTGGTGATAGCACTTGATTATTCAAATGATAGTCCTTGTAAGAATGACAAATGTGTTTTTGCTGTGTTTGAAATTATGAAAATTCTGCAGATTTGGAAAACCAACACCACAATGGTGGACAGGGAGTCCCACAGCGGGCCAGTAGCTCAGTAGAGCAGAACATGGCCAGGTTTGTCATATGCAGGCAATAAAGTTTGACAGTTTTTTTGACAGTTCATCATTAATCATTTAAAATATATATATTTTGATTGTAGTTTGAAGTGCTTAACATTGTTTACCTTATCATGCTTTTCTCATGGTGTCTTTTTGTCTTATTTTACTCTTTTATAGATCCTTCCCAGCACTCTTTGGGAAAAAAGTCACAGGGAAAAAGAGAAGTTATTTTTCCTCAGATATTAAAAGAGGGCACAATTCAAAGTCTTTTCCAATACAGTTTTACCTAGTCAATAAATATATGGAGAAGACTCCAAAAGCAGCAGATGAACTGCGACTTTTACAGGCAGGGATGGGTCGGAGGACCATCAATGTAACAGATGATGCTGATCATTTATGGGTAAGTTGTAACACATGTTTAATTGCAGTGGTCACTCACACATTGTACTGAAATGTGAATAATCTTCCTTGATAAAAATGATGATGCCATTAAAGCTTAGTATATAACCCCTGGGAGATAGAATGATAATACAAGTAATGTAATGAAGGAATACACTTTATACACAGGCTTCTCTTTAACAAAATATTTACATTATATAAATTGTACACAGTTGTCCAGAAAACTTGAGGAGACCTTCACCAAAATGGCCACTTTGAAAGAGGCATGGATGTTGTACAAGGCTGTTGGTAAGATATTGAAGCTTTATGGCTTTATTTACTGTCTTATGTATGTTGTCCAATGGCAAATTTGATTGACTTCAGGTTGTGTACGTACATTAAACTGATTTTCCTGTACTGTAGGTGGATCTGGTCAAAGAAAATTGTGTGTTGTGCCACCTGAAGCAGAAGGCTACAAAGGTCCTTACCTCAATACAGTTGCACGTGGGAAGTCAGCACTGTACATTGTACCTGTAGTGATGTTTCTCAGATTTTCCTTGTTCCAATTAACATCACTGGTGACTGACTGCAGACTAGATCCTAACAATGCTTGAGTCCAAAAAACGATAATGTCCAGAAGTTTGTTGGGTTTGAAAAAAGGTCTTGTGGTTTATTTTGTACAAAAATCAACGAAAACTGACTGAAAATACTTAAAACAACAAAGAGCAGGATGTGGGCCAAGCCATTGTAGAAAAACTTTTTGCTGTGTAATCAGCCACACCTGGCACTCTGTCGATCTCCTATTATATGCACACAGGCACTCAAGACCTGTAGAGGTCACCAAAAACAACCATTGCACACAAATAATACTAAACTGAATATGGCTCCTACACACCGGCCCCTAATTGTATAGGTGTGTAACAATTACAATTATATCAATCTAAATAAGAAGGAGCTACTATATGTGCCGAAATACATCTGAAATAATAAATTATTTAAAGTTCATTTCAATCTTCTGTCTCCAACAGCAGGCAGATCTTGGTTATAGGCCGCTCAAGAACACTTGTCCTCGTCTGTAGTTTGACAGAGCGAACGAGACCCTTTGTACGGTGGCCGACAAGGGCAAACGCGCCGCAAACGGCAAAACGCTGCAAACACAGGAATGATGCAAAACCAAAAACACACAAACACATAAAACAAATGCAACAGAAAAACGCTGCAAGAGAAATGCTGCAATCACAGAAACGAAGCAGAAGCAAAAACTTACAAACCCACAAAACAAATGCGAAAGAAAAATGCTGCAAATATCAAAAACACACAAAACCCCGAAACAACTGCAAGAGAGAAATGCTGCAAATTCACTCCACAAAACGGAAGTGCGTCAGGCCACTAGGGGGGGCTCGACCTGAGGGATGGACCGGTCCTGTGGGACCAGACCCTCTTGAAAGAAGAAGAAGAAAGTCGGCTAAGTTTTGGAGAGGAGAGTGAAAAGGTACGTTTTCCTTGGCCGTAATCTTTTACAATATTATAGAAGAGCAGCATGGTTACGTAGCCAATGTTAGCATGTTTTAATTTAATTTAACGTTAGTTTTCACCAGTGCTGTACTACTCGAGTCCGGACTCGAAACGTTTTTCTGTTGTCTCGGACTTGTCTTGGACTCTTTGGTATTTGGACTCGGACTTGTCTCGGATTGGCTATGGGGATCAGCACCTTGACAGCGACTATGACACGTAGGGATCTATAGGGTGATCTGTCACTGTCTGACTGAACAGCCTAATGGAAATTATATTTTACAATTCTTCACATTATTTACTAAAGAAATTCGTTAAGGCAAGTAATTTGGTGCTTTTAAAGTCATGATATTAAGCTGACATGGATCCTGTATTTTCTTTGCATTCAGATGCTGCTGCTGCATCTCCAGCCGCGGTGTCAGATATAATCGGTTTAATAAAGTCAGTGATCACTCAAAGTTAAAACTATGAAAAAAAAAAAAAACTCTCAGTCACTGAGGTTTCGGGTGGATTCTTCCGGAGATTTTGGGGTCTTTCTTCAGTGACTCATTTCACTACAGCTAACTGTTGGAGGTAAATCCGCCACCTCTAGTATTTCACTCCGAGGTGTTTTGGATAAAGTATGAATCCAGTGTTCTTGAAGTTTTGGGCTTTCACTTGGAGTTTTGTCTGAGATTTTAAATGTGGCAGCAAACTGCTCGTTGAACCCCAGTTCAGTGCGTTTGATCCCATGTTTAGACAGCGCAGCGCAGCGACACTTTACATCCTCATTGTTTAAAATCTTGTAGTATTATGAAGTACTTTCACACAAAACTGGTGGCAGAAATCGTGTTGTGTGTCTGATTTAGCCACAAGTTACTGTACTAACTTCATTTAGGGTCAGAAGTGTTTGAATTCATACAGTGGTTCCTACAACTCGAAAGGCACAAGACAGTACAATATTAAGTGAAATTGCTATCTCATTGATCCTACAGTGTTTTTACACTGCACATGCTTATTGATGATTATAAATCATAGTGCTATTGTAGAAATAACATCTTTAGCATCACAAAATTTACAAACAAGTAAGTGGTCTCAAAAGTGTGTGAATATATCTATATATCTATAAATATCTATATATCTGTCTATATATATATAGATAGATATATAGTCTGTATAATATGTCTGTGTTTACTCTCGATCTCATTTAGACTCGGACTCGGACTTGGACTCGGGCCTTGTGGACTTGGACTTGACTTGGACTTGGACCTTTTTTGACTCGGACTCGACTAGCATGGACTTGGACTTGTCTTAAACTCGACAAAGGTGGTCTTGACTACAGCTCTGGTTTTCACTCGGCGACATCGTCTCCTCATATTGGACACTTAGGTGGTCAGAGAGATGACAAACCAAGTGCAGGTAAATTAAGGACAGGCCAGGGAGATGGCAAGGAAAGAGAAAAGGTAGCAAATGTGAAGAAGAGTAACAGAGGGAATGCCAGGAAGCAGAGAAGGGACATTAGGACAAAATGGGAAGGTGATGAAGAGATGTAGAGAGCATTAGACAAGCTCAAGATTAAATAAAAAGCAGAGAAAGGTGACAAAGAGAGAGAGAGAGAGAGGTAACAGTAAAACAAGCATCCATAAGCAGCAGAAACTTAACACGCGCAAAATTACCTATTCCTCTGAGGTGGCCTCTCTCCTTATTTAGTGATGATCACTATGTAATTTTAAATTGAGTTGACTGAATGGATTCACCATAACATATCATTGTCTATTTTTCCAGGCTGCCATGTTTTGCCCCTTCTGCGGCCAAGATCTGGGGACAGTTCAAGTGTTCTGTCACTCATGTGGCAAAAATGTACAGTTCTTGGCTGAACACAACAGTAAGTAGTCTTGAAGTACTCTTGGTACAACATGCCACACTTTTTAAGATACTAATGCCCAAACATGGCTTCTTCCCAGATAAACCAGTATTTTTGAGTGTAATAATGTAATGTAACGTACATTAAACAGAAATATTTTACAGGCCTTATCTGTACAGTATGTAGACAAACTTTATGTGACTGAGCTGTAACAACCCTTAGCTGATTTGACACAGAATGGTGCAGCCTGTCCTTGTTGAAAATGTATTCTCTTTTTCTCCCCTTGTTTGTCAGGTTCAGCATTGGATAGCCCCACAGAAGAGGATCTGATTAGAAAGTACTTCCATGATGGCTACAGCAACAAAGAAATTTTGGATTTCCTGGCAACAATTCACAAAATTAAAATGAGCCTTCGCTCTCTAAAGAGTAAATTGAAAGGTTTTTCACTGTCCAGGCAAAAAAATTACACTTCTCTTGTTACGGTACGTGCTGCCATCGAAGAAGAGCTGAAGGGACCAGGCCAGCATTATGGCTACCGTTTGATGTGGCAGACACTGCGCCAGAAGTACTGTCTGACAGTGAGAAGGGATGATGTCATGGCTTTGATGGGAATGCTTGATCCCTCAGGAGTACAACTTCGTGCAAGACGGAGATTTGTAAGAAGAGTTTACAGCTCACATGGACCAAACCATGTCTGGCACATCGATGGTTATGACAAATTAAAGCCCTATGGCTTGGCAATTAGTGGCTGTATAGATGGCTACTCTCGCAAAGTACTGTGGTTGGTGTGTCGAGCAAGCAACAATGATCCAGCAGTGATTGCTCAAAACTATCTGCAATGTGTCTCATAAATGTTTAATTAAAATTCACTACATAAATTTGGTGAAATTTATCTTGTACAGAGTATCAGGTGTAGGTGGAAAAAAATGATTTTTAAATCTAACATATAATAAAGTTGAGCTTAAAACAAGATGGAAGATGTGTCAGAAGCACTTACAGCTGTTTGCAAAGTCCTCAACAGTGCAAATGTAAAGTGTTATTCTTTGGTAGGACTTTCCAATTGCCTCTTTGTACTTATGCACCGTGAAAGGGGTGTCTGTTCCTGGGATGTTTGTAACTTCCTTAGCATCAGGATACAACAAAACATGGGCACAATCTTCCATATCCTGGTTGAAATCTTTCTGCTTCTTTACAGCAGCAGCCAGCAGTTGTTCAGATGACCAGTGAGGCTGAATATCAATGGGAAGTGACTTCCCTCTCACAGGCTTAAGGGAGTCCTTGTGCATCTTCATAACTCCAACATTAATCTGAAGAAAGATGAGATAATGAAATTAATAAAATAAATTTAATTGATAGAATCTGTCATTTACAGTTTATGAGTCTGCATTGGTCACCATGTGTGGGCATACCTTCACTATTTTCTTTTTCTGTTCCTTCCCTGTTTTGTTCTGACGCGTCTTTGAAAAGAATGTCTTTCTCTCCCTCTCTTTTATAGCCCTAAATGTCATAAAGGACTCTACAACTGAGCTTCCTGATAGAAAAGTTAAAAATACAGGAATTAGACATTAGTTAATCTTTTATTATTACGCTTGCTATTCTCATCATTAATCTTTCCTGCAGGGCATTTATAACATTTAATATACAGTGCTGAGATGTACTGAATACAAGAACACAATTTTCAGTTTACCTGCACTAGTGCTTGGCTGTGCATCAGGAGGTGCACTGGTGGTGGGCTTCTCCTCGGGGGGATTGTTAACCTGATCTGTTACGTATTTAATGTTTCTGCCACACAGACAACAAAAGTCTGAAGAAGCTATCACGGCAGCTCCACAGAATGGACAGTACATCTGTGAGGGGAAAGAGGAGATTATTAAATTGGCGAGGTTACATCAGAGAGAGTGGATATTTTATTTTCCTGAACATTTAAATAAGACATTTTTAATATTCCACTTTCAGTCAATTAGCAAGTTTATTAGAGATAATGGACACGTGGCCGGGCATTATCCCTTAAATAAATACAAGCTCTTATAAATCAAAGTTTCTAGCACGCTAACATTGGCTACGTAACCATGCTGCTCTTCTATAATATTGTAAAAGATTACGGCCAAGGAAAACGTACCTTTTCACTCTCCTCTCCAAAACTTAGCCGACTTTCTTCTTCTTCTTTCAAGAGGGTCTGGTCCCACAGGACCGGTCCATCCCTCAGGTCGAGCCCCCCCTAGTGGCCTGACGCACTTCCGTTTTGTGGAGTGAATTTGCAGCATTTCTCTCTTGCAGTTGTTTCGGGGTTTTGTGTGTTTTTGATATTTGCAGCATTTTTCTTTCGCATTTGTTTTGTGGGTTTGTAAGTTTTTGCTTCTGCTTCGTTTCTGTGATTGCAGCATTTCTCTTGCAGCGTTTTTCTGTTGCATTTGTTTTATGTGTTTGTGTGTTTTTGGTTTTGCATCATTCCTGTGTTTGCAGCGTTTTGCCGTTTGCGGCGCGTTTGCCCTTGTCGGCCACCGTACCTTTGAGTCAGCAATGGTTTCCTTTATCCTGGCAAGCAACCAAGAGCCATGGGGTGCTGTTGAATCCACTATCATCACCACATCTCCAACTTGAAAGTTCCTTCTTACTGCACACCACTTTTGTCTCTCCTGCAGTAAGGGCAGGTACTCTTTCGTCCAGCGCTTCCAAAACAGTTCTGCTATGTACTGGATCTGCTTCCAGCGACGTCGAGCATAGAGGTCTGATTTTTGAAAGAGTCCTGGGGGCAAAGCAGGCTTGGTGTTCAGGAGAAGCATGTGATTAGGTGTCAGTGCTTCAAGATCGTGTCGATCAGCTGAGACAGTTGTTATAGGCCGACTGTTAAGAATTGCTTCCACTTCGCAAAACACAGTACACAGGCCTTCATCATCGAGAGTTTGTTGATGCAAAACTGAACAGAGTATGCATCTCACCATTCTGATAAGTCGCTCCCACACTCCACCGTGATGAGAGGCAGCAGGGGGGTTGAAACTCCATGTTGTAGCAGGGAATCTTGGACTTGGTGTTGATTCAGTGTTAAAAGAGCTTTCTTTAACTCTCTCTCCGCTCCAACCAGATTGGTTACATTATCTGATCTTAGATGTTCCACTTGTCCTCTTCTGGAGATAAATCTCCTTATTGCATTTATACAGGAGTCTGTATCAAGTGAGTGAGCGACCTCCAAATGCACTGCTCTGCTTGACATGCAGGTGAATATGACACCGTATCTTTTCACGAGGCTCCTTGCTTTCTTTATCTCGATGGGCCCAAAATAATCAAGTCCAACGTTTGTAAATGGAGGGTTATCTGGTATTAGTCTTTCAACAGGTAAACCTGCCATTTTCTGTTCTCCTGGTCTTCCTCTTACGCGCCTGCATTCAACACATTTTGAGATGATCTTTCTTACAGCGGCATTTGCACCTGTAATCCAGTATTTCTGGCGCAGCTGCGAGAGAACATGGTTCCTTCCATTATGACCAACATTTTCATGGATTTGGCGAAGGATAAGAGAGGAAATATGCATGTTCTTTGACAGAATAATAGGATGTTTGCTTTGTTGAGGCATAGCTGATCTGTCAAGTCTACCTCCCACTCTCAAAATCCCATCCTCCAATACTGGGTCCAACTTGTAAAGGGGACTTGACCTTTTGACCCCAGATGGCGCCATTTCCAATCTGGTCATCTCTTCTGGGAATATTTGTCTTTGGCAGAAACGGATGATACATTTTTCTGCCGTTTCAAGATCATCGATATTTATGTGTTGTTCACTTATAGCCTTCCTTCCCATCTGCTGTGAGTGAGTCACTTTACTTTGTGATCGTGTGTATGGGCGATTGACACAGGATTCCTTTTCTTTTCTCTGTTTTACTAGAGATTGCAAGACACCTTTTAACTTTAATATCCATGCCACATTCTTAACTTCAGCCAACAGGAGAAATAAGAGAGCAGTTGGTTGGTAGGGTTTTCCGTTTCCTTCAAAACAATATTATGCACAACCAACCTTACTTTGACTTCAGGATCATCTGGATTAAGTGCATGGGATTTCAGGGTTGCACTTGGCCATTCACTCATTGGCCTCAACAGGAAAGTTGGTCCCTGTATCCATCTTTTTCCATCCACAAGTCCTCCAGCACTAAGTCCTCTAGATGCATCGTCGGCTGGATTTAACTTTGTCTCCACATACTTCCATTGTGATACCTTTGTGTTATCTCTGATTGTTGACACTCGATTTGCAATGAAAGTCTGCCTGGGCTGGGGTGGTCCCTGTGGCGGCGCCCCCTGCAGGCATGGACCATGATTCCTCTCGGTGTGTACGGCCCCCAAAGGTAGCTTCTTCCTCACCTCAGTTCTCGATGCCCAGCCATGTCTCCTCAGCAACAGTTAGTGTTTGTGTGTGGGTGTGTATTTGTGTGTGTATGTTTATGTGTGTATTTGTGTGTGTATGTTTATGTGTGTGGGTGTGTATGTCTCTGTGTATCTCTGTCTATATATTTGTGGGGGTGGGAGGTTTTGGTTTCGTGGTGTTCTTTGTTGCTCACATCTTGTTTTGTTTTTGTTTTGTTCGCTTTTATTTTTTGTGAGGCACTTTGTGCTACTATATGTATGAAAAGTGCCATATAAATAAAGTCTGATTTGATGAAAGTATGGAATCGGGTATGCTCGTTTGCAATGTACTTGATTACTGCTTGACTATCAGTCCAAAAAACAGAATTTTTCAGTGGCAACTGCAATTCTGCTCTGAGCATTTTGTCCACTTTGACTGACAACATAGCAGCTGTCAATTCCATTCTTGGGATAGTGATATTTTTCAGCGGCGCAACTCTGGCTCTTCCCATCATAAAGGCCAGAGAGACCTCTCCTCTTTTGTTAGTTAACCGAAGGTAGCTAACTGTACCATAGCCATAGTCACTTGCATCTGAAAAATGATGTAGTTGGGCATGAACTGGTTTCCCAAAGTGTATTGGCTTAATGCAGCGGTCTACTTTAAAGACTGCCAGCTTGATAAGATCAGAAGTCCATTTTAGCCATTTCTCAGATGTCGCTTTAGGTATAGGTTGATCCCAGCCATGATTTTGTTTGCAAAGTTCTTGGAGGAGACACTTGGCAGGCAGTGTTAAGGGGGCCAAGAACCCAAGAGGGTCGTAGTTTGAGCTCACTACCGATAGCATTCCTCTTCGGGTTTGTGGCTTTTCTTTGACTTTGATGTTAAACTTAAATGCATCGTTTCCAACACACCACTGCAAACCAAGTGCTCTTTCTGTGGGAAGTTTATCTTTGTCTAAATCCAGTTGTTTTACTCCTTTTGCCCTGTTTTGTTCTGGAATGACGGAGAGCACTGCTCGGCTGTTGCTCATCCATTTTGTGAGGTGAAATCCTCCCTTGTGGCATATAGTTGAGAGATCAGTGACAAGCTGTATGGCCTCCTGATCAGAGGGTAGGGCTTTTAGACAGTCATCGACATAGAAATTTCTTTTGACAATGTCAGTTATTGCATGGGGAAAATTGTTCTTATTGTCCTCTGCAACTCTTTTCAATGCAAAACTTGAACAACTGGGGGAGGACGTGGCTCCAAACAGGTGCACAAGCATACGATGCTCAACTGGTTTACGGTTCACATCACCTTTAGGCCACCATAAGAACCTAAGAAAATCCACGTCATTTGGGGACACTCTTACTTGGTGAAACAGTGCCTTTATATCAGTCATGACTGCGACTGGCTCCTGACGGAATCTGGAAATGACCCCGACAAGTCCATTTGTCAGATCTGGTCCTTGTAGCAGTTCTGTGTTTAATGACATTCCTTGGTAAGTTGCACTGCAGTCAAACACAACTCTTAGTGATTTCTTTTGTGGGTGATAAACCCCATGGTGTGGGATATACCACACTCTTCCATCTTTCCTTTCCAGTTGCTCTTGCGGCACCACTTCAGCATATCCATTATCAATTACATCTGAAAGGAAATCAGTGTACTCACTTTGAAAGTGTTCATTCTTTTTTAATTTTCTTTTCAGATTCACCAGACGCTGTTCTGCGATCACTTTGTTATTTGGCATTACAGTGTTTTCCTTTCTAAATGGCAAGTCTAGTTGGTAATGGCCATTTTTAAGTACAATTGATTTATTTGCAATTTTCATGAATCTTTTATCTTCTATTGACATCTCTGGCTTGTCATCTGCTGATATCTCCTTGAAATCATGATTGTATTGATTGATTAACATTTCATTAACATCTATGAGAGATATTCTATTCACAGTGGCAGTGGGACAGCTGTCCTTGTCGCTGTTGTCCCTGACACCTAGTGGACCATTAATTACCCAGCCCAACATGGTTTTCACAGCATAGGGTCCCTCTTTACAGCTATGGATCACTTCCCAGGGCTCCATAGCCTTTGGAACATTGGTCCCAATCAGCAGCTCCACTTCAGCCTCAATAGCTAGAAAATGTACTTTATCCATGTGAGGCCATTTTGCCAAGTCCTCCTGTTTTGGAATGTTATTCTTTGTCACCGGCAGGGCTGCCCCTGACCAAAATGGGGCCCTAAGCGAAAACATTTCTTCGGGCCCCCCCCACCGCCATCCGACCCTACCAACTCCCAAATGTATATTAGGTACAAAACGACAGTATAATGAATAATCAGTTTGTCCAATAATGTAAGACAGGAAATAAACGAGCTGGCTTATTTCAGGAAGTAGTAGAGCTGTGCATGAAGCCCATTAAATAAATAAAAAAATAAAGCTGACTCACAAAGAGTGAGTAAAATGTAAACGTAACTTCAAAGTAAATTAACAGGCAGGAAAATAAGTCACACTGAATAAAATAAATAAATCTGAGTCACAAAGAACAATTAAAAATAACTTCAACTTGTGTCTACAAAAAACTTACAGTCAGAAATTTCAGTCTTTTAGGCACTTAAAGAGTGCAAAACAAGCATGTTGAGCATGGAGGTTTAGGCCCCGTACACACACGAAGCAAAACAAACTTTTTTTCTCCGTTTTGCCTTGGCATTGGTTCAAGAAAATCTGCTTCCAGATGAATCCACTGAAAACGACTCAGCGCGCGGTAGTACATATTCCAGGCCCTTATGCGGCGCTGTTTCTGCAACAAAAATACAGAAGAAGAGACGGAGCGTGACCGGATGTTTGCCGTTGCTATGGCAACACGTGAGAGTTACGGCTAATCTCCGCCCGACCACCCGATCAATAAACACCCATAAGATGACAATTTGTCCCGTATAAATAAAACCAATAATAAGCATCAACAGCCGTCACCCTAAGGACCTTGACGAGGCGTTGTCACATGTTGGGATGGATTAATTAGACAAATAAATGCCTACATTCATGGGAAGTTAGCTAGCGGTTGTTTGTTAGCATCGTAATAAAGTAGCATATCTGCGACTTTTTCCCCAGAATATCGCCCCCTCTCTTGGCTCCGTTTTTTTTCATACAGTGGCCCTGATACGCCGTCGTACAGACGAGCAGAATATCTGCTACGAGCACGGAGGCCGCCGTTGTTGTTCAACAACTTCAACGAACCTTCGAGAGAAGCACGAGTTTCCTCTTGTTTTGCTTTTTTCCCCTCTTGCTCGCGCCTGACTCGTAGGTTGTTTTCGAAGCCATCACGTCTTCACCTGCAGCTGCTTGACAATTGCCTGCAGCGTATGTGCATCTGACCAGTGATTGGTCAGATCGATTGCTGTCAATCATTGCAGTGACGGCGCGTGCGGCCTCAGATTATAAATTAAAAAAAGGTATCCTCTTCTCTCTCTTCTCCTGCCTCGCGCTGACAGCTGATCTAGTAGCGCGCCCACGGCTGTGCATATGCGCATCCTTTTTGAAAAACGGGGCCCCTACTGGATCGCGGGGCCCTACGCACTGTGCGTGTTCTGCGTGTAGGCAGGGGCGGCCCTGGTCACCGGTATAGTTTTCTGTGTGAATACTTTTGGCAGGGGGATGAATTTGTCTTGTTCAAGTCCTGAGACTTCTAGTCCTGTTATGATATGTGATGGAACACACTTATCTTGGCCCATGGTGCGAAGTAGAATGCGAGACCTCTTGCCATTGATGTTGAGTTGTTCCATTAACCCTTTGGTACAAAACGTGGCAGTACTTCCATTATCAAGGAAGGCATATATCTCTATGGTCTTGTCACTGGTGTTACTTTTGATTTTGACTGGCACAATAGAAAGTCTGCATTCATCACTACCGGCCCCAATATGACCACATGCCTGAAGAGAGCTCACCATTTCCTCTGACGACTGCTCTCTTGGTTTGCCATTTTCTTCTCTTGTAATGTGGAGGGGTCCAGGGTGGGTTTTGTCACATACGTTACAGATTAGACGCCTTTTGCAATCTTTACTCATATGTCCTTTCATAAGACAGCCGAAACATATTCCTTTTTCCTTTAAGAGGTCAATTTTGTCTCTATGTGGCTTTTTCTTCAGAGCGTAGCATGACTCTAATGTGTGGCCACCTCGGTTGCAAAAGAGACAAAGGCCTTGTGACTGGTTGGGGATTTTGGATGTGAATTTTGGTTCAATGGTGTCAGTATTTGTTGCAAAACTACCTGTTGCTTTTAACTTGAAGGGGGGGTTTACTTTTCTTTTAGCTCTGTCGACGGTTTGATCTTGAATGTTGCCAAACACTGGATCAGTGGATATTCTCACTTGCTTCTCCAGGAATTTGACCAGATCCATTAGTGTTGCTCTACTGCAGCGCTTCTCTTGTAGCTCGCATACTATGTTTCTCCATCTTTCCCGCATTTTGTACGGAAGTTTCATGATTATTGCTTTAATATTTGAGCCGAGATTAAGTTCTTCCATAAAGTTCATTTCTTCCATGACATTGCAGCAACTTCTGAGGAATAAAGTGAATGTTTGCAGTGCCTTTGGGTCTTCAGACTTGATGTTAGACCATGAGAGCGCCTTGTCAATATAGGCACTGGCAACTTTGTACTCATTACCATAATGTTCATGCAGTAGACCTTTTGCTTTAGGATATCCCCTCTGTTCGCTCATAAGTTGGCAGCTTCTCACAAGTTCTTGTGCCGGACCTTTAGTGTACTGTTGGAGGAAATGCAGCCTGTCTCTGTTGTTATCAGTTTTAGACTCAATAGCATGTTCGAATGACAGTATAAAAGACTGGAACTGTAATACGTCCCCATCAAAAATAGCAATGTCCTTTTGGGGCAATAAAGAGAGTTGTTGCTGTCTAACAAGAATACTCGTTATATCATTTTGCCTTTGGAGAATACTGCATACGTTGTCTTTACTTTCACCGTCCTGTGATTGTGTTGTAGTCTGCATACTTTGGGTTTGTCTAGGAGAGGAGAGTACTTAGGTTACAGGGCTCACATTTTGTGTTGGACTTATCTCAAAGTCCCAACCAGCTGTTTGAGTTTAGATGTGAGGTCTACTGAGCAGGATAGGAGGTTGGAATTGAACTCCTTCCTTTGGACGCACACTTGGCATTTCATCAATGGGCTCTTGCACTGTGTCACTCACAAGAAGGTCCATTCCTTTGGGTCGATACCTGTCAACCATGTCGTCATAATAAGCATTCATGCCATCCATTGAATTTGAGTCTATTTGTTCCTCTACAGAATTATACACAGTGAGCTTTGCTGTTGTAGCTGCTAATTCCGTATGCAACTCCAGTGTCTCTCTTTCGTTTCCTTAATTGTTCCTTTTGCACATTTAATTCTTCCTCCTCTTCCTCCAGAGCATGCTTTTGCTTCAGTGCCTGAATCCTTGTTTGAATAGCTGCCTTTTCAGCTTCAGCTCGGATCCTTGCTGATGATGTGGAGGATGTGGCTGAGCGACTTGATCTGCGACTTGACACTGCAGAGATACTGTCCTCAGGTGTCACATTATCAACATTTAGTCCAATATTGTCATGATCAATTTCTCCTTGGCTGATGGCATTTTTACATTTTGTGACAGAGGCCATGAATGCAGTGATATCACCCACTTTTAAAATATACCACTTCTCAGTATCCAATTCGCATTCTTCTTTTGATAATAGAAGTTGGTATGCTTTATGAGTGTTGTTAAACTCGTCCACAAGTTGTCCATACTTTGTCATACTTTCATTAACCTCTTCTTCATTTGTAATGTCTTTCATCAATTCCTTCACAACGTTCATTCGTCTTGTAACTTGGCACAGTTTATACTTTCTGCTTGCAAGTAGTTTGGAAACATTTTCTAATGGGACCTTTTCCAAAGATCCAAGGTCCCTTTGGACATCATCCTCCAGTTGAGAAGCCATTTTGTCAGCTGACTTCAGATGAGATTTTTCAGCCATATTTAACACATCACGTATGTCACTCTTGTCTTTTCACAGGAACAGTACATAAAGGCATTATTGCTGTGTCAGTTTATAATCATGTTCAGTGTAACTCTTACGTTGCCAGCCCACATAGCATCAGGTTAAGAATCAAAGGGTCAAGGTCCTGACTCATTTTACATTCCTTTTTGTTTGTTCCAGTCAACTTCATGCATTTCAAAAGGCTCCACTCCAATAGCAGGCTTTCAATCCCGAAGTTACTTCCATGTTTCTGTTATGCTTTCCAATGCACAACTTCCTTTTCCAATTCCACAGTTTAAATGAGCAGGGTAGTCCTTCACTTCAATCCTTCGTTTACATAACACTCCTTGATGCTACTTGGCCTCATGCTTTTTCATCATGTTGCAGAGAAGTCCATTGTTCCTTTGTTGCTGCTTTCTCCATGTCCAGGTTTTCCATTAATCCATTTTTAGTGACAAAGTTTTTCTACCTTTGTAGTGACGTTTCTCAGATTTTCCTTGTTCCAATTAACATCACTGGTGACTGACTGCTGACTAGATCCTAACAATGCTTGAGTCCAAAAAACGATAATGTCCAGAAGTTTGTTGGGTTTGAAAAAAGGTCTTGTGGTTTATTTTGTACAAAAATCAATGAAAACTGACTGAAAATACTGAAAAAAAACAAACAAAGAGCAGGATGTGGGCCAAGCCATTGTAGAAAAACTTTTTGCTGTGTGATCAGCCACACCTGGCACTCTGTTGATCTCCTATTATATGCACACAGGCACTCAAGACCTGTAGAGGTCACCAAAAACAACCATTGCACACAAATAATACTAAACTGAATATGGCTCCTACAGTACCAGTCCAAGGAAGTATTGATACTACACCTCTTCCATATTCTGCAAGGGAGTTTGAAAAAATGCCAAAAGCAACATGCCATACCTGTTCAGTAAACATGCCAGTTCAGTTACTAGCTGCACATGTGGCATCTTGCGAAAGAGAGCAATTCTCAGATGTCACCAACAAACAGGCAAGAATATTTTACTCACGATGATAGATGAGTAAATTAGTTTACTTCTTTTTGTCCTCTGGCTAATTTGTTTGTTTGTTCCTTCTACAGACTACAGACTTTCTGGGGTCCCCCAAAAAACAGTCATACCATCCAGGAAAACTCCCCAGACGATATTGACATGTCTCTGATAGTAAGTCTGTGAAAGATGCAAATACAAAGTCAGTTATGTTTGCTATTTTTCACATTTATACATGTTTACACTCTAACACATTTTTGCCATTAATCTTACATGTAAAGGACTCCACAGATCTTCCTTCGTGTTCCAATGGTCCTAATGTCAAAGTAAGAACAAAACTGTGCAGGGCATGCATGCAATTTTACTTCCAACTGAACCTTAAGCTTCCTTTTCAATATTGTTTTTAATAAGTTATTAATTAACAAATGTTTGGTGTTTACAGTATGTAACCATTGCCCTCAGGCAATTTTGTGTGAATACAGTATTAATATATTTACTAATGCTGTGGTACATTCTAGACAGCCTGTCCCATTTGTCAGCAGTTGTATCCCACCGAATATGTCGAAGTTCACGCAAGCTTCTGTGGTGAAAGGTATTTCTCCGTTTTCCCATCCATTTTCTAAAGCAAAATTTTAAATGTTGGACAGTTCTTTTTGTATCTGTATCTCAGATCTTAGTATGACTAAACCTTGTCACATGTGTTCCTACAGAGCTTGTGACGAAACCAAGGCCATCAATTTAGTTTCAGATGATGAGGACACCGATGGGACAGAGATATGCCCAAAACGACGCAGACACCAAGAGATTAAAAGGTACCTAAAAAAATCCTTCTAAAAGTTCAGGTAATTGTTAATAAACTGTTGAATGATGCGAATCCTGCAGAGCTAGATCAGGCAGACAACACAAGCTGTGCCAATCCTGATCAGCTGATCAGTCACATGCTCTCCTCATCTGATTAGGGTGGGATATTTAAAGCCCCTGCTTACCTGTTCATGACTACTACTACTCTGCTTTCACTGCCACTCTGCTGCTGCTGTCACTGCTGCTACTGCTCATTGCTGCTGCGCTGGCTTCCCATGAGGTGTTTTAATCTCAACACCTCCCCAACATACTCCTGTGGGCTCTGTTTCTAAAATTCCCTACATCCCCTACAGGGCTCTGCTATTCATTGCCTATAATCATTGTGATCATTTTTCAGGGAATAAAATGAGACAGAGCCAGATGCCAAACCTGCTTCAGCCATGCTATAATTATTTATGCTCTGCTTCAGCTATGCAAAATGTTTAGGCTCAATAGAAATATTGAACTCAATCCAGAGTTTCTGACTAAAATTTATTTTTGTCTTTTTTTCCAATATTATAAGCATTGCTGACGTCATCCAAAGCATAGCTAAAAGGGTGGATGAAGCAGCAATCTTCAGCATCTGTATTACCAGGGACCAAATGCTGGATAGAGGCATGAAACAGTGGCAGCGACAAAAGAAATCTTCTCCCAAAAAATCCCCTCAGAGTTTCATTTATAGGAGAGGCTGATATTGACAGTGGGGCTCTGAGAAAGGAATTTCTAACTGGTATGTTTTTCTTTTTTGACCTTCAAAATAAATGTGTGGTGACATGTCATCAGTCTTAACAAATCTTGGTTATATTGGTCATGTAGATGATTGTTACTTCCGTATTCTATGCTGACCAATTTGTATCTCACTTTTCTGAAAAGAAATGCTGGCAGGGATAGAGAGGAGGTTCTTTGAGGGAGGCATCAGTGGCAAAGTACCAAAGTACTCAATGACAGACTGAAAAATACAACTTCAAGTAGGTTGTAAAAAAGAGGCCTATAAAGTGAAACTATAGCAATGCTTTTCTATACACCCAGTCTTTTCACATTAACACGGATACTCATGTTATAAGAAGTATATTATTTCAAAAAGATTAACATTAACTGTTGTCATTTTAACATCTTTCAGATTACCCATTGTGCAGTATTATTGTATAAGTAATAGTATGTTTTTTTTTTGTTTTGGGATCACAGGACTGTTGGAGAGATATTTGCCGTCAGTCTTGCACAGGGTGCACCACCAAACTTTTTAATGCAGTGGTATTATGGGTACATATCCACTGGAGAACTTGACCAGGGATCAATAACTGAAAAGGACGTTGTGGACCCTGAGCTGTTGGAACTAATAAAAGAGGTAGCTCATTTAAATGTGGGAAAAATGCATTCTGAATCATTTCATGTTAAGGTTTTGTATATTGTTTTGACATCATTATTACTTATGTACTTTTCAAAGATTGAGGCAGCTGACAATGAAACCCTGATGAAGTGCACAGACAGGATCTTACCATGTGGATACACAGGGCCTGTGTCCGTCCACAGAAAGGAAGACGTTGTGCGGTAGGACATTTCCTTCAGTGTAGGTTCAACTTCTAGGACTGTACTTTTTAAACTTTATTCAATTTACTATTTTTGTTACAGCTCTGTAGTCCTACACTCTACAGTGAGGTTACTTCCCACGCTGCAACAAATCTCCTCCGGAATGAAACTATATGACCTCCTCAGCTTGGTCCAGCAAGAAAAGGACATCTGCAGACAGCTCTTTGTTCCTGGATCTTTTTGCAAGGCAAATAATAAATAATGTCCATTAAAAGATAATCTGCATTGAATCATTTAAGAAATATTTTTCAAAATTAAACTTTCATGACTTTCTTCTTTTTTGAAAACTTAAGGTGGATGGTGACTTTCTAGTGAAGTCGGTCTTCAGTGAGATGTGTACAATGAGGCATCAGAGAGAGTCTACAGTGGTCAATTTTCTGCAGGACTTTGTACAGGACATTGAGGATGAAGGTGAATAATTTGTTAAAATTAAAAGTGTTGTTGCTTCGCCTTGAAAACTTACAAAGTACAGTTTATTAGAAGTTATTTATTCTTGGAGATAGAGCTAATAATTGGGGGATTACATATATTTTCAAGTCCTTTACTTATTAATCATCATCAATATTTAGATGATAATCGTATTAGCTGTGGTGTTGTTTAAACTACAATGTGTTTTTTTTTTATCATCAATGCAATCATAACACTTCCTGGTTCTACATCGAAAAAGGAACTGTAATTTGATTGAAAAGTCCTTATTGACAAGTAACAATACTTGTAATGAGCCTTAAAATGAACTTGGCTAACAATGCTTTCATATCACTTTTTCAGCAGAGGATGAAAACAACAGAGCAGACATGCCTGAAGAGACCATGGGTGAAGATGAAAATGTTGACGAGGCAGAAAAACAGAAAAATGACATGCATATTAATGTTGGCAAGTTCTGCCAGTGGCTGACAGGACAGTCTCATATCCCATTAAGTCACGCAGAACGGGAAGATTTCAAAATAGTCATGGAATTTGACCATGACTGCCAGGTTCGTTATGGTGCAAACCATACCATCTGCTATCCTGTGATTAACGCATGTTCCCGCTCAGTGACATTCCCAGTTGCACACCTGAGTACATATGCACAGTTCAAAACTGTACTCTCTCAGGCCATTGTCCATGGCTATGAATTTAGCCGCTGTTAAGATGGTTAAGTTTGTGTCCGCAGTCGTTGTATATGTTCATAGCAGACAATGTATAGCTGTTCATCAGTAAAATTTGGCTCAGTGGGATCAATTAAAGTTTGGAGTTCATCCATCTCCTCCTCCGTCAGAGGGCTCGTATTGAGGCACAACAACGCCAGTTTCAGAGTCATTGCCATTGTAGTCAACCGCAGTCTCCCAATCAATGTCTGGCTCTTGAAGGTCCTATAAATGTATCAAAAGAAAGTATTTCAGTTTACACAAGATCATTACAGATTATATGGTTATGTTATTTACTGTACATTCAAGGTATCTTTGCCTATTAAAAGTGCATTCAATCCTTGCGTTTTGGGTGTTTTTTATCCAGAAACGTACTGTAAAGAAAACACTTACTGCAAGGTTCTCAGAATGGACATTGCTGTTGTTTAGCATCTGTCCAGTTTCCCACATCTGAATCGGACTCCAGTTTCCCGCAGTGCGGAGTGGATGGTGGTTCCAGCCTTCAGTGAAGATCTTTAAGTCTTTTTTGAGTCTTTGAAGAAACACGTAATGGACACAGAATATGTCGTCTGTGCACGAGATGTCCAGGAAGTCATTTTCTTCAAGAGCGTGTAGAAGGTTGTAATATTTTGATGATACAGAGATCCACACATCTCGCCATAACCGCTCTATCCTATGGAGGGTCACAACAACAACAAAAAAATGCATTACCATGAAGGAAAACGTGATATTGTGTTAATAAGTGAAAGACAGAGTGATTGTACCTTTGATTATGGACACTTTTTCCCGAGATGAAACTTCCCCGACCGTTGCCACGGACAGTGAACATAAACCGGGCAATGTCCACATTCTCCACTCCCTGATCAGCTCGTACTCTGAAATCACAGTTATGGAGGAATTGAACAATTGATATTTCTTTGTACAGCTTTGAAGGTTTTGTAACCTATTACACTACACAATAAGTATGGTCAATATTGATAAATGTGCCCAATATTCTAATTTTGTGTTGATTTCTTTAAAGTCCCCTCTTCTAGTTACAGCTAAAAACATGTAGTGTGAGGCAAAACAAATTCCACAAGTAAGGACTATGAGTGAAGAATGTCTGTGAAGCGTGTCTGTATGGAGAAATGACATAAACTATGTTCCCATGTCTTTTCACTTTTCACCAACTTTTATAGGAAAATACTCAATGCTGTTATTCTGGCATAACAGGACATGTACATGTACACAGTATTCTATGTAAATTTGACAATATATGTTGCTTTGTAACAATCTGAATAACACTACCTTGAGGGTAAACCATGCTGCTGAGTGGCCTCCAGGAAGAAGTGAAATGCTGTTGAAGCACAGTTGTTTGTCGCTGCATTCAAGTACAGCATCTACAAAAGTCAAATCAAATGTAAACCAGTTAAAAGGCATGCATGTGTGTCTGCACCAAGAGAACACTCGCGAACTGCACAAAAAACTAGTAAAATAAACAAGATGGCTGGTTGATTATAACTTGTAGGCAACTGCTAAATTTGAACAATTTTTTCAGTCCTTTAGCATAGATACCCTCTGCCTCATACTGTACAGCCCTCCACCGCTGCTGCCTTCTTGGCTTTAATACAAATAGTTGGGGCATAAATGTGCTTAGATCATGAGACAAATCTGACATATTGGCCAAAGGGTGGCACTACATGGAAGGTGATGGTGAAATTAAAAATTACAAGGTTCCTTCCCGGGAAGCATGAGTACATGGAGCAAATGGCTCTTGACTCATTACCATTAGATGTTATGTTCAAGTTAAATGTTTGACCTGGGGGTGGCACTTAAGTACTGTAAAGGCACTATTATAACCTCAAAAATAAAATGTTGAAACAAACCACAGGAAGACAAATTATTCTAATGTCATTTTCTGGATGGTAATGGATGGTTTATCAAAGCTTCTAAGTGTTACAGACTACACAATGTTTATCAAGACACAGGTCTATGCTGTTATAGCCAGTGCAGAGGAAATCTAATATCAGTCAAGTTACCTTTCTGGAAAAACCATCGATTTCTCCAAATATGACAATGTTGTATCTGGGAAGCAAACATATGACTTAGACTTAGACTAGACTTTACGGTCATTTAGGATTTGTCTACTACAGTGTACAAACAGAGCAAAATTCTATTTCAGTGGCTCCAGAAGAGTGCAAAAGTACTAAGAAAAACAATCAATACAATAAAAATATGCTATGTATTTCATATGTAAAATGAAATACCACATCACCTTTACCTCCATGACAGATAGTCATTGTACAAATGAGAACTGGTTGTCAATTGACTTACCAGGTTAAATTTAAGAAATAAAATCTTTAATACAAACCTGATCAACTTGTGATTTGTGTCCACATGTACCAGGGACAAGGGCCCTGGTACAGAGTAGACTCTGCGTACCACACAGCCAAGACTTGACAGTCTTGAGTCTTGAGATGATGCCCATGGAATCAACTCTGTGCATGCAGGCTGCAACTTGTCTCCACTGAACTCTGTGTCCCAGAGACTCCAGTCTGCCTTTCACCATCCTGTAGCCTGCATTTGGTAAATCACTCTTGATGGAAGAAACCAAATTGTCAAGTTCAGCATCAGTAATGGGACTTTACATTTCCCTGACAGAAAGCTCATTCTCTTTCATCCGTCTGTAGATTATCCTTCTTGACACACCCATCAGTGTGGCTATGCAAGGCACAGGAAGCTGGAGATCAAGCATTTCCTTCAAACACTGTTCGTCGACCAAAATTTTGGGCCGTCCTTGGGTGCCTGTGATCTCCAATGTGACACATGGGGCTGGATGTTCCAGTTGTGCTCTCACAAGTTCAAAGATTTCCTGCAAAGCCTGGGTGATAGCAGCTGGAACTTGTATGTGGTTGGATAGGGCCTGCAGAAGATACAGCTCCTGGCGACAAACAAATTCAATGTAGTCCCAATTTAGTGGGGTTGTGGTGAATGCCAATTGTATTTTCTCCAAAAGTCTTTCCAGAAGTTGATGTCTCAGCTGTTGAGAAAACATAGTATAGTTAATAGTCAAGATCAATGTCTCTCTTGTGATACACATACAACCAGTCAACAGATGTCAGTCAATCATGCAAATTAAATATTTTCATTCCTTGTTTGTCTGTTTTTTAAAAACTTTTTATTTATTTATTTATTAAAAATGTGTATATGTAAATATAAAATGTATGCAGCAATGTGGAACTATTTATTCTCTTTCCACCATTCTCTATGCTTACTTCATATCAGGACTGCAGGATTATCATGTGGGCCTAATTGTTGATGTTATAATTGCAAGTATAATTTCAATTTAGTAGAACTATAATTAATGACAGAATATCAATAGAATTAATTAATAGGAGTTTAATATGACTTAAAAGAACATATTTACGTTACTGTGAACAACCCAGATTAAAGTAAATTAAGGGTTGACCAGACGTCCCAGTTTATCTGGCACAGCTCCATCATGAGTGTGTCAGGGTTGTAGTTAGGGGACGCTGTTCGCTCACTTTTAACCGCAACTTTGCTGTCAAGAGGGGTTGTGGTGACTCTGCTTGTATCAGGTGAGAACGGGTGCCAGGAAGCTTTCTACATGGTTGCTGGAGATTTTAACAATGGGAAACTGTTATTTTGGACACTCTTGTGGTTTTTGTCACCAAATCTCCATAGCAACCAGGGTAAACAACACGCGTGACAATGCATACAATCAAACACTGTTTACTATGGTGACTTATGTGAAACTCATAAACATACCTCCCACTAAGAAAAATCCTACTACCCCACTGGTCCCGGCATAAAATCAAATGATATCAAAATGAAATCTGAGAGATAGGCTAACTGTGTAAGACTTACTTGCTCAGCCATGATAGCCCCATGAAAATGTTTTTTTCCCCCAGGAAAACTGCCAGGTCTCCTCCACTGTGATCAGACCACTATAACGGAAGGTTATGAGAATGTTATGTATTGGGTCAGCAATTTTTCGCATCAACTGTAAACGTAGCCACTGCTGTTATAGGCTAACATTGTATATCTGTTTGTTCCTCAACTTACCTCTTGTTTTTCTGACATCTCATCCGCAATCTCTCATCTCAATTCCGCCATCAAATGCTGCCGCTAACCGCAATGATGACCCGCCCTACTCTGCCTCGGATTGGCTCTGACCTGGAGACAGTAGGCGTTTAAAGTGACCAATCAGAAAGGAGGGGGGGTTGCGGGGCCGTCTATTCAATGCCCGCCCCCAGAGTGCCAAAACTCAGCAAAGTCGAGCGCGTAGAAGGCACAGAGAGTGACAGCGAGCGTGTGCACAGAGACCGCGAGCGCGCAGAGAGTGACGGCGAGCGCGCAGAGAGTGACGGCGAGCGCGCAGAGAGTGACGGCGAGCGCGCAGAGATATTTATGCGCGCTGAATATGGTTTTTATGCTCGCGGATTTTGGCACTGAAATGAGTATATCTCGTAAGTTACCCCTCTAATAATGCATGGAATGTTACCAAACTTCTGCAGTAGTACACATAGGGTCTGTACTCACAAAACAAGGCATTTGAAAGTTTGTAAGTACACCAGGAGTTTATTTAAAAGAACACTTGCCTGATAGCTGCTATGCTACTGCAGCGTAGACGTCACTTCCGTGTTTACCCAGCCGATGCCGTGACGCGAGTTTCACGCAAGAGTATTAAAAAGTTTCGCTAAACACGGAAGTGACGTCTACGCTGCAGTAGCATAGCAGCCGAGGATAGAAGCTATCAGGCAAGTGTTCTTTTAAATAAACTCTTGATGTACTTACAAACTTTCAAATGCCTTGTTTTGTGAGTACAGACCCTATGTATACTACTGCAGAAGTTTGGTTACATTCCATGCATTATTAGTGGGGTAACTTACGAGATATACCCTCTGTACCATAGCGCTAGTACTAAGCCATTCGGCTGATAGCGGCTATCTTGACCAATGCTGATCATCGCTAGAAATGCTTCCGAGGGGGTGTTTGGCTGGATGTCATGGTGGAAATTACCTAGGGTGCATTTCACTCTGAACCATCACTTTAAGACAAACATTTGTCAAATCAAGCACCAAATTTGCACCAAATGACTTCTGTGTCTTTTCCTTTTATCAGGCCAACCATAATTTTTGTTTCACATTCATGTTAAATATTTTAAAATAATGTTTGCATGGCAATTGCAGTTTTGAAATAAAGTTTTTTTTATTGATTTTCTGTTGTGTTGACTTTTTTAAGTCTCTCTCTTTCTCCCGCCCTGTTCATTTGTAGTGCAGTGCTGCAAATCAACATTGACTTTAATGTTTGTTCAGAAATGTGTTTAAAGTTGATCATAAAAATCAACTGCAATTCTGTTATTGGTGAACAAATGAGCTCTCTAAGAGATCACCAATATAAGATTTAATCAAGTCAAATAAATGTAACTTGATGGTTTACAAACAGCTTATTAATCATTAAGTAATTATTATAAACATCAGTCGCAACTTTACAATAACCATCTAAGTAATGTTTATAGATGGTTTATAAAGCAATTATAAACCATTCACAAAGTATTACAAACATCAGTTGCAACTTTACAATAACCATCTAAGTAATGTTTATAGATAGTTTAAAAAAACAAATATTAACCATTTACAAATTGCTACAAATGAGAGGTCTTCTACATATTTGATCTTAATAGATGTTTTATAACCAATTTCTTATAGGTATATAAATCATTAACAAACGCTTAGTATAGTGTTAAAAATGTTAAAATGAGTGCAACTATAAACCGCTAATAAATAGTCCATGGATAATTAATAAATATTATTGATTATAATTTCATTGTTTGTTAATGGTAAAGTAACTATTAACTTACATTAATAAACGATCTATTTGCCATTTATAAATTATATTTAAACATTAATAAATGATCTATTTACCATTTATAAATGGTCTATATGCTGTTTATAAATGATGGTTCTTGTAAAGTGTTACCGAACTCGCTGCGTGGGTTCTTTGTAGAACCTCTCATGGGGGGTTCTGGGTGGAACCTTACGCATGCAGTTCTAGGTATAACCCTTTATGTGGGGTTCTCGGTAGAACCTTCCAAAAGGGTTCCAGGTGGAACCTTTATAAAAGGTTCTACCTGGAGCCAAAAAGGGTTCTCCTATGAGGACAAGCCGAAGAACCTTATATGGTTCTACTTAGCACTTTTATTTCTAAGAGTGTACCACCATTGCTGAAATCAAACAAATGTCGCTCAGCAAGGTCCAGACTGGACAAAAGCGTCTGCTAAATGACCTAAATGTAAATGTCTATTATGTAAGTAGGAGTTGAACCACAGTAAGGCATGACGAGACAGTCCTATTGCATATAGTTTGTCCAGCAGCAGGTAATGATCTACAATGTCAAAACCTTTGCTCAGATCTAAAAAACTGCACCAGTAAATTTGGTGATGCCCTATGTTCCTAGGGTCCTATGTTTCACATTGTCAGGACTCAGATACAGTATAAATCCACTAAACCTGCCCCATTGCCCTGTAAACATGTTCAGTATTCCCAGCATCGTTTCCATCATTTGTCCCTTTCACAGTTTGAGGCCCTTCCAAACATCAAGAACCATCTGAGCACAAGTTATTAAGTCAGTTGTTAGTACCCCGCAGACCTGCTTAACAGCTGCTACAGTTTCCCAACAAGACACAATCACATAGGCAAATAACATTCTAACCATTCATCCATAAATCCCATGATATTCATCCACAAGAAGAAGAGGAGTTATATTCATATAGCATGCACATAAACTGTCTTTAATTAGACTCATATTACTCTTGTTGGGGTGTAATAATATCTGTGTATTTTGTATAGCAGTGACATTCTTGACTAAACAAGAGTATTCTAGTCCATCTTACTGATAATAGAGGAACCTTAATGACAGAATGGACTGGAAGAGCCTGGCTGCGAAAACAGACAGACTAACACGAGGAAACAGGAAGGAATGATGTCATACTGTCAGATGCGTTCGGTGTCGCAGATTGACTGACACGAGATGAGGAGAAATATTATGAGAGGAAGAAAAGGATGGACGGTAAGAGGAGACAAGTTAAATGACAATGATGTAGAACTAGCGTTGCCTCGAGTGACTAACAGCATCAATCAATCAGCTGTCTGATGGCCTGTCACTTGTCTTTCATTATCTTTAAAGATAGAAAGGATTTATTGCCCTCGGTTAGACGAAATGTGTTTCTATGTCCTGCACACACATCAGAACAATAAAGGAACATTAATCACAAAAACACGAAGCCACAAGGAACACAATGCGATCACAAATCACAAAGACAATAGTCCATTGAGTTATATTGCTACAGTTTTGGGGGATCTTGGATGTCATTATGTCCCAATCCAGCAACAAAGCCACCCCATATCACACACTCCTTCCAATATAACCCATACAGCCTTTTTTTTAACTGATTCAGAGGAGCCAGTTGATGGATCTTGCAAAGGTCAACTTATCCCAAGATTCATTGCGCTCCACTGATGATTGGTTTTTCATCGACATGGTGTTTGCAAGCTGATCAGTAGTAGGAGATGCAGCAGAATACACTGCAGCAAAAATATGATCACTGGCTCCATTGTTGTCAAATAAGGTCAGTTACCTCTTCTATGGTCTTTATAGTTAACCACTTGTTGCTACACTCTTAGAAATAAAAGTGCTAAGTAGAACCATATACGGTTCTTTGGCTTGTCCTCATAGGAGAACCCTTTTTGGCTCCAGGTAGAACCTTTTAAAGGTGGCTTGCTCCCTCCAGGTCGGGGGGGAGTTCCTGCCTCATGTGGAGGAGT
Source organism: Chelidonichthys spinosus (assembly GCA_029853015.1). Classification (NCBI taxonomy): domain Eukaryota; kingdom Metazoa; phylum Chordata; class Actinopteri; order Perciformes; family Triglidae; genus Chelidonichthys; species Chelidonichthys spinosus. The sequence goes on along the minus strand of CM056839.1, from coordinate 1,651,015 downwards.
TTAAGTATCTTGGGGTCTTGTTCACGAGTGAGGGAAGGATGGAACGCGAGATTGACAGGCGGATCAGTGCAGCGGCAGCAGTAATGCTGCCGCTGCACTGATCCGAGGGGGGAGGTTTAGCTCAGGAGGTAGAGCGGGTTGGCTGGTAACCGCAAGATTGCCGGTTCGATTCCCGGCTCCTCCTAGCTGAGTGCCTGGTGTCCCTGAGCAAGACACCTTACCCCAATTGCTCCTGACGAGCTGGCTGTCGCCCTGCGTGGTTGACTCCGCCGTCGGTGTGTGAATGTGTGAGTGAATGGGTGAATGTCAGTCATTGCTGTAAAGCGCTTTGGAGAAAAGCGCTATATAAATGAGGCCATTTTACCATTTATTTAATGCGGTCGCTGTATCGGTCCGTCGTGGTAAAGAGAGAGCTAAGCCGAAAGGCGAAGCTCTCGGTTTACCGGTCAATCTACGTTCCTACCCTCACCTATGGTCATGAACTTTGGGTCATGACCGAAAGAATAAGATCCCGGATACAAGCGGCCGAAATGAGCTTCCTCCGCAGGGTGGCGGGGCGCTCCCTTAGAGATAGGGTGAGGAGCTCCGTCACACGGGGGGAGCTCGGAGTAGAGCCGCTGCTCCTCCACATCGAGAGGAGCCAGTTGAGGTGGCTCGGGCATCTGCATCGGATGCCCCCTGGACGCCTCCCTCGGGAGGTGTTCCAGGCATGCCCCACCGGGAGGAGACCCCGAGGAAGACCCAGGACACGCTGGAGTGACTATGTCACCCGGCTGGCCTGGGAACGCCTTGGGGTCCTCCCGGAGGAGCTGGGGGAAGTGTCCGGGGAGAGGGAAGTCTGGGCGTCCCTGCTCAGGCAGCTGCCCCCGCGACCCGGTACCGGATAAGCGGAAGAAAATGGATGGAATGGATGGATAGAACCTTTTATAAAGGTTCCACCTGGAACCCTTTTAGAGGGTTCTACCGAGAACCCCACATAAAAGGTTATACCTAGAACTGTGTGTAAGGTTCCATCCAGAACCCTCCATGAGAGGTTCTACAAAGAACCCATACTGGGGGTTCCACCAAGAACCCTTTAATTTTCCAAGGGTTTCATCGAGAACCCAAACAGGGAGTTCCACCCAGAACCCCTCATTAGAGGTTCTACAAATAACTCACACAGAGAGTTCCACTAAGAACCCTTTCATATTTCAAGAGTTTCATCTCGAACCCACACAGGGAGTTCCACTAAGAACCCTTTCGTTTTATCTAGAAACCACACAGGGAGTTCCACTATGAACACTTTTGTATTTTAAGGGTTTCATCTAGAACCCACACAGGGAGTTCCACTAAGAACCCTTTTGTTTTTCAAGGGTTACGTCTAGAACCCACACAGGGGGTTCTGAAAACATATTTTTTCAAAGGTTTTCACAAATAACCGTCTTATCTTCTGAGGGTTCTATAAGAACCATATTAGACGGCGAACCTTGTCCAGGACTTGGTTTTTGGACCACTCATCAGCGTCAAAAGATCCATATTGACTTGCCAGCTGTGCTGGTGTCACAAGACGCATTTCACAACTCATGTAACATATGACATGACATAAGTGCAGAATACAGGTAACCTCGTGACACATGGAATAATATATGTAAAACTACTATATACTAATATATTATATACTAATTATATTATAATAAACTATTAAATTAAACAATTCCCATCACATTTCTCCCTTTTTGTCATTCTCTGACAAACACAAAAATACAGTCGAGCAGCTTAGCATCCAACTACATAGTATACAAGACTTTGAGAGCAAAACATCAATGATGTAACCTCACAGTGATTTAAAACATCATGTTATTAACTCTTAAGTCTATTAGAGGTTCTGCTGCCTTACTAACACAAAGAAAACATGATTTATTAGTTACAAACAATCCTTGAATCCGTCATCACTATCAAATTGATAATATATAGCAGACCATCCCATGATGCTCCAGTCTACTCCTGTGAATGGTACTGGGGCCAGCATAGGGGCGTTGGAGGAAGTGGGCATATGTTAACATATCCAACAATTTGACGCGTTTCTTTCATGAGCAATTTCAGTCATCATAGTCAGTGCGATGTTATCATCTTCGCGGGGGGTCACGCTGGTTGGATGATTTCTTATCACTAGGCTCGCTCTGCATGCAGGCTGCCAATCTAGGCGAGTTGAGTAGGCTGGTTCCATGTCACAAGCAGTAGGCTCATTACACCAGAATGGGTATTCCCAACTATCATAATCCCCACTTAGACCCACTAAACAAGTGTCATCTTGGTCACACTGAGTTTGAACGTTTTTCGAACTTAACCAATGGTTTATCAATCCATAATGTATATGCTTCACAATTGTCACTTTTACATGGTTCTTTTGGGCATCTGAATGAGACTATTCCGTGTCTCAGAGCTCGTACTCGTACTTGATTGTAAGTAATCGTGGGTGATGCCATTGTAGGTGGTATCTGATTAACTGGCTGGTGGGCCTCTTGACACATTCGCCTCCAGTCACTCTTGCCAACGTAGGCTGGAATTTCTTGGCATGACTGTTGTTCAGTGCACCAAAATGTAAGATCTGTTTCCAAGTAATCAAACATTTCATGCACCCATACTGTGCAGATACTGTTGAATCTTGGTCTTTGGTCACATACGGTTCGGATGAGATGACTGTTGACGTTAATCAATAACTCTCTGTCTATTGTATAGATCAAGCAGTTATTCCTAGGACACTGTTCAGCGGGACAGTGGAAAACAATTTTCCCTTCCTGCCATTCTCTTTCTGGACGGTAGAGAAGTTTAATACTTGTAACGTTGGAGAAGTTACGTGCTTGGAGTTCACAGGTGAGGAAAAGTACCGTCACTAATGCAGTTAGTGACGGAAACATACATGTTCCTTCTCTCAGACCCCAACCATGCAACCTAAAAGGGTGCCATGGCTGTGGTCTATTCATTGTCGGACAGAGAATGTCTCCTACACCACCACAACTGTCACACCTTTCTTGACGTGTATTGAAGCTCGGAGTGCGGGCAGAACCCAATCTGCACTCCTCCCCTCACACCGAGGTGTTAGGTTCTGTTGATGTGATTCAGGGCTGCCCCTGACCAAAATGGGGCCCTAAGCGAAACAATTTCTTCGGCGCCGTTAATGTCCGTTAACACTATAACAGCGTAATACCGGCGTTAACGGCGCCGTTATTACGGCCCAGCACTGACTTCAACAAACCTTCGAGAGAAGCACGAGTTTCCTCTTGTTTTTATTTTTCCCCTCTTGCTCGCGCCTGACTCGTAGGTTGTTTTCGAAGCCATCACGTCTTCACCTGCAGCTGCTTGACAAGTGCCTGCAGCGTATGTGCATCTGACCAGTGATTGGTCAGATCGATTGCTGTCAATCATTGCAGTGACGGCGCGTGTGGTGTCAGATTACAAAAAAAAAAAAAAGGTGTCTTCTCTCTCTTTTCCTGCCTCGCGCTGACAGCTGATCTAGTAGTGCGCCCCACGGCTGTGCATATGCGCGTCCTTTGTGCAAAAAGGGGCCCCTATTGGATCGCGGGGCCCTACGCACTGTGTGATCTGCGTGTAGGCAGGGGCGGCCCTGATGTGATTGACAACTCACTGTCGTTGGTGACACAGGCCTTCAGCACAGCTGTCACTTGTCGGAGCTTGGCACGCTACTGGTGGAGGAAGGCGCTATTTCACCCTTGGCTCTTAGGTGGACCCGGGGACAGGGTCTTCTCCTCCCTCCGGACTGGGTATGTGTTTGCAGTGACTAGCATGGATCCAAGTGGCTCTCCCATCCACCTTCACTGCTGTCTCAGTAGTCAGGAGAACTTGGAAAGGACCCGTGTAGCGTCTTTGCTTCCAGTGTTTCCTCCTGTGGTCTTTGATGAGCACCCAGTCTCCTGGCTTTAGGTGATGCTGGAATGCAGTAGCTGGTGATGGAAGTGCAGCTTTCACCTGTGCATGAAGGGCAGAGAGTGAAGCTGACAGATAAGCACAATATCTCAGTATGCTATCTTAGTAATGGCCAGTTGTCAAAGCCATTTTAACTGGACCCAAACCAGTGGATGGGGGTCCACCAAACACTATCTCAAAGGGGGCTGAGCCCGTGTTTGTTTCTAATTCGCTTGCGCATGTGGAAAAGCACCAGTGGAAGTACTTTGACCCACGACAAACCTGTGTCTTCACAACACTTGGCCAATTTGGCTTTTATCGTTCCATTTTCTCTCTCCACTGCACCTGCGGATTGTGGGTGATAAGAACAATGATGTCTGATGTTAAAACCTGTGTATTCGGAAATTTCATTGTGGGTCTGGTTTGCAAACCCAGGACCATTATCACTGCTGATAACTCTTGGTATTCCCCAGCGTGGAATGATTTCCCGCAGGAGAATCTTCGCCACCGTTCCTGCATCCTGTTTTGAAGTAGCAAAGACTTCAACCCATTTGCTGAGCATACACACTATTACCAGACAGTATTTCTTTCCTTCAGATGGGGTTAACTCAATGAAATCCATCATCAAATGTTCCAAAGGTTTATCTGGGGGAGGGTGACCTTGTTGTGGCACCTTTATTGCTCCAGAGGCATTATTTGCTGCACAAATTACACACTTTTTACAAAAATCGGCAGCAAAGTTTGAAAAGCCTCTTGTATACCAATTTGCATTTATAGCAGTACACATCCCTCCTTTGCCCACGTGGTCTCTCCCATCTGATAACTTAGCATAGGTATGGAAGAGAGCCCGTGGCAAACAAGGCTTACTGTCAGGGCCTGTCCAAACTCCACCTTCAAGAGTAGCACCAGAGCGTGTCCACTAGGAGTGCTGCTGTGCATTGGCGAGAGACTGAGGTCAATTGGCATAGAGAGTAGTTGAGTGAGAGGGAAAAAGGAGCCAGATAAGGCTGCTGCCTTAGCTGCTGCATCTGCCGCTGCATTTCCTACAGTAGTGGAGGAGACAGGATCAGAAGAAGAGGTGTGAGCTTCACATTTAACAACCGAAACCGCTTTCGGTAACAAAATAGCATCCAAAAGAGCTGAAACCAGGGTGTGATGTGCAATAGGTTTACCAGATGATGTTAAAAACCCTCTGAGTTTCCATAGAGACCCGAAATCATGCACTACACCAAATGCATAGCATGAGTCAGTGTAGATGTTAGCAGTTTTACCTTCAGCTAGCTTACATGCTTCTGTAAGTGCAATTAATTCTGCTGCTTGTGCAGAGAGGTGTGAAGGAAGTCTGCCACTAAGGTGTGTGGTGTGTGACATAACTACGGCAAATCCAACCTGACCACTGCCAGTGTCAGGAGTACGAGACGCAGAGCCATCAACAAACAACTCAAGATCTGCATTAGGAAGCATGTCCACCTGTTGTAAGACGTCAAAGCAGTCATGTGGTTCACCATCATCTGCAGTTGGAAGGAGTGTGGCTGGATTAAGAACATTGCGGCGTTTCACCGTAATGTTAGGCAACTCCAGCAATGTCGTATGATACCGAAGCCATCTCTGAGCAGAGAGGTGAGATGTTTTCTGAGCTTGCAAGATATAAAATGGCCTCATTTATATAGCGCTTTTGTCCAAAGCGCTTTACAGTAATGACTGACATTCACCCATTCATACACACATTCACACACCGACGGCGGAGTCAACCACGCAGGGCGACAGCCAGCTCATCAGGAGCAATTGGGGTGAGGTGTCTTGCTCAGGGACACCAGGCACTCAGCTAGGAGGAGCCGGGGATCAAACCGGCAATCTTGCAGTTACCAGCCAACCCGCTCTACCTCCTGAGCTAAACCTCCCCTTGATATGGGAAACAGCATTCGGAACCATAAGTGTTACGTCCGAGTAACCAACAATGTCACGAGATGCCAATACGTCTTTTTCTGCTGCTGCCACTGCTTGTAAACAGAGAGGGAGACCCGTGGCAACAGGGTCAAGTTTTGAGGAGAAGTAGCCGGTCTAAGCTTCTCTCCATGAGATAAACACAAAACTGATGTCATGTAACAGTCTTTCTGGTCTATGAACTGAGTGAATGGTAAGTCTGGTCTAGGCAGGCCCAAAGTCGGGGCCTGAGATAAAGAAGTCGTCAAAAACTCTTTCAGCTTCTGGAGTCCAAGTCAGTTTGTCATGCGCGCTAAGAGTTTTACCATGGACCATGGAAGAGAGTGGGGTCTCTCTTTCTGAATAATTTGGGATCCACTGCCTACAGTATGACGTCATCCCTAAAAAACTCAACATTTGTTTCTTTGTAATTGGTTTTGGCATGGATTGAATTGCCGCAATATGTTTGGGAGAGAGAGATTTGCCCCCTCCTGTGATCACATGTCCCAAATAGGTTACTTCTTTTTTCACAAATTGGAGTTTTTTCAGGCTAGCCTTGTGTCCATTCTTTGCTAAATGTTTAAGTAGCGCTACTGTGTCAACTTGGCAAGCCTCCTCTGAGGGGCTACAAATCATCAAATCATCAACATACTGCAAAAGGGCGGACCCCGCGGGGAGTTGTAAGCTGCTCAGGTTTTCACTAAGTGCTCTGTGGAACACGCCCGGACTTTCGTGGTAACCCATCGGACATCTTGTCCATGTGTGTCCACGCCCATTAAGGGAGAAGCCAAACCAGTGTTGGCTGTCGTGGTGGACTGGCACAGAGAAAAAAGCATTAGCCAGATCAGCCAACAGAAAAATGAGTAGTGTCTGGCGGAATGAGAGGCAGAATCGTGTGTGGATTTGAGACTTCTGGTGCTCGTTGATATGTAGCGGCATTTACTGCTTGCAAATCCTGCACAAATCTCCACTCAGTGGGTTGGCCTTTGTCGCAAATCTTTTTGACTGGGAAAATAGGTGTGCGCACAGGGGAATCATCACATGGGACAATAATGCCTGATTTTAATAAAGATTAAAATACCGGTTTTACACCATAGATGGCTTCTCGTTTGAGGGGGTACTGTTTGAGGCACGGCCTATAATCAGATTTGGGGTGCACTATCAATGGTGCGGCGCCTTTCATGAGTACCACATCATACACTCAACAAAAATATAAACGCAACACTTTTGTTTTTGCTCCCATTTTTCATGAGATGGACTTAAAGATCTAAAATTCATTCCAGATACACAATACTACCATTTCTCTCAAACATTGTTCACAAATCTGTCTAAATGTGTGATAGTGAGCACTTCTGCTTTGCTGAGATAATCCATCCCACCTCACAGGTGTGCCACATCAAGATGCTGATCTGACATCATGATTAGTGCACAGGTGTACCTTAGACTGTCCACAATAAAAGGCCACTCTGAAATGTGCAGTTTTGTCTCACAGCAAAATGCCACAGATGCCACAAGCATTGAGGGAGCGTGCAATTGGCATGCTGACAGCAGGAATGTCAACCAGATCTGTTGCTCGTGCATTGAATGTTCATTTCTCCACCATAAGCCGTCTCCAAAGGCGTTTCAGAGAATATGGCAGTACATCCAATCGGCCTCACAACCGCAGACCACGTGTAACCACACCAGCCCAGGACCTCCACATCCAGCAGGTTCACCTCCTCACCACCAGCTGCTGAAACAATTGGTTTGCATAACCAAACAATTTCTGCCAAACTGTCAGAAACCCTCTCAGGGAAGCTCAACTGCATGCTCGTCGTTCTCATCGGGGTCTTGACCTGACTCCAGATCGTCGCCGTAACAGACTTGAGTGGGCAAATGCTCACATTCGATGGCGTCTGGCACGTTGGAGAGGTGTTCTCTTCACGGATGAATCTCGGTTTACATTGTTCAGGGCAGATGGCAGACAGCGTGTGTGGCGTCGTGTGGGTGAGCGCTTTGCTGATGTCAATGTTCTGGATCGAGTTGCCCATGGTGGTGGTGGGGTTATGGTATGGGCAGGCATCTGTTATGGACGAAGAACACAGGTGCATTTTATTGATGGCATTTTGAATACACAGAGATACCGTGATGAGATCCTGAGGCCCATTGTTGTGCCATACATCCATGAACATCACCTCATGTTTCAGCAAGATAATGCACGGCCCCATGTTGCAAGGATCTGTACACAATTCTTGGAAGCTGAAAATGTCCCAGTTCTTGCATGGCCAGCATACTCACCGGACATGTCACCCATTGAGCATGTTTGGGATGTGCTTGACCGGCGTATACGACAGCGTGTACCAGTTCCCACTAATATCCAGCAACTTCGCACAGCCATTGAAGAGGAGTGGACCAACATTCCACAGGCCACAATTGACAATCTGATAAACTCTATGCGAAGAAGATGTGTTGCACTGCATGAGGCAAATGGTGGTCACACCAGATACTGACTGGTTCTGAGTCCCCAGACCCCCAATAAAGCAAATAAATGCACATTTCAGGGTGGCCTTTTATTGTGGACAGTCTAAGGCACACCTGTGCACTAATCATGATGTCAGATCAGCATCTTGATGTGGCACACCTGTGAGGTGGGATGGATTATCTCAGCAAAGCAGAAGTGCTCACTATCACACATTTAGACAGATTTGTGAACAATGTTTGAGAGAAATGGTAATATTGTGTATCTGGAATGAATTTTAGATCTTTAAGTCCATCTCATGAAAAATGGGAGCAAAAACAAGTGTTGCGTTTATATTTTGGTTGAGTGTATTTATGAGTGGCCCATAGTGAAGGAGGCACCTGTGACAGTGCAGGGTTTTGATCCGCTGGTATCAGTGATTACAAATCCGTGCGCTTTGGGGGTACCTCCAAGAGCTCTCCTGTTCTTTGCACTAGTACTGTTGATGTTACTGCGGTCCTAAATACTTTACCGCTAGCGCTATATTCCCCCCGAATAGAACATTCATCTGTCCAATACACCCTTAAACATGCTGGGTTGTTTTCCTAACCCACTTGCTGGGTAGCTGTGGGTTTTGAGCAGATTGGGTTACTTTTTCCCAAGGTTGGGTTAATTATATTGACCCAGCAGGTTGGGTTGAAGATTGGATTGGCGGGCTAAAGGGATGAGGCCGATCGCCATATTGGACACAGCAACTACTTTTCCAGCTTCAAAGTGCATGAGGTTAGTAGAAAATGTCAAGAAAAACTAATGCATTAGGCTACAATATCTGCGTTTGAAAGCTTAATGTGGTAGCCAAATAGTTGTGTCGTAGTTATTACTTACAAACCATAGTATTAACTCACTACACCTCAATTGCAACTCGAGCCATTTTTTTTCCGTTGCTTGCTAGCTAGCTAGCTAGTGTGTGTGTGTGTGTGACTGGTAGCCTGTCGACGGTAAAACGACACGAGTGAGTTTCAAACAAAGCCGGGTGGGTGCCGTATTTAGCACTCGTCTGGGAGTACAAGGTTGAACGATCTTGCGTTTGCTAGTTTGAGTTGTATTGCTTGACTGTTTAACGTTAGTACGAATATTACGTTGGCTGCTTCATTCATTCTGGTTAGTTTGAGTATGTGTGATGACTCTGTTTTGGCTGCGGGTAATTTCAGTAATGTTACAATTCCGCAAGCTCCTATTATCCTTATTAATACGTTTATGTGTGCTTAATTTAATTAAAACGCGTGTACTCCGCAGCGTAAGCATACACACAGCTGTGTGCTGTGCATTAGCTAGTGGTGGTGCTGTTTTGGCTGCGCTGCATGACATCCCACTCGACGAGGAGTGTGTTGTTATCAAATTTATATTGCCTCAACATTGAATTCTCCCGCTACGATGTACTCCGTGCAACAATATTTTCTGTCTATGGAGAATAGTGGGGCGAAGTATATTTATATTTGGGCTCATTGGTCTGTATGACTTTAACTATTTCTTGTCGCACGTTGCACTAACTTCTCACTTCTTCCTCTCACTGAAAGTCCTCTTGGTAGTTTTCCTCACAGTACCTCAGACCAGAGCTTACATGTTATTATTATATTATATGTGTGTGTACATGTTGTTTTGTATCCTGTCTACATTCTGTGCGGAAAACAACTACAGCCGGCAGGATCTCCTGAAGCTCGGGCTTACTGCGAGCAGAGTGTCTCATCGGACTTTCTCCACTCACACAACATTCCTCCGGACATCGCGAGGTGCCCCGGCTCTTCATGGATTACCATCCCAGCGGGCAGGCGAAGAAGTTCCCAGTATCTTCTTCCCAGTATCTTCCTTACCAACGCCAGATCCCTCGCTAACAAAATGGACGACCTGAGGCTACAGGTTGCAACCAACACCACCATCAAGGACAGTTGCATCCTGTTGATCACTGAAACTTGGCTTCACTCACTAATCGCGGACTCAGCTATACAGCTAGCAGGCTACACAGCACAACGCCAGGACAGGACAAGTAACTCCGGTAAAAGCAGAGGAGGGGGACTGTGTGTTTATGTCAACAACATCTGGTGCACTCACACAGTGGCTATAGACCGTCACTGCTCCCCAGATTTAGAGTATGTGACTATCAAATGTCGGCCCATTTATCTCCCTAGAGAGTTTACTGTTGTCTTGATCACTGCTATTTACATCCCACCGGATGCTAACGCTAACATAGCTCTCTGACTTTTACATAGCAGCATTAGCAGTCAGCAGAGCAAGTATCCTGATGCAGTGTTTATCATTGCGGGGGACTTCAATCACGCTGACCTAAAAGCAGTGCTCCCCAAATTCCACCAGCACGTTAAGTGTGCGACCAGAGGAGCTAACACATTGGACAAGGTCTACTCAAACATCAAGGGTGGCTACAGGGTCAGGCCACTACCACACCTAGCTCAGTCCGACCACCTGTCACTGCTTTCTGTTCCTGCATACACCCCCCTCAGAAAAACTGCTTTGAATACTAAAAGGACTGTTAAAACATGGCCCGATGGAGCCTCTCAGCAGTTGCAGGACTGCTTTGACAGGACCTGCTGGGAGATATTCGAAGATCCAGACCTGGAGGTGTTTACAGACAGTGTATTATGTTATATCAAGAACTGCATAGACATTGTCACAGTGGACAAACGCATCTGTGTCTATCCCAACCAGAAGCCCTGGATGACTAAGGAGGTCCAGCAGCTGCTAAAGGAGAGGAACACCGCCTTTAGATCAGGTGATGGGGCTCTGTACAGCGCAGCACGCTCCAGTCTCAAGAGGGGCATCCGGAGGGCGAAGTCGGACTACAGGAGGAGGATCGAGGACCACCTGGACAGCAACAACACCAGGCAGGTGTGGCAGGGAATCCAGAACATTACCAACTACAAGACCAACCCAGGGGCTGCTGAAGGTGATGTCTCGCTGGCAGAGGAGCTGAACCACTTCTTCGTCCGTTTCAAGGCAAAACCACCAGATGCAGCAACACCACATCCAGCGGCCAACAGCAACATCATCCTCATGGTAGAGGAGCACGAGGTGAGGCGTACACTGCGGGCTGTCAACCCGCGGAAGGCAGCTGGACCAGACGGCGTCTGCGGACGCGTGCTTAAGGACTGTGCAGACCAGCTGGTGGGGGTCTTTACTAAGATCTTTAACCAGTCACTCTCCCAGGCCACTGTCCCATCCTGCTTGAAGTCCTCCACTATTGTCCCCCTGCTCAAAAAAACAAATATCACCATCCTCAACGACTACCGGCCAGTAGCACTCACCCCTGTGGTGATGAAGTGCTTTGAAAAACTTGTTCGTAGTCACATCATGTCATTCATCCCCCCCACATTTGATCCATATCAGTTCGCTTACAGGGCAAATAGATCTACTGAAGACGCTGTGGCCACAGCCCTCCATGCTGTATTGTCCCACCTGGAGCAGCAGGGGAGCTATGCTCGGCTGCTCTTCATGGACTTTAGCTCTGCTTTTAATACAATCCTCCCCCACAGACTGGTGTTCAAACTGTCTGACATCAGAATACCACACTCAACCTGCCTTTGGATTAAGGACTTTTTAATGGACCGCACTCAGAGGGTAAGAGTGGGCCCCCACACCTCCACCGCCCTCAGCCTCAGCACTGGCTCCCCACAGGGCTGTGTGCTGAGTCCCCTGCTCTATACCCTCTATACCCACGACTGCATTCCCGCCCACCAAAGCAACACCTTCGTTAAATTCGCAGATGACACCACAGTAGTGGGGCTCATCTCAAGGGGGGATACAGAGACGAGGTGGAGCGTTTGGTGGGGTGGTGCAGTGCTAACAACTTGCTCCTCAATACAACAAAAACCAAGGAGCTTGTTGTGGATTATAGGAGAAAGAAGACGGTCATCCAGCCGCTGATGATAGGCGGGGTCTGTGTGGAGAGGGTCTCCGACTTCCGCTTCTTGGGAGTGAACATCATGGAGGACCTGACCTGGGGCGTCAACACCACTAGGCTAGTGAAGAAGGCCCAGCAGAGAATATACTTCCTGAGAGTTCTCAGGAGGAACAACATCCCCCAGAAACTGCTGGTGTCCTTCTACCGCTGCTCAATAGAGAGCATATTGACATACTGTCTGTGTGTCTGGTTCTCAAGCTGCACTGTGGCACAGAGGAAAAGGCTCCAGGGGGTCATAAAGGCAGCGCAGAAAATCACCGGCTGCCCTCTTCCCTCTCTGGACGAACTGCACAGCTCCCGCTGCCTTAAAAAAGCTAAATCCGTCCTGCAGGACTCATCACACCCCGGCCACAAACTGTTTGAACTACTGCCATCAGGCAGGAGATACAGGTCTATGAAAACAAGAACAAACAGACTACAAAACAGTTTTTATCCAACAGCCATAACCTCACTAAATGTTGCTACCAGAGCATAGTTGTGTTGTGTATCACATCTGTGTAGGCACATTTATAAATGTGAATGTTTGTGTGGGTGTGTCTTTAGTGTTGTTTTTAGTGTACTTAGTTGATTAGTTTTTATAGTTTTTATTTATTTATTTATACGTACTATCTCAATGTTGTTTTGCACTGAACAAGGACTGCACTTAATTTCGTTGTACTTGTTACAATGACAATAAAGATATTCTATTCTATTCTATTCTATTATAATAAAGGCAATGATTTGTTACTTATGGTAAGTTTACTGTGTACATAGAGCTTTTGTTTGGTGTTTTACATATTCATATTTATACTTATTTATATGTGGCACTAAAAATGTTTGTTTTTATTTTTGAAAGATGGATGAGTTTGTCAAAGAAAAGCTTCACGAGTGGAACCTGGCCGAGTTGATCCCAACTTTTGATGGTACAACACCTGAACACCTCACCTCAGTCTTTTGTTCAGTATCAAAGGAATACAGATTCTGAAAGTAGTATGGCTAAATTTCTACACTTTTCAGTGTATGTCATGTTGTGTCTTGCAGCTCAACAGATAGACAAAGAGTCCTTCAGTCTGCTGGATGACAACAGCTTGGCCTCCCTCATCCCCCTTGTTGGGCCACGACTTAAGTTTCAGCATAACTTAAAAAAGTTGCTAGAGGTACTCCTTGAGTCACAGGTCTCAACATAATGGGATTTGTGTGCTTCAAGTGTAAAAGGTCTACAGGCACTGTGCTTTCACTGTGTGTCTAACAACAGAAATCCAGGCAGTTGACATTGGTTGCATCTGTGATTATCACCCCCTCCATGTAATAAAGTCTCACAAGGGGAATGATGACAACCATTATGTTTCCATGAGGTATAGGGTATTTTAAACATAGACTGGGAATAGGTCATACTGTATATAGTTGTAAATATTGTTATAATGTAGTGATTAGATGCTGTTTGTTCAGACCTGTGACAGTGTACCTCATTACTGCAATTGATTTAAGTAATGCAATTAAAGATTAATAGTGCTATGTCGAGAGGTCCATCAGTCATGTATATCTTGTATTCCCAGTCTGAATCTTTATTTTTTCATCGTGACACATTATCATTTTGTTGAACCATTTAACCACTTCACACTATGTCTGGATCTTCACTTTTTAAATAATTCAAGCCCCCAACCAGTGTCTGCAGTTGGAGCTTCCGCACAAGAGTCGCCTGCAGTGCAGCACATTGTGGAGCAACAAGCACATGTAAGTTAATCTGTTCTCTGTAAGCATGTGTAATTACGAATTTAAGAATCCTGTAAACAAGCATAGCTGTACGTTGACTTAAGGCAGGGTTAAAAACATCTTATATCTGATAAACTACTTCATTTCTTGCATTTGTATTCCTTAAATCATTCCTTGCTTTTCCAGAATATCCGTGAGATATTCAACAAGACCCTGATGGGAAATGCTTCGTTAGCAGTCTTGAAGAAAACCATCACATTTCTCTCAATGAAAGAAGATGCATGGTCCGAATTCTTGTATCGCACCTGATGGAACGCTTCGGTGAAAAGTAAGTGTTTGTCACACAGAATATTCAGCTGTATAATTGTTGTTTGTTTGACAGTGTCAACAAATGATGATAAAATTCATTTTGTCATTTAGTCCAAACTCAGGTACGAAGACAATGTTGGCGTCTGCAATAGTGGATCAGTTTCCATGTCTGAGAGATTCTATGGGCACAGGCTTTGTGAGTAAAGTTCCTTACAACACTAAATAAAGCAATACCTAACTAAAAAACGAACTATTCACCATCAAAAAATATTCACCTCACCTTTTCTGTCTCAGCTCAAACAATGCTTGTTTAAGACTATTTTGCAGGACAAGCATGTAGCTGTCAGTCGATCTTCATTTCTTTTTTGTTGCTATTCCCATATGTGATTTTAATACTTGTTTTTCTAACTTTGTAATCTTAAGGATGCATGGTTCACGCCTGGGAGGAATCATAAACCAGCAACAGGATTTTTGGAGGAGCGCCTCCGTAATGTACGGAAAAGGCTACGATGTGGCAAGCAGAAGAATTCAGCAGAGGTGCCTCAAAAAGAAACCCAGACCATTGTGCCAGGTACAGAAGGGGTCATGTCCTTATCTGTAATACATGTGAAATGCGACACATTGTCCAGTTTGCAACAAACTAAACTTGTCTCACTCAAATTTCACACTTTCACAAAGTTGTGTCCGTCTTGCAGGTCCTTAGAATTCTCTAATTTGTCACATATTGCAGAATCACCGATAACTGGAGAGCGTGCCATCCAGATGACAGAGTGGCTAAAAAATAACATCTGGCCCCAATCCCAGGTTGTCCAGTACGTGCATGACACTGCCATCCACAGGGCACAGTGGATCCATTCAAATGGCACGGTGCCAATTCCTCAGATCATTGCTGAGTTTCCTCGCTTAGTGGACACTCCAGGCATGGTGAGGTTTCCTCCTCAGAAGAAATTGTAAACAATCGATGAAAGTTTATTTAACATCTGTCTATGTTTTCTCTTGTACGTAGATTTCTCAAGATTTCTCCCTCTTGCATCCGGAGGCTTCTGTCAAACTGACTAAAAACTGGAATCCTGTGTTCTCACAGAACATAATTTGCATGGCTAAGAAGGAGAAGCCTGCTAACACCAATCGAGATTTACAGATGGCAGGTAATCAGATTTTTTAATTTACTGATTTTGTCATTGGCAGAGTTATAAACATATGGCCATATATTTTGTCCATTCATCCTAACTTTCCATAGGAAATCATTTACACCTTCATAATCATCTTTTTGCCATCTGTAGCATTCTATAACACCTATTTTGTCATCTGCTATAGTTTGAATGGACCCCTATGGATCTAGTGATTAAATATTCAAAATCTAACTTGCATGAAATAATGATTTAAATGTTTAATGTAACATTTTATTGATATTTTAATTTAACAGACAAAGAAGGGGATATCGCCTTGCTGCTGCTCCCCGTCCTCCTCCCAGCTGCACCATACAAAGTTAGGAGTAGAGTGTTCCGGCCCAGCGGCTTGGAGAGTCGAACAGCCTTCATTTATGTCCAGCCAGGGAGTTAAGGGTAGGGGTGGAATGGTTCACAAATCCTTGGTGCAATCCATACAGAGTTTTGGGGTCATGTTGTCTGTCATGGTTTTATATTTCTTTCAATTTGTGACACTCCAGAAGTAGTGTATATCTCCCTTCCTCTCTCTCTCTCATTCTCTCTCTCTTATTAAGATTGTACACTATATAGTGTACATCAGAATAAAAATGAGTTGCAATGGCTTAGAAATGCTGAATTCATAAATGATTAGGTTAAAAAATATATAGAATGCCATTATAAAGAGTATATACTGTACATGTATTGCACAGAAGGCATATAAGACACATCCTGGAAACCTGCATCTACAGAACTCAGTCCAGTACATTTGTAAAGTATTTCAGATTTTATCTCTTGTACAAAATGCACTTTGAGGACACTGAAACACATTAAATATAGCTAAACCTGTTGTAATAACTTGTATCAATTTTGTTTTGTGTTTTTTTCTCAGCCTGGAACTAACATGGTGGAGTAACTTTCAAGGGCACCGACAGATTATCCACATGTGCTGATGCTGGGGGAGGAGCGTGAGTGTTCCCAAGCTTTTGTGGTCTTAAATGGGACCGCTTTGGAGCAGCCATCACTTCTCGGAGCTGTTGATGTATGCTTGAAGGCATACTATGTTTTTGATCTCGTCTACCCAAAAGCATGCACTCAGGTTTGGGAATGCATTCAATCAGTTGTATTTGAAATACCAGGCGATGTTTCAAAAGTTGTGAAGCTCATGAGAGCACAACTCAATGCAATGCAATGCAATGCTAGAATGATAGGGTTCTGGTGTCTTTAAGTGAGGGTTATAGGGTTAGTTTTTACGATATAATGTTTGTTTTTAGTCTTAGTTGTGCAGTATTAGCCACTTTCCCAGATCTCAGAGTGTTGCCCTATCAAGTATCACCCTTTATCAAGTAAAAATATATGTAGGTCTCTATTATGTTAATATTTCTAATATACTGTTTTACACTGTTGTGTGTGTTAAATTCTATTTCAGTAGTACACTGTTTGGATGTAAAAATATATGTATATAGGTCTTTATTATGTTAATATTTCTAAAATACTGTTTTGCACTGTTGTGTGTGTGTTAAATGATATTTTACCAATAAAAGAATGTTTGGAAGAGTATTTTGTTGTTTCCTCATTTAATAGTAATTTATATCAAATTACAATCTACTGAAGTTTAAGTAAATTAAATGTAACATTCTTAGAAAATGCTGGTAATAAAATAAGTATTATTTTTAACCACAGCTATACTGATAACCTGGTAACCCATTTCTTGGTAGCTTTTACTCATCAGCATGAGTAGTTTTAACCCTTTGTTGGGTCAAAATCTTAACCCAGCGTGCTGGGTCAAATCCTCAACCCTAATGCGCTGGGTATAAATAACCCAGCATTGGCTCGGTCCCTTTTGGACCCAGCGCTGGGTTAGCAATTTCACCCAATTTGGGTTAGTTTTAACCCAGCAGTTTTAAGAGTGTGTAAATCACTGTTCCTTATTTTTGATAAAAAGTTTGTTACTTAAAATATTTTGTATTCTGTGAATATTTAATTTGAATAAATGTTTTTTCTTAATTTTTTGTCAGAATATATTTAATCAATAAATAATGACCATAACAATATTATATAATTATAATAAAATATTAATAATTAGAAATTAGCAACCCAACTGATTGAGTAGAAAGAACCCAGCAGTATAGTCAAATTGAGCCTATGGTTGGGTTATATGAACAACCCAACTGGGTTGTATAAACAACCCAACTGTTGGTTTAAGGAAACCAACCCAACTTGTTGGGTCAAAATAACCCAGCATGTGTTCTGTCCAATATTTAACCAGTGTTGGGTTAAAAAATAACCCATATTGGGTTGTTTTTAACCCAACATTTTTAAGTGTGTGGACATTAGTTTCCACTCCTATGCATATAGGAGTGGGCTTGAGCTATCTTTAATCACTTTAAACCATGGAAGTTCTGTCTTTTTCAATACTTTGATGCCATCTGGTTCTGAACACAATACAATGCCGAAATGATACATCAAATCTCTTCCCATCGGATTTACAGGGCAGTTCTGTGACACTACACTCTTAGAAATAAGGGTTCCAATAGGGTTCTTCAACCAGGGCTGAGGTTCTACCTGGAACCATTTGCTTCTGAAAAACCCTTTCCCGAAGAAATTCATTTGTTTTTTCTTCTTCTCCAGATCCTGTTGATCAAACTGTAACATAATTGGCCATCTTGGGATTTGAACACCTGCCACCCAGTCTAAAATCACTGGCAGTAGTGACTGAGCTAACCAGCTAGCTGCATTGAGTCATCAGGTGCAGCACGCTAGTCTATTACCTTACACCTTCTGATCAGACATACAAAAAATGGCAGTCCTATAACTTAAATGTTCTGTTACCAATTTATTTTCACAACCATAAGAAAGCAAGACCTTCATCAACAAATCTTGTTGACCCAGGCAAAGATTAGCTGTGACGCCCCCCCTGTTACATGCCCAGCAGGGGCATTAGGTTGTTGTTTTCCTCTGCTGCTCTCTCCCCTAGTTTTCCACCAGGTGCTGATCAGGAGGAGCTGCACCTGGGAGGACATGAAGCCACCGCCTACTTTGAACCTTAATTTTGCCATGGCCAATCACCTGACGGGAGGCTCGATAAAAGGGAGCCTGCTGAGGAGCTCTCCCTCTTCTCTCTCTCAGCTCTGACAGACTTGGTTTTGTTTGGATGTTGAACTGTGTGTGGTGGGGGGAAGGGAGTTAGGTAAGTTTGGGGTACCCTCTACACTTCATCATGTAGAGTAAATTGTCTAGATACACCAGGTTAGTAGTGGAGCATTTGCCACCCATGTAGCAATTTTGAATGTTGTTTTGAACTCCTTTTTTTTAGAGAAGCCAGAGTTTTGTTTTGTGATCAGGGATTAGTTTAGGCCTGGTTTTGTTTTATTCCTTTAATTCCTTTGGCACTCCACCTCCCTCCTTTCCTCCCCTGCATTGTGTACACCAAGCTGTGAGTTTTCATTAAACCTTTTTCGTTACCCATTCGCCTTGTCTGGTCTAAATCCTGGGTCTGTCGTGGTACTGTTCCTATCCCCCCCCTGGACAAGAACGAAGGAACGTAACACAAATGGGGGCTCGTCCGGGATCTTTTGTTCCCTGAGCTAAAAGACAACCCAGGGTTTTGATGAGTCATTGTTTTGTTACCATATTTGAAAATGGGTTTGGAGTTGGATGACTTTATTGAAAACCCAAGTTTTGATAAACTAGAGTCATGCCGCAAGGATGATTTACTGGCTATTGCAGCACACTTTAATATTCCAGTGCACGAATATGGGGTTAAAAAGGAGATCAAAAATAAAGTATTGGAGAAGTTACTTGAGTTAAAAGTTCTCTCAATGCCTGTCTCTGTTGATGATAATCCTTCTGCTGAAGGGGTTTGCCTTGTGAAGATGACAAAGTTGTGCCAGTTACACTGACTACACCTCCAGCCGAAAGGGCTGAAGGTGGGGCTGCTCCTACTACTTTGCCTCGCTTTGAGCCTTTCTCCCCAGAGTCCCATGGATCCAGTATGGGTGCCAAACTCAAGGTTCGCCTAGCTCGTCTCCAGCTGGAGGCACAGGAAAAGGAAAACATGCGAAAGGCAGAGTATGACCTCCGATTACAGGTACGCAAGCTTGAAATAGAAGCTGAGAAGGAAGTCAAATTACGGCAGCTTGAAGTAGAGGCCCAGAGGATTTCTTCTGGCCGAAAAGTACCACAGTCAGAAACATTTACACAGGCAACCCATACCAAACAAGTTTTCAATGTTGGTAAAAATGTAGCTTTGGTGCCAACATTTCGGGAGTCAGAGGTCGACTCCTATTTCAAGGCATTTGAGAGAATTGCTACTGCATTAGACTGGCCTAAAGACATGTGGCCCATCTTACTTCACTGCAAGCTGGTGGGCAAAGCACAAGAAGTGGTAGCATCTCTTTCCTTAGAGGAAAGCTTGAAATATGATGTGCTTAAAGAATCGATATTGCGTGCATATGAGCTTGTGCCAGAGGCCTACCGGCAAAAGTTCAGGGTCCATAAGAAGCCCAGTGGACAGACTTTTGTTGAATTTGCGCGAGAAAAAGGGGTTCTGTTTGATAAATGGTGCACTGCTAGTGGGGTTAAAAGTAATTTTGAGTCCCTACGTCAGTTAATGCTACTGGAGGATTTTAAGAATGCTTTGCCAGAGAAACTGGTAGTGTTCTTGAATGAGCAAAAAGTGACTACGTTGTCTAAAGCTGCTGTCTTAGCTGATGAATTTGTTTTAACCCACAAAAATGTGTTTGTGTCCTCCTCCCGTCCAGAAAGGTTCCCAGTATCGGGTCCTGTGCGAACCAATCCTGGCTATACTCCTATGGAGAAGGCGAAGGGCCCACAGTCTCCACCACGAGAGACTCGCGAATGCTTCTACTGCCATAAGAAAGGTCACGTTCTTGTTGATTGTCTATCTCTAAAGCGCAAACAGTCACAGCCCCACGTGCCCCAACCAAAAGGCATCGGCCTGATAAAGAGTAAGTTTCCAGATATTGAGAACTCCCAAACTGCCAGCAATCCTGATCCCTGCTTTAAGCCCTTCATTTTAGAGGGCTTTGTTTCAGTTACAGGGGATCCGAAAGACCAGCAGCCAGTAAAAATGTTGCGCGACACGGGGGGCTCTCAGTCCATTATTAGAGAAGGCATATTACCTCTGTCTCATGAATCATCCTGTAACTCAAGCGCCGTCATTCAGGGTGTGGGGATGAGATTCATACCTGTCCCTTTACATCATGTGCACATTAGTTCTTCCTTGATCAATGGATTCTTTAAAGTCGCTGTGCGCCCTGCTTTGCCCATTAATGGTGTAGATATCATTGTGGGCAATGACCTAGCTGGGGGCAAGGTTATGCCCATCCCTGAGGTACTGGACAGTCCGGATTTAAACTTGGAGTCAGTGAGCATCAAACCACCACTTTCTGAGATTTTTCCTGCTTGTGTGGTTACAAGAGCTCAGTCAAAGAAATATGGCATTGATCTTTCTGATTCTTTTCTGAGTTCAGACCAGCTTCCTGATGAGGTGACTGAGACCAACCAACCTGACGCTTGGCAAGATGATATGAGACCGTCCCTCCCTGGTCCGGGGGTTGGAAACTTGCCAGCTACTAGGGAAGAGTTCATCGCGGAACAACAAACTGATGTCACGCTCTCAAAATGTCACTCCACTGTTGTTGACCAGGAAGCAGCTAAGCGGAAGAAAGTAGCTTATGTCCTTGATAACAGCCTGTTGATGCGCCGCGGGACTGGAGATGTCTCAGAGAATGAGGATGGAGGTGGAATTCATCAAGTTGTTGTGCCTACGGTTTTTCGTGCCCAGGTTTTGTCCTTAGCTCATGACCACCCATGGTCAGGACACCATGGGGTCACAAAGACCTATAACCGAGTCCTGAAACATTTCTTTTGGCCAGGACTTAAATCTGATGTGGTGCAATACTGTCGTTCTTGCCATGTGTGTCAGGTGGTTGGTAAACCAAATCAGGTAATTCCATCTGCTCCCCTCTGTCCCATTCCAGTAACAGGTGAACCATTTGATAGGGTTATTGTAGATTGTGTGGGGCCACTGCCGAAAACTAAAGCTGGGAATCAGTTTCTTTTAACCATCATGTGTGCTTCCACCAGGTTCCCAGAAGCTGTGCCCCTGCGGAAAATCACAGCTCCAGTGATCACCAAAGCCCTGGTAAAGTTTTTTTTCGCTGTTCGGTCTGCCAAAAGTGGTTCAGACTGACCAAGGTACCAACTTTAAATCCAAGCTGTTTGCTCAGGCCCTGAAATCCTTAGGTGTTAAACACATAACATCTAGCCCTTACCACCCTGAAAGCCAAGGGGCACTCGAGAGATTCCATCAAACGATGAAATCCATGTTGAGGAAGCACTGTATTGACTCCCAGAAGGATTGGGATGATGGTGTTCCCCTAGTTCTGTTTGCTGCCCGCGAAGCAGTACAGGAGTCATTAGGTTTCAGTCCAGCTGAACTAGTATTTGGACGTGAGGTAAGGGGTCCTTTAAAGGTCCTAAAGGAGCATCTGACCAGCCCAGAGTTGAAGGTAAAAAGCATTCCTGAGTATGTGGCCAGGCTCAAAGAGCGCCTCCAGCGGGCTTGCTCTCTGGCTAGGGATGCGCTGACCTCTTAAGTGAAGATGAAGAAACACCATGACCAGAGAGCAGTTGCTTGCCAGTTTCAACCAGGAGACAAAGTATTGATTCTTTTACCTATACCTGGTTCTGCTCTTTCAACAAGATTTTCAGGTCCTTATGTGGTGGGGAGCAAAGTGAGTGAAACGAACGACGTCATCAAAACCCCTGACCGCCGGCGACAGACAAGAGTGTGTCACGTTAACATGCTGAAACGGTACCACCCACGAGAGGATGGAAAGGGGCCACCTACTGCCCACACCGTTTCACCTATGGCTTCGCTCTCTGAGGTGACGACTTCTGTTGCTGACGATGGCTTGGTGATGCGTAACGCTACACCACAGGGAGCTAGACTTGGCAACACTGAGGTATTGTCTGATTTGCCTCATTATTTATCTCATCTCCATGGTGACCGGAGTACTGACATCACAACGCTCATACATGACTTTCCATGCCTTTTCGGTGATATTCCCTCCAAGACTTCGGTCATCACACATGACATTGTTCTGACAAACCCTTTGCCAATAAAACAGCGGGCCTATAGGGTTAGTCCAGCGAAGAGGGAGGTGATGAAAAAAGAGGTTGAATATTTATTGCGGAATGGATTTGCAGTACCGAGTTGCAGTTCCTGGAGCTCTCCTTGTCTCCTAGATATCAAGTCTGATGGAAGCCCAAGATTCTGTACTGACTTCCGGAGGGTAAACTCCGTCACTGTCCCTGATGCTCATCCTTTACCTCGCATCGACGATTGTATCGATGAAATTGGACCTGCAAAGTATGTTAGCAAGCTCGATATGTTAAAGGGATATTGGCAAGTTCCTTTAACCCGCCAGGCTTCGGAAATTTCAGCCTTTGCCACCCCTGACAGCTTCCTACAATACACAGTTATGCCTTTTGGACTATGCAACGCTCCTGCTACCTTCCAGAGGCTAGTAAATAGGGTTTTAGGCAATGTTTCCAACTGTAAGGCCTACTTTGATGACATTGTGGTGTATTCTGATGACTGGGCTAGCCACATAAAAACACTGAGGGAGGTTTTTAGGCGCCTATCTGCCGCATCTCTTACACTGAACCTTGCCAAATGCGAGTTTGGGAAAGGTACTGTTCTTTATCTGGGTCAGCAGGTTGGTCAAGGAAAAGTGTGTCCAGCAGATGTGAAAACCGCTGCAATTTCGGAGTTTCCAGTACCAGCCACCAGACGAGAGCTGCGCCGCTTCCTTGGGATGGCTGGTTATTATCGCCGGTTTTGCAGAAACTTTTCCTCTGTGGCAGCCCCACTGACCACCTTAACTAGTCCATCCAAGCCCTTCGTCTGGTCTGGTGAGTGTCAACGGTCATTTGACAGTCTGAAAGGTCTTCTTTGTTGCTCTCCAGTTCTGTCTGCTCCAGATTTCACCTCCCCCTTTAAGCTGGAAGTAGATGCCTGTGCAGTTGGGGCTGGGGCCGTGCTTCTGCAAGAGGATGACCAGGGCATCGATCACCCAGTGAGTTACTTCTCTCGTAAGTTTGATAAACATCAACTTAAGTATTCCACCATCGAGAAAGAAGCTCTGGCACTCTTGCTTGCTCTGCAGCATTTCGAAGTTTACCTGGGGTCGAGTGAAAAGCCTATCAAGGTTTTTACTGATCATAACCCCCTGATATTCCTTCATCGCATGTACAACCATAACCATCGTCTCATGCGTTGGTCCCTGATTGTTCACAACTACAATCTGGAAATCAGCCATAAAAAGGGCTCTGAAAACATTATCGCTGATGCACTTTCACGTGCAGCATAGTTGGTAGAGTTGTAGATTTTGTCTTGTTCCAAACACAAGGTGTTTGGACTTATATGGGTGGGGGTGTTACATGCCCAGCAGGGGCATTAGGTTGTTGTTTTCCTCTGCTGCTCTCTCCCCTAGTTTTCCACCAGGTGCTGATCAGGAGGAGCTGCACCTGGGAGGACATGAAGCCACCGCCTACTTTGAACCTTAATTTTGCCATGGCCAATCACCTGACGGGAGGCTCGATAAAAGGGAGCCTGCTGAGGAGCTCTCCCTCTTCTCTCTCTCAGCTCTGACAGACTTGGTTTTGTTTGGATGTTGAACTGTGTGTGGTGGGGGGAAGGGAGTTAGGTAAGTTTGGGGTACCCTCTACACTTCATCATGTAGAGTAAATTGTCTAGATACACCAGGTTAGTAGTGGAGCATTTGCCACCCATGTAGCAATTTTGACTGTTGTTTTGAACTCCTTTTTTTTAGAGAAGCCAGAGTTTTGTTTTGTGATCAGGGATTAGTTTAGGCCTGGTTTTGTTTTATTCCTTTAATTCCTTTGGCACTCCACCTCCCTCCTTTCCTCCCCTGCATTGTGTACACCAAGCTGTGAGTTTTCATTAAACCTTTTTCGTTACCCATTCGCCTTGTCTGGTCTAAATCCTGGGTCTGTCGTGGTACTGTTCCTATCCCCCCCCTGGACAAGAACGAAGGAACGTAACGTAACAAATCTAAGTCTGTACCATTACCCACTGAGCTATCCAGCAGAATGTGAAGATCAGGGACACCTCTGACTCGCCACACTCACTCACAAAGCCAGGTTCATGTCCGTGGTCTGTTTTTACAATGTGTGACTTCTGCTTTTAGGTCACATGTTCAAATCCTGTGTTTACAGATATCATACCTTGCTGCTTGCACTTCCAGATAATTAGCTCAGTTGGTTAGGAGCTGGTTCCTGGTGCCAGACAACGTGGGTTCAAGCCCCAGCAAGGGTGATAATAGTAATACATCAAAATACTTGGTGGTCTTTGTGAAACAAATATACAAAATTTAAGTCATGTCATTTAAGTCATGAGTCATGGTAAATGATAACAAGAACATATCAGAATTTTACCTTACTTACTCAATGGCTTACTCAATTTGTGAAGCCACAGTTGCGTTGCCACTTTTCCATTAGCTTAGTGTGATAGAGAATGGTCTTTGGTTCCAAAAATTGTGGATTTCAGCCTCAACTGGTGCAAAATGAACATTATAATGTCAACAGTCTTGTCTTCCTATTCTCTTGTTTGTTGCTCAGAATTGCCTAAATATGCCAAAAAGCTGCGCAGCAGCTATAATTGTGTTTATTTTTAAGTTTAGTTACTGTACTCCAGGGGTGCCCAACCCAGTCCTGGAGAGCCCCTGTCCTGCATGTATTAGGTTTCTCCCTACTCTAACACACCTGATTCGAACAATTTCAAACCTGTGACAAGCTTCAGTTGCTTGATAACGAGCACGTCATTAGAATCAGGTGTGTAAGAGCAGGGAGAAACCTAAAACATGCAGGATAGGGGCTCTCCAGGACCGGAGTTGAGCACCCCTGCACTACTCCCTTCTTCAGGAGGAAATGACACACAGCAAAGAAGTAGCCGGGGGAATTGAACCCTGGGTCCCGACAGCAAGGATAAAACCCCTCTTTAAGGGGCATCTAAGTGAGCTATAAGACTCACTGGACAAAGGCTTTTGAAAGTTTGTTACAAGTCACTTGATCTACAG
Organism: Chelidonichthys spinosus; assembly: GCA_029853015.1. NCBI lineage: Eukaryota > Metazoa > Chordata > Actinopteri > Perciformes > Triglidae > Chelidonichthys > Chelidonichthys spinosus. The sequence continues at coordinate 1,625,503 of CM056839.1, read as the reverse complement.
ATACAGTTTGAGGTTATGAGTTCAAGGCCTGGTTGATGCAGAGTGACCATGTTAATGCCTACTGAGGTGATGTGTGGATTAGTGACAGACAATTTGAAAAATATTAAACACCTATTTTACAGACAATTTTACTAGTGTATTTGTCTCCTCCTCATACTTTTCCATGATCGGCCTAATCCCATGGCTGCTGTACCCTGCTGACTGGCTTAGTCCAGTTGTGAAGCTGCACATAAGTTCAGTGATAAAGGAAGGTCTTTGACATCAGAGGCCAAGCCTTAACTGATGCAAAATCAGTAAAAATTGTAACACTGACTTTGGGGCTACCGGGGGATGCCGGGAATTGAACCTTGATCTCCCAGGGGAAAGGGCGAGGTTTGGTGTGTTGGGCCTGGGAGCTGGCCCCATGGTGGCTGTCATGTGTGAGTTAAGAGCTGGTTGCCCCATGGATTGCACCATATAGTCTGGTCTTCACCCTCTACAAACCAGGTGTGACATACCAATAGAATCACCATTGGTATGTCACACCTGGTTTGTGAACAGAACAGAACAAAAAAGAACAGAAGAGAGAGAGAACAGAAGAAACCTCAGAGAATCAAAGTGAGCTTAATATAATCTTATTTCAGCATGCTTGACCCTAGCTGAGGACTTTTATGGTGAAAGCTGGACTAAGCATTTGTTTCTTGTTATGTTTTGTTTGTTTGTTTGTTTTCTTGTATGACTTACATAGCTTGGACGAAAGCCGAAGTGTGCCATTGGCTTGAAAAAGAGGGCTTTACCGAGATTTCCATTACTAGCGGGTTGGCCAATGTTCGGAGGGTCGGCGGTTCGATCCCCGCCCTTGTCATTGTGTCATGGTCGTTGTGTCCTTGGGCAAGACACTTCACCCAGCTTGCCTTGTGTGAATGTGTATGACTGCTGTATGTTTGAGGTGGTGGTCGGAGGGGCCGTAGGCGCTGAATGGCAGCCACGCCTCCGTCAGTCTGTCCCAGGGCAGCTGTGGCTACTATCGTAGTTTACCACCACTGGTATGACTGTGTGTGAATGAATGGAACCTGGAACCCTGTCAGAGCGCTTTGAGTGTCTTGAAAAGCGCTATATAAGTCCAATCCATTATTATTATTATTATTATTATTATTATTTATTGTTACAATACGTAACATTTTGAGTACTTGTTACATAACACTGAAAAGTATTTTAACATTATTTAAATCAATGTGAAAACTTGTGGGGTTCCCTCACTTTCTCATGATCCTGTTCCACTGTCACAATTAGTACGTACAGTATGTACTCTGATTCCTTTCATTGGACCATGCATTATTTTATTGTTTGTAGATAGCTTACAATAAGGCGCAGTAAGTGTACCTTGGATTGATGGAACTAAAACTCTTTTTTGTCTCCCCTTTCTGCCATGTCACGTTGCTGGACATTACACAAATTCATCGACTGAGGACAGCATGGTGTGTCTGGCCTGTGATGTTGCTGATTTCACTGGACCTATGCTGGCTTTTGACCTGTTCTCCCCTGGGACCTACACAGCCTGTTCTGTTGGACTATCTTTAAATAAATGTTTTTCTCATTAAAATGTTTTGAATGTTTGTTCAATGTCAACATGAAAAATTGACCACAATATAATACTAACTAAACTGATCTGTAGAATACAATATGGTTCTTTATAGAACCCTCAGAAGACAAGACGGTTATTTGTGAAAACCTTTGAAAAGGGATGTTTTTAGAACCCCCTGTGTGAGGTCTAGATGAAACCCTTGAAACCTGAAAGGGTTCTTGATGGAACTCTTTTTGGTGGGTTCTTAATGAAACCCTTGAAAAACGAAAGGGTTCTTAGTGGAACTCCCTGCGTGGGTTCTAGATGAAAGCCTTGAAATATCACTCCTCGCAGAGCTTTGAGTAATTTATTCTATAAAGAGTCCAAAAACAGGTTAGCAGTCGCTACAGACAGACTGATGTTGTCGCTCATAGTGTGAACATTGTATGGGGTGGCATTATGCAGGGCCCTTAATCCCAACTACTGCAGTGGAGCCAGCAGTTCAGGCTATGCTTGTAATGGGACATTTCCAGGTGTGATCCTAAAAAAAGACAGCAGTTATTAAACCGAATGCACAAGCAAGGAAGGAGGGGGGAACACATTTCCCCCTGTAACCACCCAATCTCAAGTCTTCCTGAACCAGAAATGCCATAAAAATACATCTATTTTCTGTGTATAAAAATACACCAGTTCTGAGATTCTTGCTGTCAGAGTAATGGCATCCCTATCTGGGTTCTCTGTAGTCTGGGATTAAAGGCATGAAAAATACACAACCTCTGGACATGCACACACATAGAGAACAACCACATATTCAAACAGACACTTGCACTAAAATACAGCTTCAGAACAAGTCCATACCCACACACACACGATGAACACACACCCCCACCAACTGTCAGCCACAACAAGATAGAGCCAGTTAATGGGAAGCTAATTATTTGCACAGCAGCAGTCTGTTGCCCTTCAGCATTCTCCATCCAACAAGCCATGTCCTGACTTATTAACAACACTATCCACACCACTGAAAACCCTCTGGAGCGGTAGCCCAAATGACGCTATAAGAGTCTAAAAATTATTCCAAAGGTAAGAAAACTTTCAGTGCCTCTGAAGTGGAGGCATACAACTGCTGCAGGAAGTGAACAGTAACCGAGTCGTTCAGTGGATGCTGTGAAAAATGTGAACGTGTGAGCGCGGCCAGGACCATCAATTTTTATCACTTGTTTGAAGGCGTGGAAAATTTTCCATGGAGGATAACACGGGAGCTGGCTGAGGTACCTTGGAAGGCTCCACCGGTTCCCTCTCCCCGTCTGGCACGTCAGACGACCTTGCGACACTGCTAAGTACAGCGCACATATTCCATGTCCCTGTCTGCCCCCTTCCGTCGCCTCCCTGTAGGGAATTGGGTGGCCGCCGGGTTACATACCTCTGCCGCTTGGTCTCTGGGCTGAACGGCCAGACAGTCCTCCGCGAGAGTAACAGCAGCCTCTGGGCTCGCAGGTCAGTGGTAGCGAACCCACCTTGACATTCCCGCCGGGAGCCCTTCCACAAACTCCTCCAGCAACACCAACTCCAGGTCTGCCCCGGGTTCATCTACCAGGTTGCTGCATCCTTCAGCTGGTGCATGTATACGAAAGCCGGTCGGTGGGTCTAAGTTATGTGGCCCGGAAAATGGCCAACGGTAGTCTTCAACAGAGAGGCCCACGCTATCCAGAATGGACCTCTTGATGTCCCCGAATCTTCCCCTGATGGACGCCACAAATAGAGTGCTGCGATTTGGGCCTCCCCGGTTAACATCGGGAGCAGCCGCACAGCCCACTCTGCCTCTGGCCAGCCACATGCTACTCTCCACGCCTCGAACGCCTCAAAGAACGCCTGGGGATCCTTTGGATGGTGATGCTGGGCAGCGTGAAGGGTGGAGAAGCTGCCGGCCCCGACCAGGGCAACAGGCTCTCCAGCAGCTGGGTCTGTCTCTCCAACTATGGCATGGAGAAGCTGCCAGTTGGCATCCCCCTGTTCATGGTGCATGGCCTCGATCTCCACCAGCATTTGGCCGAGAACTGCCACCGGTTGCTGTGCATCTTTCATCTCACTTGAGCTGTAGCTGCAGCTGCAGTGATGGAAAGTATAACAATTGAAATATACATGGGAAAAATGAAAGATGTCACTGTCAGTTGTGTTTACAGGAAACCAGAATCCAATAATGAAGTATTTACAGAAAGGATGTTTCAAAAAATAAAGCAGAAAGTTATGAGGGGCCGTCAGGGACATAATTCAGAATTTCCTCTCACACACACATGTGAAATGCTCTCATATACACTACTGAAACACTCTCACACAAACAACTGTAAAAGTATTTGCTCACACACACTACTGAAACGCTCTCACACACTACTGAAACACTCTCACACACACTACTAAAACGCTCTCACACACACTACTGAAACGCTCTCACACACACTACTGAAACGCTCTCATACACACTACTAAAATGCTCTCACACACATTACTAAAATGCTATCATACATACAAGTAACTCTCCCACACACACTACTAAAATGCTCTCATACACACTACTGAAACGCTCTCACACACACACACTACTGAAACGCTCTCACACTCTGTATGTGTATATATATACTGTATATACATATGTATATATATATATATATATATATATATATATATAAATATTAGGGCTGTCAAAGTTAACATCCTCTTAACGCCGTTAATTTTTTTAATGCGCGATTAACGCTCGGTATTTAAAAAAAAAAAAACTCTCATTGTATGATTTGTGGCCGTCGGTGGCACCTGTAGTCTTGATCCAGAGGGAAGGTGCGTGTCCACAGGCAGCGGTGTTTCCCCACGTCCCATTATGTGAAAAGCCGTGCAATGCATCCTGGTAGCGTCGCGGCGAATGTCGATAGACGGCGCGCGAGTTGGCCGCTCCTCATTTGCCTTAAGTTGAAGTCTAATCTACTTTATGCTAATCAGAGGCGCCGGGCTCGACTCGCCGCCTCGGGAACGCTCGGAACGCTCGCAAAAATGTGTTGTTTGAAGGAGAGCACCTGTCAATCATCCTCTAGTGGCAGCCCAGCAAGCGTACAGTACTGGGAAGCGGCGCGTCCACACGCGTTTAAAATCGCCCCTGTGGACACGTACCTTGAAGGTGCGTGTCCACGGGGGCGATTTGTGAACGGCAAATTCACCTTCAAAAGACTGCCAGATGGTTCAGTCGATAAGACCAAAGTCATCTGCGCGTACTGTGGGTATGAAATGAGCTACCATAGAAGTACGTCCAGTCTGAGATATCACTTGCAAGCCAATGCACTTATATCCTATCTGTACTTATCTCCTGTTACACTATCTCCTGTGACATGTTCACTTTAATTGTTGGTGATATATTCTTATAACCCTGTTTTGATCCCATGTTTTGGTAAGGGGATATTTGAAGTGTTAAATAAACATTTTCATAAATCAAGTATATTTGTCCTTATGTTGTTAAAAGTATGAAGAATATGAAAAAAATACATTAAGGTACATTAAGAAGAAAAAGAAATGTGCCAAAAAAAATGTGATTAATCTTTTGACAGCCCTAATATATATATATTTTCAATGGCAACCACAAGCTGGTCAGGTGGTCTTTCATGGCTGTGTGGATGGCTTCAGCCGGACTATCATATACTTACGGTGCTTGTCCACAACAGAGCCTCAACCGTCTTGTCATTACTTCTAGGAGGAGTACAGAACTTTGGATTGCCCTTAAGGGTCAGATGTGATCATAGTATGGAAAATATAAATGTTGCCCGTATTATGTTGGAAAGAAGAGGATTGAACAGTGTTATTACAGGTGTATCAGTACACAACCAAAGGATTGAGAGAATATTGATAGAACGCAATAGTCATATCTAGACACTTTATAAACATCTTTAACTTCATGGAGGAACACATTGTACTGGATTCATTGAATGAACTACATTTATTTTGTCTGCATTATGTTTATTTACCAAGGATTGAAAGAGTAGTAACAGAATTTATAAATCAATGGAAAAACCATGGCCTCTTCACACAACAGACCCCTCTTCAGCTGTGGCATTCAGGTCTCATTAATAATGCAGGAAAATTTGCATTGAAAATGATGGGAACCATGGAATATATGTTTTTTCTTCACTTCTGCAGTCTTCAGTGAATAACATTGGAGTTATGTTAAGGTTTGTTCATATTTTCTTCACTTCTGCGGTGTTTTCCCTAAATTAAAGTTTTGTTAAAACATTGTAAAACATTTTATAAAAAATAAATTAACATGATAAAACCTGGCTGCACAGTGGTGTAGTGTCACACTGTTGCCTCACAGCAAGAGGGTCCCGGGTTTGATTCCCGGGTTGGTTCGGGTTCCTTCTGTGTGCAGTTTGGATGTTCTCCCCGTGTAAGCGTCGGTTCTCTTGGGGTTCTCCGGCTTCCTCCCACAGTCCAAAGACATGCAGGATGGGGATAGGTTCATTGATGACTCTAAATGTCCCGTAGGTGTGAATGAGAGTGTGAATGGTTGTCTGTCTCTACATGTTGGCCCTGCGATGGACTGGCAACCTGTCCAGGGTGTACCCTGCCTCCGCCCAATGTCAGCTGGGATCGGCTCCAGTCCCCATGCCACCCTGAAAACAGGACAAGCGGTAGACGATGGATAGATGATCAACAATTGTTCAAAGGAACGAACGTTCAAAGACAGGTCAAGAGAGACAAACAGAGACTTAAACAGGCAGAGGGATAAACAGACAGAGACAGAAAGTGAGGCACAGAAAGGGATACAGAGCATATGTTAAGCTTGATTGTTTTTGATTAGGGAGTAGTATTACGTCCTTGTTGAAATGGTTATGCTGCTGTGTCCTGACTCTGAAATAAGAATGCAACAATCAGACTACATGAAAACAGCCAGTACAATATAAGTCATACTGCTATAGGAAATACAATACCAAATACTTACCACCACACCCTATCAATATTATATCAATAATGGGTAATGGTTATTAAAATCAGTTATATTTAACACATTAATATTCATATTTAGGTCAAATATATATATAGAGAGAGCGATGTTCGCTGGTTTATTTTATTAGGTGTATTAATATTGAACGTGTTGTGTGTCCAAATTTCACTGTAAAGTGACTATCAAAAAAAAAAAAAAACAGGAGCCAGTCGTCACGAGGCTAAGCAGGGGAAAACTTTACCTGCCGGATGCACTGGCTGTTCAATAAAACATATCTTCAAAGGAATGCTGGTTTGTGTATTTATTGCAAGCAAGGCAAGGCAACTTTATTTGTATAGCACATTTCATACACAAGGCAGACTCAAAGTGCTTCACATCATACAACAAAGTGAAAAAAAAAAATAGAAGAATTCAAAGAAAATAAAGACAAATTTAAAAATGCATTACAGAAAGAAAGGAGAATAAAAACATATTTGCAATAATTAAAAACAGTGCAGACATTAAAAGATTTAGCAGAAAGCTATGTTGAAAATAAAAGTTTTCAGTCTAGTTTTAAAAGTGGTCAGAGTTGGGCAAGTCTTACATCTTCAGGAAGTTTATTCCAGCCATTTGTTGCATAGTGACTAAATGATGCTCTCCCGTGATTGTTGTTTACTCTGGGAATCACTAACAGATTGGTCTCAGAAGATCTTAGTGGTCTAGAAGGCTTATGTAGTGGGAGCATATCAGTGATATACTTCGGTCCTAGACCATGTAGTGATTTATATGTGAGCAGGAGGATTTTGAAATCAATCCTCTGACATACAGGGAGCCAATGTAAGGATTTAAGAATTGGTGTAATGGGCTCACATTTTTTGGTCTTTGTAAGAACTCTAGCAGCAGCGTTCTGAACAAGCTGTAGCTGCCTGACAGTTTTTTTCGGAAGACCTGCAAGGAGACCATTACAGTAGTCTAGCCTACTAGTAATAAAGGCATGTACAAGTTTTTCTAAGTCTTGAGCTGACATGAGCCCTCTAAGTCTTGCTACATTTTTTAGGTGATAGTAGGCTGATTTTGTTACTGATTTAACGTGACTGTCGAAATGTAAATCAGAATCCATAATAACCCCAAGGTTTCTGGCTTTGTTTGAGGTTTTCAGGGACAGAGAGTGAAGGTGTTGAATTACTTAAACCTTTCTTTTTTAGCACCAAAAACAATTATCTCAGTTTTGTCCTCATTTAGTTGGAGGAAGTTTTGGCACATCCAGTCTTTGACTTGCTCAATGCACTGGCACAGAAGATCTATGTGGCGATAGTCGTTTGGTGATAGTGCTACATAGATTTGGGTGTCATCGGCATAGCAATGGTGGTCAATGTTATTATTTTGCATGATTTGTCCTAGTGGGAGCATGTTGATGTTGAATAAAGTCGGCCCCAAGATTGAACCTCCACACGTTACATTGGTAGGTCCTGATACAAAGTTGCCAATGGAAACAAAATAGTTCCTATCTTGTAGATATGACTTGAACCAGCTTAAGACTGTGCCTGAGAGCCCCACCCAGTTTTCCAACCTGTCCAAGAGTATTGAGTGGTCGACAGTGTCAAATGCAGCACTGAGGTCTAATAGCATTAATATTGAAGTTTTGCCAGAGTCTGTGTTAAGACGGATGTCATTTACAACTTTAATAAGGGCCGTCTCAGTGCTATGAAAAGGTCGAAATCCTGACTGGAAGTTGTTGTGGCAGCCAGTTGATGCCAGGAAGTGATTTAGTTGTTTGAGGACAACTTTCTCAATTATTTTACTTATGAAGGGTAGATTTGAAATTGGTCTGTAGTTGTTGATAATAGAGGCATCTAGGCTCCGCTTTTTTAGAAGAGGTTTAATGACTGCAGTTTTGAAGGCCTTTGGGAAATTGCCTGATTGAATGGAGTTATTAACTATTTGCAATACGTCTATTGATAGGCAGTCAAAAACATTTTTTAAAAAGTTGGTAGGTAAAGCATCAAGGCAGCAGGTGGATGATTTTAGATTTGTCACCGTTTCCACTAGAGTTTTAGAGTCTATGGCATTAAAGCTTGCCATGATTGCTGTGTTACTTTTGCCTGAACAGGGTGATGAGGATTAGCACCTCCAAATCCGAGGCCATGGTTCTTGACCGGAAAAAGGTGGCTTGCTCCCTCCAGGTCGGGGGGGAGTTCCTGCCTCATGTGGAGGAGTTTAAGTATCTTGGGGTCTTGTTCACGAGTGAGGGAAGGATGGAACGCGAGATTGACAGGCGGATCGGTGCAGCGGCTGCAGTAATGCGGTCACTGTATCGGTCCGTCGTGGTAAAGAGAGAGCTAAGCCGAAAGGCGAAGCTCTCGGTTTACCGGTCAATCTACGTTCCTACCCTCACCTATGGTCATGAACTTTGGGTCATGACCGAAAGAATAAGATCCCGGATACAAGCGGCCGAAATGAGCTTCCTCCGCAGGGTGGCGGGGCGCTCCCTTAGAGATAGGGTGAGGAGCTCCGTCACACGGGGGGAGCTCGGAGTAGAGCCGCTGCTCCTCCACATCGAGAGGAGCCAGTTGAGGTGGCTCGGGCATCTGCATCGGATGCCCCCTGGACGCCTCCCTCGGGAGGTGTTCCAGGCATGCCCCACCGGGAGGAGACCCCGAGGAAGACCCAGGACACGCTGGAGTGACTATGTCACCCGGCTGGCCTGGGAACGCCTTGGGGTCCTCCCGGAGGAGCTGGGGGAAGTGTCCGGGGAGAGGGAAGTCTGGGCGTCCCTGCTCAGGCAGCTGCCCCCGCGACCCGGTATCGGATAAGCGGAAGAAAATGGATGGATGGATGGATGGGTGGTGATCCAACTTTTTTGTTTGAGATATTGATGTTGCGTCTGATGCCTTCAATTTTATTAGTATAAAAGAATGCAAACTCATTGCATTTCTGCGTGGAATGGAGTTTAGCTGGTATTTGTGTTGGGGGGTTGGTCAGTCTGTCAACAGTTGCAAATAGGGTTTTCGCTTTATTAGTGTTGTTGTTTATGATATTGGAGAAGTATGTTTCTCTCGCACTTTTTAAGACTAAATTGTAGGCCCGGAGGCTCTCTTTATAGATGTCATGGTGAATATGAAGTTTAGTACTCCGCCAGATTCGTTCAGCCTTCCTGCACTCTCTTCTCTGGGCTGTCACAACAGCAGCTTTTCTCCAGGGTGCCTTTTGCTTACCAGAAATTGTTTTAACCGTAGCAGGTGCAATGACATCTATGACATTCAGAATTTGGAATTAAAGATGTTTACAAGATCATCAGCATGACATGGGTTTAGAGGTGGTAACGAGGATATGGCATTTTTAAAGAGTACAATTGGCATGTTCATTGATGTACCGCTTTTTTACCTTATTTGATTCTGTTTGTGTGTCAGGAATGAAAGAAATATAAAAAAAACACAGAAGTGGTCAGACAATGAAGGATCAGTGACAAAAACATCAGAAACATGGAGACCTTTTGTGATAATCAGGTCCAGGGTGTGTCCCTTACAATGAGTTGCCTCTTTCACATGTTGAGAAAGGTCAAATGTGTCTAAAATATTAAAAAGTTATTTTGCACCCTTGTCATTCAAATCATCAATATGAAAATTATAGTCACCGGTAGGCAGTCGAAATTAGTGGAGATGCTAGACAATAATTCAGTAAAATCATCGAAAAAAATGTGATGAATATTTAGGTGGCCTTCCAAATAGTTAACAGGAGAACTCTGGGAGAGCATTTCAACACAGCACAAAGATATTTGAATGATGGAAAAACTCCAAGTGATATCTGTTTCCCCTGAAATGTATTTTTAAATATAGCAGCAACCCCTCCACCTCTTTTCCCAGATCTACAAACATCAATAAAATTATAGTTGGGGGGTGCTGTCTCGATTAGAATGCTTGCACTGTTATTTTGTTCTAGCCATGTTTCAGTTAAAAACATAAAATCAAGTTTAGAAGTGGTAATAAAATCATTGACTAAAAATTATTTGTTATTAAGAGACCTAACATTTAGCAGACCCATCCTGATGGTGTTACTGACAGGCTTTGAGGTTGACTTTGATTTTCAGAGAACAGGAATGAGATTGTTTAGGTTAGCTGTGTGTTCAAGTTTCCCAATGTTTACTCTCTTAGTAGTCACAACAGGAATGCAGAAGGTGCCATGTTTTGATGTAGGCGACCTTGGGTCCAGCTGATAATGCGGTCTACTGCTGAACCCTTTTGTCTCAGTAATATTCAGGGCTGCTGTCAGGGTGGGGAGGGGGTGGCCATAAGGGAAGAGGTGGCCATAAGGGAAGAGTCTTGAAAGAGGGGGTCCTGGATTTTAGTGACTTAGTTGCAGTCTTGGGTTTTAGTGACTTAGTTGCAGCCTTGGAAGAGGGGGTCTTAGGTTTTAGTGACTTAGTTGCAGCCTTGGAAGAGGGGGTCTTGGGTTTTAGTGACTAAGTTGCAGCCTTGGAGGAGGGGGTCTTGGGTTTTAGTGACTTAGTTGCAGCCTCGGAAGAGGGGGTCTTGAGTTTTGGTGACTTAGTTGCAGTCTTGGGAGAGGGGGTCTGAGTAGGGCGGGGGGTAGGTGGGGGTAGCTCCTGGAATTCCAAGGGGGAGGAGGGGAGAGAAAGGTTTATTGGAGGGAGGGAGAATGACGAAGACCTGGATTGGGATTTGGGGGGGGGGGGGAGGGATCCACATTCAGTCCCTCTTCGATGTTTCTGATAATCTGTGTTTCGTCTTCCCTCTTTGTTGGTTCCTCTCGTCTCTTGTCCTTGGCGACAGATGGATGACGCAGGCAGTAAGACACGTTGGTGATGAAAAGCTTTGCCCCCAGCTTATTTAGGGAAAGTCCGTTTGTCTTAAAAAGATGCCTGCGGTCCCAGAAAAAGCGGAAATTGTCAATAAAATGCATTTGGCGAGCAAGAGATGCAGTTGCGAGCCATTTGTTGAGCCAAAACAGTCTACTGAATGTCTCCGCTCCTCTCCCGGTCGGGGGCAGAGGGCCACTGATGAAAACCTCAGCATTCACAGAGCTGACTGTTTCAAAGAGTTTGTTGAAGTCCTCTCTCAACTCTCTTGATTGTTGTTTTTCAATGTCATTAAATCCGATGTGCAGAATGATATTTTTCACAGTTGGGTGTGCAGCCACAATTTCCAGGATTATTTTTTCCAAATCAGACACGTATCCTTCGGAAAGCAGAGTACTTTGATGTCATTACTGCTTTTCATATCTTTTACAGAAAAGTCACCCACAATCAGATTTTCAGGCCCTGTCGTTAGCTTTCTCTGTGGCTTTAAGTTAGCAGGTCTTACCCTGCTGCGTGGTGGTGGGGGGTTATCCAGGCAATCAGAGGGGGATCCATGGTCCTGCAGCAGTGGAGCAAACCTGTTCTTTAGTTGAACAGTTGTTTGCTGGGGAGGTTTCTTGGTAGCTCTCCTCTCCCCAGCTGTCCGCTGCTGTGTCCTACGAGGCAGTGGGGTTGAGGAGACGCTGTGCCTGGATGGAGATGGTAACGCAGGCCAGCCGGTCAGATCACAGATATCGGGGCGCTGGGTCCTGCCAGATATCCGTTCTCCCATGTCACAGGGAGATGGTCTTCTCTTTGGCTTTGCACCAAGTGTGTTCCAGGGAGGATTATCGCTGGTAGATTTATTACCGTGTACAGGATCCTCCCGTTTCTTCATAGCTTCATTATAGCTAGTTAGCTGTGTTCTAGCATGCTCCTGTCCACTGTTTTGAGTCAGTGCTAGAGTGGTGTTGTTCCCACAAAGTCCATTCACTTCTACATTTACTTCTAACCGATTAATTTTTGTTTCCAGCAGTAAAATCTTCTGTAGGAGTTTATGGTAATCTTCCGTAGAGAAGGGAGGCATCTTCTGCTAATTACCTTTAGCAGGCTCAGGCTTATCTTGTTTGGTAGGCCTCCTCGCGTAGCGTTGAGGAAGTCGTAAAAATATTGTAAAACGCCCGTTTTATCTCAAAGAAAATATAATCCCACTGGTTTTGTAAATATCCAGGAGCTGTTGCTCTTTGTTTCTTATTGAGGAGAAGCAGATAGCAAAAAATCGCAGAAAATCGCAGGCAGGGGTGAGAGCAAAGAGGAAAAGCGTCTGCACTGTAGCAAAGCCGGAAGTGATTGCGGCTAAAAACACAAGCAGTGACATTGTGTAATAATTTTTCTTTTACTCTGATTGGTGTTGTTGTGAGGCTGCTCAGACTGTCTTAGCGACAATTCACACACCAGGGGCCTCATGTATCAATGTTGCGTACGCACAAAAATGTGGCGTACGTTATTTTCCACGGCAACGTTCAGATATATCAAAAGTGAAATGAGCGTGGAAATGTGCGGTGTCCCACGCCAGCTTCATGGCTGGCGTACGCACGTTTCTACAGTTATTGTTCCTTTGGCGACACTCTGAGGTGATGCTGGGAAACTGTTAATTATGTGAAAACAATTAGTCCTCAGAGTAATGTGCACATCAGAGACACATTAATGGTCAATTAACACACACGTGTTTGCAATCATATGGATGGATATAAAAGCATGCGCAAAGTGATGAAAAAATGGCATTAACAATGGCAGCCTTGGCCTTGTTAGAAGACATCGCAAACGGTAAGATCAGACATGAGAGGGTGTTTAGAGAACGGGAGGATATGCTAGCAAATGACGACAACTGGCTCATGAGTCGTTTTAAGTTGCCGAGGCCAGTGTTACTGGAGCTGTGCGCAGAGCTGCGGCCGGCCCTAGAAAGAAACACAGCCAGGAGCCAGGGGTTGTCCGTGCCCACACAGGTGCTGACCACTCTGGGGTTTCTGGCAACAGCCTTCCAGAGGGAACTGGCCGACCTGTCAGGAGTGTGCCAGTCCACTCTGAGCCGATTCATGCCAGCTGTGTAGAACGGGATCATAAGAATGTCATCCAGGTAGATCAAATTCCCATACAATGCTGTTGAACAGGCCAACATTAAAGCGCAATTTGCAGCAAGAGCCGGTTTCCCTAAAGTAATTAGAGCTATTGACTGCACACATGTTGCTATAAAAGCGCCATCACAGGATTTTTTTTTTTTTTGTCAACAGGAAACATTTTCATTCAATAAATGTTCAAATAATATGTGATGCGCAAATGCAGCTCACAAACATAGTGGCAAGGTGGCCTGGTTCAACGCATGACTCGTTCATTCTTACTAATAGCATGGTTGGTAACAGGCTGGAGGCTGGCACGGTGCGCGATGGGTGGCTTCTCGGTGAGTAAATGTATCCGTTAAATTGCGCCCCGAATGTAAACCAGCACAATGCCCATTTGGGCACGTGCATTCAAATATGTGCATTTGTTTTTCCCTGGTGAAAATAGAGCGGCAGAGCATCTAACAAACCCTTTATCGTCTCCTTGTGTTCAGTATTTGTGTCGATAAACGCATGCGTAAAGTTGGAAATGTCACACTGCAGTAGCCAAGGCGCACTTCTGCAGTCATTAATATATATAATAATATAATATATAATATATTAATATCCTCCTGTCCCCCCGCCCGTTGCGGTCACGCTTCGGCGGTGGGCCGAAATCCTCCTCTTCACCTCCACCTTCACGTCGGACCATTTCTTTTTTATTTCAGGGAGTGTGCGCTGCTCCGACCCCACAGCGTTCACTGCCTCACACACACGCTCCCACTCACATTTCTTTTTTTTGTGTTTATGCCTGATGAGAGGCTACCAAATAATACTGGTCTTCGAGTCTCGACTTGGTTTAAGAGCGTTTCGAGCTCAGACTCGGTGAAGTTGCGCTTCATCCCTTTACTCATTTTCTAGATCTGATGGTGCAGAGAGGGGAATCCCCGGTGCAGGCCCTATTTAAAATCATTTGCATATTTAAATGGGGGCGTGGACAGGGAGGAGTTTAGCACTTCTACATGTGCGCTCAATTCCACGTTGATTGGGATGTACATAGGAAAAATGCTTGGATCCATGTGTACGCACACTTTGATACATCTGATTTTTTTTGTGCGTACGACAGTTTCTGGATTCTAGCGTACGCCATGTTTCAGTAGGAAATCCACGCAATTCTTAGTACATGAGGCCCCAGGTGAAGAACAGCTGATTTTACTACCTGCTGACATACTACATACTCCCGTATGTTACCATAGCAACAGCTACAAGACTACAAACAATACTAGCTGGCACCTACAAGCACCTTATTCGACAGTGTACCTTTTTGGGCGCCCTGCAAGTTTGCAGTAGATCTGAGATTCTTAGGACCTGTGGAAACCCTGTTACGCCCGGTTCACACCGGCCGCCGAAGCGCCGCGAATAGCCACGGAACGGAGCCCGCTTCCTTTCGGGGCCCTTGTTAACCGATAGTGTAGTTCAGACCAGACGCGAAGCGCCGTGCAGCGATCGTTTCACCTTCTGGTCTATTTTGTGCGCAAGCTGCGAGCGATCGAGTCAATTCTGACAGGAAGTCACACACAGAAACACGAGACAAGCCGATCAATTTTCGAAATAAAAGCAATTTCAAAATAATAATACCGCGATTGACAAATGCGATCGTATTTGTGTATCTAAACAGAGTAGAGAGATGAAAACCAACAAAAAAATACACACAGACACACACGCAGACACACACGCGCACAATGGCTCTGAATAAACAACAACTTGAAAGTAAACAACAATAGAAAGTGAGGGCTCAATCCCCCGCATGTTTGTAGTGGTGGCACAAACAGCTAACTATTAGCTCACTACCATGCCATATTACGTGTTACGTTCGATTAAACAATAATTTAGAAAAAAAATATTTATAATTACTAGGGCTGTCAAAAGATAGATTTTTTTAATCGCGATTAATCGCATTTTGTCCATAGTTAACTCGCGATTAATCGCAAATTAATGGCATTTTTTAGCACATTTTTTTTCTTCTAAATATACCTTAATGTATTTTTTTCATATTCTTAATACTTTTAACAACATAAGGGCAAATATACTTGATTTATGAAAATGTTTATTTAACACTTCAAATATCCCCTTACCAAAACATGGGATCAAAACAGGGTTATAAGAATATATCATCAACAATTAAAGTGAACATGTCACAGGTGATAGTGTAACAGGAGAGAAGTACAGTTAGGATATAAGTGGCTTGCAAGTGATATCTCAGACTGGACGTACTTCTATGGTAGCTCATTTCATACCCACAGTACGCGCAGATGACTTTGGTCTTATCGACTGAACCATCTGGCAGTCTTTTGAAGGTGAATTTGCCGTTCACAAATCGCCCCTGTGGACACGCACCTTCAAGGTACGTGTCCACAGGGGCGATTTTAAACGCGTGTGGACGCGCCGCTTCCCAGTATTGCACGCTTGCTGGGCTGCCACTAGAGGATGATTGACAGGCGCTCTCCTTTAAACAGCACATTTTTGCGAGCGTTCGCGAGCGTTCCCGGGGCGGCGAGTCGAGCCCGGCGCCTCTGATTAGCATAAAGTAGATTCGACTTATACTTTAGGCAAA
The DNA here is from genome assembly GCA_029853015.1 of Chelidonichthys spinosus. Classification (NCBI taxonomy): domain Eukaryota; kingdom Metazoa; phylum Chordata; class Actinopteri; order Perciformes; family Triglidae; genus Chelidonichthys; species Chelidonichthys spinosus. The sequence continues at coordinate 1,609,495 of CM056839.1, read as the reverse complement.
TGAGGAGCGGCCAACTCGCGCGCCGTCTCTCGACATTCGCCGCGACGCTACCAGAACGCATTGCACGGCTTTTCACATAGACAATGAATGGGACGCGAGGAAACACCGCTGCCTGTGGACACGCACCTTCCCTCTGGATCAAGACTACAGGTGCCACCGACGGCCATAAATCATACAATGCACGTTTTTTTATTTTTTTATACCGAGCGTTAATCGCGCGTTAAAAAAATTAACGGCGTTAAGAGGATGTTGCGTTAACGAGTTATTAACGCGTTAACATTGACAGCCCTAATAATTACTCTTTCCTCTTTGATGTAGCTGAAGCATTGCCCGTGATAACGCGGCGCACACTCTCTCCAGACTGGAGCTGCAGTTGGCAGTGTTATGCTGCTGTGCTGTCTGGGAGGGGAAAAGCGACGCGATGTGACTGTCCAGCATGTCGTGGCTTGGATTTGTAATGTCAGTTGCTGCCCGACAACGCATTTGACAAGGTTCTGATGGTCTCCGCTGACGCCAGTACAATGTGAAGTAACCTGCTGCCTCGGTTTGGCTACGTGCAGGCTGTTGGGCAGACATTAGTGTTGCAAACAACGTCGCTGACGATCAACACGTGAATCGCGCTGTTAATTGCGCAATTTTGTTGAACCGAAGACCTTCCGGTTTTACTGAAACACCTTCCACTTTGACTGAAATGCCTTCCGGTTTAACTGACAATCCTCTCACACACTATACTGAAATGCTCTCATATAACCAAATCCTCTTACAAATTAAATTGAAGTAGTGTGTACAAGAGCATTTTAGTAGTGTATGCGAGAGAGTTTTACTTGTATGTATGAGAGCATTTTAGTAGTGTGTGAGAGCGTTTTAGTAGTGTGTGTGAGAGCGTTTTACTTGTATGTGTGAGAGCGTTTTAGTACTGTAGTGTGTGTGAGAGTGTTTCAGTAGTGTGTGTGAGAGCATTTTACTTGTATGTGTGAGAGCGTTTTAGTAGTGTGTGTGAGAGCGTTTTAGTATTGTGTGTGAGAGCGTTTCAGGAGTGTGTATGAAAGCGTTTCAGTAGTGTGTGTGAGTGTTTCAGTAATGTGTGTGAGAGCGTTTCAGTAGTGTGTGAGAGCGTTTCAGTAGCGTGTGTGAGCCAATACTTTATCAGTTGTTTATGAGAGGTAATTCTGAATTATGTCCCTGACGGCCCCTCATAGAAAGTCAACTACATTTGCTACTCTTTCCAATAATCACACAACCAACCAGAATAACATCTAATGGTGCCACTCTGATTGATGACATTTTTACAAACAATGTGGAATGCAGTTGGAATATTAATGAATGACATTGTCTTTGTGATATATGAATGTGATTTCTTGGAGGAACAGGGAGTGTCATGAAATTAAATGCAAGAGAGTAATAAAGTAGGAATCAATATCTGCATTTAATAATGATTTAATTAATTATAATTAGAAAGTAGTAAAAGAGGAAGTTGATGTTAATAAAGCATATGATTTATTCTTATCCATTTATTCTACATCCATAACATTATATAATAAAAAGTGTCCCCTGAAAGAATATCACAATAAAGTATTCAAATTCAACTGGATTTCCAAAGGACTGCAAAATGCCTGTTAAAAAAAGAATATTCTTTATACGAAACAAAACAAAAGAAGCAGAGTTAAAGTATAAGAAATATAAAAACAAATTAGTTAATAGTATGAGGGTATGTAAGTATTTTTGTAAAATATTAGAGAATAACAAAAAATCTATGAAAGCAATCTGGAATACAATAAATAAAGTTATCAGGAAAGGACAAACCAAATCAAATTACCTGGAACACTTCTTAGGGCGCACTCACACTCCCAGGCACGATTGAGCTCAAAGTCTGGATTGTTTCATCGATAGGCCGTCCCTCTCATTATCGCTCAGTATTCTACTGGGATCTCCCCCCGCTATCAAGCAGATTTATGACTGAAACTACTGTTGATGACTGTGTAGAACACAGCGGGGTTCTGGGCTTGGGCTTCAGACTCATGATCTGAGCTGTACCAGAGCGGAACTAGTGTGCTCTGTCCAAAATGTTGTGTTTACTAGAAATATGTGCCGACGGTCATATTCTCTGTGTTGTTCTCCCATGCTTGTCTTATCACAACATGATGATGTATGTACAAGAGGCCCGTTTGGGTTGGAGCAGTGTGTGAGTGCAAGCCGGCTTCTGTCCAAGACTCTAACAAACATAATGTTTACTTATTTAAAATAAATTTAATTCAGATTATTTTTGGTTGGCCGCTGACTCTGATTCAGCTCCATCTTTCTCTTTCCTATTCCCTCCCTCTTTAGTTTTGTTTATCCATCGTTGACCTTTACTCTGTGTCCCTAGTCTCTTAGTGTTTTAGTGTTTAATGGTTTGTCATTGCTGCTGGGTCATCTGAGTTTCTTCAATCCTCCAGACAATCTGTCCCAGCTGTCCTTGTCCTACCTTTTTTCTTTCTTACTTTTCTCTCTTCCTCCATACTTCTTTCATTTAATTCCTTCCACCTTTCTCACTTCTTTCCTCTTCCCTCTCCTCCTCCCTCCTCTTTACTGTTGATGTGTTTTGACACCTGTGTTATTCCAGTTCACTGCTTCTTGTCTGGGCTGAGCTTGGATGTAAGCCATTTAAGGTTAACAGCAAGTTAGAATACAACATTTACTTCAAAAGTGAAGCTGAGGTAGCTCACTGTAAAATTGTTTCTGGGTCTGTGGTTCATTTGATAAGCATTCAATCCAGTGTGGGATATTCATAGCATTCAATTATTTAACATGCACATTGTGAGTGTCAGACAGTTTAGCTTAATGTTAAGTTTGAAGAAGTTTTTTCTTCATAATACAATAAGGAACGCTGAATATTAACTGATTTGTGAACATACCATATAGATTTGCTCTTAAAATAGAACCTCTGAAGGGTGTAGCCACTGGATTGGAGACTGCTCCTGGGACAGTCTATTAATTAAAGACAAGCTGATTGGCTAATTTCAGGAAGCAATGTTTTATAGCATCCTTGTCGACAAGTCACTGACTACAGCCAGGGAGCAAATGCTCATATATGTTGGTTATGTTAATTCCTGTGGAGAATCTAATTTGGACTTGCAATCAAAGACATTTTCAAGCAAAGTGACTTTGATGCCCAGAAGAGATGTCAGTTCAGGAAACTACTCCAAATGAATCCATATCTGTAATTTCAACATTATGAAAAATGATCACCTGGGCCCAGTATTTCAAAAGTGATCCACTGGATTATCCTGGTCGGATTGGATTAAATCGTGATCTGATCTGAAAACTGGGTATTTCAACACGGATCCAGAGAATCCCGATCCTGAAGATCAGGATTCATCTTTGGTAATCCAATCCTCCCTTGAATCCAGATAAAGGGCTGGATTTGGGTATTTCAAAACGTAAGGCAGAGATCTGGATCAGCTTGATACCAAGATTTCAGGATCATTTGGATCCCACCTCAGAGGTGGATTTGACTTGGATTGACAATGTGTCAGCTCCGCGTCTCCTAGATATTGTTACTCAAGATGTTCATTACACTTAATCTAATTTGTCAGTGCATTACTTTAAACAAATTGGAGTAATTTAAGAACATTTAAGGTGTTGCAAAAGTGTATGGCTATATTTCCTGAAACTGCTTAAAATAAGAGTGACAAATACAGACCTATTTCTCACAGTCTAGTGAGAAACATTTTAACATATGTACCAAAAACACACAACATACATTTAGTAAGACAAAAACGGGAATGTAGGGTCCAAACAAACTTTAATCAATTATAACAAAACAAAGACATCTCAAATAATGTGCCCACTAACTAAAACTGGACCTAAATAAGCTCAGAGGTGAGACGTTTTTCCAGCAGCTTTATCTTCAGCTCGGCTTGTCTTTGCTGAAGCAGCGTTAGTTTGATTTGTTCATTGGCAAGTTCAATTTGTTTGACCGCCCTCTCAGTCTCCATTTTGAGGAGCTTCTCATAAGCGTCCCCACTACTGGCATGCCTCTTCCGTCTCCATCTTTCTGGCTCTGGAACGCGAACCTCTTGACGAGGATCAGGTGGCGTAATGCTGGTGCTCGTTGATGGTTCCCCCTCTGGAGCCTCCACAGGTGTGAGGAACACAGACTCACTCGACAGGTTGAGTGGCTCGTCAGCTGGCTCCCCAACACTGGCTGGCAAAATCCCCATGGAGGGCCTGGGAACTCTCCCCTCCAAGGATGTCGAGGACAGCCTCTGAGAATTCACCACCTAAGACATTTAGAATTAGACTTTTATTGTCATTGAACAAAAAAACAGCAGTGAGTTTTGACAACGAAATGTCGTTTCTTGGCTTCCAGAATACCACAGAATTGGAAATTGTGAGGTGGCTTTAAATAAATCTGTAAGATTTACTGTATGAATGTAAATATAATCTATATAACTAGTGCACATTTCATACAAGACATGTAGTTCCGACATAAAATGAGTACATTTAACACATGGGACATGTGTTCTCAATTCACTCATTTCACTGTGTGCACATAAATCTAGAAAACAGGTCTCACCTTTGAAGGGCTTGTTCCCAGTTTGGGGGTTCTTTGCTTCTGCCTGGTCCTTGGCAGCTTTTTGTTTCAAGTTCTTCCACCGAAGTTTGACTTGGTCCACCGTCCTTAGTTGGCCACTGCCAGTGGCATTTACTTCTTCTGTTATGGCAGCCTAAACTTCCGCTTTAATTTTTGCAGACACATTGATCTGGCCAGGGGTGCTGAAAGTGCCAAACAAGGTGCGATAGTTTAGTCGCACCCCCTCCAGTAATACATGGGTTTCAGCAGCCGTGAAATTCAACCCCTTACTCCTTTGGGCCTCCATGTTGTCTGTAGACTGGTCAACCAGTCACTCTTTTATACCATGCCAGCGAAATTACAGTCAGGTGTGAGAGTATCCCAGGTTAAGTGGGCGGGGCTTAAATTAGGTTTTCTGAGCAAGAACAGTTCCCTTTAGCCTGAGGAGGAGAGACAGACAATGGGTGCAGTCGAATAGTCTTTTTTGCTTAGGAAGGTTCCTAACTGAAGAAGTGACCTGGAAGTAAACAAGTGGCCGCCATGAGAGAAGAGCTGTTCGAATTCTCTAAATGCAAAGGAAAGGAGCTCCAATGCTTCCTTTCAGAGCTCCTTTAGCATAGGATGCAACGGACCTTCCTATGCGATAGGAAAGGAGATTACGCCGACCCACAATTCTTTGCGAGAGCAACATTTAAAGTGCCGCACACCTCGGCCGTTCATGAAAACAAACGATATATGCATTTACATATTTAACATTAACTTTCATGCAGACATATAGTAATTGGAATAGTGTTGATAAATGTGTGTGAACAGTGATAATAATCGAATGTTTTTATTTTATTTTATTTATTTCAATCATGTTACAAACTTGACAAAAACGAAACTATAACCACAAATGAAACGTAAATAAAGCAACCGGTCAAACAGGAGCTGCTGGACCTGAAGCCGGTCAGTGAACCAGCTGTATATAAAACCAACATGTGGAGAAGTGGACGATGCGCTTTTTGTAGTTCATTATTGTAGTTTCTCCAGCGCAGACGTACGTCAATCGCCGGCGCCGATCATCAGCTGTCAATCATCAGCGGCCGCGTTATAATGACGTAGCTTAGTGAAAGTCCGGTCGGATTCTCTGAGCACCGCGGTCGACTATTCCTAAGTCCTTTTGAGTTCTCCTATCGCCTTTCCTTAACCCCGTGACGTTTTCCCCAGAGGTCAAGGAATAGGAGATAGGAATAGGAGTTGGGACCTTATTTTTTGACTATTCGACTGCACCCAATGACTTCAATTGTACACAGACACCGACATCAAAGAAGAAGATATAAGCCATGACACTATGCTGAACGCCCCAACCTGCTTGAGAATTACTCCAATAATGAGCTTTATGCACGATACAGATTTGGGCGAGATGATATTGCTTTCATCTGCAATATTCTTCATCCTCACCTTGAACGTGCCACTCTGAGGAGCCGTGCCTTGACTGTGGAGGAGCAAGTGCTCATAGCTCTACGCTTCTATGCATGTGGTTCCTTCTTTGAAGTCATCGGGGATGGACTGGCGGTGACAAAGGCAACAGTGGGCCATGTGGTGCACTCAGTGTTGTCTGCCCTTAACAGTCTTCTGGGTCAATTTGTGAAATGGCCTGAAAATGAAGAAATGGCAAGGACCAAGAGGAGGTTTTTCTCATTGGGGGGGATGCCCAATACTATTGGTGTTATTGACTGTACGCATGTGCATATCCAGGCACTTCATGCCAGGGAATGGGAGTATGTTAACAGAAAGGGCCGGCACAGCATTAATGTGCAGCTTGTGGGAAATGCTGACCTCGTTATCATCAACTGCGTTGTGAGATGGCCTGGGTCTGTACACGATGCCCGTATTTTGAGAGCAAGCCACCTCTTCCAAAGGTTCCAGCAGACCACCCCATATGGCATTCTCCTCGGTGACAGCGGTTACCCCCTTCTACCCTGGCTGATGACCCCTTTTGCTACTGTCACCAATGACTCCCAGCAGAGGTACAACACTGTCCATGCCACAACAAGAGGGACAATTGAGCGCCTGAATGGTGTGATAAAACGCAGATTTGCCTGCCTAAACTATCTCCGTGTGGAGCCACAGAAAGCCTGTCGCATCATCTGTGCCTGCATTGTGCTCCACAACATAGCACAAACGAGAAGAGTGCCACTTCAGGAGGCTCCCATTGATGGACCTCTTCCCTACGCAGAAATCCCTGACCTGCTGCCTCCACCACCACCACAGCCTGATGGACCTGCTGGAAGAGCCATACGCAATACAGTGGTTAACCTTTATTTTTCCAATTAAATGGTTAAACAATGTGATGGGTGTTCTTGCATTTTTTGTCAGTTTATATCATGCTGCACATTGAAGCACTTTCCATTTGCATGCTTCTGATTTAACAAAGACTAATTTGACTTAATTCAAAACCTTAAAAATGCACTTTTTAAAATGTTTTAAAACATGCAGCAATGTATTTGGTAAGTGTTTCTGTACAAACTGATTATTTCACTTAACCAAATCAGATGCTATTTTGCTTTAAATTACCACAATTATGTTTAGTGAGAGCCTTCTACATAAAGGGAGACAAATTAGGATGGAAAAAAGTATCTAATTGTGTCACTGATTAAGCAATAATACATGAAAATAATGCAACTACAATTTCAAACACTTTATTCAAAATCCAACAACTTATCACTGCAATTGAATTGAAGCATTTCCAAGGATTTCCAGCACTCATCCAGACCCTGGTCTTAATAGCTGAGTGGGCTCTGAAAGTAGAAGAAAGAGAAGGAGTATGAGTAATATCTTTGTCTTCATTGGGAATCCACAATAGTCACAGAAATTGTGTACATGATGATAACAGCATGATTTTCCCAGCATTACTGTAGCATTCTGACACTTCTGAATGAACTGCATAGTTATACACAACACACATATACAGAGTGTGGTCTGTACACATGTAACCTATTTTCAGTCTGCTGTGTTGCCAATGACGTAAAGCTAATAAGCTCCGAACAGGTTGACGTTAGTTTAAACAGTTATGGTATAATGTACGTCAGATTTATTACCTTGTAAATCAAACCACAGACCGCAAAATTCGTAAACAAAGCCAGCGACCGCTAGCCCGCTAGCTGCACACGGAAGTCAATGGAGCCGAGTTAGCTACCGTTAGCACGGCCGAGATCGCTACAGCCTGGTTTTCAGTACGTGACAATTCATATATATAGCTAGCACGATATGTTGGTTGGCGTTCATATGGTCCTTAAACCGCTAAACATTAGACAACGGTAAACTTACATTTTTGACGTGAAAGTCGCGCTCCCAGCTGCTACTTCCGTGAAGTAGACCGCCATGTTTCAGATCCGGAGGCGGAGACTTGAGACTTGGTAATCCGTATCCAGCCAAGTCGGGATCCACCCGACCAGTGTTTTGAAATACTCAGATAAAGTCAGCAGGATCACCTTGATCCATGACTGAGAAAAGGAGGATTTTGAAAGTTTTGAAATACTGGGCCCTGGAATACAATAGCATTAGTTGTGATGAAGCAGTTCGCCTTGGGCTCCTCCATGTTGAATCAGCATGCTGCAAGTGGTGTAGATCAGAAGTCTGTGGGATATTATGTCCCCGATTGGACAGTTTGACTTTCTCTGATTGGTTGGTCTGTGGGCATCGTGCTTATTGGATATCCAGCTCAGGTGAAGAAATAACAACCAACCAAAGGAGTCGTCCAGCAGAGGGAATACAAGTTAAAGCCATTTAAGCATTTGCTTCATATTTCAGAAACAATATGTTGCTGCTCGGGCAAGATACTGAACCCTAATTTGCCACAGAAAGCTGTGCCATTGGTGCATGAATGAGTATTAGATCCTGATTGCCAGGGGATACCTTCCATGGCAGTCTTTTCCATCAGTGTTTGAATGGTTGTGTGAATGTAGACATGTAGTGTAAAACACTTTTAGTGCTCAGAACTCTAGTAAAGTGTATATATTGCGCTATGTACAACATGAAACAAGAGGTCTGCTGTGTGTGCCAGACTTTCTCAGTATCTGATCCATCTTGGCTCCCAAAACTCAGCGATCCTAGTTTTTTGTTTTATGAAGACCAATTAATAGTTCTGAACAGCTTCTTCCGGAGAAGGATAAGGCCCAAGCCCTTGCTTAGTGGAAGAACTAAAGATATAGGCTGGTAGATTCAGAGCAGGACAGGGCATTTCTCAAACAGCAAATGTTTTGAAGAGGGTTGTCAGGGAACAAGATGTATTAAATGTAAATTTGCATTACATTTTTGTAATGGCAACAGTTTGTTGTTGCCAGCCTGTCAAATGCAATGGTAGATGCATACAAACATGCAGTCAAAACGCTCTCTACAATTCTTTACACAAGTGTAAATGGGTCATGAGAGGAAGGCAAGGAGCTCATTACTGTTGCCACCATGTGGATGGAGAGTCATGCAGGCTTAAACCAATTGCATGATGCCTGAATCACATAGCCAGGCTTGCTGAGACTTAAAGTAAATGTACATAGAGCACAGTTCAGGAAGGCTGAATGCGCAACAGGATTGTGCAGCTATTTTGGTGGCTTAACCTGTACAGATAAGATAAAAGAAAAGTCTCTGAGCCCCCGGAAAGCGTGAAATGCACCTTTAACTGTGCTTCCAGACAAACATCATCTCTGTGCTCCTGTGATGTTTGCACATTATTTGGCACACAATAGGCCTCTTTCTATGCAAATGAGCCAGCAGTAATAGCCTCACATAGTTACGATGGGATTATTCACCTTTTCTGAGAGTTGGTGGAAAATGAAGCATAGCAAGAGGTGTCCGTACAAATGGGGGATGCATGATATTTTGGGATGCAGTGACAGTGTTGTCATGATAAATGAAGGATCAGAAATGATGGAAATAATGTAATTTCTGAAAATCCATTAGAAATACATGAGATTGAGATTTTAATGATCTGGGCCCGGTTTCCCGATAACGTCCACTCTTAGCGCGCTACGAAGTCACGTTGTGACTTACCAAAGTTGTTTACCTCTATAGTCGTGGTTCCCGAACGGTCTCTTAGGAGTCTCCTTAAGAAACACTCCTTACGTCGTACGTACACGGCGCTGTCCAGAAAAAAAGATATAGAAAATATAGAAACAGCGGGGGAGATTGAGCCAATTGCATCCTTAATAACATGCATATTTGTTGCTGTTGTAGTCGAAACTTATGCAATATAGCCGCAGCGTCGGTCAATATATCCATGGGATTGAAGTTGATCCTTATAAAATTAGGTATTCCAACTAAACGGCTCTGACGACGGCGACGTCTTTGGTTCAGCACGAGGATACGTTGTATCGCTGCCATAGTTTTGCCACCATTCACAACTGTCACCGGCGTCCATTTATGACATGCCTCGACATTGACTAGGCATAACGGGCTAATTAAATGACACTGTAATATACCTAGGCTACTTCTGAGGTTGAGGTAAAGCTTAGCCTTGTGATGAAATGCATGCACATTTTATTTTCATAAAACATTGGTGAAACACAACACTGGCAATGTGCAGTTCCATGCGCAACAGGGATTTCTGGATTACCGTACAGTGGTGGCGAGTAGTGTCAGGAGCTGAAACATCGCTACGGTAGAGCTAAGAAGGCTCTAAGAGCGCTCCAGACCACTCTTACCAATGTATGACGTACGAAAGAGATTCGTAGCAAAGAACATTTCGGGAAACATGCAAAATGTTAAGAAGGAAATCTAAGTAGGGGTTACGAATGACGTAGCATTAAATTAAGAAAGCTTCCGGAAACCGGGCCCAATGCTATAATATAACTGCATTCAGACACAAAAAAACATTAGAATGCTTTGTAATTCCTGTTATATCATTAGCACAATATCAATATCAATAGAGTCAGGTCTTTATATGGAGCAGATAGTGTTTCAGCAAAACAGGGTGCTATCCAGGTGGTAACCTCTGGTTCTGAAAAGTGAAGCTAATGCCTTAAACTGTCATTCTCTCCACTGGCCATCAGGGGGCGACTCCTCTCTGGTTGTGTAAAAGTCTATGAGAAAATTCGCCTATTTTTCTCTCAGTAATCATTGTAAACATGATTTTATGGTCTCAATCTCTAGTTTCAAGTCTTCAATACTATACTGCTGCAATGGACAATAAGGTGGGTGGTAAATATAGGCTACATTAGCATATGTTACTTTATCACTTGTGATAGGTATTGTGGTGGTCACTTTCTGAGATTTGAGGGGGCTGCCATACTGTGTAATGTTTGTGATTGGTTGCCTGGTTACACTGCCGCTGAAATGTGACGTGAGCGGAAGGAGCGGGGAGGTGTGGGCGAAAAGGCCAAGTCTCGTGGAAGGAGACGGTGGAGAGCCCCAACGAAGAGGAAAGAAAAAAAGAAAGGACCCTTACAACCTCCATAGTGGAATTATGATTCTGGTTAATGTCTTGTCTAAACTAACTATGAACCAAATAAACCGCGATCCGGGATACGATGGACGGAGGTCAACTTCAACTTCAACTTAACTTTATTTATAGAGCACTTTTCATACATAGACTTGATTAGAGGGAAGGAGGAGCCACAGTCAGAACTTAAGGGACAGCAGTAACTCTCTTCAAACCACATTTTGTCTGGAGAAAGGAAGGAAGCTGCTTTGTCTCTTGTTGGTAAGTCAGAAACTAATTGTAGATTTGAGTTTAGGCATTGTGTGAGTAAAGCTAGTGGTAACATTCAGTCTAGTATTGATAGCTTGTTGTTGAAATTCTTGTGAAGCTGTCTGTGCTAAGTGAGCAATCAGCTTGTTTTTGAGCCAGCTCACCTGTAGTGAATAGACTTGATTAGAGGGAAGGAGGAGCCACAGTCAGAACTTAAGGGACAGCAGTAACTCTCTTCAAACCACATTTTGTCTGGAGAAAGGAAGGAAGCTGCTTTGTCTCTTGTTGGTAAGTCAGAAACTAATTGTAGATTTGAGTTTAGGCATTGTGTGAGTAAAGCTAGTGGTAACATTCAGTCTAGTATTGATAGCTTGTTGTTGAAATTCTTGTGAAGCTGTCTGTGCTAAGTGAGCAATCAGCTTTGTTTTTGAGTTTCCTCTGCGGGAGTCCATCGAGGAAGCCCATTGAGGTAGGTATATCATCTCAACCCCCCCCCCCCCCTCGCAGCCATGTGTCTTATCCCAGTCAGGACATCGCACTGGAGAAGATTTCACCGAAGTCCCTTCACTCGAGGCTGTAACCCATCCAATCTCTGCTACCCACCACTCTCCACCGGTAAGGAACTTGAAGTACTAGGGGGGCTGTGGAACTGCCAGTCTGCAGTCAAGAAGGCGGACACCATCTCAGCCTATGCCTCCCTGCAGACTCTCCACTTCCTGGCCCTCACAGAGACCTGGATCACCCCAGAAAACACTGCCACTCCAGCTGCCCTTTCAAATGCCTACTCGTTTTCACACTCCCCAAGACGAACAGGGCGAGGAGGAGGAACTGGGCTCCTCATCTCACCCACATGGTCCTACCAGGTCCTTCCTCTGGACCACCTACCCCGATCTACGCTTGAATTTCACGCCGTCTCTGTCACGCTTCCTTTCAAACTCAACATCATAGTGATCTATCGCCCACCCGGTCCTCTTGGTGACTTTTTGGATGAGATGGATGCCCTCCTGAGCTGCTCCCCTGATGATGGCACACCACTCGTCGTCCTCGGTGACTTCAACATCCACCCGGGAAAGCTGCATTCATCTGAATTCATAGACTTCTTTTCCTCTTTTGACCTTACACTGTCCCCCTCTCCACCAACTCACCGGGCCGGGAACCAACTTGACCTTGTCTTCACAAGATCCTGTGGCATCTCCGCACTCTCTGTTACCCCCCTCACCGTGTCCGACCACCACTTTGTGACTTTCTCCCTCCCCATGAAGCCCACCTCATCCCTCCACTCTACGCCTCGAATGGTCACCAGCCGCCGCAACCTGAAATCCCTCACTCCCTCCGCTCTCTCCTCAACTGTTATCTCCTCGCTCCCATCCTCGGAACAGTTCTCCTTAATGTCTACTGAGGAAGCCTCCTCTATCCTGATGTCCTCACTCTCCTCTTCTTTGGACACTCTCTGTCCCCCAATCTCACGACCGGCGCGATCATCTCCCGCCCCTCCCTGGCTGTCTGAACCTCTGCGAACCAACAGATCATTGTTGCGAGCATCAGAGAGAAAATGGAAGAAATCGGGACATCACAAGGACCTTGCTCACTACCACCTCCTCCTCTCTGACTTCACCTCAACTGTTTCGGCAGCCAAATCTGCCTTCTACCTGGCTAAGATCAACTCTTCTGCCTCCAACCCCAGGAAACTCTTCTCCGTGTTCTCTTCCCTCCTCACCCCTCCTGCCCCTACCCCCCCTTCCTCCCTTACTGCCGATGACTTTGCAACTTACTTTACCAAGAAAGTACATGACATCAGCTCCTCATTCACACCTATTCCCTCTCAGAAGACATCTCCCCCAACTCTCAACTCGGATGGTCTTACCAGCTTTAGCCCCCTCACCTCTGAGGACGTCCACGCACTTGTTACATCTAACCGCGCCACCACCTGCTCCCTTGACCCGATTCCCTCCTCTCTTCTCCAGGACATCTCACACGACATCTTGCCATTCCTCACCACCCTGATCAACTCCTCCCTCACCTCAGGTGTCATTCCAGCGGATTTTAAGACCGCTATCGTGAAGCCTCTCCTTAAAAAACCCACCCTAGACGCTACTGACATTCAAAGCTACAGACCTGTATCTCTTCTTTCATTCCTCTCTAAAACCTTGGAACGTGCCTCCTACAACCAACTGTCATCCTATCTCTTGCGGAAAAACCTCCTAGACCCTAATCAATCAGGATTCAGGACTGCTCACTCCACTGAGACGGCCCTCCTCACAGTGACCGAGTCCCTGCGAGACGCCAGAGCCTCGTCCCACTCCTCCGTTCTCATTCTCCTCGACCTATCTGCTGCATTCGACACAGTCAACCACCAAATCCTCCTCTCCACTCTGGCTGAACTTGGCATAACTGACTCTGCTCTCGCCTGGTTTACATCATACCTGACAAACCGCACCTTCCAGGTCACATGGAATGGCTCTATGTCCAAACCCTGCTCTCTGGACACGGGCGTCCCTCAAGGCTCAGTATTAGGACCGCTTCTGTTCTCACTATACACCAGATCACTAGGTTCTGTTATCACATCGCATGGATTCTCCTACCATTGCTACGCAGATGACACCCAGCTGTTCCTCTCTTTTCCCCCGTCCTCTGACGCTCACATTGCAACTCGCATCTCAAACTGTCTGGCTGATATCTCTGTCTGGACAATTGCACATCACCTCAAGCTCAACCTGAACAAAACCGAACTCCTCTTCATCCCAGGGAAAGACTGCCCTCGCATGGACCTGTCGGTCACTGTCGAGGGCATCACAGTATTACCTTCCTCAACTGCGAGGAACCTGGGTGTAATCCTCGATGACCAACTATCCTGCACCCCCAACATCACTGCTGTGGCCCGATCCTGCAGATTCGCCCTCTACAATATCCGCAGGATTCGGACCCTCCTCACAAAGGATGCAACGCAGCTCTTGGTCCAAGCACTGATCATCTCCCGCCTTGACTACTGCAACTCTCTCCTGGCCGGACTCCCGGCCTCTGCGATTAAACCATTACAGCGTATCCAGAATGCCGCAGCACGCCTTATCTTCAATCTACCCAAATTCTCCCACGTGACCCCCCTCCTCCGTGACCTCCACTGGCTCCCTGTTGCAGCACGCATCCAATTCAAGACGATGACACTGGCCTTCAGGGCCATCAATGGAACGGCACCCTTCTACCTTCAAACACTGGTCAAACCTCATGCCCCGAAGCGAGCACTTCGCTCTTCTACTTCAGCTGGCCGGCTGGTACCACCATCGCTGAAATCAAGCAAATGTCGCTCAGCAAAGTCCAGACTCTTCTCTGTTCTGGCGCCTCAGTGGTGGAACGAACTCCCAACCAATGTCAGGACAGCAGAGTCATTTGCCATCTTCCGAAAAAGGCTCAAGACTCACCTGTTCAGACTTCACCTTGACTCTACATAGCATGACCCACTAGCACCCTCCCTCGACAACCCCCCCTCCCCAAAAAAAAAAAAAACACCTTACCTATAGCACTCTGATCTTAGCACTGTTGCTCTTGAAGTACTACTTTACTCAGATGAGGACCTAACACTTGTTCTATTTTTAGCTCTTACTTTATCGGCAATGATACGTCGTGGTTTCTTTGTTTCCTTCTTTTGACAAATATACTTATTGTAAGTCGCTTTGGACAAAAGCGTCTGCTAAATGACCTAAATGTAAATACATAAACATGTAACACAAAGTGCTTTACACACATAAAAAAGAAAAAACAATTACAAATACTACACATGCACGCACACATGCACGCACACACACATAAACATACACACACACCTGCACACTCTCACTACTGACAATAGGAAGACATGGCATGACACTGATGATTGAGGAAACGCTATCTTTGAGGCCATCCACACTGGGAGGAGTCGCAGGCTGTGCCACAGGGGCACCAGTGCCCAGGCCCCCCGACCCCGACAGACAACAGTCAGCCGAGCCGAAGGGACCCAGGGACAGCGCCCCCAGCAGCAGCCCAGACAGCTCCCAGTGTGGAAAACCCCCCTGAGGAAACACTGGAGTTAAAGCTAAAAACTAAAAGCCTAAGATAGGAATGAAAAACCATGAAAAAATAAGTAAATAGAGTGACCAGCTTAAAAGAATAAAAATATATAAGATAATAAAATAAAACAATACCAATGATAAGTAAAACAACTAAAATTATTTAAGATCAATATCATCTAAAAACAAGATAGAAGCAAAAATATAAAATAAGATAGAATCACATAAGAAATTTAGCCTGATTAAAAAGATGTGTCTTTAACCCTCCTTTAAAAATATCAACTGTCTCTGCGGTCCTGAGGCTCTCTGGCAGGCTGTTCCACAGGTGGGGGCCATAGTAGCTAAATGCTGCCTCCCCATGGGTTTTAGTTCTGGGTTTTGGTATGGATAAAAGGCTGGTGCCAGAGGACCTCAGGGTGCGCGAGGGTTGATATGGTAAAAGCAGGTCAGCTAAATAAGAGGGCGCAAGGCCGTTAAGACATTTAAAAACTAGTAAAAGAACCTTAAAATCGACGCAATCAGGACGCCGGGGAGGTGGCCGGCCCGCTGCCTCCGAAGCAGGACGCCGACATCGTTGGAAGGCCTCTTGGACCCAGCCACAGGTGGTGAGTGTTGGCGAAAGCAGCAGGTAAGTCCAGACTTTTTGCAGTATGGCAGCCGACTCCCCCGGTTTTTCATTCATTAGAAATATGTGCACCTACGTCATCTCTGTAGCCTAGACTCGTAGGAGTCCTACTGTCAAGCCGTAGTGTCCAGGGTGGCGTGTGGTCGCGACAGTATCATTAAACTAGGCTGTGTGGATGTGGTACTCAGAAACTGGAGCATTGCCAGACCTTCCTTTGTTCCAGGCTATTTTCCAATATTTCTAATCTCTAATCTAATGCTGTGTTCACACTAAACACAGTACATTTTCCTGGGGGCACAAATGACACAAACAACATGTGAATGCAGCGACTTATTTCATATATTGCATATATTTATTTCATATATTGCAAAGTATTTCAACTCGAGTGCATGATGCTGTTTTGCTAAAGTCAGTGTTGATATTCTCCTGTCGCCCAGACATTACTAAATCAGAAATGGAGGGAACAAATGTTGTCTCCTGTGTTTGTGGTCCCCCAGAGGTCTACGATAGTAGCCCACATTAGTCCAGAGACCAGACCAGACTATGTGATGAAACCAGAGACTGTCTGTGGTCCAATCAACAAGGTCTCTGCTGTATTTACGTCTAGATGACCTGATTTGTAGTGTTGATGGAGCAGCTACCATATTAGCATAGCCTAGCACCCATCCAAGCCAGACTCCGTTCAGAAAAGAAGCGTTTTATGTTTGTCTCCATGTTTGTCATTTCAATGGTTGGAGGGAAGAAGAGCTGGAAAGTTGACAGTAGCCTGGAGTCTTTCCATTGGCATTTTCTGCTGCCATCCTGCCTGTGACCTGACATGGAAGTGAGGGACAAGTGAATGTGTAATTCTTGTCTGTAAATGTCTCCCTTGCTGCCTGAATTAATGTCTATCGGAGAGGCTGTCATCAGAGCTTTCCTTCTGTTTTCCTTGTGCAGTGAAGAAGACCACAATATCGCAACATGGTTAAAGGCATGAAAAAAATTTCAGCCACTAATGTTTTATGAGAGAGGAAATGCATTTTAACGCATTTATTTGATCTGAAGGATACATGTGGTGTGCTTGGTGAGTAACACTGAATGCAAACATAGCTTTAGTTTGTTTACAAAAAGACACCATGGGTCAGCTAAGGGATGCATGGCTGGTACATTTCCCATGAATCCCTTGTGTGCATAAAAGTAATTTCAATCCAGTGAAGGAATGGTGGGCTTTCCTAAAAGGACCCTATAAAGACATAATTAATGAGTAAAATGCTGAACCTAAACACATTTTTGATTGAATGAAAATCTGAAGGATTACGGCAAGTGTGACTAAACCCCAGAGCTTTAGCCTCTCCTTTAGAAATTCATAACCTCTAGAAGGTAAATAAAGCATCAACACGTGCAGGTGAAGAGCCACATCCATCTATCATTGGCTCATTTCCACAATCAGATTATCACTACATTCACAGACCTTTTCTCTCTTTGCTTCAGATCTGGAATTAAACCATCAGAACATATGATTCTGTTGAATCAGTGTTACTGACTAATCAGCTGCTGATAGGAATGAGTTTATCTACACTGAGTGTGTGAATGAAAATTAAGAAATATAAAAAAAAAGAAGGAACACTTAAATCACATCAAAGCTTGAAGAACGAATAATCTAGATGAAAGTCTTTACTGATGTACTTTATATAATTAGTTGAGAACAAAATTATGTGACAATGGTCAATAGAAACCAGAACCATCAACCCAATGAGGGCTGGATTCAAAATTACACCAAAAATCATTTAACTCATAACGTGGTGTGTTTGGCCCCCGCCTGTCTGTGTGAATTCCCAGCAACATCTGGGCTGCTCCTGATGATTTGGAGGATGGTGTCCTCGGGGGTCTCCTCCCTGACTTGCATGTGGACAGTCATGGTGGCATCGGATGCACCGATAATGTCCTATAGGTATTCAGTTGGATTTCGTCAGGGGAAAGGGAGGGTCAATTAATGGCATCAATACCTTCGTCATTTAGGAACCATCTACTGAGGACTGAGGACACATGAGGCCGGCTATTGTCCTGCTCATCTGTGAAGAGAACGGGGCACCGATGGTGGACCTCCCAATCCTGGTGTTCTCTGATGAATGCCAATTGAGCTGCAGGGTGCTGGACTGTGAGACCGGGACATCTAGCCCTCATTCCACCCTCATGGAAACATGAACACCAGCAGTTGGCTGGAGGTCATGTTGTAGGACTCTGGCAGTGCTCCTGGTCCTCCTCCACTAAAGGAGCAGATACTGGTACTGGTGCTGAGTTGATGCCATCCATGCTCTTGAGACTGTACCATGCTGCTGGTAATGTCGATGTGCAGCAGCAGCTCCTGTGTGCTCCGTGGTCTCTAACCTGTCTTGTCTTGTTTTTATGTCGCTACTAACGTTCACTTTAAGTTAATAATAATAATAATAATAATAATAATAATAATAATAATAGATTGAATTTATATAGCGCCTTTCAAGGTATTAAAGGTCGCTTCACAATAAACAAAAGGGGGAGTCAGTGAGTCAGTGTAAATGCACAGGGCACTAAGGTAGGGTAGGGTGAGTGTATGTGTGTGTGTGTGTGTGTGTGTGTGTGGGGGGGGGGGGGGGGAGGTCAAAGGCCATAAGCCTCCGAGAAAAGGTGCACCTTCAGGAGCTTCTTGAATGACTCCACTGAATTGGCACAGCGGATGTGGGTGGGGAGCTGATTCCACAGAGTGGGGTCGGACGCACAGAAGGCCCTGTCCCCGAAGGTCTTAAGTCTGGTGCGGAGGGTTGCCAGTTGGTCATTAGCAGAGGACCTGAGGGACTGCAGGGGGGTGCTAGGATGGAGGAGGTCAGAGAGGTAATGGGGGGCCAGAGCATGTAGGGACTTGTAGGTGAGTAGGAAGATTTTGAACTTGATCCGGGACTTGACTGGTAACCAGTGGAGCTGCTTCAGGGTGGGGTGATGTGCTGCCAGGGCTTAGTGCCAGTTAAAACGCTGGCAGCTGAGTTCTGAACATATTGCAGTCGGCCCAAGGTTTTAGTGGGGAGACCTGTGAGGATGGCATTGCAATAGTCCAGACGGGGTGGAGATGAAGCAGTGGATGAGGGTTTCAGTGACTGAGTCTAAGAGTGAGGGTCGGAGTCTTGCGATGTTTCACAGGTGGTAGAATGCAGATCTTAATATGGGACTGAAACGACAGGGTGGGGTCGAGGATGACACCCAGGTTGTGGACTACGGGGGATGGAGTGATGGAGCAGCCATCCACTTCCAGCAGAAGATCCCCAACGTTCCTGAGCAGTGGCTTGGGGGCCATGACCATGAGCTCAGTTTTATTGCTGTTCAATTTGAAAAGGTAAGAGGTCATTCAGGTTTTCAGTTCTTGCAGAGAGTTTATGAGTGGAGCAGGAGGAAGCTGAGTAGAGGGTTTGGTGCTGATGTATAGTTGGGTATCATCAGTGTAGCAGTGAAAACTGAGACCGTAGTGACGAATAATTTGACCGAGGGGGAGCATGTAAATGGTGAAGAGTAGAGGGCTGAGCACAGATCCCTGGGGAACACCGTGGTTGACTGGTACCAGGCGGTTGGTGAGGTAGGACTGAAACCAGGAGAGGGCTGAGCCACTGAGTCCAATGAGCTCAGCAAGACGGGTGAGGAGGATGGAATGGGATACTGTGTCAAAGGCTGCTGAGAGATCGAGGAGGATAAGAATGGAGATGAGGCCATTGATGGCGGCAATGAGTAGGTCGTTAGTGATTTTAATGAGGGCAGTCTCGGTACTGTGGTGAATTCTGAAGCCAGACTGAAGGGGTTCAAAGAGCTCATGGTGGGCCATGTGGTGTTGGAGCTCTGTCAGAGTTGATTCACAAGTGATAAACTGCAACTATGCCTCACCTTAGTTTGACGGGCTTTTCTGTCCTTTGGATAGTTTTATTCCACTTTACGTGCAGTCCTCCCTGTGGAGATCATCCGGCAGGATCACCCAGGGGACAAGAGGTGGTCGTCCAAGCCGACAGGCGTGAGGAAAAGGGGTAGGCGCTGTGGTATTCACCAGCACCTCAAAAGACTAGGACACTGCTATATTCCCCTGCCAACCATCATGCTTGCCAACGTCCAATCCCTCCGCAATAAGGTGAATGAGCTCCAAGCCAATGCCAAGTTAAAATGCGAGAGAGTATAAAAGTGCTTGCCTCCTTGCGATCACAGAAACCTGGCTCAAGGATCACGACTCAGATCTGAGAATCGACGGCTTGAAGAGCCCTTTCGCCTGGATAGAGACCCCACAGTGACAGTCAAGTCTCCTGGGGGTGGCCTGGCTCTCCATGTCAATCAGAACTGGTGTGGAAACGTGATTGTCAGGGAGAGTCTTTGTGCCCCGGACATGCCATAGCTTCAAGCTATGTCGCCAGAAGCTCCTAGCTTTATTATGGAGATTTTAATAACTGGAAACCTGGGAAACACCTGGGGAACTTTTACCAGTAAGTGAAATGTGCGACAAGACTTACTAAGTGACTAACTTACTATGCCCGGCTCTCTGGTCTTCCCAAAAAGAGTACTGTAAATCTCCAACTTCTACAGAATTCAGCCGCACGCGTGCTGACGAGGACCAGAGGGCGGGAGCACATTACACCAGTTTTAAAATCGCTGCATTGGCTCCCCGTACGCTTCAGGATCGATTTTAAGGTTCTTTTACTGGTTTTTAAATGTCTTAATGGCCTTACACCCTCCTACTTATCTGAACTGCTTTTACCATATCAACCCTCGCGGACCTTGAGGTCCTCTGGCACCGGCCTTTTATCCATACCAAAACCAAAAACCAAAACCCATGGTGAGGCAGCTTTCAGCCACTACGGCCCCCACCTGTGGAACAGCCTGCCGGAGAACCTCAGGTCTGCAGAGACTGTTGACATTTTTAAAGGCAGGTTAAAGACACACCTTTTTAATCAGGCTTTTAACTAATATTTGCATTTTTATTCCATTCTTATGTAGTCATATTTTATGTCGTTCCTCTAGCCTATTTTTTAAGACGATATTAATCTTAAATAATTTAATTTGTTTTATTTACCTATGGTACAATTTTTTATTTTCTTTCTTATCTTACCTATTCTTATCCTTTTAACCGTTCACTTCATTTATTTATCTTTTGTCATGGTTTTTATCTAATGTCTTTAGTTTTTAAGGTTTTACTCCAGAGTTTCCTCAGGGGGGTCCTCCACGCTGGGAGCTGAGTCCGGGCTGCTGCTGGGGGTGCTGTCCTCGGGTCCCTTCGGCCTGACCAGCTGTTGTCTGTCAGGGTCGGAGGGCCTTGGCACTGGCACCCCCCCGTGGCACGGTCTGTGACTCCTCCCAGCGTGGATGGCCCCAATGACGGCGCTTCCTCAATTCTCAGTGCCTTGCCATGTCTCCCTGTTGCCGGTATGGTGCATGTGTGTGTATGTGGGTGTGTGGGTGTGTATGGAGGGTGGGAGGTGTCTACTTTATTGTTTTTATCTTTGTGTAAAGCACTTTGTGCTGCGCACTCAGTGTATGAAAAGTGCTTTATGAATAAAGATTGATTGATTGATTGATTGATTGAAGTGCTTGGATCTGTGTTATGGTTCCATAAAAGTGGCTTATAAGCCCCCCCGCTCCACTGGGTGCGTCAGACCATGGCTGCGGTGGAATAATCTATTTTTCTATGTTGCTTAGGAAGGTTCCTAACTGAAGAAGTGACCTGGAAGTAAACAAGTGGCCACCATGATAAGAGCCGTTCGAATTCTCTAAATGCAAAGGAAAGGAGCTCCAATGCCTCCTGACAGAGCTCCTTCAGCTTAGGATGCAACGGACCTTCCTATACGAAAGGAAAGGAGATCACGCCGACCCACAATTCTTTGCGAGAGCAACATTTAGAGTGCTGCACCTCATGAAAACAAACGATATGTGCATTTCCATATTTAACAATTACTTTCATGCAGACATATAGTCATTGGAATTGTGTTGATATATGTGTGTGGACAGTTGTATAATACATCTGTGATGCTAATAGAACACCCATTTCTAATGGGTGAAGCCTTGGCCTAGAAGAGAGGTCATCAGGTGGTCCCCAAACTTCACCGGGTGTTTCGACCCTTATCCACAACACCCTCCAGTTGGCGGGTCAGCAGTGACTGGCCAGGTCACTGCCCCTCTCCTCTAGGCTTCCAGCTTGTGTCCTCTCTCTTGTGCCAGAGCCAACAGGAGGAGGTTTCAGAGGCTTCTCCCAGCCTATGAACAGCTGCTTTCCTCAAGTGGCCTCTCAGACCAAACTTTGTTAAAATATTCCAAACTGATTGAGCTGGGAATCCTCGACATCCAACTTCCACTGTCATCAGCCATTTGACAAGTTGCTGGTATTTGCCTTGTTTTTCTCTCTGCAGCTCCCTGACAGCCCTCCTCCCACGGCACCGTCAACTCCACCAGGATGATAGTAGGCTAACGCCTCTGGGAAGTGGAGTTTCTTCCAGAGGTCATCCTCCCTTTCCAATCTCTGGGCTGCTTGCAGGAGATTCTGCCTGGCTTGACTGTGGATGATAGGTCTTTGGCCCTCTTTCACAAAGGCGATGGTGCTCAGCAGTGGTCTTGCTTTGGCTGGTTGCTTTTTCCTTCTCTCTTGCTCCAGGATGTGTGCGAGCACTGCCAACAACTTTTCATGGTGCCACCTGTATCTCCCCTGAGTCAATGCCATCTTGCACCCTGTCAGAATATGCGCCATGGTTCCTTTGCCACCACACAACCTGCACATGGGGTCATCCCTCATCCCCCATGTGCAAATTGACTGGGGTCCGCAAGGTGTCATACACTGCCCTGGAGTAGAAAGGATATCCGGAAGGGCTCCAGCCACCACAGTTCACTCCATGTGATAGTTCTCTTGGGGAGGTTCCACCTCGTCCAGGCGCCCTGGGTTGCGAGTTCGATGGATTTTGCTCTTCGCCCTTCCTCCTCAAGGTTTCAGACTTCCTCCTGGGTCACAGTGATAATAATTGAATGGTATTTTTTATTTATTTCAATCATGTTACAAACTTGACAAAAACGAAACTCAAACCACAAATGAAATGTAAACATTGTGGTTGCCTTTGCTGAAGGCAAGGCTCGCAAACAGCAGTTTTAGATAATTTGCACATCATGGCCTGAAAGGCTAATCTTTCTTTTTCTGCATAAGATGTCAGTGTTTTATCTTGTCACTTTGTTAGAACTGAAAAAAGTTAATGTGAGTGTGTGTGTGTGTGTGTGTGTTAATGCAGCTTGTGTGGCCATTGAGCATGCATTTGGCATCCTCAAGACAAAGTTCCAGAGGCTCAAGTGTCTTCAATGAAGAGAGTGACACATCAGTGCAACAGTTAAACCATGTTAAAGCAAGCGTCTGCTAAATGCCCGAAATGTAAATGTATTGTTGCATTCTACACAACATGTGCTTAGAGTCAGGTGACCAAGTTGAAGATGAGCAAAGTCTTCAACACAGAGGACATTGATGATCCACACCCACCACAGCCCAACAACCATCAATATAGAGACAGGAGCACATCAATATAGAGACAGGATTTGTGCCCAGTACTAGAGATAGCATCACCCTCAGTTTTACATTTTTCTACTTTTAGTTACACATTTTTGTGAGCTGGTG
The DNA here is from genome assembly GCA_029853015.1 of Chelidonichthys spinosus. Taxonomy (NCBI): domain Eukaryota; kingdom Metazoa; phylum Chordata; class Actinopteri; order Perciformes; family Triglidae; genus Chelidonichthys; species Chelidonichthys spinosus. The sequence continues at coordinate 1,585,984 of CM056839.1, read as the reverse complement.
TGCAATATGCCACAGGGTGATGAGAGGCACAGGTCAAAAATAAAAGTGGAAGGTAACCTTTGATAAGGCATTACCTATTGATTTAAGTGCCTCTACATCATCAAGACTTCAGCTGTGCTGGGTAACTGGGTACAAGAACTCAGGCAAAATCAGCAGGGGATCGATGATCAGTGTTCTCAGAGGCAGTCACAGCACCATTGTACATTTTAACCAGACTACCACTGCTAATGTAGCGTTTCAGTTGGAGGAGATCAAAAACATACAAATACACAAAAATATTCTTGAACAGTTATTTGTGACTCCATCAAGGCAATCACATTTTGTTGCTGTTGGGAAATATTTTTTCAGTTGGGTAAATGTTTGACCCATGCATTAGAGCATTTTTTTCTCAGATCGCTCTCTTTTCTTTGCCTTCAGTCTCCTCGACCGTGCCAACTCCGGCCTTACCAGGGATTCCAACACAGTTGTCCTGCGCTCAGCATGAAACAGGTAAGTGTCCTGCAAATCTTTGCTGCTGCTGCCCCCCCTTTTTTGCCAGTGGATTTTCGGACAAATAGAGTGGCAGTTGAGGGACCAGGCTGCGGCTTGTCAATGCCACATGGTCCCACAGGTGCAATATTTTGCCCAGGGAGGAGTGGCGTTGAAAGTAAGGTCCCAGGTGGTGCGACATGAAAGGGCGGAGGATGTTGATTAAATAAATAATAGAGTGGGAAGAAAAACAGTAACGCTCCAATATAAAGCTGTCGGGGTATGAAAGCACATTGATAAGCGGCCTCAAAATGATCTCCCAACGTGTGTGTGTGTGCAGGGCTGCCCCTGACCAAAATGGGGCCCTAAGCGAAAAAATTTCTTCGGGCCCCCCCCCAACGCCATCCGACCCTACCAAATCCCAAATATATATTAGGTACAAAACGACAGTATAATGATTAATCAGTTTGTCCAATAATATAAGACAGGAAATAAACGAGCTGGCTTATTTCAAACTTTTTTTTCTCCGTTTTGCCTTGGCATCGTTTCAAGAAAATCTGCTTCCAGACGAATCCACTGAAAACAACTCAGCGCGCTGTAGTACATATTCCAGGCCCTTATGCGGCGCTGTTTCTGCTACAAAAATGCAGAAGAAGAGACGGAGCGTGACCGGATGTTTGCCGTTGCTATGGCAACCCGAGAGAGTTACGGCTAATCTCCGTCCGACCACCCGATCAATAAACACCCATAAAATGACAATTTGTCCCGTATAAATAAAACCAATAATAAGCATCAACAGCCGTCACCCTAAGGACCTTGACGAGGCGTTGTCACGCGTTGGGATGGATTCATTAGACAAATAAATGCCTACGTTCATGGGAAGTTAGCTAGCGGTTGTTTGTTAGCATCGTAATAAAGTAGCTTTTTCCCCAGAATATCGCCCCCCTCTCTCGGCTCCGTTTTTTTTTTTTATACAGTGGCCCTGATACGCCGAAGTACAGACGAGCAGAATATCTGAGAGAAGCACGAGTTCTCTCTTGTTTGGCTTTTTCCCCTCTTGCTCGCGCCTGACTTGTCGGTTGTTTTCGAAGCCATCACGTCTTCACCTGCAACTGCTTGACAAGTGTCTGTAGTGTATGAGCATCTGACCAGTGATTGGTCAGATCGATTGCTGTCAATCATTGCAGTGACGGCGCGTGCGGCGTCAGATTATAAATTAAAAAAAGGTCTCTTCTTCTCTCTCTTCTCCTGCCTCGCGCTGATAGCTGATCTAGTATCGCGCCCACGGCTGTGCATATGCGCATCCTCTGTGCAAAACAGGGCCCCTATTGGATCGCGGGGCCCTACGCACTGTGCGTGTTCTGCGTGTAGGCAGCGGCGGCCCTGTGTGTGTGTTGCCCAGGCCTGGCTCATCTCGAAAGAGCCTGTTCTCAACCGACTGCAAGACCCCGATGCATGATGGGAAACACCTGGCTCTCGCCTCATCTAAGAGCTGATTGGCTCTTAGTTTTGACAACAAACACCATGTTTAGTAGAAAATGCAAATTTCCTGTGTGATTCTAATATTTAACGCTAGATCGTGGGCTGTTAGTCTCATGATGTGCAATAAAAGTAATAATAACGACAATAAAGGAGGTTATTTATATAGGCTTTAGACATAAAAAACAGATACACATTAAATACAGTATAACTGTCAAAAAAAATATAAAGTATAAAATCATGCCAATAAATATTAGTAATATTTATTGGCTCTCTTTCTTGACTCTTATGGAGCAACTGCAGCTGTACATTTTCCCGAGAGATTACTAAAGTATTCGGATTCTGATTTCCACAGATATTTATGAACAAATATAAATAAATGTGAATGTGGTCACAAACTACAGATAGCCTACAGATCGCGTCTCACAGGATGTAACTTTTTCTACGACTTCCTGTCAAATCTTCAAAGGCCGATGGAAACTGTCCGACTGGAGGGCAGCTTTTAGGCTCCGCCTCCTGCTGCTCCGCCTGCTCTCGTCTACTTTCCAGGCGAGGCGCAGTTCATCTCCAACGAGCCGATAGTCTGCGTCTCCCTTTGGTCTTTGCCAGTCTTGTATTAGCTCTCATTCACAGCCTTGTTCACGCTAAGAATCAAAGTTTGTATTTCTTTTCGTTTGTAATTTTTCTCAGTGTATTTCAAGTCTAGTTCATAGCCTTTTGTTTTCTTCCGATGGAGTGCCTCTTTTGTTTCATTCATTTTCATAGTTAGTTGAGAGAATAATTTATGTTTATAGCCTTTTCTTTTTCCTCTTGGAGTGATTTTTTTGTTATGTTTTCATAGCCGAGTGAGTTAGAGTAGTTCAGTTCTTAGTCCTTTTTTTGCCTCATTTTGTTGTTGTGCTGTCTCAGATTAGATACTGTGATTTATTTGTTTGTCACCTTGCTTTTTATGTAAAAATAAGAATACAGTTTTTGCAATATCTTGTTAAATAGGTGCACAGTAGGGAGGTAAACACCTGGATCAGTGCTTATTTGTTTCAGTGTGTGTAGTCCCAGTGCGTCAGCTGCTGATGTATAGAAATATGACTGAATAGGAGTTCCTTTATCAAGCTTCCAGCCTCCTCACTGTCATTAGTCCTCTATGTCCTTATTCCCTTCTGCACACACACACACACACACACAGACACGTCTGGCCTCCCTTATCATTGCCTTCCACCCGGGCAGAAAACAACCCGGGAGCTCCATGAAAACGCTCGCTCCCTCCTGTGTTTGTTTGCTCTCTCGTTGCCACAGTCATCTTTGTTTTCTCTCTCGCCTCGCTTCACACCACTCTTCCATCACTCGCTCTTCCTCTCACCATTTCACGTCTTTCTCCCTTCAATTCTCCCTTCCTTTCAATCTTTGTTCCCGTTTTGTAATTATCTCAGTGGATTGCCTTTCCTCAATGATCCAAGGCTCTTCCTTCCCTGCTACACTATTTTTAATTGTTTACATATGTTCTACCCTGCCATCCTTCTTTCCTCTCTATGTGAAACGTTTTTCCATGAGGTTGGAGCTGCAGCTATTTGTCAGACAAACCACAATTTTGGAAAGGGGAAAAATTGATAAATAAATGAGTTGAGTCTCACAGATGAAACCATAGCAACATGGCAGTGTTTTTTTCTGCCCTCCCTTCCTCACAGAGACAGAAACAAATCCTTGCAGCTTCATTTATTTCCCCACACACAATTTTATTTATTTATTTTTTGCTGTGAATCAGTAGAAATCAGAGGGAGGTGTTCCAGGCATGCCCCACCGGGAGGAGACCCCGAGGAAGACCCAGGACACACTGGAGTGACTATGTCACCCGGCTGGCCTGGGAACGCCTTGGGGTCCTCCCGGAGGAGCTGGGGGAAGTGTCGGGGAGAGGGAAGTCTGGGCGTCCCTGCTCAGGCAGCTGCCCCCGCGACCCGGTCCCGGATAAGCGGAAGAAAATGGATGGATGGATGGATGTGAATCAGTAGAAATCAATCTGGGTTTCTTGAAAGTGGAACCGATTTCCTACATCATTTTGAGGGGTGGGTTGTATTAAAATTGTTAAGGTTTGAACGTAGACTGGACCCAAATGCACATCTCAGACAACAGGGAACAATTAAATAACAAGTTTAATATCAAAATGTGCAACACAAGTGCAAGGGGGGCGTGGTGGTGCAATGTCCGGGGATCCAGTGGAGGCACCAGTGCGGGTGTCTCTGGTGTGGCGTCTGCCACGTGGTGATGGCGACTCTGCGGCACGGCGCAGTAATGTCCATCTCGGGTGTTCTTACACAGCGTGGAGACACAGGAGAGCAGGAAGCAGGCTGGTCGCTCCACAGGTAGGCAGGAATGAAGCAACACGAGATCACAGGGCAAACACAATGATCTGAGACGGGGTTTAAGGAACACATATACGCGCTACCACGTTGAACTGATAAAAAGATCTGGCAATGAGTAGGAGGGAATCCAGAGGCTTTATGGAGGGTGGATTGCTGATTGAGATCACCTGCTGCTGCCTGTGAAAAATAGACCACGCCCACATGCACCAAACATGGAACAGGGAGGGACAGTGGTAGAGAGACAGGAGGAAAATACAGACAGGGGATGACAACACACAGGCTGTATCCGAAACCGCATACTATACTGCTAGTACGTACTGATTTGGCCAAAATGTAGTATGCAGTATGCAAACAAAAGCAAAATCTGCAGTATGCGAAAAGTTCCCGGATGTCGTACTGATTCGGAGAATATTTCCAGTATGCATCCGACCAGTCTACTCTGCCTACTGTTTCCCACAATGCAATGCGCTGGAGCCTGGATAAATCCAATAATGGCGGAGCAAGAGAGCGGTGCAGGGGAATACAAATGTAAGTATCACATTTAAATTGTCTCCTTCTTAAATTGGTGTACGCGAGTGATCAGAAAACAACTAAACACATACTTACGTATCGTGTTTTATTTATTTTTAATTAGGGACAGAGCAGGACACGGAGCGGCTGATCGAGTGGCGTGAAGCCAACGACAGCCTTTTTAGCGGAAGGCGAAATGCCGCCCAAAAGGGTTTTGAGTAAGTTTGGTTGTTAATAGTTGAATAATTGAATAGTTAAGTATATAAAAGCTAAATAGTTTACATGTTACGGCGCGCATTTCTGTCACGGTGCCGCTGAGACGAGGGACAGTCGGTAGGGATATCGGTTCGTGGGCGCTGATGTTGCTCGGGAGAGGGAGGGACAGAGGGAGACGTCGTAGCTCCTGCAATAAGTCAGTTAACCATCATAATTCCTCCGAAGCCGTTTAATGAAGGCGATAGTCTTACATAATTCATCTTGTCGTGCTCCTCTGTTAGATTTTTGAATTATAATACCGGTACGTTGGAATAACTTGTTGTTGAAGTAACTACGTTTATTTTATTTTATTCAGAGAGTTTGTCAGAGTAAATGCCTTGGTGGTGAAGGTGGAGCCCACCAACGTAAAACGAAAGTGGGAGAACCTCAAACAAAAATATAAGGTAAGTTATCAAGCTGGCAAAGTGGCCTCCACACGTTCTGTTAGACCTTCTGCAATGCAATCACTTGTCAACATAGAGGCACACAAGACATGTTAAATTAGAAAATATAAAAGATAAATGAGGTTGTATAAATGTTTAAGATGCTTCAAGTGTGTGTGTGTGTGTGTGTGTGTGTGTGTGTGTGTGTGTATTGTGTTGTGTAGGAGTTGAAAGCCCCCAAGACAGGAGTAAGCACAGAGGGAGGAGAGGCCACTGCCGCATCCTGGAGGTGGTTTAAATTGATGGATGAGTTTTTGGGCCGGAGGCCCAGCATTGTGCCTCCGGTCTCAATTGATTCATCCAGCCAGGATGTGGTAGTGGCCTCTCCTCCCTCTCCAAGGGAAGCCACCTCAGAGCCACCAGTGGCCAAGAGGAAGAGGGGGTCCGAGTGGCTTCAGCTCTTCTCTCAAGTGTCAGAGAAGGATGAGGAGAGGGAAAGAATATGTATGGAGAGGGAGGAAAGACGAGAAAGAAGCACTGGAGAGAGAGGAGAGGAAGGAGAGAGAGCGATTGGAGAAAGAAGAGAAGAGGGAGAGAGAATGGAGAGAGTGGACTGAGCACAGAGAGAACGAAAATGCAGAAAGGGAGGAGAGAAGGGAGAAGTCATTGATGCTGATGTTGGAGAGAGTTTTTAAAAAATAAATTACATTTGTCTGTTTATATTTGTTTCTAGTGTCACTGGTGTTCAAATTATGTCATCCCAGAAAACATTCATATAAAATTTATGCAAGATGTCATATAACAGTATGACATCTTGCCTAAATGTTATTGTATGTTACATTTTGTATCACAATGAAGGTGGATGAGGCACACTGTTTAAAAAAAATATTTTGGGAGAACATGCATGACATTAATTGCCTAGTTGCTAATACTGTTTTGAGAATGGTTACTATTAACCCTCAGGTACATTTCCAAAAATTCCTTAACTAAAAACATCCTGGCAAGGCAGATTCTATTTGATTAATAGATTTTATTTTTACAGATTGTCTTCATAAATTCTTTGTGACTAATAGTCATGCTCCTGCAGTGCAGGGACGACGGCTCCAGGAGCTGAGACCTCTGCTGCCAGTCTGTCTCGCACATTGTCCCCTGGCATTTGGTCTCCGGGCTGGTATGCCTGCTCCTCCTCGTCTCCATGGTCCACCCCTTCCTCCACATCTGGCTCCACCAAATCCCCGTTGTGGATGGAGAGGTTGTGGAGGAAGGCACAGGGGGACACCACCACCAAACAAAGAGGTGAGTTATGTAACTGCATAAAACCAAAATCATTTCAATCCTAATTTATTAAAATGCTGTGTAAACTATTTTTTTTTTACCTGTACTTCTGTATAATGTACTGCTCAACTGTCAGCCATTACGTACTAGTTACATTTACACACATCTTATGCTCTCTTTTACCTCAAGAGCCTTCAGGAAGATGCTGCGCCACCGGGTTTTCATCATCCCAAATGCCCTCTCCACCACACATCTGGCCCTGGAGTGATGCCGGTTGTACCTGGCCTGCACAGGATTCTGCACCGGCTCCCTGTACGGGGTTATGAGGGAGATGGGTGTCGCCAGGCAGGGATAACCCCCATCTCCAAGGAGGATCCAGCCCGGGGGAGGGTAGAGCTGCCGATGGTACATCGAGCTCCACCGCAGGACCCGTGCATCATGGACTGCACCAGGTAGGCCTGTAAGTAGTGGTCGTGAAAAAAGAAAATGAGTACTTGATTGTAAACACTTCTGATACAGACCTTTTAAATCACAAATAAAAGCAATCGATATTCCTCAAAAAAATGTAAAAATCACATTTCAATGTAATCCAGGTCAAAGTAATTAGGCCTATTATCATCCTGTTAAATATTGATTTACCATCCATACCAGTGAATGTGTTCAGGAAGAAACCCTTATGGTCACAGACCGCCTGAAGCTGGATTGAGTGGAATAGCTTCCTGTGTAAAAAGAAAAATTACAGCTGCAACAATTAATCGATAAATTGAACAATAATCGATTATTAAATCAATCGTCAACTATTTTGATACTCAAGTAAGGTTTGAGTAGAAAAAAGAAGTCCAAATTCTCTGATTCTAGCTTCTTACGTGTGAATATTTCTGGTTTCTTTGTTGACATTTGAGGATGTCATCGTGTGGTTTGGGATACAGTGATTGATATTTTTCAACATTTTTTTTTACATTTTATTGACCAAACAACTAATCGATTCATTATTTAAATAATCTTCAGATTAATCAATAATGAAAATAATCGTTAGTTGCAGCCCTAATTAAGATGGGATTAAATAGAACTCTGTATGCAGCATACCTGTTCAGGTAATCGTCCTTGTTTGCTGCAGGTGGCTTTATCCTGATGTGCATCCCGTCGATGCAGCCAACAACACGGCAAAAGGCACGGGAGCCAGCAAGGTGGGCAAAGCCTTCCCCAATGCCCTCCAGCTCATCTGCAGCAGGAAAATGCACCACCCTGGCATAGATGGCCATGATGCTGTCTGCCACCCGATGCACAATATCGTGGACTGTGCTGGTGGGGATATCGAAGCCCTCCGATACCACCCGATACGAGGTGGCACTGGCCAGCCAGTACAGGAAGACTGCAACCTCCAGGGCGTCTCCCCATCCGTGGTCCTTGCCACACCCCAAAGCCTGGACCAAGGCATTTACTGTCCGCCTTGAAAGGCGGAAGTCTCGCCTTAAGTCCCACTCTCCCAAGAAGAGGCGGACCACAGGAGTGTGGGCATTCAGTCTTAAATATTGCCCTCGAGGCGCAGCCTGTGGGAGCAGGGGCAAATGCTTTTTCTTTGTTGTATCACTTTTCATGACTGTTCAAGTTCTCTTATTTTAAGTTAACTGTTTCAAGAAGGCCTAATAAATTGTTTCTTATTAAACGTGTTTATCTCTGAATATTATTTATTGACTTATCTGGCACAACTGTATGCCCAGGTTAAGAACTACAACTGCCCCTAACTGACACTTATAAATGTTTGGTTTACTTACATTGGCTTCATATTCATATTCACATATGATTGAAAGAAGATTCAGCCTGGTCCTCTCCCACCTTCGTCTTCTTTGTGCCACATTGTGACCTCTCACTACGGATAAATATGCCATTTGCAGTATCTATTTTGCGTTTTTGCTGTTCTCCTTTGTCTCCCTCAGTTTTTTCCCGCTTTTGCAAACCTTTTATACCGTCCATAAGCCTCATGACGTCGTCACGTACTCCGGAGCAGTACGGCGTTTATATTTGTTTACATAAGTACAGTGCATAGGCTACTTGATTATTGTGACGAAAGCTATATAGGTACAATAGAAATCCAGGCTGTTGTAAAAAAAAAAGTACTCTGTTAATTCAAACTTTTTATTAATATTTGGTGATTTCTGTACATGCAGAGCTCCCGAGACTATACTGTATACTGTCCACTACAAACAGCGGTTAAGATAACTAGCTTGCTGTCTCCCCCGGGACGACGACGCATGTTGGCCGGTGGAACACCTCTGGAGACGGGCTGCTGCCTGTGAGACGACCCGCTCCTTCCGGAGCTTCACTTCTCCGAAAACGTTGAGGCAAATTACTAAACAGCCGTCATTTGGGTAAACTAACCGCACATTGGGGATCTAAACGGTTACTTTCTCGCATGAAAAATTACTAAAATGTCCTGTTATTGGTCCGTTACCTAGCCAACAGGTTGAATCCACCCAGAGAGGTGGGAACAAAATGGTGGGGATTCTGCTGCATTCATAGACTATTTTTTGCAACCAGCGAAGGAAGTGACCATATTTGTGTGATGTTTTATTTGCTAAGCTTTGATCAGATCTAAGCGTCAAGATTCTTGACTACACCACCTGGTGCCTATCACACCAAGATATATTTTGTAAGTATAAACTACTGGGGCAAACATTACCACATGAGTCAGGGGTGGGGAGCCTAGACGGCGGCCATGGCAAAATAACTAGGCAAAAGAAAGAAACTGGATTAACTGGAAACTGGACTAGCCGCCAATGTTTTGTTAGCCCTCAGCCACTAGCTAGGCATCATGATGTCAGGGGGCTACCGGGGCTGCAGAGGGACAAACTTCACCCAGACCGTGACTACTCTGCCGGTTACACTCTGTGGAAGAGCGACGGGTGGATCTGATGATCAGAAGCAGAAGAGCGGCACTCTTACTGGATCCATTTGGATTCTAGTGTGAAGCTGCTAACAAAGTCAATCATCAATCATTGTCAACTGCTTATCTGGAGTCACAGGGGCGTCAGTAGCATTTGATATGTGGGGGGGGTCCTGTTTAGGAAGGGGTCCTCCCGCCAACAAATTTTAATGTAGATAAAATTCCCCCCATTCTGGTGCAGTCTAACATGTTTAGAAGATGTCTCTTCCGTATCTAATTTCTCTTGTTCCTAGAAATGAAAATGAGAATTAAATTGGCCTATCATTGTTGTACTGACATTTTTATAATGCCTTTGCAATAGCAATTGACTACAGAATCAAAACAAGCTTTTGCACAGTGCATAGCTGTTACAGCCACCAAGTCAAAATGCCACAAAGGCCAATAATATAAGAACAAAACCAGGTTCAAATGCAAAAATGATTTATTGTTTCCTCACAAAGAACTAAACCTGGACCAAAACATTAAAAAAGGGTCAGATAGGCTAGTGAAAATAGGCTAGTGACTCTGAACTACCTAAATTAAAAAGAAACTACATAAAGAAAATTATGTAATGAACCAAACCAAACCAAAACACCAGGCTGCTGCCACCAGTCTGAGAGGGAAGAGAGAGACCCAGACTGTGAGGGCACAGCTCTCTTTATAAGCTGAGGCCCATTAGGTCAACATGGTGCAGCTTGGGCCAGGAGCCTTCAATCAGCCAATCAGGGTTCAGAAACAGCCAGGCAGCCTGAGGTCCTAATGGAGCAGAGAGACAGGTTAGTACAATATTAACACAAGAAGAGGGAGTGCATAAAACCATAAGTTACAGAATATGTTTCTGAAAATACAAAAAAAAATAAAAAATACACCAAATTTCAGAAACTGTTTAGTAGCTCACACATCACAGGCGCGACAATGCGTCAGCCAGGACATTATCCCTGCCATGGATATAATTCATTAACTGTCGGTGTTTAATTCTCATCCTATTTAAGAACACCAGCAGATTGTGATCAGTGTATGCAAGAGTCTCTTTTTCGATGGTAGGGTACCATTTCTGATGGAAAAGTATTTTAGAAAAGTAGTTTAATAAAGTATGAAACTGGATGTTCCACCCCTTAAAATCGGGACAATATGCTCTACCTTTGCCTGGAGAGTACAAACCTGACAACACAATCCTCCATACGTGGGAGAGGATAACAAATCGGGTTTGATTACGCCATTAACCTTACGAAAGTCAGTACAGAACCGATAGTCACCATTAGCCTTATCAGCCAACAGTCAAGGAGAGCTCCATGAACTACAGCTAGGCTCGGCAAAGCCATGCTGCTTGTCTGGATTGACGCGATACGGGTGTTGCTTAATTGGCTTATTATCAGCCACATCAATGTCACGTTTCAGAATGGAAGTTCGAGACGGCATATCAGAAAACAGCGACTTATGTGACTCAACCAAAACAATCAGATCTCTTTTCTGACTCAGTCAAATGAGGCAAACACAATGAAGGTTTTTCAGTGCCTCAGAATTCGACAGTTTACCATGTGTCACAGCCACAGACATCTGATATGGTCTGCTATAATGAGCCTGCAGACTAGACCCAGGAATTGGCAACAATACCAAAACTTGTTTTTGTCTGGGCAGTTACAAGATTTTCCATAGCCAATTCACACGCCCGCCGCAGTCTGAATCTAAAGTTACCGACATGTTCAAAAACATTTTGTTTTGTTTCTCCCTGTAGCCACTTTTCTTTTGTGACTCTTAAAGGACCGTATACTGTATGAGCAAAAACTAAGTCAGCAGGACTAAAGGCCAAAGATTCCTGCACGACCTCCCATACCACAAACATCACTAGATGAACAGCATCAACCCAGTCCTACTCAAATTCCAGACAGTACGTATGCAGCATAGATTTAGGACAAGAGCGCCCTGGCTCTCAAGCGCTTGAATGACAATTAGAGGTGTAACGATTCATTCGATTCATTGATGAATCGATTGTCAGTCCTACAGATTCAACTAAATCCATCTGCTAAGATAAATAGAATGAATCGTTTTGGCTTCACCAATAATCGATATAAATGCATTTAATTACTTAGCACTTACTTATGATCAATGTTTTAATACAATTAGGACACTCTCCCCTGCCAGCATGTAGTCTATTGAAAATTTAAAAAAATAACTGAGCAGTGTTTAATAAAAGGGGGGTTAGAGCAGGCTGGCTGGTAACAGCAAGATCGCCAGTTCGATACCCGGTTCCTCCTAGCTGAGTGCCTGGTGTCCCTGAGCAAGACACCTCATCTAATTGCTCCTAACGAGCTGGCTGTCGCCCTGCATGGTTGACTCCGCCGTCGGTGTGTGAATGTGTGTATGAATGGGTGAATATCAGTCATTAATGTAAAGCGCTTTGGACAAAAGCGCTATATAAATGAGGCCATTTACCATTTTAATTACATTTTTGTATACAGTATAAAATATTATGCAGGACTATTTTTTATAGAATAAATATTTACATTTAGATTTAGGTCATTTAGCAGACATTTTTGTCCAAAGCGACTTACAATAAGAACATTTGTCAAAAGAAGGAAACAAGTAACCACAACGTATCATTGCCGATACAGTAAAAAATAAATAAAAAAGAAAATATAATGCAATATAATACATAATATATTTCCATATATGGGAAACTAGTGCTTATATTTTTCAATATACTGCAATATATGCATGGACCATGTATGGCTATATATTGATACATATAAAAAAATATATTGCAATGAAGACAAAAACTGCACTATATTTTTACATCTAATAGTTTTATTGAAACACTGAATTAATTCATTTCTCTTTCATGAGTTAACGCATGGGGCTGCACGGTGGTGTAGTGGGTAGCACTCTCGCCTCACAGCAAGAGGGTCCCGGGTTCGATCCCCGGGTCTGCCCGGGTTCCTTCTGTGTGGAGTTTGCATGTTCTCCGTGTAAGCGTGGTTCTCTCCGGTTCTCGGCTTCCTCCACAGTCCAAAGACATGCAGGAAAGGATAGGTTAATTGATTACTCTAAATTGTCCGTAGGTGTGAATGTGAGTGGGAATGGTTGTCTGTCTCTACATGTCGGCCCTGTGATAGACTGGCGTCCTGTCCAGGGTGTACCCTGCCTTCGCCCAATGACAGCTGGGATCGGCTCCAGCCCCCCGTGACCCTGAATACAGGATAAGCGGTAGAAAATGGATGGATGGATGGAGTTAACGCATGCATTTTCATAAAGCTGAACAGATAATCAAACAGTCATCTCACTTCATTGTTTGCATAGTTACACATTTCATATATGAAAATATGTGATGATATATATGAAAAAAAAAGTGTTTACTGAAAACAAATACTCAGTAAAAGTTTAGGATTTTTGGACAATTGGATGCCATGTTAGTCATTTTGGCAACATGGTAGGAAGAAAACGAGATTTGACATTTATACCTTAATGGATTGAGTGCTCATTTTCAAACTTGCCTATGCCTATGTACATTTACACTTGTCAGTGCGCTCTGATTAATGGCTGTGCACGTCCAGTTATACCAGGTAAGAGAGCATGAAACAGCAAGCCACAGACAGAGGGAGATACGAAAATTAGGGACCTTTGTCTACGACCCAGGACCTACATAGCAGTAATATGTAAAAGAATAAAATAAAAAATACACGCAAATAGTATGGTAGTATGGGTACTGGAACGCAGTGACAGACATGTTTTTCTTGCCAATAGACATCTACTGTGCCCTCAAATTTTCAGTCCTCCACACTGCATCTTGGAGGTATGCATGCATAGAGGCTTGCATATTGTGGCAGATGAATTAGCATGCATTTTCTTTTGAACATCGTCACATCAAATATCTGTTTCCTGCCCTGCAATACTCTTTTCAGACCAACTACATTTTGTACATTAATTAATGTACTGTGTGATCTATCATACTGTTTTCCAAGAACAAAGCATTTTCTGTTACCTTGTTGCTCTACTATAATGTAATAGTAAACAGTGATTATGTGTCCATTTTGTAACAAAACAGTGAAGCTGTTCCTTTTCACTACTCTAGTAAACTCTTGTGAGTAATACAGTTGTCCTTTCACTAGAAGTCTACTGAATATTTTCACAACTGTATCCACGGTGACTGAAAGTTGCTCTCTCACGGCCAGCATCTCTTCACTAGTAAGTTTTCGTGAATAATGCAAACCAAGGGTAACTACCTGACTCTGCTACTCTTTCAAACTGCTTCAGTCTTTTTTGACCAGTTAAGTGGTTATACAGCTGGATGCATTCAGGCACAGCATTTCTCAATGCATCATTTCTCAAAAGAGGTAATACTTGTCTATATGTGAATTCTTTCATTATCTGGAAAGGAATTTTTTAGTATTTCCCCATTAAATGACTCAAAAATATAGCCTGAATGTGCCCATAAAGGTCCCTAATTCTTTACAGATTCAGGCAAATGAATACATAAATGTACATTAAATGACACATTTTGCTTTCCATAGAGTGTTTCAAATTGTTTGACAAAATCTACAACCAGTTTTTCACATCTTTTTAACTCATCTGTTGTAATAATGTCCTTGCATAGTAAGAACATGAATGTGACAAGGATTAACCAGTGTTTGTAAAATACCTGGGGCAGAATTCCTTTTAGCACAAAGATACTATAGAACAGTAACCAGTTCTGCCATTCACTAGCCTTCCAAAACCTCCATTGCTGAAAAGATCGGGGCACTCTTGTCACATTGCAAGGAGGCTTGATTAGTAAGAGTTGCTGATCAAGTTTAGTCACTCTATTCCCAATATAATATGGCTTCTCGTGGTTTTCACTGTCCAGCCACATGCTTGTCATTTGCCGAACCACACCAAGATGTATATTATGCATATGGTCAGGAGGCATGCCAGATATGATGTCAAAGTGTGGAATGTTAAGACATGTGGGTCCTTTAACACCCCTCACAGATTTTGTGGTACGCAGAGCCTCCCTTGCATCATTTATGGTTGAAGCATGGTGCCTTTTTGGAACATCTATATATGGGTATGCCCTAACAGTACCATTTCCCTTTTGAACTTGTTCACCAGGATGTAAACAGAGGCTGCACCCGTAATGACCATTGAACTGGGTCATGTTTTGTAGTATGGGCCTGGCAACTGAATCACACCTGCCACAACTCTACATTGTTCCAAAATGCTGTTTCTTTTTAACTTGAAGCCCATAGTTGACAACTTCTGACACTCTAGAGTGAACGGCTTTAAAAATGTATTAACATTTGGCTTTTTACTGCCAAACCACAAGCCAAAAAGTAAAACATTTTCTTTGCGTACAGGGTAAGGAAGCTCGTTTACAATCCCTTGTAATGGCCAAATACTATACAGTGACGATTTAAACACAGGTACACCATCGCAGTTGAGTGTTAAGGAGTATCCATGAGGACAATCAAGTGGGCCTCCATTTTTGCTCAGATTATGGTACATTTTACCATTACATATATCATCATAATTTTCAGAATTACATGTGCCATTTCCTGACTTGAGAGAACCTGCAACATCTTCTCTTTGAAGTAGATGTTCCAACTGTGTCTGGATTGGTAAGTATATGAAGAAGTTTCCATTCTTCATTGAGCTGTTTTTATCCCACGTTGTGTTGCACACAGTACACTGCCCTTCACTAACTTCGTCACCAATGTAATATTCACAATTTGGACAGTATATGTGACATTGTAGGTGACCTTGTATTGGCTTAAGCTCTTTCAAGAACAGATGCTTTGAGGTTGACGGTGTGTTTTCTGGACAGTGAATATTAATCATATCCAGAAGATCAGAGAGGGCCAAACCAGTGAGTGCGTGTCTCAAAACAAACAAGAGTATAAGTAAAAAACTCTGAGCTTTGGTTAGTCGTGATCCAGTGTAAAGTGGCTCTTCATTTACATGAGGAAACTTTTCATTGCTGCCTTCTCCCAAACGTGATTCCTCATTCACTGACTCATCAGTACTGTCTTCATAGACAGGGGCAAATTGTTCTCCACTGCCAAGAATGGATTCAGAGTCAGAGTCAGTAAAAGACTGCCTTCGTTCAAACACACCGATACTGACACCGTCATCCACGTTATCAGGAATGAAGTTATTTGATGACTCTGATGCTGGGCTCAAATTTGGTGGATCACTGAAGTGAAGATCACACTCTGTGGAACATTCTGATTATTTGAAAATAACATAAGAAATAAAATAGACCCACAAACATTTTACAAATGAATTAATTTTGCAAAATAGGAAATTAACATTTCAGAGGAACTGCCTGGGTTTTCAGGACACATGAGAACTAATACCAATTTAGATTCAAAAAGCAGGCTGCTTAAACCTGCTAAGTGGAACAATGACAATGATCCTGAATGTCTAATTCTGACAAATTTGTATTATTACATCTTTTCAGCAGGAAGTAGTTCCCATCGAAACTTGTCACCCACAAGGGCTGAGGATTATGTCGGGTATCCATGCCATTGTTTTTGGAAAAAGGGGTGTTGTGGCTGAGTCTCTTTAATTTTTGATATTATTAAATCTACTCCAAAATGTACAGCAGCATATGGCCATACCAGGTAATTTTAGAAACAATGTTGGAACTCTACAGAGCTGTACCAGAGGATTTTAGTTGTTTTGGAGAAGGCTGCTATGGAATTGTGCTAGCTGCCTCCTGTGTGTTGTGTGGACAAAGACATCACCTGTGTTTCAAGTGGCAGGGGGGTGAATAGATACTGTATGACAACATTTTCACTTTTGGGTGAACTGTTCCTCTAAAGCTCAATTATTCAGAAATTGACTGAAAATGCCCACATGATCAATCTTACCTGATCCTGTAAAACTCAATTTGCTGAAATAAAATTGTGACTTACATACAGTATAGCATCTATGAAACTAACCCATTCATATACTTTTCTTTATACTTACAGTAGTGTGTTGAGCATCATGAGCATCTTCAGAGAAGTTTTCAACATCATGGTCAGAATCATCATGACCCATCAAGTTCTGTTTTTTGAGAACAATGATCAAGTCTTTACTAATTTTCAAATTAAGCAGCTTCACTTCATCACACACATTCACACAAGAAAAGGCTTATGCTTTGCTTTTACTGAAGGATGCATTGATCATTTACGCTTATTATAACTGGTACCTACAGAGACTTCTTTTCCTGAAAGGCACCGCTGTCCACTGAGAGGGGTCCAAGCTTCAGAGAGATCATCGGCTATCCCCTAAAAAATAATTAAAAACACACATAAAAATAAAAACAAATGTGTTGACAGTAAATGAAACAGTTTGGTTATGGTTAGTGTATCAAAATATGATCGTGGATCAGTGCCAAGTTAAAAGTACATTCTACTTACGGTAATGTCACCAACATCGTGTGCATCTTCAGAACCATTGTCAGAGTCGTGGTCAGAGGAATTATGATTCAGGTTCTGTTGTGTAAGAATAAAAAGTCTTGATTAAATTACAGTTTTTAAGTAGCTTCAGTGAATCAGTCAAACACAGAAACCAGTAGGGCTATAGACAATGACCTGAAACCTATAGCAAAATATATCACAGTACACCTTGCCATGCACAACCATCCACTTTGGTGCAATGTTTTTTAATATGCTGGCTGGGTGGATACCAGCTGAAATCAAGCATTTTCTTACTCTCAAATGCTAATACTTGCTAAAGTTGATAGCGTTGCTAAAGAATACATTGTTCAACTACACACCACACAGTTGAAACTTACACAGACTTCTGCTCCTGACACACTTTGTTGTCCACTGAGAGGAGCCCAAGCTTCAGAATCGTCATCAGTTATCTGAAAAACAGATTACAAAATAAATACCCATACATAGTCTCCAAAACAACCTGCATGTGGCCAAAGCTACCAAGATGTAACTTGGTTAATTCTTATAGATATTAGATATTTTTAAACAAACCTGATGTGACAGGTCGTCTCCCTCCTTACCATTATGGGGCATTATGTCAATCTGCTGAGTGCATTGATTGAGGGGCGGGGCACTTGATATATACAGGTGCGCACACCTGCCCTCTCTCTTTCTCTCTTCCGCTTCCCCGTGGGGACTGGGCCGTTCGGTGTGGCCAGCGTGGTTGTTTGTGTGCAATCCTCATCGTTCAGGTAATGCACTTTGTCACTTTACCGTTGTTCCTGTGTGCATCAAACGGGCGTTTTGGTGACGCGCTTTCCGCTTTTATAGCGTAACCGGCTGCTGGGGCTGTGGAGGACGCATCGCTCCGCCAGAAGCCCTTCCTGGGTGCGATTGCTTGCTCCTTTTGGTATGTCCTCAATTGTTTGCATTTTAGTGGCTCCATCACTCATTTGGTTTTAGCTCATTATTCTCTGGCGTTTGCAGCTGGGCGATTTGACGCGCAGCGCGTCCCTTTCCCGTCGCTCTGGAGCGGTAATGTAGCTCAGAGTGGTATGTATAAACTCTTTTAGCAACTCTTTTAAAAATGTTTATGGTTATTATATATTTGTTTACTACATCATGTGTGCCCTCTTGTAGAGGCCTTGGTTATCCACTGGCGCGTATCCAGCCACCGTTCCCTGGATCTGGCTTGCCGGGTGACGCCGGTGCATGATTTACCGACTCTTTTATTCTGAGTTGAATGCGACCGAGAGTCGCTGAGCCAACTTTGGCCTGGTTACCGGGCTCCTCAATTAAGATCGTCACCCTCTCATTGAGGCTGATAATTATTGATTCATTGATTGGTGTTATTGATTATTGTTATTGATTATTTTGCATTATTTAGTATTTAGTATTTTTGTGTTGAACCCTTTACTTTTCCTCCCCACCAGTCTTGTTTAGCACTTTTTGGCATGTTTTAATTGTTTGTTTCGTGTTTGGTTAGGTGCGGCGGCCCAGAGGCGGCAGTCCAGTTCCTGGTGGTGGTCCCCTTCACCATTTCCTTTTCTTTCGTTTGATGTGTGAGTGTAGTGTCACGGGTGTTTTAAGTTAAGGACCCTTCTACTTTGATTTGTCCCTGCCGCCTGGTAAGCCCCCGCCCTCTCCCTTAACTGTTTTTTTTATCCTTGACAAGTGCTAACATTTGTGACTATTAGTATTATTATTAGTAATATAGTGGGGGATTTTGGTTAATTATTTTTGTTTAATAAAGTATTCTCCTTATTTGAAACCGTCTCTCGCCCCTGTGGTATTTCGAACCTGTGTGTCTTAGTTACATGAAGAACTGTTAGAAGTTCAGGATTTCCTGCGGTTGAAACTGCCGCAGGTGGCGTTGTCGCAATCTTTATCTCCTTGCAGCATGCCACACTTACACATAGAATGTGCAATTTGAAAAAAGTACACTATACTTACGGCAATGTGGGTGACATCATGTGCATCTTCAGAACCATTGTCAGAGTCGTGGCCAGAGGAATTATGATTCAGGTTCTGTTATATGAGAACAATAGATCACAAAAGACACTATTGAGCTATTATTGGTCACAATGCATCATGACTATCTTGGTAACAAGAAATTAAGCAGCTGAAACTTACATCGACTTCTTCTGTAGTTGTTGTTAGACTTTGTGAAGATAGTCCACTTAGGGGGCTCCAGACCTCTGAACTGTCATGGGCTCTTGGCTAAAAATTAAAAAAAGGACAAAGTTCTCACATATTATGTCCAAAACACTTTCTATGTAGACTTTCTGTCTTCTTTCCTGAAGACAGAACAGACACACAGCACAAGTAACTTTCAAAAGGTCTACAAAAAGGTGTAACTTTATATTTACATATTCATGACTCACCAGATCCTGGATTGACTGATGAACCTCAATGTTTGCCTCTGTCAGTGCTTTCCTGTGATTAAGGATGCAAATGATAAGAAAAAGTTGCTTGATTTTAATAAATGTATATCTTTCAAACACCAACGGATTTTAATGTTTCCCCCCAAAAAGCTTGTCTATTCATAACAAGACATATGTGATGGCTCAGCTACTGCATGTCTGAAAATTAGTTAATGAAAGTAAGAAGTTTAAAAAGTCCCAGTCATAATCCAGTCAACTCTGACTAAACCTAAGAATTTGCACTTGAAAGGTTTAGGGTTAGGAAATAATCATGTTTTTGGTCGCCACAAACACAGCTGGAAAAATACCTTTCCATGGTTTACAGAAGCATACAATGACAACATTTTATTCTGGCGACTCGGCTGCCCTTCATCATCCCTACCGCGAAACCAGTTGAATGAAGCAAGCATCAGCTAACTGCTAACGCTAGCTACGTTAGCATGAACAGCTAAAACACAGCCAAAGTTACCGGTTGTAACCTAACGCTAGTAAAGAATCACAACTGCGCTGCTTATTATAGTCGGCTAGGATGAAGCAAAACACTAACCTTTTTTCCCATCGTTTTGTTCTTGCTGGAATCTCCGTTTTATCGGAACCAGGGAGAATATATTTCCTTTTCAATCGGTCCATTTTTTCCCCTGGGACATGAGCGTTCTGATCGCGACTCATGGACAAGTGCGTCGTGATTGGTCCGCAAAACCAGAAAACGGTGCCAACCACAGCACAGTAGTATTAGCCAATCATAGCACAGTAGGGCGGGACTAGGCAGCGCACTCTCGCGATAAGGAAAAGGCCGCTTAAATTGTAGATAGGCAGCAACAGCTACATTTGAATTTGCTAAATAAAATGTCGAAGTATCGGTATGCCCTTGTGTCTTGGACTAAGGGACCAGACAAAGATGCGGTTAGCATTGTACCAACAAACTGGATAATTGACTTTGACCCAACAGATACTTCCAGAACATATCTTGTTGAATGTCGCATGGCTAACACCAAGAAGCCTGTGAACGGATGGCAAGTTGAGCATGCAGTGGTGCTGCAGTTAGCAGGTAAGTTCAGCCCTTAATTTTAATAGTGACCATAACTTAAATTAGAAAACTCTTAGGCCAGCATGCTAATAAGGTAACAATTAGCAATGTATAGCCAGGTGTACCTTAAGGCGGGTCCACACCGCACCGACTGCCCGACTCGCGTCGGTATATGAAGTCGGGCTACTTAATATGGCTGACTCGAATGGCGGATTACACATTTGAATCGGCTGAAATGAACGCCGACGTGGGCTGATTCGAGCGACCACACCAAGGGGTTCATGTCACGGACGCCGACTCTCTCAAAGACACCAATTTTCGGTCCGGTGTGGACCCGCCTTTATTGCAAAATAGGCTAACTGACACCCACTCAGGGTGATCACACATCAGGCAATAATGACCAACTAGCTGCACATTACTTGGATTTACAGGGCTACTTTTGAAAGAAATCAATAATGGGACACATTATTAATTTTGAAAGTTTTCTGTTAGCCCTCAAGTATACAGTGTTTTATAGCTTGTAAGGTAATGGTGTTGATTTTTGGCATCTTGTTGGCATTTAAAATTCTGTCTTCCCACATTAATGTAGAAAAAGAGTCTACACTGAAATCCGCTGAGCGGGAACTTGTAAAAGTGGACGTGCCAAAAGACCACAAGAGACTCAGAAAACCCAAACGCCTGTTCTTTGATGAAGATGAGGATTCGAGGCCCACTGGAGACACAAACTGTGAAATTCCAAGAAAGGTAATTGAACAGCTATACAATGCACTAGGTGGTGATACTGGGTTGCAGTTGGATGTGACCAAAGACAGCACTACCGTCTATACAGGCTACTGCCTTCTCCATATTCTCTCATTTAGACAATGCATTAGTGTGTATTAGTACAGCTTTGAAATAGATTTTCTGTTTATAGAGCCACACCATACTATATACAGTATATCAGAGTTCTGCAACATGATTACTTTTTAATACATTAGGCATTGAAAATTGAAAATGTCCTCAAAACTGGAACTGGTATCAAATTAGAGTATTTGTGTGTTGGTTCATCCATAATCAAAAGTCAATATCTTTACCCTATAGAAAAAGCCCAAACTTGTAGCTCAGAGACGGGCTGAGGAAGAAATTCTTTCTGAAGACAACCAACTTACCCCAGGAATCCGGAGTCCAGGATAATCTTCCAGCAATGAAAATGCTGCCCAAATCAGAGACCTTCAGAACCAGGTCAAGGCTTTGCAGAAGGAAAATACCAGACTGCGCAACATGGCAGTTAAAGGCAAGTATCTCTTTAAGTTTAAATAGAAATGAGTACCTCTTCATTTTAGATAAAATAGATTAATGTGGTAGGAGGAAATAGCTTTGTTGCCAGATGAATCTTGAATTTCACATCGCAAGATTCAGTCTGGTGATGAGTCCCATAGATGCTAGAAAATAGGTGGGCTTGCATTCGGACAAACCAATCATTAATTTAGCACGCTGCCTTCAGTTAAGCATATGAGACAAGAAGTAGTCAATACAGTTGCTAAATCTTATTCCATGTGTGATCTTCAACACCTAGCCAGGGTTTTTACTGGCTTGAAATGGGCTTTGGAGGTGCCCAACCCTTGCAGTGACTGCAGTTACTCACCATGGAAAGAAATCACGCTTTACATGGCAAACAGCTGAGTTGGGCTACTTTTCCTTTACATTGATGTCTTATTACCCAGGACCTGCTAAATACTGGATGTGCATGCGCCTAGAGCGGTCTCCTGTAGTCAAGTGTGATCATTTAAAGCATAGGCTACTATCCAACATCGGAATTGTCAACATCAAATGAGTTTGAACGAGCCACGAATTACTCAAAGCAATATGTGTAAGCTTGAAAATTCAGTAGCAACATGGAGAGCATTAATTATTATTATTATTATTATTATTATTATTATTATTAATAAGCATCATTCAGATCATTTATGTTGACAAAAATGCCTACTTGTTTACATCAGTGTTACTACTGCAAATGCCACTCACTGTTCTTTGCTGGAGTGAGATACCACCAAACTGTTCAAGTTTATTTAGGGCCCTTAATCACTGTTTATAGAAAATGAAACGCCACTCCCCGACTTGAAACCTTGTAGCGGTCAAGAAAAAACTCCCAACACCAAAAAAAGGGAAAAATAGAAGAACCAACCTCAGGGCCAGCCACCTGCTGCCTGCTGCTCATTCATTGAAACGTGCCCTCTCCTGGCCAGAGTGTGCAATACAGCAAAAGTATAACAACTAAGTGAAGTACTGTTTTTCCATTACATTGAAGTAGAGAAAATCCTGCTAGTTTGGCCATTTGCTATGTGGTAAGCCTGCCTTCCCAGAATGTTATGAATGGGGAATGGTGGAAGACTGTATCTCACATTGTGAAAACATGCGAGGTTCATCTGGCTTGTGAGGCTAAGAAATAATACACAAAGCTATAATCATTACGGCACATCTTCCTTTGACTCAATATACAGTCAACGTGGTTGCCACCTGTATAATTTTGTAGCACACTAATTTTTTAATTCAAAATATTTTCCAGAGATTCCTGCTTTGTTAGTGGACGTGAGAAAGGTTATCACCAAGAATAATCCCATCAAAGATGTCAGCGTCAGTGAGGTTGAAAGTGTGGGTGAAACCGTGACACCTTGCAAACCTTCAGAAGTAAGTATTTTTTACAATTGGTACGTTCTGAGTAGAAATTAAAAACATATAGACTAGCATTCTGTTGCTTGTGGTGATTTTCTTGTTTTTTGTTCTGTTTTTTTTACAATTATTAAGGTGAAACTGGGGAATGATGGCGCCACCACTGTCTCAGCTCATTGCTGGGACACTGCAAAAGCACAAAATACAGCTAATGGGATGGCACGAGTGCTGCTGATGGGCCTCTTCAGTGTTGACGTTCTTCTAAAGTCCAACCCGACCGGAGGGATCGACAAGGTCGATCCCAGTGCAGAGTGGCGACAGGCTCTTGATGGGAAAAAGCTGCAAGCTTTACTTGGTAAAATATCAAAAATACCTTTCTGTTAATGAGTTGGAGGCTGTGTTTTGATTTTCTGTCATGATTCTGAAAAACGTGGAAAAGGACTAACCTGTAAAATCAAACCTGCCTGACTCTTCCCTTCTTCATCAGTTTGACCAGTTTAACTAACTTTTTAATCAAACAAAACAGAAGGTAAGCAGGTAGGCTAACCACCGTAACGGGCACAGATAACAGCACAACCTCACAAGATGGCGCCCCCGTCCCAATCGGCGTGCATTCCCCCATTATGATTTAATGTCGATATTATGTATATCGTTGTAATTCCTTCCTGCTGTCTTTTGTGAATGTCTAATTTGTTATTGCTCTGTTCCACAGATGCTGTTGTAAACCACCATCCAGGGACCAAGATATCTGATGTAAGAAAGTCTATCAACACAAGAATTTGTGAGTTAAGGCACCAGATTAAGCGAAAAAACAAGATGGACTGTTAAATTCTTGTTTAATGTTAAATGTCCCTCATGCGACCTTAGGGACATTTTTGTCTTTTTCACTTTTGACTTTTTGATAATTCTGGCTGTGTTAATGCATACGGCATACATTTTGCCAAGGGTTTTTTGGGGAATTTTTAAATTTCAACCCCAGTTCCTATAATGAGTCAATTATACACTTAATCTACAATTGTTATGTTAAGGTGTTAATGTATTGTAATGTAATAAAATAATGTAATAAATATTCCTATTTTTGGGATACAGATAAGATTCCAGTATTTTCCATGTTTTTTGTTTCTGCTGTATTATGGAGCCCTGTAAACCAGGGAATCAAAGATGTGTTCCAAGAAAACCCCCCAAAAAAGTTTGGCTTTGTTTGGTTTAGTAGATTTGAGACCATCAGAGAGTTTATGCAGCTCAAGAAGCTTCAGACAGAATTCTGCAGCCTGCTGACAGCGAGCACGACTTGCATGAGAAAACAACACAAACTGTGTATGTATGTCTATATATACAGTGTGTGTATATATATATATATATATATATATATATATATATATATATATATATATATATATATATATATATATATATATATAGACAAATATATGGTTATATATCACAACATATATATATCAACATATTTTTCCTCATAATTGTGTACATATATTGCTCATACATGTTCCCATATAAATGTGAATATATAGTACATATATGTTCATATATATATACACCCAATATTCACCATATTTTATCATATATATATATATATATATATATATATATATATATATATATATATATATATAATGAAGTGTATTATTACATATAAAATTACATATATTAAGATATATAAGTACATATATTTTTCAATATATGAAAAGCGGCAATTCCTTATGTATTTTTCAATATATTGTAATATATTAACACATTATTATGTATATTTTCAATCACACAAAATCAGAACAGTAAATAATTTAATATATTGACAGTTCATATATAGGGAAATATATTTTCTTTGCGTAAGGGGGGGGGGGGGGTGTCGAGGGAGGGTGTTAGTGGGTCATGCTATGTAGAGTCGAGGTGAAGTCTGAACAGGTGAGTCTTGAGCCTTTTTCGGAAGATGGCAAATGACTCTGCTGTCCTGACATTGTTTGGGAGTTCGTTCCACCACTGAGGCGCCAGGACAGAGAAGAGTCTGGACTTTGCTGAGCGACATTTGTTTGATTTCAGTGATGGTGGTACCAGCCGGCCAGCTGAAGTAGAGAAGCGAAGTGCTCGCTTCGGGGCATGAGGTTTGACCAGTGTTTGAAGGTAGACGGGTGCCGTTCCATTGATGGCCCTGAAGGCCAGTGTCATCGTCTTGAATTGGATGCGTGCTGCAACAGGGAGCCAGTGGAGGTCACGGAGGAGGGGGGGTCACGTGGGAGAATTTGGGTAGATTGAAGATAAGGCGTGCTGCAGCATTCTGGAGACGCTGCAATGGTTTAATCGCAGAGGCCGGGAGTCCGGCCAGGAGAGAGTTGCAGTAGTCAAGGCGGGAGATGACCAGTGCTTGGACCAAGAGCTGCGTTGCACCTTTTGTGAGGAAGGTCCGAATCTTGCGGATATTGTAGAGGGCAAATCTGCAGGATCGGGCCACAGCAGTGATTTTGGGGGTGCAGGATAGTTGGTCATCGAGGATTACACCCAGGTTCATCGCAGTTGAGGAAGGTAATACTGTGATGCCTTCGACAGTGACCGACAGGTCCATGCGAGGGCAGTCTTTCCCTGGGATGAAGAGGAGTTCGGTTTTATTCAGGTTAAGCTTGAGGTGATGTGCAGTTGTCCAGACAGATGTCAGCCAGACAGTCCGAGATGCGAGTTGCAATGTGAGCGTCAGAGGACAGGGGAAAAGAGAGGAACAGCTGGGTGTCATCTGCATAGCAATGGTAGGAGAATCCATGCGATGTGATAACAGAACCTAGTGATCTGGTGTATAGTGAGAACAGAAGCGGTCCTAATACTGAGCCTTGAGGGACACCCGTGTCCAGAGAACAGGGTTTGGACATAGAGCCATTCCATGTGACCTGAAAGGTGCAGTTTGTCAGGTATGATGTAAACCAGGTGAGAGCAGAGTCTGTTATGCCAAGTTCAGTCAAAGTGGAGAGGAGGATTTGGTGTTTGAATGTGTTGAGTGCAGCAGATAGGTCAAGGAGAATGAGAACGGAGGAGTTGGATGAGGTTTTGGCATCTCGCAGGGACTCGGTCACCGTGAGGAGGGCCGTCTCAGTGGAGTGGGCAGTCCTGAATCCTGATTGATTAGGGTCTAGGAGGTTTTTCCGCAAGAGATAGGATGACGGTTGTAGGCGGCATGTTCCAAGGTTTTAGAGAGGAATGAAAGAAGAGATACAGGTCTGTAGCTTTGGATGTCAGTAGCGTCTAGGGTGTTTTTTTTAAGGAGAGGCTTCACGATAGAGGTCTTAAAATCCACTGGAATGACACCTGAGGTGAGGGAGGAGTTGATCAGGGTGGAGTTGATCAGGGTGGTGAGGAATGGCAAGATGTCGTGTGAGATGTCCTGGAGAAGAGAGGAGGGAATCGGGTCAAGGGAGCAGGTGGTGGCACGGTTAGATGTAACAAGTGCGTGAACGTCTTCAGAGGTGAGGGGGCTAAAGCTGGTAAGACCATCCGAGTTGAGCATTGGGGGAGATGTCTACTGGGAGGGAATAGGCGTGAATGAGGAGCTGATGTCATTTACTTTCTTGGTAAAGTAAGTTGCAAAGTCATCGGCAGTAAGGGAGGAAGGGGGGTAGGGGCAGGAGGGGTGAGGAGGGAAGAGAACACGGAGAAGAGTTTCCTGGGGTTGGAGGCAGAAGAGTTGATCTTTGCCAGGTAGAAGGCAGATTTAGCTGCCGAAACAGTTGAGGTGAAGTCAGAGAGGAGGTGGTGGTAGTTAGCAAGGTCCTCGTGCTGGCCTGATTTCTTCCATTTTCTCTCTGACGCTCGCAACAATGATCTGTTGGTTCGCAGAGGTTCAGACAGCCAGGGAGGGGAGGGAGATGATCGCGCAGGTCGTGAGATTGGGGGACAGAGAGTGTCCAAAGAAGAGGAGAGTGAGGACATCAGGATAGAGGAGGCTTCCTCAATAGGCATTAGGTTGCGGCGGCTGGTGACCATTCGAGGCGTAGAGTGGAGGGATGAGGTGGGCTTCATGGGGATGGAGAAAGTCACAAAGTGGTGGTCGGACACGGTGAGCGGGGTAACTGAGAGTGCCGAGATGCCACAGGATCTTGTGAAGACAAGGTCAAGTTGGTTCCCGGCCCGGTGAGTTGGTGGAGAGGGGGAGAGTGTAAGGTCAAATGCGGAGAAGAAATCAATGAATTCAGATGACCGCAGCTTTCCCGGGTGGATGTTGAAGTCACCGAGGACGACGAGTGGTGTGCCATCATCAGGGGAGCAGCTGAGGGCATCCATCTCATCCAAAAAGTCACCAAGAGGACCGGGTGGGCGATAGATCACTATGATGTTGAGTTTGAAAGGAAGCGTGACAGAGACGGCGTGAAATTCAAGCGTAGATCGGGGTAGGTGGTCGAGAGGTAGGATCTGGTAGGACCATGTGGGTGAGATGAGGAGGCCAGTTCCTCGTCCTCGCCCTGTTCGTCTTGGGGAGTGTGAAAACAATTAGGCAGTTGAAAGGGCAGCTGGAGTGGCAGTGTTTTCTGGGGTGATCCAGGTCTCTGTGAGGGCCAGGAAGTGGAGAGTCTGCAGGGAGGCATAGGCTGAGATGGTGTCCGCCTTCTTGACTGCAGACTGGCAGTTCCACAGCCCCCCTAGTACCTCAAGTTCCTTACCGGTGGAGAACGGTGGGTAGCAGAGATTGGATGGGTTACAGCCTCGAGTGAAGGGACTTCGGTAAAATCTTCTCCAGTGCGATGTCCTGACTGGGATAAGACACATGGCTGCGAGGGGGGGGGGGGTTGAGATGTTATACCTACCTCAATGGGCTTCCTCTCTGGACTCCCACAGATAGACTCCCTGTGTCTTTGTTCAGATGTCTTCGTTCTGATGGCCCGACGCTGCAGCTGACGCTGTAGTGACAGCCTTTTAAGTGCTCAATTTACCGCAAGTACTGACTGTGGCTCCTCCTTCCCTCTAATCAAGTCTATTCACTACAGGTGAGAATAGACTCAAAACAAGCTGATTGCTCACTTAGCACAGACAGCTTCACAAGAATTTCAACAACAAGCTATCAATACTAGACTAAATGTTACCACTAGCTTTACTCACACAATGCCTAAACCCAAATCTACAATTAGTTTCTGACTTACCAACAAGAGACAAAGCAGCTTCCTTCCTTTCTCTAGACAAAATGTGTATATGGTGGGTTACAGACCATCTCAACACGATATGGTGGGTTATATAGTGGACTACATGGTGGGTTATATAGTGGACTACATGGTGGGTTATATAGTGGACTATATGGTGGGTTATGTAGTGGACTATATGGTGGGTTATAGTGGGTTATATAGCGGACTATATAGTGGGTTATATAGTGGATTAAATAGTTGGTCATATAGTGAACTATATGGATGGTTTATGTAGTGGACTAAATAGTGGGTTATATAGTGGGCTATATTGTGGGTTATATAGTGGACTATATAGTGGATTACATAGTGGACTAAATAGTGGGTTGTATCGTGAACTATATGGGTGGTTTATAGAGGTGTAACGATTCATTTCGATTAATCAATGAATCGATTGTCAGTCCTATAGATTCTACTAAATCGATCTGCTACAATAAATAAATAGAATTAATCGTTTTGGCTTCACCAATAATCGAATATAAATGCATTTAATCGGATTAATCGTGATTTTTACTTGTGATTAATGTTTTAATATGTTTAAGACACTCTCTCCCCTGCCAGCATGTAGTCTATTGAAAATGTTAAAAAATAACCGAGCATATTTTAATTACATTTTTGTATTCAGCATAAAATATTATGCAGGTTTACTTTTTTATAGAATAAATATGTTATTTTTTCACCTTTCAGAAGAATACAAACAGTCTCATTGCATTATTGCATGTTTATTTCATGGATATAGAATTCTGGTTACAAGTTACCGTATCGAATCGTGGTTTACAGAATTGAATCGTTACAAAAAAAAAATCGTCTTCGAATCGCCAACTACTGTATCGTTAATCGAATCGAAGTGAAGCCAAAGATTCACACCCCTCGTGGTTTATATAGTAGACTAAATAGTGGATTATATAGTGGACTATATTGTGGGTTATATAGTGGACTATATAGTGGACTAAATAGTGGGTTGTATCGTGAACTATATGGGTGGCTTATGTTGGGGTTGTAGCAGGAGCAGATTTGGTTATCAACAGTTAATTATTAATGTCAATATGATTATCGATATCAATAATTATATTTAATATATTATCATAATATAATCATGAATAAACGGGGCACCACCCTGGGATCAGGGAAAAGATAACCTAAAACTGTATTCAGTCTCAATATAAAGGTTTTATACTCACATGCCAATCATTGTGATCATTGGCATAGAAGTACAAAACCAATCGAACAATTAAAAAGGCGTAAAAAAAGTAAATATCGACACTCCGGTGACGTTTTGCACAGAATACTACTGTAATGTGTACTGCCCCCCCCCCCCCCCCCCCACACACACACACACACACACGTCGACCTAACCCCCCCCCGCGCGCGCGGACGATCGCCCCCCCCCCCCCCCCCCTCAATCATCGGCAGAGACCCCCCCCACACGTCGACCTAACCCTAACCCTTAAACACAATTTACTGTACTTACCTTCATTAGTCCAATGGAGTTCCAGCCACTACTATCGTCGTTGCGGAAGAATCTCCGCAATACGCACGTCGAGGATTAATCCATGCAATATGCAATGCTCTTATGTCACCAGTAGGAGTGCTCATCTAACGTACGCTCCCAGAGGTCGTATTTGAGGACGTGACACACGACCTATTTGGTCGTATGAGTTGGAGGGCTTGTTGACAAGCACAAGAGACCGCTAGTTATAATATAATAAGATTTATTAAAATCAGTAGTAATGATCACAATCAATAACACTGCAATTAACAAAGCCTTATTACCTAACTACCTAACACACAAAACTAAGCTAAACAGAAGGAGAGACACACGTGGAGTGTGTGTGTGTGTGTGTACGTGCGTGTGTGTGCGTGCGTGTGTGTACGCGAGAGACAGCGAGAGAGAGAGAGATGGCCGGATGCGGCCACCAGATGGAGCTATTCCTCACAGCGTTCAGGGGCGGAGCCACTGATGTCCGATAGGATCGAGAGAGAGATAGAGAGAGAGAGAGAGTGAGAGAGATATGGCCGGGCGCGACAACCAGATGGAGCTATTCCTCACAGCGTTTAGGGCCGGAGCCACTGACGTCAAATGGAGTAGCGAGAGAGGGAGAGAGAGAGGCCGAGATGGCCGGATGCAGCCACCAGATGTAGCCATGTCCTCAACGTCCGCTGGAACAGCTGGAGTAGGACACGTGTGTGCGGCGTATGTGTATGTGTGTGTTAGCGGGACATAAGAGAGAGAGAATGCGCAAGCGATATTCTGAGGCTCAGAAGGCGTGCAGCTATCACACGCGTGAATGAACTGGCGTTTATTCCATGAGACCGGTCTTTTAACTGATAGTAGAGGCTTTCTGAGCTCGCGAATATGGCTGAGGTTAGTCGAAAACACTGTTACAGAAATCAACCCAGCGGCGTGGGTACACAATCAGCATTCAAATACAGCAGCACATGAACAACGGACTCGGCGGTCCGCGATCAGAACTTAAAACACATTAACAAGAATTACAAGCATGTCCTACACTATCGAACCTCTGCTTCTGCCTAGACAAACTCTTACTTTTGTCGATGTGAGGTTTCCGTCCCGTGCGGTGATGGTGGTTCTTGACGCCGGCAACGGACGGTAGTTCACGGGCGCTCGTTCAGCGCCGGATCCAATTAGTTGAAGAAAACCGTCAGTATTTCTTCCTTCAGCAGGCAACGATGAAAATCGCGGGGCTCAGCGATTTAGTCGCGGCGGTCTCCTCCTCCAAAATGATAAACAAAAGGAAAAATAAAACGAGTAGAGAAAAAGAGGGGTAATACAGTCTGTTGCTCGTCCAGCGAGTTTGGGGGAAAGACTGCGGCCTAGGACAAAGGAAAATGCTGCAGACGGGATGTTCACCTCCTGTTGTAACGTGGGTCACGGTGGAGAGAGGAAGTTCCTCAGGTGGGGCCGGGATATATAGGTTACGGCTGCTCCAGGGGACCCCCCCGGGGTTCCCTGAAGATTGTCAGCCAATACGGCACCAGTGTGACGTTGCCATTTTAGGGGACCCTAAAATGGTGGTTATAGTTTTTTATCTCCTTTGTTCCTTTGTCCTGGCCGCATGTGTAGGCTTTTGTAGGCCACATTGTGTAGTCCTAGCGGTGAGGTCCCAACACTTATATCGTAGACTAAATAGTGGATTATAATGTGGACTATGGTGGGTTATATAGTGGACTATATGGTGGGTTATATAGTGGACTATATGGTGGGTTATATAGTGGACTATATGGTAGGTTATGTAGTGGACTATATGGTGGGTTATATAGTGGACTATAAGGTTATGTAGTGGACTATATGGTGGGTTATATAGTGGACTATATGGTGGGTTACAGACCATCTCAACACTATATGGTGGGTTGTATAGTGGACTATATGGTGGGTTATATAGTGGACTATATGGTGGTTTATGTCGTGGACTATATGGTGGGTTATATTGTGGACTATATGGTGGGTTATGTAGTGGACTATATGGTGGACTATATGGTGGACTATATGGTGGGTTACAGACCATCTCAACACTATATGGTGGGTTGTATAGTGGACTATATGGTGGGTTATATAGTGGACTATATGGTGGGTTATGTCGTGGATTATATGGTGGGTTATATAGTGGACTATATGGCGGGTTATATAGTGGACTATATGGTGGGTTATGTAGTGGACTATGTGGTGGGTTATATAGTGGACTATATGGTGGGTTACAGACCATCTCAACACTATATGGTGGGTTGTATAGTGGACTATATGGTGGGTTATATAGTGGACTATATGGTGGGTTATGTCGTGGACTATATGGTGGGTTATATAGTGGACTATATGGCGGGTTATATAGTGGACTATATGGTGGGTTATATAGTGGACTATATGGTGGTTTATGTCGTGGACTATATGGTGGGTTATATAGTGGACTATATGGTGGGTTATGTAGTGGACTATATGGTGGACTATATGGTGGACTATATGGTGGGTTACAAACCATCTCAACACTATATGGTGGGTTGTATAGTGGACTATATGGTGGGTTATATAGTGGACTATATGGTGGGTTATGTCGTGGATTATATGGTGGGTTATATAGTGGACTATATGGTGGGTTATGTAGTGGACTATATGGTGGGTTACAGACCATCTCAACACTATATGGTGGGTTGTATAGTGGACTATATGGTGGGTTATATAGTGGACTATATGGTGGGTTATGTCGTGGACTATATGGTGGGTTATATAGTGGACTATATGGCGGGTTATATAGTGGACTATATGGCGGGTTATGTAGTGGACTATATGGTGGGTTATATAGTGGACTATATGGTGGGTTACAGACCATCTCAACACTATATGGTGGGTTGTATAGTGGACTATATGGTGGGTTATATAGTGGACTATATGGTGGGTTATATAGTGGACTATATGGTGGGTTATATAGTGGACTATATGGTGGGTTATATAGTGGACTATATGGCGGGATATATAGTGGACTATATGGCGGGTTATGTAGTGGACTATATGGTGGGTTATATAGTGGACTATATGGTGGGTTATGTAGTGGACTATATGGTGGGTTATATAGTGGACTATATGGTGGGTTACAGACCATCTCAACACTATATGGTGGGTTGTATAGTGGACTATATGGTGGGTTATATAGTGGACTATATGGTGGGTTATGTCGTGGACTATATGGTGGGTTATATAGTGGACTATATGGCGGGTTATATAGTGGACTATATGGTGGGTTATATAGTGGACTATATGGCGGGTTATATAGTGGACTATATGGCGGGTTATGTAGTGGACTATATGGTGGGTTATATAGTGGACTATATGGTGGGTTACAGACCATCTCAACACTATATGGTGGGTTGTATAGTGGACTATATGGTGGGTTATATAGTGGACTATATGGTGGGTTATGTCGTGGACTATATGGTGGGTTATATAGTGGACTATATGGCGGGTTATATAGTGGACTATATGGTGGGTTATGTCGTGGACTATATGGTGGGTTACATAGTGGACTATATGGCGGGTTATATAGTGGACTATATGGTGGGTTATATAGTGGACTATATGGCGGGATATATAGTGGACTATATGGCGGGTTATGTAGTGGACTATATGGTGGGTTATATAGTGGACTGTATGGTGGGTTACAGACCATCTCAACACTGTATGGTGGGTTATATAGTGGACTATATGGTGGGTTATATAGTGGACTATATGGTGGGTTATGTAGTGGACTATATGGTGGGTTATATAGTGGACTATATTGTGGGTTATATAGTGGACTATATTGTCTTTATAGTCCTC
The DNA here is from genome assembly GCA_029853015.1 of Chelidonichthys spinosus. Classification (NCBI taxonomy): domain Eukaryota; kingdom Metazoa; phylum Chordata; class Actinopteri; order Perciformes; family Triglidae; genus Chelidonichthys; species Chelidonichthys spinosus. The sequence goes on along the minus strand of CM056839.1, from coordinate 1,552,347 downwards.
TACATAGTCCCTCCCCCCTACCGTATGTAGGGGGGAGGGCTTATCTGAATGAGATGCAAATGAGCACCATTGTGATTCCTTCCTCACCAGCTGAGGTGAGGTGAGGTGAGATTTGTGAATCCTTCATGCCAGTTTTCAGAGAAGCATACATTCAAATGGCGACAACTTCTTCAAATGTTATCCGATTTCCATGTGTTAGACATCATTGCAAAGCTAAGAAACTACACCTTCAGAATCTGTGAATAACTCAAAATGCCCTGAGGTCGACTTGTTCCTGGTTTTGCCGTGGCTGGTCACGAATAATGTAGACCAGCCCAGCAGTTCATACTGTGTTTTATGTTCTGGACCTAAATGAGTAAAACTGAACTCAGCTCATTTCTATCAGCAGAGAATTTGTCAGTAACACTGATTCACCAGATGTCCTGATGATTTAATTTCAAGTCCACAAGAGAGAGAGGGCCTGCGATTGTAGTGGTAGACTTCTTTTGGAAATGAGCCAATGATAGACGTGACTGGATGTGTCTCCACCTGCACATGTTCATCATTTTGTTCAACTTCTAGAGGCATTTACATACAACTTCAAAAAATAAGACGCAGATTCTATCCCTTAAGAGCCGTTAGCATCATCTGTGTTACGACTTAACAATCCTACGACCTAAACTAGCATTGCATGAAGTTCTCTTATTTATCTGGCAGCATCACTCCTGAAGGAATGGCTGCTGTCATGGTTTTGTGGTTTTTGCTCCAACAGCAGCAATATGTCCTGCTGCAACAAAGTCCCCGCTACGTCAGTATAATAGCGAGCAGAGAAGAAGGCAACAGTCTGCTGTCAATCTGCTGCACAGGAAGAGAGGAGCAGCGGGCGGCGACAGCCGTTTTCTCAGTCACCAGGAAGCAGCTGCACACACACAAACACACATTATTCATGTGTAGCCAGTGTGTGTGTTCAATTGTGTGATGCATGTTGTGTTCTGCTGTGGGTGACACAATGATAACTATTACTAATAACTCCATTCAATCCCGTCTTGGGTAGCTAGGATTAAGAGGGGTTTAACACGTCCTGGTCCTACGGCGGATTCCCTATCAAAGGGAAGCCGATGAGCCACAAGCAGATCAAGCCTCACGCATCATGTTTTTCTTTAAAAAACCTTAAAGAAACACTTTTTGTTGATGTGTGGTCCTTACTCGTGAAACAGGTATTCGATTTATATGGATTGTGTCTGAAATCCCCAACAGTAATCAGTATGGAAATGAACTGCATCGCCGTACTCGCCCCAGCAAATACGCAGATTTTTTCCGAAACTACAAATACAAAATGTATACCTTTAAGGCAACCAAAAATGTTATCTGAAACATGGAGTGGCTTCTTCATTATCTCAACTTGCATATTCTGCAAAAAAACGAAAATCATGGATTTTTTATTTCGTCGTTTACGCAAATTCGTCCCACCTAACTAACACCTAACTTTTGCCGTTGCGGGTCATATTTTAACATGTAGCTGGACATTCATAACCTGACTCTCGCCAGATGAATTTTGTTCCGCCTAGCTCCACTCATCCATCTGGGATCGCTCCATTGGAGAGGTGTTTCGGAAGGCTGGGCCTTATCAAAAATCCTTGAATATAATTGGATAAGACACTTGTCCGTCATCTTTATTGACGTGCTACTTCAACCACTCACATCAAAGCCAACCCGTGACGCTGATGAGTAACCTGACTCTCGAACATTCTCACAGTCGCTTCTCCGCTACGTCACATCTATGAAACCCGCCCTGTGTCTTGATTGGCTCATTCATAAAATCTGGTGCCGAAATCACTCCCAATGGAAGCGATCCCAGATGGATGTGAGTAGAGCTAGGCGGAATGAAATTCATCTGGCGAGAGTCAGGTTAGTACATTCATGATTGCCCTTAAAATTAGCCTATGCTTATCCCCAGTGCTAATGCTATTTACACTCCAGACAACGCTACTTAATACCAGATACGTTGGTTTAAGTTTGAAAAGGTGGTTTAGGGGTTTAGTTACTCTTATAGTCTTATGTTCTTACCTATAGCACTTTGATCATAGCACTGTTGTTCTTAAGGTATGTTTGGTGAACAGCTACTACGTTACTCAGACGAGGACCTAAGACTTGTTTCTATTATTTAGCTCTTACTTTATCTGCAAAGATATGTTGTGGTTTCTTGTAAGTCGCTTTGGACAAAAGTATCTGCTAAATGCCCTAAATGTCAATGTAATGTCGATGTTACAGTTAATTGCTGAGATTTCACCATTATATTATATAGATATTATACATTACACATCAATATCTATCACAGTTTATAGACACTTGCTTCAACTTGGGCCCATTGTACTTACTGTTTCACTGTACGGTAAGGTTTTATGCCCCAAATTCAGGTTTTCCTCTCCCAGTTTCACAACAAAGTGGTTTCTATAATCTCCTGTTTCTTAAAGCCTGTCTGATGGTCTGCCTCTCTTTCTTTGCCTATCATCCTATTTTAGCAATGTGTTCCTGGAGCTCAGCTATTGTTTTAGTAAATAAAATGTCATAACAGCTAATGGAAATGTTGGCTAAAACTGCAGTAAACTCTAGCATGTCACTCCTGCTGGTCTACAGCCTGGTCTACATCTGTAGGGGGTCCAGGCGAATACTCCCCTGGGAGAAAAATATATTTTGATGCTCTTTTATGCGCTCTGAAACCATATTATAATTTAAAAGTACATGTGTTAATAATTGTGTCCATTTTATTTTTCTAGATGTATTATGAATTGCAATGTTAAAAACATTAGTTGTTAGTCAATTATGTGGTGTAGAAACAGAATATTCCACATCTGCTGTCACATTTATTGACCCATGTTGGAAAAATGCTTTAAATACATGAAATATATTTATATTGAATGTAACAAGTGAATTTGCTAAATTACTGTACAACATTGAAGTAGGCTACTTGTACTTGAGTGTTTTAATATCATGCTAGTTTATACTTTGACTCTGTGTACTTTTTACTGCGCTACATTTATCGGAAAGCTTTTGTTACTTTACAGATTTACATTATTAAAGCAAAATATAATCAACTAATAAATTATAGATTAAAGTACTAGAAGTACGTAACGTCATAAAATTTGCTCCACCTTTACCAGCTGCAAGATTAGAGTGATCAACACGTTACTACTATAACACAATACATAGGGCCAGATTTACTAACGCGTTCGCGCCCACTTGAGGTTCAATCGGCTCGCAACTAGTGCGTAAAAATGGAACAGTATTTACAAACAGAGCACACTTGTGTAAAAGCGCAGATTGCGTGCCACATGAGCGGAAAGAGGCAAGTAGCGCTTTCAATCTGCCCTCATGGGAGGGTAGTGGAGGAAGGTGGGAGGTCAACACAAAAAGATGGAGAACACAAGTGGTCGCGGATGTGGATGTCTCTGGTCTGGATGTCTCAGGTCTGGATGCCTCAGGTCTGCATGTCTCAGGTCTGCATGTCTCAGGTCTGGATATCTCAGATCTGGATGGTGCAAGTCTGGGTGCCTCAGGTCTGGATGTCTCAGGTCTGGACGTCTCAGGTCTGGACGTCTCAGGTCTGGACATCACAGGTCTGGATGTCTTGGGTCTGGATGTCTCAGGTCTGCATGTCGCAGGTCTAGACGTCTCAGGTCTGGATGGTACGTTGGAGGTTCTCTACATCACTGCAGAGCGATCGTGTGTCTCTTGCTGGTGGCGACATCATTTGGTTGCCGCTCTGGCTATTCCACTAATTGCGCAAACCAGTTATTGTATCTGCCCATTATTTTGTCTCATTTCGCGGTTTTGCTGCACATTACGAGACATTCATTTCTGGTGGACCTGAACCGGTTCTCCTCGCCTGTGCCCTGTTGTACGCTACCGTTTCCTTGGTTCATTATGTGCTTTTTAGCACTTTCTTTTTTGTCGTTTCAAGATTGTTTCTAGAGGCGCGCTAATTACACTGGAGGGCGGAGTATGCAGTGTTTGCCTGGTGGCTGTCAGGTTTGATGAATACGATGCAAAATGAGGAAGCACTGCGTGCCCTGTTTGCAATCTTGCAATAACAAACAGCGCAAACAACAACATTGACACTGGTTCACAGAAAACTGAATCTAGCTGCCACAGTGGCAACCCAGAGGAGCAAATACTCCATCCAGTCTGGTCCCTGAGAGACACTCAACATGGTTATATCAACACTTGATCAAATGAATGTGTGTGACATGAAAAAGGTTGCTAAACCAACACAAATTATCACCCAACTCAGCAGCCCTCCAACCTTTGTCTTCAGTTAAACCGCTCTGGCACCGCTGACCAACTGAACTGGTGAACATTTAGCAGCTATTTTATATGTTGTATTATATGATATATTGCATAATAATATTAATGGTGCCTAAAACCTAAACATATATAGGCAGGCCCATTTAACATCTAAAACCAAAAATCTTTCAATTGAACCTTTTTTTTTTTTTACAACTTTCAGTCAAACTAGCCGTTCCTCCATCCTCGAAGCTGACACTTGACACACAACTTACTTTGGCTAAAACAGAAACAAACATCTCTCTAGTGTGTTTCTCTTGGTGTATCTGCAGCACAACAGCCTTTAAAATCCTCCAAGCTGCTTTGGTACAAACTACCATCAGTCATTTCACAGCTGCTACCAAAGCTGTTCTCAAACTTGAAAGATGGGCTAAAGAGACACTCCAATCTTTGATATGTGAAGTGATGACTGCTTCTCTGTTGTGCAGTATTATCAGCAGCACATTTAATGAGGAATATAAGATGGAGCAACTGCAACTTCAGCTTCCCTCAGAAGTGCTGCTTGCAGCATTGCTGAGAACCACTCATCATTTTTTGACTCCATGGACGTGAAGAAGTGTATAGTTGTACGTTATATACACAGCATCGAGCATCAAACATGAACTGCAGTCGGTGGCTATGTTCAGACTGCATGCAAAGTTATTTGCAAGTGATCAGGTCAGATTTGTGTCAGCACCATCTGTGGAAACAACGTAGCGTAGCGTAGCGTAGCCTTCAGTAACCGGAACCGCCCTGACCTACCTCCAAGCCCTAGTCAGACCCCACGCCCCTGCATCTGCTAAATGCTCTAAATGTAAATGTAAATGTGTGCAAAAGTGGTGGTGCAGAGCTGGTGTACACTGCATGGGGGAAGCAGGTGAAAGTGAAAACATAATGAAGTCGAAGAGTTAGCAGACCATTTATTTTGGCATCTGTGGAATCTGCTCCAATTTGACCAGCCACAGTGTCCAGACTGAGACGCAACTGCAGAAATCTGATTGGAATAGCATTTCAATCGACCTCCAAATGTGTTTTGTGAGAAATTGTGTGTATTGAAAAACTGTGGGCCTGTCTCACCCAGTACCAAACTACTATGAATCCTAATTAAAGGACAGGGACTATTTTGTGTCCATAGGTAATGGACACATCTGAGCAGACAAATGACATGCAAAGTTCCCTAAGGCTCCATTCTGGGACCTCATCTGTTTCACATCTACATGCTGCCTGTGGCTCAGATTATGACTTTAAATCAGCATCAAGTCAAGTCAAGAGGAAAAAGTTAAGGATCAAAAAATGCATCACTGACAACCAAAATTCATTATTACATTCCAAATGCAGTCAAAATTCCAATCAGAATTAAGTAAAGTAAAATGTCCACTAAGTAAATACTCAATTATCATTGCACAGCAGAGATGTGAGGGTGTGTGTATGTGTAGACGCTGAGTCAGGGTGTAACAATCTCCCTCAACTATGAAACTCAAAGGCACAACGCAAATTTTAAGGGGACGGGCGGACCTGATAACCGCAGCTAATGGTCACCACCGGCTGGCTGTAACTAATTTAAAATTACCCAAATTAAACAATAAATCTTTCTCTTACACCTATGATAAATTATAAAGAAACGAAAACACACAGAAGGTTAGATTCCTTATAATGTATTGACAGAGAATAAATTAAATTATGTCCGACCCGGACACACTGCGTTACAATCACACACTCGCCAATGAACCCACAATAATCCCGAAAATCCCCACAGTTCAAATGTTTTTTATTTGTTTATATCGGGCATGTCAGTCAAATCAGCATCATCACACATCTTTGTTCAAATAGTACAATACACATGGCTGAAAGGGAAAGCGGGAAAAGCCAAGGCTTATCTAGTCCCGTCCCCATTACCCACAGGATAAAATCGTCTTCATAATATTATCTTATCTTTTGCATTTTTCATTTGACATAACATTTTCTTTTACTTGTGACATTTGACATGTTACAGCAGTAGGTGGTACAGAGAGCTGTACTCCCTGCTACGTACAACTGACATCGGACCATAAAAGTTTCTCAGGTTCAACTTATTGTTTGGGTACAGAATGTTCATTTGTTATGCTCCCATCCCGTCACAACACCATGTCTGCTGATTCTTGCCTCAGACTACTTTATCAACTCTCATGCAATAATCTCTACTGGTCAACGGTTGAATTTACATACTTCTTCTTAAAGCCACTTAGTGTTGCTGATTTTTTGACTTCTTCTTCTAACACATTCCATTGTCTAACACCTGTGACTCGATAAGGAAAAGGATTTTAACGTAGTTCGTACCTTCCTTTTCCCTGAAAATCATGTTCCCTCTAAGATTGTGTCTCTCTCTGTGTAGGAAGAGTTTTTGCAGGTTCTGGGGGAGAGTTCTGTTAGAAACTTGGTACATCATTTGTGCTGTGTGATAGTTTATTAAGTCATATAGTTTGAGTATTCTTTATTCGATAAATAAGTGATTGGTGTGTGCCCTGTAGTTGGCATAGTGTAAGATTCTCAAGGCTCTTTTTTGGAGAATTGACAAGGGCTGTGTGGAGCCTTTATATGTGTGTCCCCACAACTCTGCACAGTATTGCAGGTGCGGAGAGACTAGTGCGCAGTATAACAGATTAAGTGCTTTTTGATTTAGTATTTTTTGTACTAAGTACGGACACACTCCTGGCCAACTTCCTTTTTAATTGTGTTATGTGTGGCTTCCAACTTAACATGTCAACGATAATCACTCCCAGTACCTTATTCTCACGGACCCTCTCAATATTAACTTTTACTTGAATGTTGGACTGTTGGTGCAGCCTCTTTTCCCATATAGCATGTATTTCGTTTTTAGTGATAATTTATTTATATAAAACCACACTTGAAGTTTGGCCATTTCCTGATTTACTGTTTCCACAAGTTGGTTCAAGTCACTCCCCGAGCAGAAATTATTTGTGTCATCCGTGAATAATATTAATTTCAGAGTATTTGACACTTTGCATATATCATTTATGTATAAAATAAAAAGCTTTGGACCCAGAACTGACCCCTGTGGGACCCCACAGACTATGTCCAAGCTAGTCGATGTGCTATCATTTATTTTGACATATTGGGATCTGTTGTGTAGATAGCTCTTGACCCACTGTGCTACACCTCTAAAGGCGAGTCCACACCGGAAGAACTGCCCGACTCGGTATTTCGTCGGTAAATGAAGTCAGGCTACTTAATATGGCCGACTCGAACAACGACATGGGCGGTTCACACTTACGGAATTACAGCCGACGCCATACGTTCCGCGCTTGCGCGAGATGTAATGTCTCCAAAACAACAGGCGGCGCTAATCTGTATTGTGGGCCAAAAAACACGAAAACCAGAAGTAGCCGGTCCTCTCTAGACCATAACACAGAGCACGCTGTCCTCACCAGTCACTGTTGTCAGCAGAGTGAGGTTGTAGACTGTAGTTGTGATTACTCTCTGAACGGAAAAATCTAAAATGTTGGATTATGTCGATATGGAGACACTGGCCTTGTCAGCTCTCGCACTTATTCTGGAAGAAGACAGTGTTTACCATCGTCACTTCCGGGCTTCACTGATTCGCTAGTCAAGCTGCTAGCTTCCACCAATCAGAATGGTAAAAGAATGACCGACTCGAATGGCGCATTATACATTTGAGTCGGCTGAAATGAATGCCGACGTGGGCCGATTCGAGCGACCACACCAAGTAGACTCATGTCACGGACGCATACTCTCTCAAAGACGCCGATTTTCGGTCCGGTGTGGACTCGCATTAAGGCCATATCTCTCCAGTTTAGCTATTAAAATATCATGGTTAACGGTAATGGTTGCTTTTTTCAGCTATGAAAATTCCTATGGAATATTGTTTTTGGTCAATAGCATCGGTATTGATTTCCACAGACTCAGTTAAAGCTAGGGCAGTCGAATGGTTCCTTCTGAAGCCATATTGGCTGTCATATAACAATTTGTGTTTGTTGATGAAGTTGTCTAGCCTATGAATAGCTTCTCTAGGATTTTTGACAGTTGTGGCAGTATTGAAATTGGTCTGTAATTGGTAAACTCGTGTGTGTCACCATTCTTAAACAGTGGCACAACCTTGGCAACTTTCATTTTGGTGGGAAACGTCCCGGTTTGAAATGACAGAAATGACAGAAGTATTCCATCTAATACTTTCTTAATTAGCCTCATGTCCAGGTCGTCAGCATCAGTAGAAGTTTTGGCTATGCATTTGTTGACCAGGTGTCTAATCTCTATGTCCTTCACTGATGTGAGAAACATTGAGCTGGGATTTCTGTCTCCATCCAAAAGTCCAAACGTAAAGTTTCCAGGAAGGAATTTGTCCCAAAAGGAAAGTAACAAAAAAAACTACCTTGCCAGGTGGAAATGTGGCGAGCCGCCGTAAGACTCAAACCCAAAAAAAGAAGCGATACGTCAAGCTCACCCAGCCCGTTTGGCAACCGGATCCCGGGCATGCAGTACTCTGGTCTATTATATTCAAGCTTCGGTTTACTATCCTCAACTCAACTTTATTTATATAGCACTTTACAACAACCGTAGTTGAAAACAAAGTGCTGTACAGAGACATAAAACAATTTAAAAAGACTAAAATAAATAAAACAGACAGTAAAACCGGTGTTACATTGTTTTAAAAACAATTAGAAACGATAAAACAATAAATCAAAGCAGGGCAATAAGAAAAATAAAAACACTAAAACAGGAGTAAAGTCTCATGTGGGGTTGAAAGCCAGGGAATAAAAATGGGTTTTAAGACTGTTTTAAAAATGGACAGTGAGGAGGCTTGTCTAATGTAAAATGGTAGCTCGTTCCAAAGTTTTGGGGCAGCAGTGGAGAAAGCTCTGTCCCCTCTGAGCTTCCTTTTGGACCTCGGTACCTCCAGGAGCAGCAGGTCGGCTGACCTGAGGCACCGAGCAGGAGAGTAGGGTTTAAGGAGCTTATAGAGGTAAGGGGGTGCGAGACCATTTAAAGACTTAAAAACAAATAAAAGAATCTTAAAATGGACTCCAAAGTGCACAGGCAGCCAGTGGAGGGAGGCCAGGATTGGAGTTATGTGCTCCCTCTTACGTGATCCTGAGGCGATCCACTGGACAATGCTGCCGTCCACGTCCTCCAAAACACCGTCGTCTCCACCTGTCACACGCGTCAACTCTCTCGACCTTTCCCCTCTCGCGACCTTTCCCCTCTCCCACATTTATCACATTACCAGAGAATAATAATAATAATCATAATAATAACAATAGTCCATAACAATGATCCGTGTCCATTTATGATCCCTGACCATAGGCTCCTGGTAGTTCAAACATATGGCAATTAAAATTACGACAAAAGACTAAACAAGGAATCGTATTAATCACCATAATTACCATGCATGGAAAGTAGACTTAAGCGACCTTACAAGGGTAACAGTCTGTATTGTCCTTCAGGAGAGGGGAAGAGTTCAGTTCATGTGTGTGTGGTTTTTGTAGGGTTATGGTTTTAATGCTTGGAAGTTAGAGGCTGAGGGGCGTGGCTGTGCGTGTGTGTGAAAACCATTGTTGTGTGGGTGTGTGGCCAAATCATGTAGGAGGGAGAGTCTAGAACGCCACCTGGGGAATTGCACCCCAGGAAATTACCACTCTTATGGAACAGCACACAGATTCGTTACACTGATAATTTTAAAGAGGATGAGAGACAGACTTCCAAATACAACCAAATTTATTGATTAAAGAAACATATACTAAGTTTAAAACAACACAAAGATGTCACAAAATCCACGGCGTGGGTGTCACCATAATAAGTAAAAGGATAAACAAAATTGCAGGACAAGGGCTACAGCTTAGCTTAGCGGACAGACCAAAGCAAAGAGGGGACACAACTCAAATCAAAGAAAACCAATACAAACCACCATGTGCCACACCACCAACCTCAGGGGAGTGTAGGATGATAAGGGTTAATACCTAATGGTACCTACGTAAACTGTGTATGTAAGGAAATTACGATATTAAAATATGTATATCAATGTATATTAATCTACAATTTCAATACCTGCTCTCGTAAAAGGGGCACCATCTGTTGGTCAGACAGAACTTTATAGAATTATACGATACAATACGATACGATAAACTTTATTGTCCCGTTCAGGGAAATTTGTCTTGGACACTGTAGCTGCGCCATAAATGCCTTAACGGCCACAATGACAAAAACAAACAACAAAAGAACAATACACCTCAGCCATATTAATCCAACAGCATTGCACATTCCATAACATAACACATATTGCACACATCCCATAACATAACACATATTGCACTCATCCCACAACATAGCACATACATACACCTCATAAATTCACCATGGTAAGAGCACTATAAGAGTTATTGCACAGACTCGTTAAGAAATTTGATAGAAGTTGGGATAAAAGAATTCTTAAAACGGTTGAGTTTACAGCGAGGGACTCTGTATCGTCTACCTGAGGGTAGGAGGTCAAACTCTGAGTGAAGGATGTGGGAGGGGTCATTCACTATCCTCAGGGCTTGTCTAAAAACCGTTTGCTCATACATGGACTGCAGAGTCTGATTGTCGCTTTTCCCAATGACCTTCATGGCCGTGTTTACTAGGCGAGCAAGCTTAGTCTTTAGTTTTGTGGAGAGGTTGCCATACCATGATGACATCCCATATCTGATTAAGCTCTCAAGCACTGCCTGGTAGAATAAAAACATGATATTTTTGTCTACCCCATATACTCTTAGTCTGCGTAGAAAGTACAATCTCTGCTGTAGACGAGAACACAAGTTATCCACATGCACATACCAACTAAAGGTGTCATCTAAATGAACTCCAAGGTATTTGTAAGAGCTGACCTGCTCAATGGGGGAGTCATGTATGACAACAGGACTATGGTCCCCTACTGATCTAGGGTCCAGGACCAACTCTCTAGTTTTTTTAACATTCAGAGAGAGGTAGTGAGCATCACACCATTGCACGAAATTTCAGAGAAATAGGCTAAAGTGCTGGAGTCTTTGTACAGTCTGTGTGGCTGTTTGTACAGTCATTAGTGTACAGTGTAAAAAGGACCGGGGAGCTCACACAACCCTGTGGGGCACCTGTGCTGATAGATTTGCAATCTGAGAGCGTGTTATTGACTCTCACCTGCTGACTTCGATTGGTTAAAAAGGAAAAATACCACTTGATTAAAAAAGGATTAACACTCATCTGCTTCAGTTTAGAAATAAGCAGATGGGGTTGAAGTGTATTAAAAGCCGAGCTAAAATCAATAAATAAGATCCGTGCATATGCTTTTGGGCATTCCAAGTGCTTGACAGTGAAGTGAGTGATGCTATTAATGGCATCATCAGTGCCCCTCCCTTGCCTATAGGCAAACTGGTATGGGTCAAGTGCCAAGTTGACCTCCGCTTTAAGCACAGATAGCATGTATTTCTCAAAGCTTTTCATTACAATTGAAGTCAAGGCCACAGGTCTGAAATCATTATTATCAACTGGGCATGCTTTCTTAACTACAGGAACTATGGTGGATTTTTTCCACAAAGCAGGAACAGTGTGCGAGTCCACAGACCGCTGAAAGATGGGACACCAAGCTGGAATAAGCTCTTCTGCACATGCCTTTAAAAGCAGTGCAGAAATGCCGTCCGTGCCAGTGGATTTTTTAGTGCACACATGTTTAAATATAGACTGAATCCTGAGTGGATCAATTATAATCCTACAGTTTACATCAGTTAAGATAGTTCCCATGACATTATTAGATTCCACAGAGAAGTCGTGGTTTTCAAATCTGAGAAAGAAGTAATTTAGTTAATTTGCCTTCCCGAGATCATCATCCGTCGTGAGGCGTTTCTTGGTGGTGTTCATATTTGTTATTGCTTTCATAGAGTCCCACAGCTTTTTTGAATCCATTGACATAAAAGTCTGCTCTATGATATCCTTGTGATGCTTCCTGGCTTCCCTCAGCCTCTGGTTGAGTTCTCTTTGCACCATTTTCAATCCTGCTCTGTCATTATTTTTAAAAGCTAGCTTTTTCCTATTAATACAATCCTTCACACTCTTGGTGATATAAGGCTTGTTGTTGGGATACACAACAATATCCTTTTTAGTAACCACATTGTCTGCACAGAAATGAATGTAGTCTGTAATTGCTTCTGTAGTCTCTCTCACAGTGTAATTCTTACACCAGCTGTCATTCACAAACAGACAGACCCCGCCCCCTCGGCTCTTCCCTGACGGGGAATTCACGTTAATGATTCTAATGACCACTTATTCATTAATTAACAATTAATCAATATAATTTAATAAATCAGTCTCATTTCCTTAGATCATAAGAAATAGGGATCTTTGTATTCTGCACAGAAGGGATATCCACGGACGACTTTATGCTTTAGGGGAATTTATTGATTAACTAGGGATTAAACAAAAGTGAATAAAACAATAACAGATGTAATAAACAAGACACCAATACAACGCCAGAAATATAACTGGAAATGTGATTAACAGCTCATCTAGCACGTTTGGCGATAAAGGCGAGTGTGTTCTTCTTAAGAATTTGGACTCCTTAGTAAGAGGAAAAGGTGAATAATGGGAAAAATTACCTCACAGATATTAGATATTAACAGACGCTATACTTAGTTTCACCCTGCAACTCGGTCATTACTGTTGAATGCGGATTCGGTCTTACTTTGGGACGCTTCTTCTCGGCTTACTGAAACTCCAAGCTCTTGCCTCTGGATGCAAGAGAGCCGGGAGGGGAGCCCCGGGAGGCAAGAAGCCCCGAGAGGGAGGAACGCGCAACGGGTGTCTGTAACACGCAGCTTTTATGCTGACCGAGTGGGCGTGTCCAGGAGGGATCCGTTCGGGTTACAGTCCGAAATCTTTGTGATTTAAACTGTTAAACAAAGCGAAATGCAATCCTATAACTATACATGTGAACACCATCTCGCCGTTATGGTCAAAGTTGGCACATTGCATATAGTTCTCACACAGAATGATAGGTCAAACAAAGGAAACATGAACTGTAAACATTTCTCTGTACAAATCATTTTTGGTAGAGTTGAAAGGAACTTTGATCCAACACCTACAATGCAAACCTATCCAGCTAGGTAACTTAGTAAGCATTTTGTCCTTGGTGATGCGGGCAGATTAATGAGCACACATATTTTCGTCTGACTGCGTGAGTGCAGTAGTTATGTCCATTACAATGACCATGTTAATTTTTAGCAATTTTTGTAACTTCTCTGTCCTTCGTCGTAGAACCACGGGACGTTCACCAGTATGCTTATAATTCCTAAATGATTATTATGGATGGTTTTAAACTAATTTTGAACACATGTCTCATCCTTTTCTTGGATTGGGCAAAATGTGAACATGTTTTCCTGCAGAGTTCATGTGACCTCTCTCTGCATGTCAGCAGACCAGGTCATTAGTTTATGACTCCCAAGAGGGGAGGAAGGGGTCTTCAACATGACTTAGGAGCAAACAGTGAGGAAGAGACAAGGTGCTATCCTTTATACTTCAATCGAGGCTCTCTGTCAAACAAAGGTGTTAATCAGTTTCCAGATGTGTTAAGGTGCCTCAAAGTCTGGTGACTCTGAAGGTCTGGTCCTCCTCGTTCGGGGGTGCGAGGAGAACTTTGTAGATGCTCTGATTTAAGGGTTCGTAAATACTCTAACCGAGCCATAAAGCGGCCTCCATTTCCTCCAGGTCGGTCCAGTGTTTACTCATTTGCTGCGAGGGGACCTTTGTCTGTATATCTTTTAAAGGTGAATAGTTCATCTTTCGTTCGTTGAGAAGTCACATCCGAGAATCTTGGGCTGTGTCCCCTACAGGAGTGATAGGGGAACCACCACCAGGGGAGTCTGCCGCACGCTACACCTGCTCCTGTCCTGGAAAAGAAAGAAACTAAATTATATTACCGCCTTTAGTGGGACACTCAGGCAAACAGATTATAATGGCTAAAACAGGATTTGTATCCTCAATCGCACACACATACACACACACAAAACTCACACCAACAAACAAGCATAAACCTAATAACGAATTAAGCCGCCCTTGCGATTTATTTCAAATACTTCTGTTCCTTATTAATGTATTGAATGAGTAGGAACCACCCAGAACACTCAGGTGGTATGTTGAGGTCTGCTTTCTGTCTCCAGAGTCAAAACTTAACATAGGGTTCATTTTACATGGTCCATTCGTCTGGAACAAACCTGCAATTCATCATCAATTACACAGTAAATAAAATTATTATGATATTATATATAATAATATATGACAGCTGGGATTGGCGCCAGCCCCCCCGTGACCCTAAATACAGGATAAGCGGTAGACAATGGATGGATGGATGGATATAATAATATACATAATATATTAGCTGTTATTTTCTCTTGGCTCTTAAATTATTATTTTATCTGTAATCCATCCATCCATTTTCTTCCACTTTATCCGGGACCGGGTCGCGGGGGCAGCTGCCTGAGCAGGGACGCCCAGACTTCCCTCTCCCGGACACTTCCCCCAGCTCCTCCGGGAGGACCCCAAGGCATTCCCAGGCCAGCCGGGTGACATAGTCACTCCAGCTGGTCCTGGGTCTTCCTCGGGGTCTCCTCCCGGTGGGGCATGCCTGGAACACCTCCCGAGGGAGGCGTCCAGGGGGCATCCGATACAGATGCCCGAGCCAACTCAACTGGCTCCTCTCGATGTGGAGGAGCAGCGGCTCTACTCCGAGCTCCTCCCGTGTGACGGAGCTCCTCACCCTATCTCTAAGGGAGCGCCCCGCCACCCTGCGGAGGAAGCTCATTTCGGCCGCTTGTATCCGGGATCTTATTCTTTCGGTCATGATCCAAAGTTCATGACCATAGGTGAGGGTAGGAACGTAGATTGACCGGTAAATTGAGAGCTTCGCCTTTCGGCTCAGCTCTCTCTTCACCACGACGGACCGATACAACGACCGCATTACTGCCGCCGCTGCACCGATCCGCCTGTCAATCTCACGTTCCATCCTTCCCTCACTTGTGAACAAGACCCCAAGATACTTAAACTCCTCCACTTGAGGCAGGAACTCCCCCCCGACCTGGAGGGAGCAAGCCACCTTTTTCCGGTCGAGAACCATGGCCTCAGATTTGGAGGTGCCAATCCTCATCCCGGCTGCTTCACACTCGGCTGCAAACCGCCCCAGGGCATGCTGGAGGTCCTGGCTCGAAGGAGCCAACAAGACCACATCGTCTGCAAAAGCAGGGATGAAATCCAGTGGCTCCCGAACCAGATCCCCTCCGGCCGACGGCTGCGCCTAGAAATCCTGTCCATAAAAATAATGAACAGGACCGGTGACAAAGGGCAGCCCTGCCGGAGTCCAACATGCACCTGAAACAGGTCTGACTTACTGCCGGCAATGCGAACCAAGCTCCTGCTCCGGTCATACAGGGACCGAACAGCCCTTAGCAGAGGGCCCCCGACCCCGTACTCCCGAAGTACCTCCCACAGAATGCCACGAGGAACACGGTCGAATGCCTTCTCCAAGTCCACAAAACACATGTGGACTGGTTGGGCAAACTCCCATGAACCCTCGAGCACCCTGCAGAGGGTATAGAGCTGGTCCAGTGTTCCACGGCCAGGACGAAAACCGCATTGTTCCTCCTGAATCCGAGGTTCGACTATCGGCCGAATTTTCCTCTCCAGTACCCTGGAATAGACTTTCCCGGGGAGGCTGAGAAGTGTGATCCCCCGATAGTTGGAACACAGCCTCCGGTCCCCCTTTTTGAATAGAGGGACCACCACCCCGGTCTGCCAGTCCAGAGGCACTGTCCCCGACTGCCACGCGATGTTGCAGAGAGGTGTCAGCCACGACAGCCCCACAGCATCCAGAGATTTGAGGTACTCAGGGCAGATCTCATCCACCCCGGTGCCTTGCCACCGGGGAGCTTCTTAACTACCTCGGTGACTTCAGCCCGTGTAATGGGTGGATGAACCTTTGAGTCTCCAGCCTCTGCTTCCTCAATGGAAGACATGTCAGTGGGGTTGAGGAGATCCTTGAAGTATTCCTTCCACCGCCCGACGATATCCCCAGTCGAAGTCAGCAGCTCCCCACCTCCACCGTGAACAGTGTTGGTGGAGGGCTGCTTCCCCTTCCTGAGGCGCCGGATGGTTTGCCAGAATTTCCTCGAGGCCGACCGATAGTCCTCCTCCATGGCCTCCCCGAACTCTTCCCAGACCCGAACCTTTGCTTCAGCGACCACCCGCGCTGCAGCAAGCTTGGCCTGCCGGTACGCAAGTGTCTCGCGTGAGAAGAGACACTTGTTGGGGAGCTGGCGGCCCGGACAATAATTTAATTTAGTGGTTACAGCAGGATCACAAATAAAAGACGCATTGCGAGTGGCAACACATTGCTGCTGCAGTCGGCGTCCGCTGGACCAAGCAGACGGTGGCAGAACTTACGAAAAAGTGGTCTGACCTGAAGGTAAATGACATCTTTCTGCTCCTTTACCAACATGTATTCAATGTATCGCTTGAGTATTTGAGGAAGTTTGACTTTGATGTGACTTTGACGGGGATTGTGTCTGAAAAGGAGGGAGACCAGAGGGATAAGGGTAAACAGATTTTAAACTTTGATTATATATAAAACAAAATGTTAAATTGTTTCTGTCCTTCCAGAGTCTGCAGCGTTGGGCTCAGAGGAGGGTGACGGTGAGGAGGGTGACGGTGACGGGCCCTCGGCACAGCGTCCAGGTCCGGCGCAAAGCAGCAGTGCACCCCGGGCACATGGCACATCAAGCGGTCGGGTGCTCACTGATGCCGTCCTGCAACTTCAGCAAGACACAATCACCGCCATCAACAACGTTGCAGATGATCTTACAAACGCAGCATGACATCCTCACGGATTCTTGCGCCCTGTTGATACACCTCCAGTCGGGCAGGGGGCCGAGACTCATCATGCTGGGGTCTCTACCACCTTTGCCGGGTGGTGGAGTCTGCCTCCTGAAGTTCGGTAAAGTTGCGTTCTCCACGCTCCACGACTGAGCATGCACAAGCGTGGCACTCATTATAGCGCAATTCCTCTGCGCTCTGGTGGTCTATAAATGAGGGATACAGTGTAACAAGTATACAATGGCTTAATGGCAGTATGTATGTGTGTTGATGACATATGCACATAAGGAGAATATTTAGTTATTCCCGCTGTGTTCTGCAGTGATCTAATGGAGGGTATTTGTTGTATCCTGTATTACATGCAGTCGGGCCGTCTCCTCCTCCTCCTCCTGCGGTGATGGCGCTGATTAAATATTTCTAAATTATTTTGATTCAAGATACGGGTTGGATTTTAAAAGAAGGTGTTTATGAAGTTGAGTTCCTCATGATAATGTGGATTTAACGTATGAAATGGAGTGAAATTAAATGTGTGCGAGTCATCAAAACTATAATAGTTCTTCTCACGTTTACTCCCTACAATCTGACATCTGTATCGCTGATTCCCCTCCAGTCTCCAGAATGTGCGTACCGGTACACACGCCTCAGAGTTTGCTTACGAGTACGCACACTTTCCCGTCAAGTTTGGTTTTTATAGATCACAACCTTTGCGTGGAAAGTGGCGTACGCACGTTTCCAGCCCCAGTCCCAAGCTTTATAAATGAGGCCCCTGGTCAACAAATGCATAGCCAAAACTTCTACTGATGCTGACGACCTGGACATGAGGCTAATTAAGAACGTATAAGATGGAATCATTTCACCCCTGACATACATTTTCAATCCGTCATTTCAAACCGGGACGTTTCCCACCAAAATGAAAGTTGCCAAGGTTGTGCCACTGTTTAAGAATGGTGACACACCTGAGTTTACCAATTACAGACCAATTTCAATACTGCCACAACTGTCAAAAATCCTAGAGAAGCTATTCAACAATAGGCTACAACTTCATTAACAAACATAAATTGTTATATGACAGCCAATACGGCTTCAGAAGGAACCATTCGACTGCCCTAGCTTTAACTGAGTCTGGAAATCAATACCGATGCTGTTGACCAAAAACAATATTCCATAGGAATTTTCATAGACCTGAAAAAAGCATTTGACACCGTTAACCATGATATTTTAATAGCTAAACTGGAGAGATATGGCCTTAGAGGTGCAGCACTGCAGTGTGTCAAGAGCTATCTACACAACAGATCCCAATATGTCAAAATAAATGATAGCACATCGTCTAGCTTAGACATAGTTGGTGGGGTCCCACAGGGGTCAGTTCTGGGTCCAAAGCTGTTTATACTATACATAAATGATATATGCAAAGTGTCAAATACTCTGAAATTAATATTATTCGCGGATGACACAAATATTTTCTGTTCGGGGAGTGACTTGAACCAACTTGTGGAAACAGTAAATCAGGAAATGGCCAAAATTCAAGTGTGGTTTTATATAAATAAATTATCACTAAATCTTGGTAAAACTAAATACATGCTATATGGGAAAAGAGGCTGCAACAACAGACCCAACATTCAAGTAAACGGAGTTAATATTGAGAGGGTCCGTGAGAATAAAGTGCTGGGAGTGATTATCGATGACATGTTAAGTTGGAAGCCACACATAACACAATTAAAAAGGAAGTTGGCCAGGAGTGTGTCCATACTTTGGAAAGTACAATAATACTAAATCAAAAAGCACTTCATCTGTTAGACTGCACATTAGTCTCTCCGCACCTGCGAAACTGTGCAGAGGTGTGGGGACACACATATAAAGGCTCCAAACAGCCCTTGTTAATTCTCCAAAAAAGAGCCTTGAGAATCTTACACTATGCCAACTACAGGGCACACACCAATCACTTAATTATCGAATCAAGAATACTCTCAAACTATATGACTTAATAAACTATCGCACAGCACAAATGATGTAGTTAGAAGTTTCTAACAGAACTCTCCCCCAGAACCTGCAAAAACTCTTCCTACACAGAGAGAGACACAATCTTAGAGGGAACATGGTTTTCAGGCAAAGGAAGGTACGAACCATGTTAAAATCCTTTTCCTTATCGGTCACAGGTGTTAGACAATGGAATGTGTTAGAAGAAGAAGTCAAAACATCAGCAACACTAAGTGGCTTTAAGAAAACGTATGTAAATTCAACCGGTACAGATTATTGCATGAGAGTTGAAAAAGGTCTGAGGCACGAATCAGCAGACATGGTGTTGTGACGGGATGGGAGCATGACAAATGAACATTCTGTACACAAACAATAAGTTGAACCTGAGAAACTTGTATGGTCCGATGTCAGTTGTATGTAGCAGGGAGTATCAACAATGTGGAGATAAATTAGGTATGAATACCAACCGTGACTGTTAATCCAACAGTCCACGATGGAGTTGCTGAACTGGTCACTGAATGCCATCGACAGAGTGTTCTCAATACGGCGTGCGGGTTCTGGTGAACCTACGTGCCTGGACGGGACCTTTATGTCCGGCTACATCATGGATGTTTGGGGAAAGTGGAGAGTCATCTGCCTTGCCGCACTGGATGTGGAGGACGTCGAGGACGTGTACGTGTTCGCGTTCATGACAATTGGAATGATCGCCTTGGGATGTGGAATTTTCATGCAATATCGGAAAATGAGAAAGATCGCCACTGAACTGACCAGTGTGAGGGCAGACAACGCCACTACTCGGACTGCTGTGGTCGGGATTCGCTCTGACATCTCCGCAGTTCGCGAGTTCACAGCACTGATGCGAGTTGAAGTGGCCAATCGGGAGGAAATGTCGAAGGAATCGGCGGCGAAAGCTGCAGAGGAGATTGATGAATAAAATAAAAAGGGCAGAAAAAAAGGGCTCCCACACCATCCCAACAAATAATAACTACACTGGACTTTTTTGTTCTCTGTCGACTGGACCCCCTTCAGACTTTGTTACATGCTATAAGATGAGACTGTTGTTCACTCATGACGAACAAATATGGACACGTGTGCAGACACACACGTAGGGCCCTAGTTTCGTAGACCAGGCGCAGTCAGCTTTCAGCGCACCTGCGCCGCGCCGACGGGGTGTGTCCGCCTGGACTTTGCAAGTTTCGTGCACCGCGCAGGCTCGCGCAGGCACACCTCCCGTCTCGCCCACCGGCGCAAGTGGGAGAGAGGGAGGAGAAGAAGGCGTGAGTGGAAGACGAGGAGGAGACGAGGCGTGGACTGGGATTAATACAGCCGATTCAGATCTTCACCAATCAAATGAGCTCCTCTCCTCTCCTTTAATGCGTTAGGGGAGGTTCAGTGCAAGATCCGTCACTTAACAACCCGATGACAGAGGCAGCGCCACCGCTCCCACCACGCGCATCACGCGCTGTGCGCGCGTATTATAATAATAACAATGCCGATATTATAAGAAACAGGAGAGAGAGAGGGAGATGTTTTGGTCCGAGAGGCTGAGTTTCCGTTACGCGTGCCGTCCGCCTTTGATCTGACGTCAGATGTGACGGGACAATCTATATAGATATACATTCACGTGTTGATTCAATTAGTTGCATTAAATAGCGTTTGTTGTGATTATTTATTGCATTTAAATGTGCCTGGAACTGTGGAAACCTGCCTGTGAGGTCTCGGTGACGTGTGCGCACTGCGCGCCGGTCCACCAAACTTCCGATCCGCCAGCTGTGATTCGCATTGAATGAATGGACTTTATTTACGCCTTGCGCCTTGCGCTGAAAGTAGACCAGGTTGGAGCTGGCGAGCTTTCAGCGCAGTCTCTGCGAGGCTTTTTGCCACGAAAATTCCGCTACGCCAAGCTGAATCTGTGACGCCTCCCCCTGCTGCGCCGCCACACCCATCTTGGCGCAGGCGATCCACTAAACTGCCAAACTGACGGTGCGCAAGGCTGCGCGGGTCAAAACTTGCACTGCGCCGGCTGCGCCACCCTGCGCCGGTCTACGAAACTAGGGCCCGTAATCTGTATGCACTGGACTTCAGCTCTCTGTACCACCTACTGCTGTAACATGTTATGTCAAATGTCACAAGTAAAATAAAATGTTATGTCAAATGAAAAATGCAAAAGATAAGATAATATTATGATGAAGATTTTATCCTGTGGGTAATGGGGGCGGGACTAGAAACAGCGTTTCAGTAGTGTGTGTGAGAGCGTTTCAGCAGTGTGTATGAGAGAGTTTTACTTGTATGTATGAGAGCATTTTGGAAGTGTGTGTGAGAGCGTTTTAGTAGTGTGTATGAGAGCGTTTCAGTAGTGTGTGTGAGAGCGTTTCAGTAGTGTGTGTGAGCAAATAATTTTTCAGTTGTTTATGTGAGAGTGTTTCAGTAGTGTATATGAGAGCATTTCACATGTGTGTGTGAGAGGTCATTCTGAATTATGTCCCAGACGGCCCCTCATAAATAACACTCATTGAAGCCTCACCACCGAATAACAATTTTTCATTTATGAATAGAATAGACGGTGGCGGCACGGCAGCCATCCATTCACCATCACTTGGTTTTAAGGACATTACATTTGGACAATACACATCTTTTGAATATCACTCTTTTGTTTTCAGCAACCCTCCCATACTCTGTTTAACAGTTTACAGACCACCAAAACGTTGCACTTCTTTTATTTCAGATTTTTCAGAACTTCTCACAATCATTCACACAAACTACGAGAGGGTCATTATCTCAGGTTAAAACTTACTAAATTTTACAAATTTTACTCAACACATTACCCGGCCTACCCATAACAGAGGACACACTTTGGATCTTTTATTTACCCACGGCCTGTCTGTCAACTTCTCCTCAGTGATTGATGTTCTGTCTGATCATTTGTGTCTTTTTTAATATCTGTGATTTTATACAACAGGATACGCTAGAGCGAACTGTCAGGAAACGCTATCTTACTAATGAAGTGACTGCAAATTTTATTAATCTTTTACATGACGCTCCTGCAGACATTTTACCTGCCTCATGTGATTTTGTAGTAGATAGTTTTAACAGTAAAATGAGATCAATCCTTGACACAGTTGCTCCACTCACTTTGAAAAAGATCACTACCAAACCAACTCCTCCCTGGCATAATGAAAAAAACTAGACAGCTAAAAAGAAACTGTAGAAGAGCAGAAAGAAGGTGGAGAAAAGACAAATTGACAAACTGTGAACTACCAAATTTTCCGTGAGCATTTGATCATTTATAATAAAGCAATTAAAGATGCAAGACAATCACATTTTTCAAAACTGATAGCTGACAACCGGAACAATTGACCATCTTATTAACTTTTTTACTTATTTTATGAAGTCTAGCAGTGAGTTGTCCATTTCTAAATGTGAAGATTTTGCAGATCATTTTAGAAGTAAAATAGATGACATTAGATCACTTTTATCCAAAGACCAGAATCTCAATTTTATCACTACAGAACCTTTGTTTTTACATGAGGAAACACTAGAGAAGTTTGTCCTGGTTGATGCTGAGATGCTTGGCAAAGTGTCTTCCCAACTAAAACCAGTAACCTGCATTTTAGATCCCATTCCCACGTCCTTTATTAAAACATTTTATAGCTCTTTTAAGGATGAGTTATTTAACATTGTAAATTACTCTCTTCAGATGGGTGTTTTTCCTACAGCACTTAGGACTGCCACAGTCAAACCCCTTCTGAAGAGAAACAATTTAGATCCCTCCATACTAAATAATTACAGACCAGTATCCAAACTACCATTTTTAAGCAAAATTTTAGAGAAACTTGTTTTTAATCAGTTAAATACTCCGAAGCCAGTACAGAGACACTAATGCATGCTTTTATCACCTGCCGCATTGATTATTGCAACACTCTACTTTCTGGTCTCCCAAAAAAGAACTTAGCTCAGTAACAACTTCTCCAAAACTCTGCAGCACGAGTGTTAACTAAGACCAGAAAGAGAGCACACATCACACCAATTTTAAAGTCTCTGCACTGGCTACCTGTCTGCTTCAGGATTGATTTTAAAATCCTTTTATTAGTTTTTAAAGCTCTTAATGGCCTTGGCCCAACTTATTTATCAGATTTGCTTTTATTGTATGAACCCTCCAGGGCCCTCCGGTCCTCTGGTCACGGCCTTTTAACCATCCCAAAAGTGAGAACAAAAACTAACGGCGAGGCTGCCTTGCAATACCGCGGTCCACGTTTGTGGAACAGCCTACCAGAGGACCTGAGGGCACTGGAGAATGTTGATACTTTTAAGAGCAACCTTAAGACCTACCTTTTATAGGCTGGCTTTTAGCTGAATTCTATTTATTTATTGTTTTTTATCCTGCTTAAACCTGGTTTTATTCTCTTTATCTATTCACTTTCTATTCATTTATTTATTTTAATAATCTTGTTTTATCTTGTTTTACTTTATTTATGATTATTTATTTTCCGACTTTTAAACCTCTTTTTTTTCTCTTAGTTAGTTTTAGAGTTTTTGATAGCGTTTCCTCAGTTCCTCAGTTCTGCAATACCTGTTGTTAATGCTCTGTTTCATTTATCACTATTTAGTTATTTATTATTACTCACTTGTGTCACGTGTGTGTGCGTGTGTGTGTGCGCATGCGTGCGTGTGTGTGTGCGTGGTGGGGTGGGATGGAGGGGGGGCTGTTGTTTTAAAGGGGCCCTATTATGCTATTTTTCCACAAGTTAATATTGATGTCTCCAAACCTGGTCTTTGAATTCCTCAACTGGAAAA